>OU342741.1:159422187-160167634 GCA_910589775.1 Avena eriantha | reverse complement strand
CTTTTTTAGTTACTTCTCCCCAATAGAGATAGAGCTTAGAAGTAAGAATTTCTTGGTTGATTGTATCCTTAACCATTTTTTTTTTGACACGAGGAACTCACCATGAATCCATTAATTGCTGCTGCTTCTGTTATTGCTGCTGGATTGGCCGTAGGGCTTGCTTCTATTGGGCCTGGAGTTGGTCAAGGTACTGCTGCAGGACAAGCTGTAGAAGGTATTGCGAGACAGCCAGAAGCAGAAGGTAAAATACGAGGTACTTTATTGCTTAGTCTAGCTTTTATGGAAGCTTTAACAATTTATGGACTAGTTGTGGCACTAGCGCTTTTATTTGCGAACCCTTTTGTTTAATCCTAACAAATAAAATAAGCTCTTTCGATTAGATACCTTTTTTCTTTTTTTTAGTTAAATGGGTATTTGCTTCTGCAATTCCAATTATATCAATACTTTATTTTATTTACTCCTATTTATTACTGCTGGAATTAGCTATTTATCGGGACAGACAATACCCCACCCCAGGAAGGGCTGAGTTGATTATGATTAATTTAGAAGATATGCTCCCCTTCTTCCTTCCCGTACTTAGTTTAGGAAAGTGGAAAGTTTTTTTCCTTTTATTTTAGGAATTTTTGGAACAGAACATTTCAACAAAGGAGGTCTTTCACAGGTCAAAGAAGACCTAAGACTTAATCTAAAAGAAATTACTAGATTGAATCTATTTGCATTAAAAAAACCGATCAAAAAACGGCGAGCGAAGTAAGTGATCGAAAAACTTTGTTCTTTGTTTGTCCTATCTATAAGAGGAGAGCATATGAAAAATGTAACCCATTCTTTCGTTTTTTTAGCTCACTGGCCATCCGCTGGCAGTTTCGGGCTTAATACCGATATTTTAGCAACAAATCTAATAAATCTAACTGTAGTGGTTGGTGTTTTGATTTTTTTTGGAAAGGGAGTGTGTGCGAGTTGTCTATTTCAAGAATAGATTGGATCTATCCGGCTGCACTTTATAATATTTTTTAGTATTTTTCGGATAAATAAGAAAAGGGTGCACGATCTCGACGAATTACTTCTGAATAAATTCATAAATCATATGGAAGAACCATAGCATTTCGCGACTCATTGGTAAATCAACTTTGATTCTCTATAAACCAATAATGTGAGACTATTAACACGGTTAAAGCTAAACTGCTTGAAGTCCAGGCAAAAAGAGGTACTCTTTCTACAACTATATTAGTATTAGTACCTAAATGCTTTAAATGGGAAATGACTAATGTAGAATTTATCTGATATAGAACACTCATATCGATAAAATGGTTTGAACTATTTACTAGAAAAAGGAGCACCCTGCCCTTTTTTATCCAATGCCGAATCGACGACCTATCCTATCTATAAAAAAAGAGAAATTTTTTGGATTTGAAGAAAAAAAATTCTATTAATTTGCATTTTCCATTTATTTGGTTAGTTTTTCTTAATGAAATTGAAATTATTAACTAAAGGGCAAATAGAAATAAAGAAACAACTTTGCTGACCATGATAGATTTTTATCTAGGAAGAAGAGTCCTCTTAATATTTATCTAGTCTTATATGGGTTTCGGTATATTGAAATATAAACAGAAAAGGGAAAATAGAGGATAGGCTCATTACTTAACAAAAAAGGATATGGAAATAGCAAAAGCAAAATAAAGAAAAAAGAGCGTGAGAGCCAAATGAATCGAAAGGTTCATGTTTGGTTCGGGAAGAGATCATAAAAGTTGTAAACTTAATAGCAAGATAATCTACTTTCATTAAAAGATTTATTAGATAATCGAAAACAGAGGATCTTGAGTACTATTCGAAATTCGGAAGAATTGCGTAGAGGGACCATTGAGCAACTCGAAAAAGCTCGGGTTCGATTACAGAAAGTCGAACTAGAAGCGGATGAGTATCGAATGAATGGATACTCTGAGATAGAACGAGAAAAAGAAAATTTGATTAATGCTACTTCTATTAGTTTGGAACAATTAGAAAAGTCTAAAAATGAAACCCTTTATTTTGAAAAACAAAGGGCAATGAATCAGGTCCGACAACGGGTTTTCCAACAGGCCGTACAAGGAGCTCTAGGAACTCTGAATAGTTGTTTGAATACCGAGTTACATTTCCGTACGATTCGTGCTAATATTGGTATTCTCGGGTCCATGGAATGGAAGAGATAATTAAATTAATTAGGCCTTGAACTTCTACTTTCGTTTAGAATTTAGGCATTATTTTTCCCCTAGCTTCCGAAAAAAGAGTCAAGAAACGCTAATGGCAACCCTTCGAGTCGACGAAATTCATAAAATTCTCCGCGAACGTATTGAACAATATAATAGGAAAGTAGGGATTGAGAATATTGGTCGCGTAGTTCAAGTGGGGGATGGGATTGCTCGTATTATAGGTCTTGGTGAAATAATGTCAGGTGAATTAGTCGAATTTGCAGAAGGCACTAGGGGTATTGCTCTGAATTTGGAATCCAAAAATGTTGGGATTGTATTAATGGGCGATGGGTTGATGATACAAGAGGGAAGTTTTGTAAAAGCAACAGGAAGAATTGCTCAGATACCCGTGAGTGAGGCTTACTTGGGTCGTGTTATAAATGCTCTGGCTAAACCTATTGATGGGAAAGGCGAAATTATAGCTTCGGAATCTCGCTTAATTGAATCCCCTGCTCCAAGTATAATTTCCAGGCGTTCTGTATATGAACCTCTTCAAACAGGGCTTATTGCTATCGATTCGATGATCCCTATAGGGCGCGGTCAGCGAGAGTTAATTATTGGGGACAGACAGACTGGCAAAACAGCAGTAGCCACAGATACAATTCTCAATCAAAAAGGACAAAATGTAATATGTGTTTATGTAGCTATCGGTCAAAGAGCATCCTCTGTGGCTCAAGTAGTAACTACTTTCCATGAGGAGGGGGCCATGGAATACACTATTGTAGTAGCTGAAATGGCGGACTCGCCTGCTACATTACAATACCTCGCTCCTTATACGGGAGCAGCCCTGGCTGAGTATTTTATGTACCGCGAACGACATACTTTAATAATTTATGATGATCTCTCCAAACAGGCGCAAGCTTATCGCCAAATGTCCCTTCTATTAAGAAGACCCCCCGGCCGTGAAGCTTATCCAGGGGATGTTTTTTATTTGCATTCACGCCTTTTAGAAAGAGCCGCTAAATTAAATTCTCTTTTAGGCGAAGGAAGTATGACCGCTTTACCAATAGTCGAGACTCAATCTGGAGACGTTTCTGCCTATATTCCTACTAATGTAATCTCTATTACAGATGGACAAATATTCTTATCTGCAGATCTATTCAATGCCGGAATTCGACCTGCTATTAATGTGGGTATTTCTGTTTCCAGAGTAGGATCCGCGGCTCAAATTAAAGCCATGAAACAAGTAGCTGGCAAATCAAAATTGGAACTAGCTCAATTCGCAGAGTTACAAGCCTTTGCACAATTCGCCTCTGCTCTCGATAAAACAAGTCAGAATCAATTGGCAAGGGGTCGACGATTAAGGGAATTGCTTAAACAATCCCAGGCAAACCCTCTCCCAGTGGAAGAGCAGATAGCTACTATTTATACCGGAACGAGAGGATATCTTGATTCGTTAGAGATTGAACAGGTAAATAAATTTCTGGATGAGTTACGTAAACACCTAAAAGATACTAAACCTCAATTCCAAGAAATTCTATCTTCTAGCAAGACATTCACCGAGCAAGCGGAAATCCTTTTGAAGGAAGCTATTCAGGAACAGCTGGAACGGTTTTCTCTTCAGCAGCAAACATAAATTTTGCATGTCTACTTTTGTTAATAGAAGAAGAATCGTTGAGAAAGATTTTTCATTTGATCATTTGAATCATGCAAACAAGTTTTCTTAGTTTTTAGTATAGTTATTTAAAGAATAGATAGAAATAAGATTGCGTCCAATAGGATTTGAACCTATACCAAAGGTTTAGAAGACCTCTGTCCTATCCATTAGACAATGGACGCTTTTCATTAATATTTTACTCTTTCTTTTTTACGGTTTCTTGTTCCGAGAAAAAACGGTTAAACCGAAACCCTTTTCTTTTAGGAAAGAAAAAAATCCATATACAAAAAGAAGGAGTATGGGATGGGTAGTGGGAATCGAACCTGCAACCCCAAGGGTATGAGCCTTGTGAGCTACCAAGCTGCTCTACCCTCTTAAACTAAAGAGGGGGAACTAGTGGATAAAAGAGGGTTGGATACGCCCCTCTACCATATCTATACAAATAGAATAGTCCATTTATAGAGAATGGTAAAGAGGGCTCTTCTATGATCATCAATTCCAGAAATCCATACAAATAGGAAAGGGTATTTTATCCTTACCAACTGGATCTTGTTGCACCCGGTAACAAACATTCATAAACCATTTCTCGAAGTACGTGCCCGGATAGCCCAAAGTCTCGGTAGTTAGCTCTAGGTCTTCCGGTCAAAAAACAGCGTCGATGAAGACGTGTGGGTGCACTATTACGTGGTAGGGATTGCAATTTTTCTTGCATTTTCGTTTTTTCACTCAAACTCAAGGGAGAAACTTTGCTTCTTATCTTTTTTTTTAAAGATTGACGAATCAAATGATATTTCTGTTCTAATTTCTGCCGCTTCTTCTCCCTCTGAATCAAACTTTTTTTTGCCATAATGTGCCGTTTCTATTATTACCAAGTATATGGTTCTAATCCTAGATGGAAAAATAAATAGAAAAAGAAATCTAAGAAGGTGGATCCTCCCTATCTATCAAGAGTAATGAACTAGGTGCGAATACAGTAACAGTACAAAAAAAACCAACTAAATTAACCAAACTTACCTGATGTTGAGGCAATCAAGAAAGCTGCATAAGTGAATATATAACCCACGGAAAAGTGAGCTAATCCAACCAATCTTGCTTGCACAATGGAAAGAGCCACGGGCTTATCTCTCCAGCGAATTAAATTAGCTAAAGGTGTACGTTCATGAGCCCATGCTAAAGTCTCAATTAATTCCTGCCAATATCCACGCCAGGAAATTAAGAACATAAATCCAGTAGCCCAAACAAGATGTCCAAATAAGAACATCCACGCCCATACCGATAAACTATTCATCCCAAAAGGATTATATCCATTGATAAGTTGTGAAGAGTTTAACCATAGGTAATCTCTTAACCATCCCATCAAATAAGTGGAGGATTCATTAAATTGTGAAACGTTGCCCTGCCATAATGTGATATGTTTCCAATGCCAATAAAAAGTAACCCATCCAATGGTATTTAACATCCAAAAAACTGCCAAATAAAAGGCGTCCCAAGCAGAAATATCACAAGTACCACCGCGCCCTGGGCCGTCACAAGGAAAACTATACCCAAAATCCTTTTTATCTGGCATTAATTTGGAACCGCGTGCATCTAAAGCGCCCTTTACTAAAATCAATGTAGTTGTATGCAAACCTAGAGCAATAGCATGATGAACCAAGAAATCCCCAGGTCCTATTGTTAAGAAAAGCGAATTACTATTCTCATTAACAGCATTCAACCACCCCGGCAACCATAGGCTTCGACCTGCATTGAAAGCGGGGCCATTCGTTGAAGATAAGAGTATATCGAACCCATACGTCGTCTTGCCATGAGCAGATTGTATCCATTGGGCGAATATAGGTTCGATCAAGATTTGCTTTTCTGGAGTACCAAAAGCAAGCATGACGTCGTTATGAACATAAAGGCCCAAGGTATGGAATCCTAGAAAGAGGCTAGCCCAACTTAAATGAGATATAATAGCTTCTTTATGATCTAACATTCTTGCCAATACATTATCCTCATTCTGTTCCGGATTGTAATCCCTAATGAAAAAAATAGCTCCATGAGCAAAAGCCCCTGTCATAATGAACCCTGCAATATATTGGTGATGTGTATATAAAGCAGCTTGAGTAGTAAAGTCTTGTGCTATAAATGCATAAGCAGGTAAAGAGTACATATGTTGAGCTACTAAGGAAGTAATAACCCCTAAAGAAGCTAGAGCAAGACCTAATTGAAAATGAATCGAATTATTGATTGTGTCGTAAAGGCCCTTATGCCCACGCCCTAATCGACCCCCCGGGGGAGTATGCGCTTCTAAAAGATCTTTGATACTGTGCCCAATTCCGAAGTTAGTTCGATACATGTGACCGGCAATGAGAAAAATAAATGCAATAGCTAAATGGTGGTGAGCAATATCGGTCAGCCACAAACTTTGTGTTTGTGGATGGAATCCCCCAAGAAGAGTTAGAATGGCAGTTCCCGCTCCTTGAGCGGTACCAAATAAATGATTACTCGAATCAGGGTTTTGGGCATAAAGATTCCACTGACCCGTCAAAAGGGGTCCCAAACCCTGGGGATACGGTAATACATCTAAGAAATTATTCCATCTAACGTACTCCCCTCTGGATGCGGGAATAGCAACATGCACTAAATGCCCTGTCCAAGCCAAAGAACTTACCCCGAAAAGTCCTGACAAATGATGATTGAGACGAGATTCTGCGTTTTTGAACCACGAAAGGCTTGGTTTCCATTTGGGTTGTAGATGTAACCAACCCGCTACTAAGGACAGCGTAGAAAGAAATAATAGAAAAAGAGCTCCAGTGTAAAGATCCTCATTGGTACGTAATCCTATTGTATACCACCACTGATAAACTCCAGAATAGGCGATATTAACTGGACCAGCAGCACCTCCTCGAGTAAAGGCTTCCACAGCGGGTTGACCAAAATGAGGATCCCAAATCGCATGAGCAATAGGTCTTACGTGTAAAGGATCCTGTATCCATGATTCAAAATTTCCTTGCCAAGCTACATGAAACAAATTTCCGGACGTCCATAGAAAGATTATTGCTAACTGCCCAAAGTGAGAAGCAAAAATGTTCTGATAAAGACGTTCTTCAGTAATATCATCATGACTTTCGAAATCATGTGCGGTAGCAATACCAAACCAAATACGACGAGTAGTGGGGTCCTGAGCTAAGCCTTGGCTAAACCTGGGAAATCTTAATTCCATAATGCCTTTCAAATCCTCCTAGCCACTATCCTACTGCAATAATTCTCGCTAAGAAGAATGCCCATGTTGTGGCAATTCCACCCAGAAGGTAATGGGTTACTCCTACAGCACGTCCTTGTATAATGCTCAAGGCTCTAGGCTGAGTAGCAGGAGCAACTTTTAATTTGTTATGAGCCCAAACGATAGATTCAATGAGTTCTTGCCAATAACCACGGCCGCTGAATAAAAACATTAAACTGAAGGCCCAGACAAAATGAGCACCTAAGAAAAAAAGACCATATGCAGATAATGAGGAACCATAAGACTGAATGACTTGCGATGCCTGTGCCCACAAGAAATCTCGAAGCCACCCATTAATCGTAATGGAACTCTGTGCAAAGTTTCCCCCTGTAATATGAGTTACCATCCCTTGATCACTGATAGTACCCCAAACATCCGACTGCATTTTCCAACTGAAATGGAAAATGACTACCGAAATTGCATTGTACATCCAGAATAAACCTAAGAAAACATGATCCCAGGCGGATACTTGGCATGTTCCCCCTCGCCCAGGCCCATCGCAAGGAAAGCGAAAACCCAGATTTGCTTTATCGGGTATCAAACGGGAACTGCGAGCAAATAAAACACCTTTCAAAAGTATTAATACAGTCACATGGATGGTAAATGCATGAATGTGATGGACTAAAAAATCCGCAGTTCCTAATGGAATAGGTAACAAAGCCACTTTGCCGCCTACTGCTACTAACTCGCCACCTCCCCACGTTAAGCTAGTACTTGTTGTTGCACCAGGAGCTGTTACGCCAGGCGCAGTAGCATGAATATTTTGTACCCATTGAGCAAAGATAGGTTGTAATTGTATGGCGGTATCCGAAAACATATCTTGCGGACGGCCTAAAGCACTCATGGTATCATTATGAATGTACAAGCCAAAACTGTGAAAACCTAGAAATATACATACCCAGTTAAGGTGGGATATGATTGCATCGCGGTGTCTAAGGACGCGATCTAATAGATCGTTGTATCGAGTAGTTGGATCATAGTCTCTTACCATAAAAATTGCTGCATGTGCAGCAGCACCGACTATTAGAAATCCGCCAATCCACATGTGGTGTGTGAACAAGGAAAGTTGTGTACCATAGTCAGTAGCTAGGTATGGATAGGGGGGCATAGAGTACATATGATGAGCTACAACAATGGTTGTAGAGCCTAGCATAGCTAAGTTAAGAGATAATTGAGCATGCCATGACGTTGTTAAGATTTCATAAAGACCCTTATGGCCTTGTCCTGTAAATGGGCCCTTGTGAGCTTCCAAAATATCTTTAAGTCCATGGCCAATACCCCAGTTGGTCCTATACATATGACCCGCGATTAGGAAAAGAATAGCAATAGCTAAATGATGGTGCGCAATATCGGTCAGCCATAGACCACCGGTTACTGGATCGAGTCCTCCGCGAAAAGTCAGAAATTCTGCGTATTTGGACCAATTTAAGGTGAAAAAGGGGGTTGCTCCTTCGGCAAAACTAGGATAAAGTTGAGCCAAAAGGTCACGATTCAAGATAAATTCATGGGGAAGTGGTATCTCTTTAGGATCCACCCCGGCGTCAAGAAATTGATTAATTGGTAAAGATACATGGATTTGGTGTCCCGCCCAAGAAAGAGACCCAAGTCCTAATAATCCTGCTAAGTGGTGATTCAACATGGATTCTACATCTTGGAACCAAGCTAATTTTGGAGCGGCTTTGTGATAATGGAACCAACCAGCAAAAAGCATTAACGCTGCAAAAATCAATGCACCAATTGCAGTACAATAGAGTTGTAATTCACTAGTTATTCCAGATGCTCGCCAAAGCTGAAAAAAGCCAGAGGTTATTTGGATTCCTCGGAAACCCCCGCCTACATCACCATTCAATATTTCTTGCCCTACTATAGGCCAAACTACCTGAGCACTGGGTCCAATGTGAGTAGGATCACTTAGCCATGCTTCATAATTGGAAAAGCGGGCACCATGAAAGTACATGCCACTCAACCAAAGAAAGATAATGGAGAGTTGCCCGAAATGAGCACTAAAGACTTTTCGAGAGATCTCCTCCAAATCACCCGTATGACTATCGAAATCGTGAGCATCAGCATGTAGGTTCCAGATCCAAGTGGTAGTATCAGGGCCCTTAGCTAGTGTTCTTGAGAAATGGCCGGGTCTGGCCCATTCTTCAAAAGATGTTTTTACAGGATCCCTATCCACAACAATTTTTACTTCTGGTTCCGGCGAACGAATAATCATTAAGTCCTCCTCTTTCCGGACAAGACATACAAAGAGACTCGCCAACTGTCTTTTTAGTGAATCTTTGAAAGATAGATTTTGAAAGATAGATATTATGGTTAGTTCTTTTCTTTACTATCTATCGTTCTTCTATTTTTTTTAGTTATTCACTGGAGCAATTATATATTGAAGTCAATGCGAGGCAAGTGTTCGGATCTATTATGACATAAAGATTAGGTGCCTAACGGACACTGTTTGTCTTGAAAAACAAATATTTCCCGACGTAAGAAAAACAAATTGAAATTTAAGAAACTGGTGTATTTTTTTTGAAGGTATAAGCTCCTATATACATCTACTTTCCTTGAGCATAATATAGGGTTTTTTATTTTATTCTAAATTCCAGGATAACTCATTAGAATTATCAATAAGACAGTCCTGATATATTAGCAATATTTATATTGCCACTATTTTTTCTTTTTATTCACTTTATTACTTCTATTCTGGACCCTATCCCTATGGTTTATCCTTTTGAAATATCATATAAAATAGAAGGTAGAAGAAAGGGATATAATAAAATTCTTGATTCGATCTTACGACCTAATTTATTTGATTAATGGATCAATAACCAAACCACCCATTTTATGAAAAATAAGGAGCGTGCCCTTATTCAAATTCAAAGCGCTTCGTAATCTTCAACCAGTTCTGTGCTTCAATATAATTTCCCGGAGTAAGCGCGATAGCTTGTTTCCAATACTCAGCAGCTTGATCAAACCAAGCTTCTGCAATTTCCGAATCACCCTGTAGAATGGCCTGTTCTCCTCGGTCGGAATAGGCAGTTCCTTCCCTTAGAACCGTACTTGAGAGTTTCCTACCTCATACGGCTCATAAATTGCTATCTTAATTTACCCTATCTTAACTGAATTCGATTTCTAAAAAATCCATCGAATTTGTTTTTGGGTTAAGCAGAAGAAGTTAATTACCTAAGTTTCAAACCCTAATTTTTATCCATAATCAGTTTGATCTTTTTTCCCACCTTCAGAAGAATGAAGCATAGATAGATCTAGAGCCTTCGTTCGAATTTTCTAAAAGGTAACTATCCCGGTTTCATATATGAAATCTCTATAGAATCCTTGAAAAAGACTTTTTTACATAAGAAAGAAAAAAGAACTTACTATCTTTGGGATCTGATACTACACCGCTGCTTAATCCCTTAGTGGATCGGCTCTATTACATAAGCGGATTCCTAAATTTGACCCCATATCGTGGGATAAGATAAGTAAGCAGTTTTTTTAATTGTATCGACCCAGTCGCTCACTAATTGATCTTTACGGTGCTTTCCCTATCAATTTGAGAGCTTTATCCATAGAGTAGTAGTATAGGCGATACTTTCTTCCTTTTTTGATTCTCTTGAAGTGTCCTTCCTTCCTACAGCTGATAGGGAAAAATCGTTGTTTTTACGATCCCTATGTAGAAAGCCTTTTTTTTTTAGTATTTACTAGAAAATTTGATCCTCTCTTTTTTTCTTTCTATAGTGGAGATAGTCGCACGTAATGACAGATCACGGCCATATTATTAAAAGCTTGCGGTAAGAAAGGGTTTCGTTCTAGTGCCCGGAAATAATATTCCAAAGCCTTTGTATGCTCTCCATTGCTTGTGTGTATAAGTCCTATGTTATAGAGTATATAACTTCGATCATAGGGGTCGATTTCTAGTCGCGTAGCTTCATAATAATTTTGCAAAGCTTCCGCATAATTTCCTTCGGATTGAGCCAACATCCGTTACGGTCGTTCATTCTATTCAAAAAATCTCCGTTCCAAAACCGTACATGAGGTTTTCATCTCATACGGCTCCTCCCTTCTATACATAGTACTAAGCGAAATAATCTATAGAATAAAAATAGAATTAGTCCCGTCTCATTATGAATCGAAAGGGGCTGGTATTTTTCCAAGAAATCTCTAGCCAACCTTCTCGCAAGAGGTTTTTCTTAACACCAATGAATTTTATTAATGCTAGAAAAAAACAATAGCTCCAAGAATTTATTTGTTCTCAACGCCCCCTATTTAGAGGAATTAGCCACTTCAACGATCTTTGATGGTTATAGGGGTATCCAAAGTACAAACCTGATGGTTGTTTGTTATCCCAACCATTCTTCCCAACCCTGATACGGATCAGGAAAGGGCTAATTTCTAACAAAGTTTTTCTCTTGTTGATTCCTTTCCTATTTCTAGGTGTAGTGCTTTTCTTTTCTCCCCTATGCTGCCTACTGGTACTAATAGAGTAGAGTTGGCCTGTAATCCATAACCTATCCTGTAGGTATAACCTTTCGCTCAATACTCAAATCTATAATTGAAGCATCTGAGGCCGCATCAATCGAGGATACACGACAGAAGGAATTGTTAGTTCACCTCACCTTCCCGAAGCGTGGGTTTGCTTTACTAATATTGTTCTCTCTATGTGAACCCCCTCTCTTTCTCGGAAGACTAAGGTGTAGGTAGGGCTAAAAAAAAACAAAAAAAAAGAGTCAAATCGCACCATCTCTATAATAAGTAAATGCCTTTTTTTCTCCTGAGGTTGTCGGAATTATTCGCAATAAAATATTGGCTACAATTGAGAAGGTCTTATCAATGAAATTTCCATTTGCGCGGGATCTAGGCATAATTCCCAACCCATTCCATATAGAATTGTTTTCATTCCTTCACAAAATAACATAAAAACAAACACATTCGATTCTTATAAATTGATCCCTCCGTATGCTCTAAATCCATATGCTTTAAATGGATAAGAGAGGTATGGATTTTCCGCGCAGCTCAAATTGTATCCTTTTTATTCTGCTTGGACAAGAAGAGATATGAAATATTTGACTAAGACTGGATTTCATTCGACTTTCCTATTTCTCAACAATAACTTCTCTCATCAGCTATTTCGTGTTTGCAAAGTCATTAATTGTCTCATACCCTATTTTGGATTTCGACAGTATGGTGTAGCGTACCTTATGCAAACGGAATTCTAAGGTTTCTTTATTTTATTATGCAATAAATTTGATTATGCAATAAGAAGAAAAGAAGAATTATTCCATTCTCTTTTTCTTTGGTTGCGGAAAAACCCAAACTAAAACTTTTATAGGGAGCGCAATTCCTGGTAAAAAAAACCTAAGATCCTTCCACTTACAGCAAAAGGAATTTTTCCAATAGAACTATGGAACCCCCGAGCGGTTGCGGTTGTACCTGTACTGCAGGAATAAGAAAACTCGCTATTCACTCAGTTTATTTTCCATAATAAGATTATTGTAGGAGAGATGGCCGAGCGGTTGAAGGCGTAGCATTGGAACTGCTATGTAGACTTTTGTTTACCGAGGGTTCGAATCCCTCTCTTTCCGTTTTTCTTAATTTATCAACGTTAACGAGCACAATGTAGCAAATCAAATAACAATTTATTCCAGCAATAATATCTTATTTAATAGAAATTTTCTATAGCAAATTACTGTGGGATGTAAAATATACATATAGGAAAAAAAAAGATCCTAGGGTTAATCCATTTTTGCTAGTTGAGTGGGAAAATACGAATTAGTAGTCTTACGAATTAGTGGTCTTAGGTCGATTTAGTTCGGGGGAAGGGTAAGGGTAAGGGGAAGAAAATTCTATGAACCTTTCTTTTTTTCGTTAAGTTCAAGTCTGACGAGAGTAATATTCTACAACTAACAACTCATTTATTTTGAGACCAACCCACTTCCTATCTAGAATTTTATTTACTAGCCCTTTATATTCTAATGTGTCAATCGTCAAATGCTTTGGCAATTTCCCTGGGTCAGATGAAGCAATAGAATTTTGAACCAGACCTTTTGATCTTTGGTTATCTTTCGTAGTAATAATATCTCGGGGTTTGCAACGAAAACTTGGTATATTGACTATACGACCATTAACTAAAATATGTCTATGGTTTACTAATTGGCGGGCCCCAGGAATGGTTGAGGCCATACCCAATCGAAAAAGGATATTATCCAAACGCATTTCAAGTAATTGTAGTAAAACCTGGCCTGTTGACCTTTTTGCTTTTCCAGCGATATGTACATATCTAAGTAATTGTCGTTCTGTCAGACCGTAATGAAAACGCAATTTCTGTTTTTCTTGAAGACGAATACGATATTGCTCCTTTTTACCAGAATGGAATTTTTTTTTCAGATTACTTCCGGATTTAGGTGTTTTTCTAGTGAGTCCTGGTAAAGCTCCCAGACGGCGTATTTTTTTTAAACGAGGTCCTCGATAACGGGACATGAAGACTCCTTTTTTATTTTATTGAAATTTCATTTTACACAATTAATTTCATTGTATTTACATTACAGAATACATCGAAATTAAAACTGAATTAAACTACAGGATAAACAGAGTAAAATCAACTAAAGTACCACAAAAAATCGAATTTCACCAAAATCTGCATTTTTTGTATATATATTATTTATTTTATTGTTTTGTATCTATCAAAATTGTAAGGTAGAAAACATAAAAGATCCTGGATTCTCCATTGAATTCGGAAAAAAAAAGATATTTTTGTTCGTAGAACATCGATAGAGAAAAAAAGCCGACTATCGGATTTGAACCGATGACCCTCGCATTACAAATGCGATGCTCTAACCTCTGAGCTAAGTGGGCTTACATAGCAGAAATAGTGTAACAAATAGAAATAGATATAGTATAGGAAATCCGTAAAATCGCAGATCTTAGTTATTAATTTTAGCTATTAACTAGATTCGAAATTTTAAGTTCTACTTAATCTTATAAAAAAAACTAAAACTTCTTAAATATAAAGTTACCTTGATATGCTTAACTAGAAGATATCTTTAAATAAAATTTAAAAATTTATTGAATTTTCTTTTTATTTCTCTAATTCGCAAATCCATTTTTCTATATAGAATAGAATTGATTCCTATTTCACTAAGGGGGACATAGAGTCAGAGCAAATAAAATAGCTAATTCTTATTAGAAAAAAAAAAAAGAATGAATATCAAGCGTTATAGTATGATTTTGAATAATCTAAAAAAGTAATATAGTAAGGGGGGGGGGAGAGAAAAACTTTGGGATATATTGATTCGGATTGAATTGGAAATACCTCAACGATACAATCAATTCAATTCTGAATTGCAATAAGCAAGTGGGGTCTCTCAAATAGAGTCGAACTGCTAGACTACGTCGAGTGATGAATTCAATAGATTCAAAAAAAACTAAGAGATGGATGAAATTACACAAGGAATCCTTGTCTCAAAGAAGAGGAAAATGGGGATATGGCGAAATCGGTAGACGCTACGGACTTGATTGTATTGAGCCTTGGTATGGAAACCTGCTAAGTGGTAACTTCCAAATTCAGAGAAACCCTGGAATTAAAAAAGGGCAATCCTGAGCCAAATCCGTGTTTTGAGAAAACAAGAGGGTTCTCGAACTAGAATACAAAGGAAAAGGATAGGTGCAGAGACTCAATGGAAGCTGTTCTAACGAATCGAGTTAATTACGTTGTGTTGTTAGTGGAACTTCTTCTAAATTTGAAGGAAGGGCTTTATACATCTAATAAAGTGGATTAATCGGACGAGGACAAAGAGAGAGTCCCATTCTACATGTCAATACTGACAACAATGAAATTTCTAGTAAAAGGAAAATCCGTCGACTTTATAAGTCGTGAGGGTTCAAGTCCCTCTATCCCCAAACCCTCTTTTATTCGCTAACTATAGTATTTATCCTCTTTTTTTCTTTTTATCAATTTAAGATTCATTAGCTTTCTCATTCTACTCTTTCCCAAAGGAGTGCGAAGAGAACTCAATGGATCTTATCCTAGAATAGATTTCTTTTTTATTCCAGTGTCGGGAAGGGATCCTGGTTATTCACTCTATTTTTAAGTATTATTAAGTAAGCCATATACAATGCGTAGGACTACCCCCCCATTTTCAAATTTCGAATTTAAAATACTTTATTTAATTGATTTTTTAATCCCTTTAATTGACATAGATACAAATCCTCTACTAGGATGATGCACAAGAAAAGGTCAGGATAGCTCAGTTGGTAGAGCAGAGGACTGAAAATCCTCGTGTCACCAGTTCAAATCTGGTTCCTGGCAGAGAAAAAAAAAGATCTACCGAATAGGTATTGATACAAATACCTCGAGATGGATTGGGATACATATTCGTTCATAATATAAATAGAGTATAGTATGATTTATTCATCTAAGTGGATAAGTCTATAATCTAGAAGCACTTCTTTTTCTTTTTAGAAAATGGTAAAAATTTAATATATCTTTTCTTTATGGTAAAGAAGGAGGTGAGATTAGGCTCCCCTTTATTTATTTTTTTTTTTCATTTCTTAATTTTGTATTCTGCTATTCCGATGAATCTTTTTTTAGTCTTGTTTATCTTATCTTACTTTCCTAGTTGTGCTAAGTCATACGCGCGATACAAAGTTCGGGGTAGAGAACTTCTTTGAATCATCTTATTTTTCTGTTCATTCTGGCTGAATAAAATTAATATCTGATTTTCAAAATAGGGAATCGAAATAAAACCCTTTTTTTGCTCAGTCTATCTGGACTGCTTTTGTATAATAGGAATTAATTAGAAATAGGTATTCGGTTTGATCTAGGAGGAGAACGTAAAAATATTCCTTGACTTGAATAAAATCTAGAGTTGTGTTGTATAAGTGAGCATGAATTTATTATCATTCAATGAGCATCTTGTATTTCATAAAAATTGGGGGTTATATAGTCCTTACGTAAGGGCCAGCCTATCCAACTTTCAGGCATTAGGATACGTTTAAGGCGCGGATGATTATCATAAGAGATTCCCACCATATCATAAGACTCACGTTCTTGAAAATCGGCACTTCTCCAAATCCAGAAGACAGATGGAATTCTAGGATTATCCTTTTGGGCAAAGACTTTTATGCAGACTTCTTCTGGATTATCTATGCCATACTGTATTCTCGTAAGATGATACACGCTAGCTAAAGATCCACCGGGTGCTACATCATAAGCACATTGTGAGCGTAAATAATTGTAACCATATACATATAAAATGACAGCAATGGAATCCCAATCCCCTGCTTTTATTTGTAAAGTCTCTATTCCTCTGTGATCAAAGCCCAAAGATCTATGAACCACCTCATGTTTGACTAGCCAATTAGATAACCAACCCTGCTGCATTGTCTTCATCTCTCCCTCTTTGTATAAATATTTAACATTTCGGATGCAAGTTTGAAAGATTGCCCGGCTTTTTATTTTGCTACACAAAAGAGCCCCCCCTCCTAATTCACTAATTTGTAGGAAGGTACTGGACTTTTGGATTTGAAAAAAGTTTCAGAAGATATATCTAAAGTAGATGGTGATTGATAGAGCAATTCTTGCTCATAAGTTCCAGTATGAGTACTGCGCCTAACATAAAGCTTGTGACTGGTAGTAAAACATCTATTTTTATTTTGAGATAGAGTTCGATCCTCAGCTATTTCTCGCGATATCTTCTTACGAAGTTTTGTTAGGGCATCTATAACTGCTTCCGGTTTAGGTGGGCAGCCCGGCAAGTAGACATCCACAGGAATTAACTTATCAACTCCCCGAACAGTACTATAAGAATCCGTACTGAACATCCCCCCTGTAATAGTACAGGCTCCCATAGCAATGACGTATTTTGGTTCAGGCATTTGCTCGTATAATCTCACTAAAGACGGAGCCATTTTCATTGTTACCGTACCGGCTGTTAAAATTAGGTCCGCTTGCCTAGGACTTGATCTTGGTACCAACCCATAACGATCAAAGTCGAATCGTGAGCCTATTAATGAAGCAAATTCAATGAAACAACAACTGGTACCATATAGAAGGGGCCATAAACTGGAGAGTCTTGACCAATTCGAAAGATCATTTGGTGTGGTTGAAATAACAGAATTGGAACTAGTTTGGTCAAGTAAGGGAAACTCAATCAAATTCATAACTTTCTCAATGGAATCTTTTCCTTCTTTTTTTTTTTCTAAATATTCAGTTAAGACCATTCCAAGGCTCCTTTTCGCCATGCATAAACTAAGCCGACAACTAGGATAAGCACGAAAATAAAAGCTTCGATAAAAACGGATACACCCAATACGTCGAAACTCATTGCCCAAGGGTATAGAAAGACGGTTTCCACATCAAAAACAACAAAAACTAGCGCAAACATGTAATAGCGTATTCGGAATTGTAGCCAAGCCCCCCCCATGGGTTCTATACCCGATTCATAACTAGAGAGCTTCTCTGGTCCTTCACTAACCGGGGCTAAAAGCCCTGAAATCCAAAATGCCAAAATAGGAATAAGGCTTGCTATTATTAGAAATGTCCAAAAAATATCATATTCGTGAAGCAGAAACATAATGTACTCCCATTAATGTGGAATAGGCGGAACTTAAACCAGTCAATTCAATTCAGCATTGTCAATTTATCCAGAACTTCTCTTTTTTACTCGGTGAAACAAGAATCCGTTTTGTTCAAACAAAAGCGCTTTGTTTAGCCTTTGTTTCCTCTGTGCTGCATCTTTTTTAAAGATTCATCCAATGGAATCCCGACTCCCTTTCTTTTTGATTTCCATTCTATTTAGATATGGTGTAGATCTAATTCTTAGATAAAGAAAACTCTATTGTTTCACTTTGTCTCGCTTTCTCTGGAATCTCTAGAAAAAAGGAATTGCTCTATCCTTTATTTAATATTTAATAATATTATAATAAGAGACTATTAAATAAAAATGAGAATACTACTAATTAGAACCTAATAATTAGAACCTAATTAAGATAGAAGGACTAATCTATGCAGTATAATGAGAAATAATACTATAAAATAAAAAAAGAAAAAAAGAACTCTATTTCAGAACTATGAGACAGAATATTCTGTTTTCTTATTTACTCTTTACTTTATTTTTTCTAAAGTGGATCAATTTAGATCATGTATATATAAGCAAAGTACTAAAATATACTTAAAACAAAGTAGTAATTCGCAAGATAGAGAAAATCTTTTCAGTTATTATAGAATAGAAAAGTCTAGAGATACCCTCTTTGATGGAGGACGGGATTCCAATCAGGGAAGGGATCCTTTCTTCTATTGATTTGATAGAAATTTATTTTTCTTTTCCTGTCGCTATGATTTTGATGTTCGATGAATGAGCCTGTGGTAATTCTTTTACCTCTATTCTATGTCGCAGGCGCCCATCCAGTCTAAAAACAAGCACTAATGAGAAAAAGAAAAATGTACTAAAGAAAACCTAGGATATCTATCCAAAATTTTTTTAAAAAGACATATTAGGGCTATACGGATTCGAACCGTAGACCTTCTCGGTAAAACAGATCAAACGGATTATTATCGAAATGATTCGAACTGTTTCAAAGACCCAACATGCATTTTTTTGCATTGGGCTCTTTCATAACCTGATTTCAAAATCAGTTAGTCCACCATAGTTTTTCTTTACGGAAAGATAATGAGATGGCTCCCTGTGCTCTGATTGATTATTTGTATTATGATCTATCTAGGAGCAATACCAAAGTGTTTCAAAGGAGGATTACCTTGACTTAGGTTTGCCTCCGGCCTAAATTAAATCAACCTAAGTGAAATGGAGTCTCTATCGTTCCACTGCAAGAGTTAACTATGAGACTTCATACACCTTAAAGTTCATAGAACGAGAAGAAATTTTTTGGAGGCCCTTATCCTCATTCTGCCTAGCATTTAGTGGGCTGGATATTTACCTTATCAACTAGCAAATCCATAAGGGTTCCATTTGATTAGGCACCTGAATTGGTACCTGAATCCGACTGAACCGACTATTTGTCAGGCTACTGTTCTCCTATTCTCTCGAATCTATGAAGTAAGACATTGATTTTGCAATAAGATCAATTATGTTCATTGCATAATAAGCTCCTTTGAAAAGCATTGGCGCACGTGTAAACGAGTTGCTCTACCGAACTGAGCTATAGCCCTTATCAGAGATATCTTAACATATAGATAATTTCTTGTCAAGATGAATATTCTCTAATGCCAGAGGATATCCTTTTTATCTGTATCTTTTTTAGTATATAACAGACCAATAACGAAGCGGTATTGCTTAGAAAAGTGATTCCATATATAATCGATCGAAGTAATGAGTCTTCCTTTGTGGTGATAAATTGCCTACTTAACTCAGTGGTTAGAGTATTGCTTTCATACGGCGGGAGTCATTGGTTCAAATCCAATAGTAGGTAAGTAGGTAGAAAAATTACTAGATAGCATTGGACTTACTTCGCTTCGCTATCTAATAACTTTTTCTACCCCTCTTCCCTTTTTCTTTGTATCAACTATAAACCCTTGGATTGTCTTCAATTGGAGGGGGGAATCCAATTGACAGCCTCGATTCGTACCCTAGCTCGTCTGAGAGCTAGCTTTGCTTCAACTAATTCTTTCGTACCCTCAGCTTTACTCAAGTTAGCTTCGGCTATTTCAAGTGCCTGTTGAGCTTCTTTCGGATCAATATCACTACCCAGTTCCGCATCATTTCCTAAAATTATGATCTCATTATTAACTATTCTCGCAAAACCGCTCCACAGAACCGCCGTTAACCATTGGTCGTTGAGGAGGCGTATTCTCAAAGGACCCATATCTACTGCTGTGTTAATGGGGGCGTGGTTTGGTAATACGCCAATTTGGCCACTATTAGTGGATAAAATGATTTCTTTCACTTCACAATCCCAAATAATTCGTTTAGGAGTCAGTACATAAAGATTTAATTTCATTTCTTCGATTTGTTCTCCTCTTCTAAGGTTATAGCTTTCGTGCTAGCTTCATCGATGTTACCCACCAAATAAAAAGCTTGTTCAGGTAGGCCGTCTAATTCTCCGGAAAGGATTAGTTGAAATCCCCTAATAGTTTCTGCAAGACCAACATACTTTCCTGGAGAACCGGTAAAAACTTCTGCCACAAAGAACGGTTGTGATAAGAAACGCTCTATTTTTCTTGCTCTTGCTACAGTTAAACGATCCTCTTCTGATAATTCATCCAACCCAAGAATAGCGATAATGTCCTGAAGTTCTTTGTAACGTTGTAAAGTTTCCTTAACTCTTTGCGCAGTTTCATAATGTTCGTTGCCAACGATCCGAGGCTGTAACATAGTTGAGGTTGAATCTAAAGGATCTACTGCTGGATAAATACCCTTGGAAGCTAATCCTCTGGAAAGTACGGTAGTAGCATCCAAATGTGCAAATGTTGTCGCAGGAGCAGGGTCGGTCAAATCGTCCGCGGGTACATAAACTGCTTGAATCGAAGTTATAGATCCCTTTTTAGTAGAAGCAATTCTTTCTTGCAAAGAACCCATTTCTGTACTAAGAGTAGGTTGATAACCCACTGCAGAGGGCATTCTCCCTAATAAAGCGGATACCTCCGATCCTGCTTGAACAAAACGAAAGATATTATCGATGAATAAAAGCACGTCTTGCTTATTAACATCTCGAAAATATTCTGCCATAGTTAGGGCAGTTAAACCAACTCTCATACGAGCTCCCGGCGGTTCATTCATTTGGCCATAGACTAGAGCTACCTTTGATTCCTCAATATTTTTTTCATTAATTACTCCGGATTCCTTCATTTCCATATAAAGATCATTTCCTTCACGAGTTCGTTCTCCTACTCCACCAAATACGGATACGCCCCCATGAGCTTTAGCAATGTTATTGATTAATTCCATGATGAGTACTGTTTTACCTACTCCAGCCCCCCCAAAGAGTCCTATTTTTCCTCCACGTCGATAAGGAGCTAAAAGATCGACGACCTTAATACCTGTTTCAAAGATGGATAATTTCGTATCTAACTCGATAAAGGCAGGCGCAGATCTATGAATAGGGAACGTCGCACTACTATCTACAGGACCCAAATTGTCAACAGGCTCCCCAAGAACGTTGAAAATTCGTCCGAGAGTAGCTCCACCGACCGGAACACTGAGAGGAGCTCCCGTGTCAATCACTTCCATTCCTCTCATCAACCCGTCTGTAGCACTCATAGCTACAGCTCTAACTCGATTATTTCCTAATAATTGTTGTACCTCACAAGTCACATTAATTTGCTTATCGGAAGTGTCTCTACTCTGGACTACCAAAGCGTTATAAATATAAGGTAACTTGCCTGGGGGAAAAGTGACATCCAGCACGGGTCCAATAATTTGATCGATACGACCTGCACTTTTTTCATCAATTGTGGAAACCCCGGGACGAGAAGTAGTAGGATTGGTACTCATAATTATCACATAATAAAAAAAATAATTTGTCGAAATTTTTCTTTTTTTCTTGTTGAATAATGCCAAATCAAATCCAAAAAAATATCCAAAAATCCAAAAGTAAAAAGGAAATGAATTAGTTAATTCAATAAGAGAAAAAAGGAGACTGGGACTTTATTTCGTTGCCCAAGCGAATCCCATTCAATCGTTTACTCATGAAATGAGTCCGTTGCAAAGTTCAATCAATCTTATTTTCATATACATTTTGCCTTTTGTGGAGCATCTGTGCCTACTCTACTTTCCTATCTAGGACTTCGATATACAAAATATATACTACTGTGAAGCATAGATTGCTGTCAACAGAGAATTTTCTTAGTATTTAGTTAGGTATTTACATTCAAAATAAGAAAAGGGCCCATTAAGAACTTGTAAAATAAGGATTAGGGATTGATTTGGGTTGCGCTATATCTATCAAAGAGTATACAATAATGAAGGATTTGGTAAATCAAATCCATGGTTTAATAATGAACCGTGTTAACTTACAATAACAACAACTCAATTCCTATAGAATTCCTATAGTGGAATTCCTATAGGATAGAAAATACACAGGGTGTACACATTATATATGAATGCAAAATATTCATTAATTTAAGTATGCCCTCAATTTTCTTTAATGAGTTGATATTATATTAATTGAATATCCTTTTTGTTTTACGGAATTTTTGCTAAAGTTGCATTGACGTCTAATTCACATCGAGTAGACCCTGTTATTGTGAGAATTCTTAATTCAAGAGTTGTAGGGAGGGACTTATGTCACCACAAACAGAAACTAAAGCAAGTGTTGGATTTCAAGCTGGTGTTAAAGATTATAAATTGACTTACTACACCCCGGAGTATGAAACCAAGGATACTGATATATTGGCAGCATTCCGAGTAACTCCTCAACCTGGGGTTCCGCCGGAAGAAGCAGGGGCTGCAGTAGCTGCCGAATCTTCTACTGGTACATGGACAACTGTTTGGACTGATGGACTTACCAGTCTTGATCGTTACAAAGGACGATGCTATCACATCGAGCCTGTTGCTGGGGAAGACAACCAATGGATCTGTTATGTAGCTTATCCATTAGACCTATTTGAAGAGGGTTCCGTTACTAACATGTTTACTTCCATTGTGGGTAACGTATTTGGTTTCAAAGCCCTACGTGCTCTACGTCTGGAGGATCTACGAATTCCCCCTGCTTATACAAAAACTTTCCAAGGTCCGCCTCATGGTATCCAAGTTGAAAGAGATAAGTTGAACAAGTATGGTCGTCCTTTATTGGGATGTACTATTAAACCAAAATTGGGATTATCCGCAAAAAATTACGGTAGAGCGTGTTATGAGTGTCTACGTGGTGGACTTGATTTTACCAAAGATGATGAAAACGTAAACTCACAACCATTTATGCGTTGGAGAGACCGTTTTGTCTTTTGTGCCGAAGCTATTTATAAAGCACAGGCCGAAACCGGTGAAATTAAGGGGCATTACTTGAATGCGACTGCAGGTACATGTGAAGAAATGATTAAGAGAGCTGTATTTGCGAGAGAATTAGGGGTTCCTATTGTAATGCATGACTACATAACTGGGGGATTCACCGCAAATACTAGTTTGGCTCATTATTGCCGCGACAATGGCCTACTTCTTCACATTCACCGTGCAATGCATGCAGTTATTGATAGACAGAAAAATCATGGTATGCATTTCCGTGTATTAGCTAAAGCATTGCGTATGTCTGGGGGAGATCATATCCACTCCGGTACAGTAGTAGGTAAGCTAGAAGGGGAACGCGAAATGACTTTAGGTTTTGTTGATTTATTGCGCGATGATTTTATTGAAAAAGATCGTGCTCGCGGTATCTTTTTCACCCAGGACTGGGTATCCATGCCAGGTGTTATACCGGTAGCTTCAGGTGGTATTCATGTTTGGCATATGCCAGCTCTTACTGAAATCTTTGGGGATGATTCTGTATTACAATTTGGTGGAGGAACTTTAGGACATCCTTGGGGAAATGCACCTGGTGCAGCAGCTAATCGAGTGGCTTTAGAAGCTTGTGTACAAGCTCGTAACGAAGGGCGCGATCTTGCTCGTGAAGGTAATGAAATTATCCGAGCAGCTTGCAAATGGAGTCCTGAACTAGCCGCGGCTTGTGAAGTATGGAAAGCGATCAAATTCGAGTTCGAGCCAGTAGATACTATTGATAACTAGATAAAACTAAATATAAAGAAGGTATAAATAAAAAATAAACGAAATAAAAAAAGAAAAAATAAGTTACGAAATGCAGTAATTCTTCTTTATTCGTCTAATTGATTGCAATTAAACTCGGCTCAATCTTTTTTAGAAAAAAAAAGATTGAGCCGAATAAAAAAGGATCATAATACGATTATGAGACTTGACAAATCGAGATTAGTCTATTCTATATATCTAGAATATATAAAGGTATAATACAATAAAGAAATACAAATCAAATTCAAATATTATCATATGATAATGGAATTAAATACGCAGTATTTACAGAAAAAAGTCTTCGTTTATTGGGAAAGAATCAATATACTTTTAATGTCGAATCGGGATTCACTAAGACAGAAATCAAGCATTGGGTCGAACTCTTCTTTGGTGTTAAGGTAGTAGCTGTGAATAGCCATCGACTACCTGGAAAGGGTAGAAGAATAGGACCTATTCTGGGACATATAATGCATTACAGACGTATGATCATTACCCTTCAACCAGGTTATTCTATTCCACTTCTAGATAGAGAAAAAAACTAAAGGAGAATGAATGAAAAAAGACATAGTTTTGAAGTTATACCCTTTTATTTTATAAGACTCTCTTGCAAAAAAGAGGACATTTGAAACTTTTAACAGTTGTAATCGTGAGTCAACAAGTGACTCGAACTGTGTGTAATAAAAGAAGCATTTTTTTTTTTTCAAAATGCTATAACTAGATAAGGAAGTTTTCTATAACCTTGAGAAATAAGGTAGTTTTAGTTTATGACTCCGATCAAGAGCGATAAATCCTTGATTTGGGATTGGACACAGAACCTGGATCCATCGTAGAGACGTTCAATAGGATTCTGATGGGAACAATTATACTTTCGTGGAAATCCATCGCTATAAACTTCAATGGGGTAGACATTTTGTTCCGAATTTTTCCGGACCAAACCTCCGACCCCACGATACAATGAATTTTTTTTATTCATAAATAAAAAAAAGAAAAAGCATTCGGAATCGCAATGCTACTCACTATACACGTCCAAAGGAATATTCGGAATAATATTCTTCTATAAACCATTCTTCCGCGGTGTCTTACTAACATAACAGGACGACTTCGCTGCACGGGATGGGTCTTCCTCGAAAAGCTAACTCCACCCGACATTTTTATACCCTTTTTTGGTGGTATATCGCCTTAAAAAGTCTAAGAGGGTAGTATAGTATGGGATCTTAGGTAAGAGAATTTTACCTTTGATTTTTATTGAATATACTAGGATTCTATATTTTCTGCCTTTACCACGCATTATTGTATGCTCTTCTAGAGGAGTATGTATGCAGGAAGTAAATTCTAGTCGCTTTCTTTTGAATCGAATTTTAAATTCGATTAGAAGGATAGAAAGGCCATGAGGATGGGAAAAGAAAAATCAAATCTTTTTAATTAGTTCTCCTTTTTGGCAGTTTGCTTATTTTATTATCCATTCCTTTTTTTACAAAATATTTTTTTTTGCAAACTCAAAAATACAATAGTCAATATTCCTTATAATAGATATACTTAATTATATCATAAGAATCTTAAGATATTTTTTGAATAGATAGAAATAGTAAATTTGAATTGAGACACCTATTCTATGACGGATTTAAACTTACCTTCTATTTTCGTGCCTTTAGTAGGCTTAGTATTTCCGGCAATTGCAATGACTTCTTTATTTCTTTATGTGCAGAAAAATAAGATTGTCTAGTATTTTTAGTGTAAGTAATATAATATGGTAGGATATGTGGCTCTTTCTACACACAAATGAAAAACAGCTATGAATGCGGATAAAAACGGCTGTGGGATGGATGCAGATATAGGCTACGAGCATAAATGCACGAATACGCGGAGCCGGGTATAGCGAGTTTTTTTTTAATTAAATCAACAAATATTTTTTGAATAGAAAGTCAATGTATCTAACCTATTATTTCACAGGAGTACTAATTGCTGAAGACGATTTCAGAATAAAAAAAAGTAAAGTCAAAATTATTTAGCTTATTCTCTCAATTTCAATAGACCACTGCTGGATTTAGTATATCTAATATGAATTGGCGATCAGAACATGTATGGGTAGAACTTCTAAAAGGTTCTCGAAAAAGGGGTAATTTTTTCTGGGCCTGTATTCTTTTTCTAGGTTCACTAGGATTCTTATCGGTTGGGGCTTCCAGTTATCTTGGTAAGAATATTATATCTATACTTCCATCTCAACAAATTCTTTTTTTTCCACAGGGGATCGTGATGTCTTTCTACGGAATTGCAGGCCTATTCATTAGCTCCTACTTGTGGTGTACTATTTTGTGGAATGTAGGTAGTGGTTATGACCGATTCGATAGAAAAGAGGGAATAGTGCGCATTTTTCGTTGGGGATTCCCTGGAATAAAACGCCGCGTCTTCCTTCAATTCCTTATGCGCGATATCCAATCAATTAGAATTCAGGTTAAAGAGGGTCTTTATCCTCGTCGTATCCTTTATATGGAAATCCGGGGCCAGGGGGTCATTCCCTTGACTCGTACTGATGAGAAGTTTTTTACTCCACGAGAAATTGAACAAAAAGCTGCCGAATTGGCCTATTTCTTGCGCGTACCAATTGAAGTATTTTGAGTACCAATTGTATGTATTTTTTTTTTGAACTGAATTGAATGAAGAAGAATTGGAAGAAGAAAAGCTTTCTCAACATGGGGAAGAAGTCCCTTAGAAATTGGATTTGTTATCGGAAGGGCATTTTTAAGTATTTATCTAAAGGAAGGAACAAATGCGGATAAGAGAAATTTTTTTTATTCTATTTCACTATTCCACTCCATCTAAATCTAAGAAACAACCCAATGCAATTAAATTCCACGAATATATAAAAAAGAAGAATAGATACAGGGTATCAAACCTTGCTATAGAGTTTTTGCTTCAAAGAAAAAGAAATATCATATAGAGTCCGGGAATGAAATAGAGTCAGCGAATGAAGCGGGTTCATTAACAACTCAATTTACAGATCAAAAATGAAAAAAAAGAAAGCATTGCCTTCTTTACTATATCTTGTATTTATCGTACTTTTGCCCTGGGGGGTCTCTTTCTCATTTAATAAATGTCTGGAACTTTGGATTAAGAATTGGTGGAATACCAGGCAATCCGAAACTCTCTTAACTGATATTCAAGAGAAAAGGATTCTAGAAAGATTCATAGAATTAGAAGAAC
The DNA here is from genome assembly GCA_910589775.1 of Avena eriantha. NCBI lineage: Eukaryota > Viridiplantae > Streptophyta > Magnoliopsida > Poales > Poaceae > Avena > Avena eriantha. The sequence goes on along the minus strand of OU342741.1, from coordinate 160,140,670 downwards.
TTTCTCTCTTGGACGAGATGATAAAAGAGAAACTAAAGACACATGTACAAAAACCTCCTATAGGAATACACAAGGAAATAATACAATTGGTCAAAATAGATAATGAGGATCATCTCCATATCATTTTGCATTTCTCGACAAATATAATCTGTTTAGCTATTCTAAGTGGTTCTTTTTTTCTGAGTAAAGAGGAACTTGTCATTTTTAATTCTTGGGTTCAGGAATTCTTCTATAACTTAAATGACTCAATAAAAGCTTTTTTTATTCTTTTAGTTACTGATTTTTTTGTTGGATTTCACTCCACCCGCGGTTGGGAACTACTAATTCGTTGGGTCTACAACGATCTTGGATGGGCTCCTAATGAGCTAATTTTCACAATTTTTGTTTGTAGTTTTCCAGTAATTCTAGATACATGTTTGAAATTTTGGGTCTTTTTTTGTTTAAACCGCCTATCTCCTTCGCTTGTAGTCATTTATCATTCAATTAGTGAAGCATAAATTCATTCAATTTCCTGATATTAATCAAATTAGCATCTTTCTTTAGAAAGAAAGCCCTTTTCCATTTTAGCAAAATTCTTTCTTTCTATTTCTACCTGCTTAAGGTATTCATCATTCCAGTATAACTGTTGCAGTAGAATCACAACAAACTCGCGTATAGGGAACTAAATTAATTTAGCTACCTATCTAATTTATTGTAGAAATTCAGGGATCCGCGATTGGACATGGAAAATAGAAATACTTTTTCTTGGGTAAAGGAACAGATGACTCGATCGATTTCTGTATCGATCATGATATACGTAATAACTCGGACATCCATTTCAAATGCATATCCCATTTTTGCGCAGCAGGGTTATGAAAACCCACGAGAAGCAACGGGACGAATTGTATGTGCCAATTGCCATTTAGCTAGCAAGCCCGTGGATATTGAAGTTCCCCAAGCTGTGCTTCCCGATACTGTATTTGAAGCAGTTCTTCGAATTCCTTATGATATGCAAATGAAACAAGTTCTTGCTAATGGAAAAAAGGGAGGGTTGAATGTGGGTGCTGTTCTTATTTTGCCTGAGGGATTCGAATTAGCGCCGCCCGACCGTATTTCCCCTGAATTGAAAGAAAAGATAGGAAATCTATCTTTTCAGAGTTATCGTCCCGATAAAAACAATATTCTTGTGATAGGCCCTGTTCCCGGTAAGAAATATAGTGAAATTGTCTTTCCCATTCTTTCCCCTGATCCTGCTACGAAGAAAGATGCTCATTTCTTAAAATATCCCATATATGTAGGGGGAAACCGAGGAAGAGGACAGATCTATCCTGATGGTAGCAAGAGTAACAATACGGTCTATAATGCTACGTCAACAGGTATAGTAAGAAAAATACTACGTAAAGAAAAAGGTGGGTATGAAATATCCATAGTTGATGCATCGGATGGACGCCAAGTGATTGATACTATACCCCCTGGGCCAGAACTTCTTGTTTCAGAGGGGGAATCCATCAAGCTTGATCAACCATTAACAAGCAATCCTAATGTTGGAGGTTTTGGTCAGGGGGATGCGGAAATAGTGCTTCAGGATCCATTACGCGTCCAAGGCCTTTTGTTCTTCTTCGCATTCCGTTATTTTGGCACAAGTTTTTTTGGGTCTCAAAAAGAACAGTTTGAAAAGGTTCAGGTTGTACGAAATGAATTTCTAGGTCCCGGGATTTCTTACCATCAAGTTGGTAAAAAGCCTCAATCTATTGGCAATTGCTAGAATTATCTATGATCTATTGTTGGAATCCTTTTCGGGAGGATTGCGAGTCTTTTAATCCTCTATTCGGCACAAGAAAAAGGCTTTTTTCCTTTTTCTTGTGGCCGATTCTTCGTGTATCAAAATAAGAATAAGAATCTTTTTTCTTCTTAAATTCGTCAAAGATTACTATATATGTTTTTCTTTATTCGGGTCTGTCTCTTAGATATCTTTTTCTTTTGCTTAGGTTCAGGCGAGGTAGTGGACAAATTTCTTGTGATTGTGAGCAAATAGAATTGCTTGACTTGTTCAATTAAGTTCACAACGTTCAAACTACAGAAATTTTGAAAAATAAAAAAAGCCTTCATGGAAGCGTTTTTTTTTTTCAAAAATTTCTGTAAGTTTGAAGTTGAACTTAATTGAACAAGTCCAAGCAATTCTATTTGCTCACAATCACAAGAAATTTGTCCACTGACCTCGCCTGAACCTAAGCAAAAGAAAAAGATAGTCTAAGAGACAGACCCGAATAAAGAAAAACATATATAGTAATCTTTGACGTGAATTAAGAAGAAAAAAGATTCTTATTCTTATTTTGTACAAAGAAGAATCGGCACAAGAAAAAGGGAAAAAAAGCCTTTTTCTGTGCCGAATAGAGGATTAAAAAGACTCGCAATCCCTCCGAAAAGGATTTCCAAAATAGATCATAGATAATTCTAGCAATTGCCAATAGATTGAGGCTTTTACCAACTTGATGGTAAGAAATCCCGGGACCTAGAAAATTCATTTCGTACAACTGACCTTTCAAACTGTTTCTTTTTGAGAACCAAAAAAACTTGTGCCAAAAATAACGGATGCGAAGAAGAACAAAAGGCCTTGGACGCGTAATGGATCCTGAAGCACTATTTCCGCATCCCCCTGACCAAAACCTCCAACATTAGGATTGCTTGTTAATGGTTGATCAAGCTTGATGGATTCCCCCTCTGAAACAAGAAGTTCTGGCCCAGGGGGTATAGTATCAATCACTTGGCGTCCATCCGATGCATCAACTATGGATATTTCATACCCACCTTTTTCTTTACGTAGTATTTTTCTTACTATACCTGTTGACGTAGCATTATAGACCGTATTGTTACTCTTGCTACCATCAGGATAGATCTGTCCTCTTCCTCGGTTTCCCCCTACATATATGGGATATTTTAAGAAATGAGCATCTTTCTTCGTAGCAGGATCAGGGGAAAGAATGGGAAAGACAATTTCACTATATTTCTTACCGGGAACAGGGCCTATCACAAGAATATTGTTTTTATCGGGACGATAACTCTGAAAAGATAGATTTCCTATCTTTTCTTTCAATTCAGGGGAAATACGGTCGGGCGGCGCTAATTCGAATCCCTCAGGCAAAATAAGAACAGCACCCACATTCAACCCTCCCTTTTTTCCATTAGCAAGAACTTGTTTCATTTGCATATCATAAGGAATTCGAAGAACTGCTTCAAATACAGTATCGGGAAGCACAGCTTGGGGAACTTCAATATCCACGGGCTTGCTAGCTAAATGGCAATTGGCACATACAATTCGTCCCGTTGCTTCTCGTGGGTTTTCATAACCCTGCTGCGCAAAAATGGGATATGCATTTGAAATGGATGTCCGAGTTATTACGTATATCATGATCGATACAGAAATCGATCGAGTCATCTGTTCCTTTACCCAAGAAAAAGTATTTCTATTTTCCATGTCCAATCGCGGATCCCTGAATTTCTACAATAAATTAGATAGGTAGCTAAATTAATTTAGTTCCCTATACGCGAGTTTGTTGTGATTCTACTGCAACAGTTATACTGGAATGATGAATACCTTAAGCAGGTAGAAATAGAAAGAAAGAATTTTGCTAAAATGGAAAAGGGCTTTCTTTCTAAAGAAAGATGCTAATTTGATTAATATCAGGAAATTGAATGAATTTATGCTTCACTAATTGAATGATAAATGACTACAAGCGAAGGAGATAGGCGGTTTAAACAAAAAAAGACCCAAAATTTCAAACATGTATCTAGAATTACTGGAAAACTACAAACAAAAATTGTGAAAATTAGCTCATTAGGAGCCCATCCAAGATCGTTGTAGACCCAACGAATTAGTAGTTCCCAACCGCGGGTGGAGTGAAATCCAACAAAAAAATCAGTAACTAAAAGAATAAAAAAAGCTTTTATTGAGTCATTTAAGTTATAGAAGAATTCCTGAACCCAAGAATTAAAAATGACAAGTTCCTCTTTACTCAGAAAAAAAGAACCACTTAGAATAGCTAAACAGATTATATTTGTCGAGAAATGCAAAATGATATGGAGATGATCCTCATTATCTATTTTGACCAATTGTATTATTTCCTTGTGTATTCCTATAGGAGGTTTTTGTACATGTGTCTTTAGTTTCTCTTTTATCATCTCGTCCAAGAGAGAAAGTTCTTCTAATTCTATGAATCTTTCTAGAATCCTTTTCTCTTGAATATCAGTTAAGAGAGTTTCGGATTGCCTGGTATTCCACCAATTCTTAATCCAAAGTTCCAGACATTTATTAAATGAGAAAGAGACCCCCCAGGGCAAAAGTACGATAAATACAAGATATAGTAAAGAAGGCAATGCTTTCTTTTTTTTCATTTTTGATCTGTAAATTGAGTTGTTAATGAACCCGCTTCATTCGCTGACTCTATTTCATTCCCGGACTCTATATGATATTTCTTTTTCTTTGAAGCAAAAACTCTATAGCAAGGTTTGATACCCTGTATCTATTCTTCTTTTTTATATATTCGTGGAATTTAATTGCATTGGGTTGTTTCTTAGATTTAGATGGAGTGGAATAGTGAAATAGAATAAAAAAAATTTCTCTTATCCGCATTTGTTCCTTCCTTTAGATAAATACTTAAAAATGCCCTTCCGATAACAAATCCAATTTCTAAGGGACTTCTTCCCCATGTTGAGAAAGCTTTTCTTCTTCCAATTCTTCTTCATTCAATTCAGTTCAAAAAAAAAATACATACAATTGGTACTCAAAATACTTCAATTGGTACGCGCAAGAAATAGGCCAATTCGGCAGCTTTTTGTTCAATTTCTCGTGGAGTAAAAAACTTCTCATCAGTACGAGTCAAGGGAATGACCCCCTGGCCCCGGATTTCCATATAAAGGATACGACGAGGATAAAGACCCTCTTTAACCTGAATTCTAATTGATTGGATATCGCGCATAAGGAATTGAAGGAAGACGCGGCGTTTTATTCCAGGGAATCCCCAACGAAAAATGCGCACTATTCCCTCTTTTCTATCGAATCGGTCATAACCACTACCTACATTCCACAAAATAGTACACCACAAGTAGGAGCTAATGAATAGGCCTGCAATTCCGTAGAAAGACATCACGATCCCCTGTGGAAAAAAAAGAATTTGTTGAGATGGAAGTATAGATATAATATTCTTACCAAGATAACTGGAAGCCCCAACCGATAAGAATCCTAGTGAACCTAGAAAAAGAATACAGGCCCAGAAAAAATTACCCCTTTTTCGAGAACCTTTTAGAAGTTCTACCCATACATGTTCTGATCGCCAATTCATATTAGATATACTAAATCCAGCAGTGGTCTATTGAAATTGAGAGAATAAGCTAAATAATTTTGACTTTACTTTTTTTTATTCTGAAATCGTCTTCAGCAATTAGTACTCCTGTGAAATAATAGGTTAGATACATTGACTTTCTATTCAAAAAATATTTGTTGATTTAATTAAAAAAAAACTCGCTATACCCGGCTCCGCGTATTCGTGCATTTATGCTCGTAGCCTATATCTGCATCCATCCCACAGCCGTTTTTATCCGCATTCATAGCTGTTTTTCATTTGTGTGTAGAAAGAGCCACATATCCTACCATATTATATTACTTACACTAAAAATACTAGACAATCTTATTTTTCTGCACATAAAGAAATAAAGAAGTCATTGCAATTGCCGGAAATACTAAGCCTACTAAAGGCACGAAAATAGAAGGTAAGTTTAAATCCGTCATAGAATAGGTGTCTCAATTCAAATTTACTATTTCTATCTATTCAAAAAATATCTTAAGATTCTTATGATATAATTAAGTATATCTATTATAAGGAATATTGACTATTGTATTTTTGAGTTTGCAAAAAAAAATATTTTGTAAAAAAAGGAATGGATAATAAAATAAGCAAACTGCCAAAAAGGAGAACTAATTAAAAAGATTTGATTTTTCTTTTCCCATCCTCATGGCCTTTCTATCCTTCTAATCGAATTTAAAATTCGATTCAAAAGAAAGCGACTAGAATTTACTTCCTGCATACATACTCCTCTAGAAGAGCATACAATAATGCGTGGTAAAGGCAGAAAATATAGAATCCTAGTATATTCAATAAAAATCAAAGGTAAAATTCTCTTACCTAAGATCCCATACTATACTACCCTCTTAGACTTTTTAAGGCGATATACCACCAAAAAAGGGTATAAAAATGTCGGGTGGAGTTAGCTTTTCGAGGAAGACCCATCCCGTGCAGCGAAGTCGTCCTGTTATGTTAGTAAGACACCGCGGAAGAATGGTTTATAGAAGAATATTATTCCGAATATTCCTTTGGACGTGTATAGTGAGTAGCATTGCGATTCCGAATGCTTTTTCTTTTTTTTATTTATGAATAAAAAAAATTCATTGTATCGTGGGGTCGGAGGTTTGGTCCGGAAAAATTCGGAACAAAATGTCTACCCCATTGAAGTTTATAGCGATGGATTTCCACGAAAGTATAATTGTTCCCATCAGAATCCTATTGAACGTCTCTACGATGGATCCAGGTTCTGTGTCCAATCCCAAATCAAGGATTTATCGCTCTTGATCGGAGTCATAAACTAAAACTACCTTATTTCTCAAGGTTATAGAAAACTTCCTTATCTAGTTATAGCATTTTGAAAAAAAAAAATGCTTCTTTTATTACACACAGTTCGAGTCACTTGTTGACTCACGATTACAACTGTTAAAAGTTTCAAATGTCCTCTTTTTTGCAAGAGAGTCTTATAAAATAAAAGGGTATAACTTCAAAACTATGTCTTTTTTCATTCATTCTCCTTTAGTTTTTTTCTCTATCTAGAAGTGGAATAGAATAACCTGGTTGAAGGGTAATGATCATACGTCTGTAATGCATTATATGTCCCAGAATAGGTCCTATTCTTCTACCCTTTCCAGGTAGTCGATGGCTATTCACAGCTACTACCTTAACACCAAAGAAGAGTTCGACCCAATGCTTGATTTCTGTCTTAGTGAATCCCGATTCGACATTAAAAGTATATTGATTCTTTCCCAATAAACGAAGACTTTTTTCTGTAAATACTGCGTATTTAATTCCATTATCATATGATAATATTTGAATTTGATTTGTATTTCTTTATTGTATTATACCTTTATATATTCTAGATATATAGAATAGACTAATCTCGATTTGTCAAGTCTCATAATCGTATTATGATCCTTTTTTATTCGGCTCAATCTTTTTTTTTCTAAAAAAGATTGAGCCGAGTTTAATTGCAATCAATTAGACGAATAAAGAAGAATTACTGCATTTCGTAACTTATTTTTTCTTTTTTTATTTCGTTTATTTTTTATTTATACCTTCTTTATATTTAGTTTTATCTAGTTATCAATAGTATCTACTGGCTCGAACTCGAATTTGATCGCTTTCCATACTTCACAAGCCGCGGCTAGTTCAGGACTCCATTTGCAAGCTGCTCGGATAATTTCATTACCTTCACGAGCAAGATCGCGCCCTTCGTTACGAGCTTGTACACAAGCTTCTAAAGCCACTCGATTAGCTGCTGCACCAGGTGCATTTCCCCAAGGATGTCCTAAAGTTCCTCCACCAAATTGTAATACAGAATCATCCCCAAAGATTTCAGTAAGAGCTGGCATATGCCAAACATGAATACCACCTGAAGCTACCGGTATAACACCTGGCATGGATACCCAGTCCTGGGTGAAAAAGATACCGCGAGCACGATCTTTTTCAATAAAATCATCGCGCAATAAATCAACAAAACCTAAAGTCATTTCGCGTTCCCCTTCTAGCTTACCTACTACTGTACCGGAGTGGATATGATCTCCCCCAGACATACGCAATGCTTTAGCTAATACACGGAAATGCATACCATGATTTTTCTGTCTATCAATAACTGCATGCATTGCACGGTGAATGTGAAGAAGTAGGCCATTGTCGCGGCAATAATGAGCCAAACTAGTATTTGCGGTGAATCCCCCAGTTATGTAGTCATGCATTACAATAGGAACCCCTAATTCTCTCGCAAATACAGCTCTCTTAATCATTTCTTCACATGTACCTGCAGTCGCATTCAAGTAATGCCCCTTAATTTCACCGGTTTCGGCCTGTGCTTTATAAATAGCTTCGGCACAAAAGACAAAACGGTCTCTCCAACGCATAAATGGTTGTGAGTTTACGTTTTCATCATCTTTGGTAAAATCAAGTCCACCACGTAGACACTCATAACACGCTCTACCGTAATTTTTTGCGGATAATCCCAATTTTGGTTTAATAGTACATCCCAATAAAGGACGACCATACTTGTTCAACTTATCTCTTTCAACTTGGATACCATGAGGCGGACCTTGGAAAGTTTTTGTATAAGCAGGGGGAATTCGTAGATCCTCCAGACGTAGAGCACGTAGGGCTTTGAAACCAAATACGTTACCCACAATGGAAGTAAACATGTTAGTAACGGAACCCTCTTCAAATAGGTCTAATGGATAAGCTACATAACAGATCCATTGGTTGTCTTCCCCAGCAACAGGCTCGATGTGATAGCATCGTCCTTTGTAACGATCAAGACTGGTAAGTCCATCAGTCCAAACAGTTGTCCATGTACCAGTAGAAGATTCGGCAGCTACTGCAGCCCCTGCTTCTTCCGGCGGAACCCCAGGTTGAGGAGTTACTCGGAATGCTGCCAATATATCAGTATCCTTGGTTTCATACTCCGGGGTGTAGTAAGTCAATTTATAATCTTTAACACCAGCTTGAAATCCAACACTTGCTTTAGTTTCTGTTTGTGGTGACATAAGTCCCTCCCTACAACTCTTGAATTAAGAATTCTCACAATAACAGGGTCTACTCGATGTGAATTAGACGTCAATGCAACTTTAGCAAAAATTCCGTAAAACAAAAAGGATATTCAATTAATATAATATCAACTCATTAAAGAAAATTGAGGGCATACTTAAATTAATGAATATTTTGCATTCATATATAATGTGTACACCCTGTGTATTTTCTATCCTATAGGAATTCCACTATAGGAATTCTATAGGAATTGAGTTGTTGTTATTGTAAGTTAACACGGTTCATTATTAAACCATGGATTTGATTTACCAAATCCTTCATTATTGTATACTCTTTGATAGATATAGCGCAACCCAAATCAATCCCTAATCCTTATTTTACAAGTTCTTAATGGGCCCTTTTCTTATTTTGAATGTAAATACCTAACTAAATACTAAGAAAATTCTCTGTTGACAGCAATCTATGCTTCACAGTAGTATATATTTTGTATATCGAAGTCCTAGATAGGAAAGTAGAGTAGGCACAGATGCTCCACAAAAGGCAAAATGTATATGAAAATAAGATTGATTGAACTTTGCAACGGACTCATTTCATGAGTAAACGATTGAATGGGATTCGCTTGGGCAACGAAATAAAGTCCCAGTCTCCTTTTTTCTCTTATTGAATTAACTAATTCATTTCCTTTTTACTTTTGGATTTTTGGATATTTTTTTGGATTTGATTTGGCATTATTCAACAAGAAAAAAAGAAAAATTTCGACAAATTATTTTTTTTATTATGTGATAATTATGAGTACCAATCCTACTACTTCTCGTCCCGGGGTTTCCACAATTGATGAAAAAAGTGCAGGTCGTATCGATCAAATTATTGGACCCGTGCTGGATGTCACTTTTCCCCCAGGCAAGTTACCTTATATTTATAACGCTTTGGTAGTCCAGAGTAGAGACACTTCCGATAAGCAAATTAATGTGACTTGTGAGGTACAACAATTATTAGGAAATAATCGAGTTAGAGCTGTAGCTATGAGTGCTACAGACGGGTTGATGAGAGGAATGGAAGTGATTGACACGGGAGCTCCTCTCAGTGTTCCGGTCGGTGGAGCTACTCTCGGACGAATTTTCAACGTTCTTGGGGAGCCTGTTGACAATTTGGGTCCTGTAGATAGTAGTGCGACGTTCCCTATTCATAGATCTGCGCCTGCCTTTATCGAGTTAGATACGAAATTATCCATCTTTGAAACAGGTATTAAGGTCGTCGATCTTTTAGCTCCTTATCGACGTGGAGGAAAAATAGGACTCTTTGGGGGGGCTGGAGTAGGTAAAACAGTACTCATCATGGAATTAATCAATAACATTGCTAAAGCTCATGGGGGCGTATCCGTATTTGGTGGAGTAGGAGAACGAACTCGTGAAGGAAATGATCTTTATATGGAAATGAAGGAATCCGGAGTAATTAATGAAAAAAATATTGAGGAATCAAAGGTAGCTCTAGTCTATGGCCAAATGAATGAACCGCCGGGAGCTCGTATGAGAGTTGGTTTAACTGCCCTAACTATGGCAGAATATTTTCGAGATGTTAATAAGCAAGACGTGCTTTTATTCATCGATAATATCTTTCGTTTTGTTCAAGCAGGATCGGAGGTATCCGCTTTATTAGGGAGAATGCCCTCTGCAGTGGGTTATCAACCTACTCTTAGTACAGAAATGGGTTCTTTGCAAGAAAGAATTGCTTCTACTAAAAAGGGATCTATAACTTCGATTCAAGCAGTTTATGTACCCGCGGACGATTTGACCGACCCTGCTCCTGCGACAACATTTGCACATTTGGATGCTACTACCGTACTTTCCAGAGGATTAGCTTCCAAGGGTATTTATCCAGCAGTAGATCCTTTAGATTCAACCTCAACTATGTTACAGCCTCGGATCGTTGGCAACGAACATTATGAAACTGCGCAAAGAGTTAAGGAAACTTTACAACGTTACAAAGAACTTCAGGACATTATCGCTATTCTTGGGTTGGATGAATTATCAGAAGAGGATCGTTTAACTGTAGCAAGAGCAAGAAAAATAGAGCGTTTCTTATCACAACCGTTCTTTGTGGCAGAAGTTTTTACCGGTTCTCCAGGAAAGTATGTTGGTCTTGCAGAAACTATTAGGGGATTTCAACTAATCCTTTCCGGAGAATTAGACGGCCTACCTGAACAAGCTTTTTATTTGGTGGGTAACATCGATGAAGCTAGCACGAAAGCTATAACCTTAGAAGAGGAGAACAAATCGAAGAAATGAAATTAAATCTTTATGTACTGACTCCTAAACGAATTATTTGGGATTGTGAAGTGAAAGAAATCATTTTATCCACTAATAGTGGCCAAATTGGCGTATTACCAAACCACGCCCCCATTAACACAGCAGTAGATATGGGTCCTTTGAGAATACGCCTCCTCAACGACCAATGGTTAACGGCGGTTCTGTGGAGCGGTTTTGCGAGAATAGTTAATAATGAGATCATAATTTTAGGAAATGATGCGGAACTGGGTAGTGATATTGATCCGAAAGAAGCTCAACAGGCACTTGAAATAGCCGAAGCTAACTTGAGTAAAGCTGAGGGTACGAAAGAATTAGTTGAAGCAAAGCTAGCTCTCAGACGAGCTAGGGTACGAATCGAGGCTGTCAATTGGATTCCCCCCTCCAATTGAAGACAATCCAAGGGTTTATAGTTGATACAAAGAAAAAGGGAAGAGGGGTAGAAAAAGTTATTAGATAGCGAAGCGAAGTAAGTCCAATGCTATCTAGTAATTTTTCTACCTACTTACCTACTATTGGATTTGAACCAATGACTCCCGCCGTATGAAAGCAATACTCTAACCACTGAGTTAAGTAGGCAATTTATCACCACAAAGGAAGACTCATTACTTCGATCGATTATATATGGAATCACTTTTCTAAGCAATACCGCTTCGTTATTGGTCTGTTATATACTAAAAAAGATACAGATAAAAAGGATATCCTCTGGCATTAGAGAATATTCATCTTGACAAGAAATTATCTATATGTTAAGATATCTCTGATAAGGGCTATAGCTCAGTTCGGTAGAGCAACTCGTTTACACGTGCGCCAATGCTTTTCAAAGGAGCTTATTATGCAATGAACATAATTGATCTTATTGCAAAATCAATGTCTTACTTCATAGATTCGAGAGAATAGGAGAACAGTAGCCTGACAAATAGTCGGTTCAGTCGGATTCAGGTACCAATTCAGGTGCCTAATCAAATGGAACCCTTATGGATTTGCTAGTTGATAAGGTAAATATCCAGCCCACTAAATGCTAGGCAGAATGAGGATAAGGGCCTCCAAAAAATTTCTTCTCGTTCTATGAACTTTAAGGTGTATGAAGTCTCATAGTTAACTCTTGCAGTGGAACGATAGAGACTCCATTTCACTTAGGTTGATTTAATTTAGGCCGGAGGCAAACCTAAGTCAAGGTAATCCTCCTTTGAAACACTTTGGTATTGCTCCTAGATAGATCATAATACAAATAATCAATCAGAGCACAGGGAGCCATCTCATTATCTTTCCGTAAAGAAAAACTATGGTGGACTAACTGATTTTGAAATCAGGTTATGAAAGAGCCCAATGCAAAAAAATGCATGTTGGGTCTTTGAAACAGTTCGAATCATTTCGATAATAATCCGTTTGATCTGTTTTACCGAGAAGGTCTACGGTTCGAATCCGTATAGCCCTAATATGTCTTTTTAAAAAAATTTTGGATAGATATCCTAGGTTTTCTTTAGTACATTTTTCTTTTTCTCATTAGTGCTTGTTTTTAGACTGGATGGGCGCCTGCGACATAGAATAGAGGTAAAAGAATTACCACAGGCTCATTCATCGAACATCAAAATCATAGCGACAGGAAAAGAAAAATAAATTTCTATCAAATCAATAGAAGAAAGGATCCCTTCCCTGATTGGAATCCCGTCCTCCATCAAAGAGGGTATCTCTAGACTTTTCTATTCTATAATAACTGAAAAGATTTTCTCTATCTTGCGAATTACTACTTTGTTTTAAGTATATTTTAGTACTTTGCTTATATATACATGATCTAAATTGATCCACTTTAGAAAAAATAAAGTAAAGAGTAAATAAGAAAACAGAATATTCTGTCTCATAGTTCTGAAATAGAGTTCTTTTTTTCTTTTTTTATTTTATAGTATTATTTCTCATTATACTGCATAGATTAGTCCTTCTATCTTAATTAGGTTCTAATTATTAGGTTCTAATTAGTAGTATTCTCATTTTTATTTAATAGTCTCTTATTATAATATTATTAAATATTAAATAAAGGATAGAGCAATTCCTTTTTTCTAGAGATTCCAGAGAAAGCGAGACAAAGTGAAACAATAGAGTTTTCTTTATCTAAGAATTAGATCTACACCATATCTAAATAGAATGGAAATCAAAAAGAAAGGGAGTCGGGATTCCATTGGATGAATCTTTAAAAAAGATGCAGCACAGAGGAAACAAAGGCTAAACAAAGCGCTTTTGTTTGAACAAAACGGATTCTTGTTTCACCGAGTAAAAAAGAGAAGTTCTGGATAAATTGACAATGCTGAATTGAATTGACTGGTTTAAGTTCCGCCTATTCCACATTAATGGGAGTACATTATGTTTCTGCTTCACGAATATGATATTTTTTGGACATTTCTAATAATAGCAAGCCTTATTCCTATTTTGGCATTTTGGATTTCAGGGCTTTTAGCCCCGGTTAGTGAAGGACCAGAGAAGCTCTCTAGTTATGAATCGGGTATAGAACCCATGGGGGGGGCTTGGCTACAATTCCGAATACGCTATTACATGTTTGCGCTAGTTTTTGTTGTTTTTGATGTGGAAACCGTCTTTCTATACCCTTGGGCAATGAGTTTCGACGTATTGGGTGTATCCGTTTTTATCGAAGCTTTTATTTTCGTGCTTATCCTAGTTGTCGGCTTAGTTTATGCATGGCGAAAAGGAGCCTTGGAATGGTCTTAACTGAATATTTAGAAAAAAAAAAAGAAGGAAAAGATTCCATTGAGAAAGTTATGAATTTGATTGAGTTTCCCTTACTTGACCAAACTAGTTCCAATTCTGTTATTTCAACCACACCAAATGATCTTTCGAATTGGTCAAGACTCTCCAGTTTATGGCCCCTTCTATATGGTACCAGTTGTTGTTTCATTGAATTTGCTTCATTAATAGGCTCACGATTCGACTTTGATCGTTATGGGTTGGTACCAAGATCAAGTCCTAGGCAAGCGGACCTAATTTTAACAGCCGGTACGGTAACAATGAAAATGGCTCCGTCTTTAGTGAGATTATACGAGCAAATGCCTGAACCAAAATACGTCATTGCTATGGGAGCCTGTACTATTACAGGGGGGATGTTCAGTACGGATTCTTATAGTACTGTTCGGGGAGTTGATAAGTTAATTCCTGTGGATGTCTACTTGCCGGGCTGCCCACCTAAACCGGAAGCAGTTATAGATGCCCTAACAAAACTTCGTAAGAAGATATCGCGAGAAATAGCTGAGGATCGAACTCTATCTCAAAATAAAAATAGATGTTTTACTACCAGTCACAAGCTTTATGTTAGGCGCAGTACTCATACTGGAACTTATGAGCAAGAATTGCTCTATCAATCACCATCTACTTTAGATATATCTTCTGAAACTTTTTTCAAATCCAAAAGTCCAGTACCTTCCTACAAATTAGTGAATTAGGAGGGGGGGCTCTTTTGTGTAGCAAAATAAAAAGCCGGGCAATCTTTCAAACTTGCATCCGAAATGTTAAATATTTATACAAAGAGGGAGAGATGAAGACAATGCAGCAGGGTTGGTTATCTAATTGGCTAGTCAAACATGAGGTGGTTCATAGATCTTTGGGCTTTGATCACAGAGGAATAGAGACTTTACAAATAAAAGCAGGGGATTGGGATTCCATTGCTGTCATTTTATATGTATATGGTTACAATTATTTACGCTCACAATGTGCTTATGATGTAGCACCCGGTGGATCTTTAGCTAGCGTGTATCATCTTACGAGAATACAGTATGGCATAGATAATCCAGAAGAAGTCTGCATAAAAGTCTTTGCCCAAAAGGATAATCCTAGAATTCCATCTGTCTTCTGGATTTGGAGAAGTGCCGATTTTCAAGAACGTGAGTCTTATGATATGGTGGGAATCTCTTATGATAATCATCCGCGCCTTAAACGTATCCTAATGCCTGAAAGTTGGATAGGCTGGCCCTTACGTAAGGACTATATAACCCCCAATTTTTATGAAATACAAGATGCTCATTGAATGATAATAAATTCATGCTCACTTATACAACACAACTCTAGATTTTATTCAAGTCAAGGAATATTTTTACGTTCTCCTCCTAGATCAAACCGAATACCTATTTCTAATTAATTCCTATTATACAAAAGCAGTCCAGATAGACTGAGCAAAAAAAGGGTTTTATTTCGATTCCCTATTTTGAAAATCAGATATTAATTTTATTCAGCCAGAATGAACAGAAAAATAAGATGATTCAAAGAAGTTCTCTACCCCGAACTTTGTATCGCGCGTATGACTTAGCACAACTAGGAAAGTAAGATAAGATAAACAAGACTAAAAAAAGATTCATCGGAATAGCAGAATACAAAATTAAGAAATGAAAAAAAAAAATAAATAAAGGGGAGCCTAATCTCACCTCCTTCTTTACCATAAAGAAAAGATATATTAAATTTTTACCATTTTCTAAAAAGAAAAAGAAGTGCTTCTAGATTATAGACTTATCCACTTAGATGAATAAATCATACTATACTCTATTTATATTATGAACGAATATGTATCCCAATCCATCTCGAGGTATTTGTATCAATACCTATTCGGTAGATCTTTTTTTTTCTCTGCCAGGAACCAGATTTGAACTGGTGACACGAGGATTTTCAGTCCTCTGCTCTACCAACTGAGCTATCCTGACCTTTTCTTGTGCATCATCCTAGTAGAGGATTTGTATCTATGTCAATTAAAGGGATTAAAAAATCAATTAAATAAAGTATTTTAAATTCGAAATTTGAAAATGGGGGGGTAGTCCTACGCATTGTATATGGCTTACTTAATAATACTTAAAAATAGAGTGAATAACCAGGATCCCTTCCCGACACTGGAATAAAAAAGAAATCTATTCTAGGATAAGATCCATTGAGTTCTCTTCGCACTCCTTTGGGAAAGAGTAGAATGAGAAAGCTAATGAATCTTAAATTGATAAAAAGAAAAAAAGAGGATAAATACTATAGTTAGCGAATAAAAGAGGGTTTGGGGATAGAGGGACTTGAACCCTCACGACTTATAAAGTCGACGGATTTTCCTTTTACTAGAAATTTCATTGTTGTCAGTATTGACATGTAGAATGGGACTCTCTCTTTGTCCTCGTCCGATTAATCCACTTTATTAGATGTATAAAGCCCTTCCTTCAAATTTAGAAGAAGTTCCACTAACAACACAACGTAATTAACTCGATTCGTTAGAACAGCTTCCATTGAGTCTCTGCACCTATCCTTTTCCTTTGTATTCTAGTTCGAGAACCCTCTTGTTTTCTCAAAACACGGATTTGGCTCAGGATTGCCCTTTTTTAATTCCAGGGTTTCTCTGAATTTGGAAGTTACCACTTAGCAGGTTTCCATACCAAGGCTCAATACAATCAAGTCCGTAGCGTCTACCGATTTCGCCATATCCCCATTTTCCTCTTCTTTGAGACAAGGATTCCTTGTGTAATTTCATCCATCTCTTAGTTTTTTTTGAATCTATTGAATTCATCACTCGACGTAGTCTAGCAGTTCGACTCTATTTGAGAGACCCCACTTGCTTATTGCAATTCAGAATTGAATTGATTGTATCGTTGAGGTATTTCCAATTCAATCCGAATCAATATATCCCAAAGTTTTTCTCTCCCCCCCCCCTTACTATATTACTTTTTTAGATTATTCAAAATCATACTATAACGCTTGATATTCATTCTTTTTTTTTTTTCTAATAAGAATTAGCTATTTTATTTGCTCTGACTCTATGTCCCCCTTAGTGAAATAGGAATCAATTCTATTCTATATAGAAAAATGGATTTGCGAATTAGAGAAATAAAAAGAAAATTCAATAAATTTTTAAATTTTATTTAAAGATATCTTCTAGTTAAGCATATCAAGGTAACTTTATATTTAAGAAGTTTTAGTTTTTTTTATAAGATTAAGTAGAACTTAAAATTTCGAATCTAGTTAATAGCTAAAATTAATAACTAAGATCTGCGATTTTACGGATTTCCTATACTATATCTATTTCTATTTGTTACACTATTTCTGCTATGTAAGCCCACTTAGCTCAGAGGTTAGAGCATCGCATTTGTAATGCGAGGGTCATCGGTTCAAATCCGATAGTCGGCTTTTTTTCTCTATCGATGTTCTACGAACAAAAATATCTTTTTTTTTCCGAATTCAATGGAGAATCCAGGATCTTTTATGTTTTCTACCTTACAATTTTGATAGATACAAAACAATAAAATAAATAATATATATACAAAAAATGCAGATTTTGGTGAAATTCGATTTTTTGTGGTACTTTAGTTGATTTTACTCTGTTTATCCTGTAGTTTAATTCAGTTTTAATTTCGATGTATTCTGTAATGTAAATACAATGAAATTAATTGTGTAAAATGAAATTTCAATAAAATAAAAAAGGAGTCTTCATGTCCCGTTATCGAGGACCTCGTTTAAAAAAAATACGCCGTCTGGGAGCTTTACCAGGACTCACTAGAAAAACACCTAAATCCGGAAGTAATCTGAAAAAAAAATTCCATTCTGGTAAAAAGGAGCAATATCGTATTCGTCTTCAAGAAAAACAGAAATTGCGTTTTCATTACGGTCTGACAGAACGACAATTACTTAGATATGTACATATCGCTGGAAAAGCAAAAAGGTCAACAGGCCAGGTTTTACTACAATTACTTGAAATGCGTTTGGATAATATCCTTTTTCGATTGGGTATGGCCTCAACCATTCCTGGGGCCCGCCAATTAGTAAACCATAGACATATTTTAGTTAATGGTCGTATAGTCAATATACCAAGTTTTCGTTGCAAACCCCGAGATATTATTACTACGAAAGATAACCAAAGATCAAAAGGTCTGGTTCAAAATTCTATTGCTTCATCTGACCCAGGGAAATTGCCAAAGCATTTGACGATTGACACATTAGAATATAAAGGGCTAGTAAATAAAATTCTAGATAGGAAGTGGGTTGGTCTCAAAATAAATGAGTTGTTAGTTGTAGAATATTACTCTCGTCAGACTTGAACTTAACGAAAAAAAGAAAGGTTCATAGAATTTTCTTCCCCTTACCCTTACCCTTCCCCCGAACTAAATCGACCTAAGACCACTAATTCGTAAGACTACTAATTCGTATTTTCCCACTCAACTAGCAAAAATGGATTAACCCTAGGATCTTTTTTTTTCCTATATGTATATTTTACATCCCACAGTAATTTGCTATAGAAAATTTCTATTAAATAAGATATTATTGCTGGAATAAATTGTTATTTGATTTGCTACATTGTGCTCGTTAACGTTGATAAATTAAGAAAAACGGAAAGAGAGGGATTCGAACCCTCGGTAAACAAAAGTCTACATAGCAGTTCCAATGCTACGCCTTCAACCGCTCGGCCATCTCTCCTACAATAATCTTATTATGGAAAATAAACTGAGTGAATAGCGAGTTTTCTTATTCCTGCAGTACAGGTACAACCGCAACCGCTCGGGGGTTCCATAGTTCTATTGGAAAAATTCCTTTTGCTGTAAGTGGAAGGATCTTAGGTTTTTTTTACCAGGAATTGCGCTCCCTATAAAAGTTTTAGTTTGGGTTTTTCCGCAACCAAAGAAAAAGAGAATGGAATAATTCTTCTTTTCTTCTTATTGCATAATCAAATTTATTGCATAATAAAATAAAGAAACCTTAGAATTCCGTTTGCATAAGGTACGCTACACCATACTGTCGAAATCCAAAATAGGGTATGAGACAATTAATGACTTTGCAAACACGAAATAGCTGATGAGAGAAGTTATTGTTGAGAAATAGGAAAGTCGAATGAAATCCAGTCTTAGTCAAATATTTCATATCTCTTCTTGTCCAAGCAGAATAAAAAGGATACAATTTGAGCTGCGCGGAAAATCCATACCTCTCTTATCCATTTAAAGCATATGGATTTAGAGCATACGGAGGGATCAATTTATAAGAATCGAATGTGTTTGTTTTTATGTTATTTTGTGAAGGAATGAAAACAATTCTATATGGAATGGGTTGGGAATTATGCCTAGATCCCGCGCAAATGGAAATTTCATTGATAAGACCTTCTCAATTGTAGCCAATATTTTATTGCGAATAATTCCGACAACCTCAGGAGAAAAAAAGGCATTTACTTATTATAGAGATGGTGCGATTTGACTCTTTTTTTTTGTTTTTTTTTAGCCCTACCTACACCTTAGTCTTCCGAGAAAGAGAGGGGGTTCACATAGAGAGAACAATATTAGTAAAGCAAACCCACGCTTCGGGAAGGTGAGGTGAACTAACAATTCCTTCTGTCGTGTATCCTCGATTGATGCGGCCTCAGATGCTTCAATTATAGATTTGAGTATTGAGCGAAAGGTTATACCTACAGGATAGGTTATGGATTACAGGCCAACTCTACTCTATTAGTACCAGTAGGCAGCATAGGGGAGAAAAGAAAAGCACTACACCTAGAAATAGGAAAGGAATCAACAAGAGAAAAACTTTGTTAGAAATTAGCCCTTTCCTGATCCGTATCAGGGTTGGGAAGAATGGTTGGGATAACAAACAACCATCAGGTTTGTACTTTGGATACCCCTATAACCATCAAAGATCGTTGAAGTGGCTAATTCCTCTAAATAGGGGGCGTTGAGAACAAATAAATTCTTGGAGCTATTGTTTTTTTCTAGCATTAATAAAATTCATTGGTGTTAAGAAAAACCTCTTGCGAGAAGGTTGGCTAGAGATTTCTTGGAAAAATACCAGCCCCTTTCGATTCATAATGAGACGGGACTAATTCTATTTTTATTCTATAGATTATTTCGCTTAGTACTATGTATAGAAGGGAGGAGCCGTATGAGATGAAAACCTCATGTACGGTTTTGGAACGGAGATTTTTTGAATAGAATGAACGACCGTAACGGATGTTGGCTCAATCCGAAGGAAATTATGCGGAAGCTTTGCAAAATTATTATGAAGCTACGCGACTAGAAATCGACCCCTATGATCGAAGTTATATACTCTATAACATAGGACTTATACACACAAGCAATGGAGAGCATACAAAGGCTTTGGAATATTATTTCCGGGCACTAGAACGAAACCCTTTCTTACCGCAAGCTTTTAATAATATGGCCGTGATCTGTCATTACGTGCGACTATCTCCACTATAGAAAGAAAAAAAGAGAGGATCAAATTTTCTAGTAAATACTAAAAAAAAAAGGCTTTCTACATAGGGATCGTAAAAACAACGATTTTTCCCTATCAGCTGTAGGAAGGAAGGACACTTCAAGAGAATCAAAAAAGGAAGAAAGTATCGCCTATACTACTACTCTATGGATAAAGCTCTCAAATTGATAGGGAAAGCACCGTAAAGATCAATTAGTGAGCGACTGGGTCGATACAATTAAAAAAACTGCTTACTTATCTTATCCCACGATATGGGGTCAAATTTAGGAATCCGCTTATGTAATAGAGCCGATCCACTAAGGGATTAAGCAGCGGTGTAGTATCAGATCCCAAAGATAGTAAGTTCTTTTTTCTTTCTTATGTAAAAAAGTCTTTTTCAAGGATTCTATAGAGATTTCATATATGAAACCGGGATAGTTACCTTTTAGAAAATTCGAACGAAGGCTCTAGATCTATCTATGCTTCATTCTTCTGAAGGTGGGAAAAAAGATCAAACTGATTATGGATAAAAATTAGGGTTTGAAACTTAGGTAATTAACTTCTTCTGCTTAACCCAAAAACAAATTCGATGGATTTTTTAGAAATCGAATTCAGTTAAGATAGGGTAAATTAAGATAGCAATTTATGAGCCGTATGAGGTAGGAAACTCTCAAGTACGGTTCTAAGGGAAGGAACTGCCTATTCCGACCGAGGAGAACAGGCCATTCTACAGGGTGATTCGGAAATTGCAGAAGCTTGGTTTGATCAAGCTGCTGAGTATTGGAAACAAGCTATCGCGCTTACTCCGGGAAATTATATTGAAGCACAGAACTGGTTGAAGATTACGAAGCGCTTTGAATTTGAATAAGGGCACGCTCCTTATTTTTCATAAAATGGGTGGTTTGGTTATTGATCCATTAATCAAATAAATTAGGTCGTAAGATCGAATCAAGAATTTTATTATATCCCTTTCTTCTACCTTCTATTTTATATGATATTTCAAAAGGATAAACCATAGGGATAGGGTCCAGAATAGAAGTAATAAAGTGAATAAAAAGAAAAAATAGTGGCAATATAAATATTGCTAATATATCAGGACTGTCTTATTGATAATTCTAATGAGTTATCCTGGAATTTAGAATAAAATAAAAAACCCTATATTATGCTCAAGGAAAGTAGATGTATATAGGAGCTTATACCTTCAAAAAAAATACACCAGTTTCTTAAATTTCAATTTGTTTTTCTTACGTCGGGAAATATTTGTTTTTCAAGACAAACAGTGTCCGTTAGGCACCTAATCTTTATGTCATAATAGATCCGAACACTTGCCTCGCATTGACTTCAATATATAATTGCTCCAGTGAATAACTAAAAAAAATAGAAGAACGATAGATAGTAAAGAAAAGAACTAACCATAATATCTATCTTTCAAAATCTATCTTTCAAAGATTCACTAAAAAGACAGTTGGCGAGTCTCTTTGTATGTCTTGTCCGGAAAGAGGAGGACTTAATGATTATTCGTTCGCCGGAACCAGAAGTAAAAATTGTTGTGGATAGGGATCCTGTAAAAACATCTTTTGAAGAATGGGCCAGACCCGGCCATTTCTCAAGAACACTAGCTAAGGGCCCTGATACTACCACTTGGATCTGGAACCTACATGCTGATGCTCACGATTTCGATAGTCATACGGGTGATTTGGAGGAGATCTCTCGAAAAGTCTTTAGTGCTCATTTCGGGCAACTCTCCATTATCTTTCTTTGGTTGAGTGGCATGTACTTTCATGGTGCCCGCTTTTCCAATTATGAAGCATGGCTAAGTGATCCTACTCACATTGGACCCAGTGCTCAGGTAGTTTGGCCTATAGTAGGGCAAGAAATATTGAATGGTGATGTAGGCGGGGGTTTCCGAGGAATCCAAATAACCTCTGGCTTTTTTCAGCTTTGGCGAGCATCTGGAATAACTAGTGAATTACAACTCTATTGTACTGCAATTGGTGCATTGATTTTTGCAGCGTTAATGCTTTTTGCTGGTTGGTTCCATTATCACAAAGCCGCTCCAAAATTAGCTTGGTTCCAAGATGTAGAATCCATGTTGAATCACCACTTAGCAGGATTATTAGGACTTGGGTCTCTTTCTTGGGCGGGACACCAAATCCATGTATCTTTACCAATTAATCAATTTCTTGACGCCGGGGTGGATCCTAAAGAGATACCACTTCCCCATGAATTTATCTTGAATCGTGACCTTTTGGCTCAACTTTATCCTAGTTTTGCCGAAGGAGCAACCCCCTTTTTCACCTTAAATTGGTCCAAATACGCAGAATTTCTGACTTTTCGCGGAGGACTCGATCCAGTAACCGGTGGTCTATGGCTGACCGATATTGCGCACCATCATTTAGCTATTGCTATTCTTTTCCTAATCGCGGGTCATATGTATAGGACCAACTGGGGTATTGGCCATGGACTTAAAGATATTTTGGAAGCTCACAAGGGCCCATTTACAGGACAAGGCCATAAGGGTCTTTATGAAATCTTAACAACGTCATGGCATGCTCAATTATCTCTTAACTTAGCTATGCTAGGCTCTACAACCATTGTTGTAGCTCATCATATGTACTCTATGCCCCCCTATCCATACCTAGCTACTGACTATGGTACACAACTTTCCTTGTTCACACACCACATGTGGATTGGCGGATTTCTAATAGTCGGTGCTGCTGCACATGCAGCAATTTTTATGGTAAGAGACTATGATCCAACTACTCGATACAACGATCTATTAGATCGCGTCCTTAGACACCGCGATGCAATCATATCCCACCTTAACTGGGTATGTATATTTCTAGGTTTTCACAGTTTTGGCTTGTACATTCATAATGATACCATGAGTGCTTTAGGCCGTCCGCAAGATATGTTTTCGGATACCGCCATACAATTACAACCTATCTTTGCTCAATGGGTACAAAATATTCATGCTACTGCGCCTGGCGTAACAGCTCCTGGTGCAACAACAAGTACTAGCTTAACGTGGGGAGGTGGCGAGTTAGTAGCAGTAGGCGGCAAAGTGGCTTTGTTACCTATTCCATTAGGAACTGCGGATTTTTTAGTCCATCACATTCATGCATTTACCATCCATGTGACTGTATTAATACTTTTGAAAGGTGTTTTATTTGCTCGCAGTTCCCGTTTGATACCCGATAAAGCAAATCTGGGTTTTCGCTTTCCTTGCGATGGGCCTGGGCGAGGGGGAACATGCCAAGTATCCGCCTGGGATCATGTTTTCTTAGGTTTATTCTGGATGTACAATGCAATTTCGGTAGTCATTTTCCATTTCAGTTGGAAAATGCAGTCGGATGTTTGGGGTACTATCAGTGATCAAGGGATGGTAACTCATATTACAGGGGGAAACTTTGCACAGAGTTCCATTACGATTAATGGGTGGCTTCGAGATTTCTTGTGGGCACAGGCATCGCAAGTCATTCAGTCTTATGGTTCCTCATTATCTGCATATGGTCTTTTTTTCTTAGGTGCTCATTTTGTCTGGGCCTTCAGTTTAATGTTTTTATTCAGCGGCCGTGGTTATTGGCAAGAACTCATTGAATCTATCGTTTGGGCTCATAACAAATTAAAAGTTGCTCCTGCTACTCAGCCTAGAGCCTTGAGCATTATACAAGGACGTGCTGTAGGAGTAACCCATTACCTTCTGGGTGGAATTGCCACAACATGGGCATTCTTCTTAGCGAGAATTATTGCAGTAGGATAGTGGCTAGGAGGATTTGAAAGGCATTATGGAATTAAGATTTCCCAGGTTTAGCCAAGGCTTAGCTCAGGACCCCACTACTCGTCGTATTTGGTTTGGTATTGCTACCGCACATGATTTCGAAAGTCATGATGATATTACTGAAGAACGTCTTTATCAGAACATTTTTGCTTCTCACTTTGGGCAGTTAGCAATAATCTTTCTATGGACGTCCGGAAATTTGTTTCATGTAGCTTGGCAAGGAAATTTTGAATCATGGATACAGGATCCTTTACACGTAAGACCTATTGCTCATGCGATTTGGGATCCTCATTTTGGTCAACCCGCTGTGGAAGCCTTTACTCGAGGAGGTGCTGCTGGTCCAGTTAATATCGCCTATTCTGGAGTTTATCAGTGGTGGTATACAATAGGATTACGTACCAATGAGGATCTTTACACTGGAGCTCTTTTTCTATTATTTCTTTCTACGCTGTCCTTAGTAGCGGGTTGGTTACATCTACAACCCAAATGGAAACCAAGCCTTTCGTGGTTCAAAAACGCAGAATCTCGTCTCAATCATCATTTGTCAGGACTTTTCGGGGTAAGTTCTTTGGCTTGGACAGGGCATTTAGTGCATGTTGCTATTCCCGCATCCAGAGGGGAGTACGTTAGATGGAATAATTTCTTAGATGTATTACCGTATCCCCAGGGTTTGGGACCCCTTTTGACGGGTCAGTGGAATCTTTATGCCCAAAACCCTGATTCGAGTAATCATTTATTTGGTACCGCTCAAGGAGCGGGAACTGCCATTCTAACTCTTCTTGGGGGATTCCATCCACAAACACAAAGTTTGTGGCTGACCGATATTGCTCACCACCATTTAGCTATTGCATTTATTTTTCTCATTGCCGGTCACATGTATCGAACTAACTTCGGAATTGGGCACAGTATCAAAGATCTTTTAGAAGCGCATACTCCCCCGGGGGGTCGATTAGGGCGTGGGCATAAGGGCCTTTACGACACAATCAATAATTCGATTCATTTTCAATTAGGTCTTGCTCTAGCTTCTTTAGGGGTTATTACTTCCTTAGTAGCTCAACATATGTACTCTTTACCTGCTTATGCATTTATAGCACAAGACTTTACTACTCAAGCTGCTTTATATACACATCACCAATATATTGCAGGGTTCATTATGACAGGGGCTTTTGCTCATGGAGCTATTTTTTTCATTAGGGATTACAATCCGGAACAGAATGAGGATAATGTATTGGCAAGAATGTTAGATCATAAAGAAGCTATTATATCTCATTTAAGTTGGGCTAGCCTCTTTCTAGGATTCCATACCTTGGGCCTTTATGTTCATAACGACGTCATGCTTGCTTTTGGTACTCCAGAAAAGCAAATCTTGATCGAACCTATATTCGCCCAATGGATACAATCTGCTCATGGCAAGACGACGTATGGGTTCGATATACTCTTATCTTCAACGAATGGCCCCGCTTTCAATGCAGGTCGAAGCCTATGGTTGCCGGGGTGGTTGAATGCTGTTAATGAGAATAGTAATTCGCTTTTCTTAACAATAGGACCTGGGGATTTCTTGGTTCATCATGCTATTGCTCTAGGTTTGCATACAACTACATTGATTTTAGTAAAGGGCGCTTTAGATGCACGCGGTTCCAAATTAATGCCAGATAAAAAGGATTTTGGGTATAGTTTTCCTTGTGACGGCCCAGGGCGCGGTGGTACTTGTGATATTTCTGCTTGGGACGCCTTTTATTTGGCAGTTTTTTGGATGTTAAATACCATTGGATGGGTTACTTTTTATTGGCATTGGAAACATATCACATTATGGCAGGGCAACGTTTCACAATTTAATGAATCCTCCACTTATTTGATGGGATGGTTAAGAGATTACCTATGGTTAAACTCTTCACAACTTATCAATGGATATAATCCTTTTGGGATGAATAGTTTATCGGTATGGGCGTGGATGTTCTTATTTGGACATCTTGTTTGGGCTACTGGATTTATGTTCTTAATTTCCTGGCGTGGATATTGGCAGGAATTAATTGAGACTTTAGCATGGGCTCATGAACGTACACCTTTAGCTAATTTAATTCGCTGGAGAGATAAGCCCGTGGCTCTTTCCATTGTGCAAGCAAGATTGGTTGGATTAGCTCACTTTTCCGTGGGTTATATATTCACTTATGCAGCTTTCTTGATTGCCTCAACATCAGGTAAGTTTGGTTAATTTAGTTGGTTTTTTTTGTACTGTTACTGTATTCGCACCTAGTTCATTACTCTTGATAGATAGGGAGGATCCACCTTCTTAGATTTCTTTTTCTATTTATTTTTCCATCTAGGATTAGAACCATATACTTGGTAATAATAGAAACGGCACATTATGGCAAAAAAAAGTTTGATTCAGAGGGAGAAGAAGCGGCAGAAATTAGAACAGAAATATCATTTGATTCGTCAATCTTTAAAAAAAAAGATAAGAAGCAAAGTTTCTCCCTTGAGTTTGAGTGAAAAAACGAAAATGCAAGAAAAATTGCAATCCCTACCACGTAATAGTGCACCCACACGTCTTCATCGACGCTGTTTTTTGACCGGAAGACCTAGAGCTAACTACCGAGACTTTGGGCTATCCGGGCACGTACTTCGAGAAATGGTTTATGAATGTTTGTTACCGGGTGCAACAAGATCCAGTTGGTAAGGATAAAATACCCTTTCCTATTTGTATGGATTTCTGGAATTGATGATCATAGAAGAGCCCTCTTTACCATTCTCTATAAATGGACTATTCTATTTGTATAGATATGGTAGAGGGGCGTATCCAACCCTCTTTTATCCACTAGTTCCCCCTCTTTAGTTTAAGAGGGTAGAGCAGCTTGGTAGCTCACAAGGCTCATACCCTTGGGGTTGCAGGTTCGATTCCCACTACCCATCCCATACTCCTTCTTTTTGTATATGGATTTTTTTCTTTCCTAAAAGAAAAGGGTTTCGGTTTAACCGTTTTTTCTCGGAACAAGAAACCAGTAAAAAAGAAAGAGTAAAATATTAATGAAAAGCGTCCATTGTCTAATGGATAGGACAGAGGTCTTCTAAACCTTTGGTATAGGTTCAAATCCTATTGGACGCAATCTTATTTCTATCTATTCTTTAAATAACTATACTAAAAACTAAGAAAACTTGTTTGCATGATTCAAATGATCAAATGAAAAATCTTTCTCAACGATTCTTCTTCTATTAACAAAAGTAGACATGCAAAATTTATGTTTGCTGCTGAAGAGAAAACCGTTCCAGCTGTTCCTGAATAGGTTCCTTCAAAAGGATTTCCGCTTGCTCGGTGAATGTCTTGCTAGAAGATAGAATTTCTTGGAATTGAGGTTTAGTATCTTTTAGGTGTTTACGTAACTCATCCAGAAATTTATTTACCTGTTCAATCTCTAACGAATCAAGATATCCTCTCGTTCCGGTATAAATAGTAGCTATCTGCTCTTCCACTGGGAGAGGGTTTGCATGGGATTGTTTAAGCAATTCCCTTAATCGTCGACCCCTTGCCAATTGATTCTGACTTGTTTTATCGAGAGCAGAGGCGAATTGTGCAAAGGCTTGTAACTCTGTGAATTGAGCTAGTTCCAATTTTGATTTGCCAGCTACTTGTTTCATGGCTTTAATTTGAGCCGCGGATCCTACTCTGGAAACAGAAATACCCACATTAATAGCAGGTCGAATTCCGGCATTGAATAGATCTGCAGATAAGAATATTTGTCCATCTGTAATAGAGATTACATTAGTAGGAATATAGGCAGAAACGTCTCCAGATTGAGTCTCGACTATTGGTAAAGCGGTCATACTTCCTTCGCCTAAAAGAGAATTTAATTTAGCGGCTCTTTCTAAAAGGCGTGAATGCAAATAAAAAACATCCCCTGGATAAGCTTCACGGCCGGGGGGTCTTCTTAATAGAAGGGACATTTGGCGATAAGCTTGCGCCTGTTTGGAGAGATCATCATAAATTATTAAAGTATGTCGTTCGCGGTACATAAAATACTCAGCCAGGGCTGCTCCCGTATAAGGAGCGAGGTATTGTAATGTAGCAGGCGAGTCCGCCATTTCAGCTACTACAATAGTGTATTCCATGGCCCCCTCCTCATGGAAAGTAGTTACTACTTGAGCCACAGAGGATGCTCTTTGACCGATAGCTACATAAACACATATTACATTTTGTCCTTTTTGATTGAGAATTGTATCTGTGGCTACTGCTGTTTTGCCAGTCTGTCTGTCCCCAATAATTAACTCTCGCTGACCGCGCCCTATAGGGATCATCGAATCGATAGCAATAAGCCCTGTTTGAAGAGGTTCATATACAGAACGCCTGGAAATTATACTTGGAGCAGGGGATTCAATTAAGCGAGATTCCGAAGCTATAATTTCGCCTTTCCCATCAATAGGTTTAGCCAGAGCATTTATAACACGACCCAAGTAAGCCTCACTCACGGGTATCTGAGCAATTCTTCCTGTTGCTTTTACAAAACTTCCCTCTTGTATCATCAACCCATCGCCCATTAATACAATCCCAACATTTTTGGATTCCAAATTCAGAGCAATACCCCTAGTGCCTTCTGCAAATTCGACTAATTCACCTGACATTATTTCACCAAGACCTATAATACGAGCAATCCCATCCCCCACTTGAACTACGCGACCAATATTCTCAATCCCTACTTTCCTATTATATTGTTCAATACGTTCGCAGAGAATTTTATGAATTTCGTCGACTCGAAGGGTTGCCATTAGCGTTTCTTGACTCTTTTTTCGGAAGCTAGGGGAAAAATAATGCCTAAATTCTAAACGAAAGTAGAAGTTCAAGGCCTAATTAATTTAATTATCTCTTCCATTCCATGGACCCGAGAATACCAATATTAGCACGAATCGTACGGAAATGTAACTCGGTATTCAAACAACTATTCAGAGTTCCTAGAGCTCCTTGTACGGCCTGTTGGAAAACCCGTTGTCGGACCTGATTCATTGCCCTTTGTTTTTCAAAATAAAGGGTTTCATTTTTAGACTTTTCTAATTGTTCCAAACTAATAGAAGTAGCATTAATCAAATTTTCTTTTTCTCGTTCTATCTCAGAGTATACAGGATAGGTTATGGATTACAGGCCAACTCTACTCTATTAGTACCAGTAGGCAGCATAGGGGAGAAAAGAAAAGCACTACACCTAGAAATAGGAAAGGAATCAACAAGAGAAAAACTTTGTTAGAAATTAGCCCTTTCTTGATCCGTATCAGGGTTGGGAAGAATGGTTGGGATAACAAACAACCATCAGGTTTGTACTTTGGATACCCCTATAACCATCAAAGATCGTTGAAGTGGCTAATTCCTCTAAATAGGGGGCGTTGAGAACAAATAAATTCTTGGAGCTATTGTTTTTTCTAGCATTAATAAAATTCATTGGTGTTAAGAAAAACCTCTTGCGAGAAGGTTGGCTAGAGATTTCTTGGAAAAATACCAGCCCCTTTCGATTCATAATGAGACGGGACTAATTCTATTTTTATTCTATAGATTATTTCGCTTAGTACTATGTATAGAAGGGAGGAGCCGTATGAGATGAAAACCTCATGTACGGTTTTGGAACGGAGATTTTTTGAATAGAATGAACGACCGTAACGGATGTTGGCTCAATCCGAAGGAAATTATGCGGAAGCTTTGCAAAATTATTATGAAGCTACGCGACTAGAAATCGACCCCTATGATCGAAGTTATATACTCTATAACATAGGACTTATACACACAAGCAATGGAGAGCATACAAAGGCTTTGGAATATTATTTCCGGGCACTAGAACGAAACCCTTTCTTACCGCAAGCTTTTAATAATATGGCCGTGATCTGTCATTACGTGCGACTATCTCCACTATAGAAAGAAAAAAAGAGAGGATCAAATTTTCTAGTAAATACTAAAAAAAAAAGGCTTTCTACATAGGGATCGTAAAAACAACGATTTTTCCCTATCAGCTGTAGGAAGGAAGGACACTTCAAGAGAATCAAAAAAGGAAGAAAGTATCGCCTATACTACTACTCTATGGATAAAGCTCTCAAATTGATAGGGAAAGCACCGTAAAGATCAATTAGTGAGCGACTAGGTCGATACAATTAAAAAACTGCTTACTTATCTTATCCCACGATATGGGGTCAAATTTAGGAATCCGCTTATGTAATAGAGCCGATCCACTAAGGGATTAAGCAGCGGTGTAGTATCAGATCCCAAAGATAGTAAGTTCTTTTTTCTTTCTTATGTAAAAAAGTCTTTTTCAAGGATTCTATAGAGATTTCATATATGAAACCGGGATAGTTACCTTTTAGAAAATTCGAACGAAGGCTCTAGATCTATCTATGCTTCATTCTTCTGAAGGTGGGAAAAAAGATCAAACTGATTATGGATAAAAATTTAGGGTTTGAAACTTAGGTAATTAACTTCTTCTGCTTAACCCAAAAACAAATTCGATGGATTTTTTAGAAATCGAATTCAGTTAAGATAGGGTAAATTAAGATAGCAATTTATGAGCCGTATGAGGTAGGAAACTCTCAAGTACGGTTCTAAGGGAAGGAACTGCCTATTCCGACCGAGGAGAACAGGCCATTCTACAGGGTGATTCGGAAATTGCAGAAGCTTGGTTTCATCAAGCTGCTGAGTATTGGAAACAAGCTATCGCGATTACTCCGGGAAATTATATTGAAGCACAGAACTGGTTGAAGATTACGA
The DNA here is from genome assembly GCA_910589775.1 of Avena eriantha. Classification (NCBI taxonomy): domain Eukaryota; kingdom Viridiplantae; phylum Streptophyta; class Magnoliopsida; order Poales; family Poaceae; genus Avena; species Avena eriantha. Next base: position 160,109,834 of record OU342741.1, on the reverse strand, counting down.
AGCGCTTTGAATTTGAATAAGGGCACGCTCCTTATTTTTCATAAAATGGGTGGTTTGGTTATTGATCCATTAATCAAATAAATTAGGTCGTAAGATCGAATCAAGAATTTTATTATATCCCTTTCTTCTACCTTCTATTTTATATGATATTTCAAAAGGATAAACCATAGGGATAGGGTCCAGAATAGAAGTAATAAAGTGAATAAAAAGAAAAAACAGTGGCAATATAAATATTGCTAATATATCAGGACTGTCTTATTGATAATTCTAATGAGTTATCCTGGAATTTAGAATAAAATAAAAAACCCTATATTATGCTCAAGGAAAGTAGATGTATATAGGAGCTTATACCTTCAAAAAAAATACACCAGTTTCTTAAATTTCAATTTGTTTTTCTTACGTCGGGAAATATTTGTTTTTCAAGACAAACAGTGTCCGTTAGGCACCTAATCTTTATGTCATAATAGATCCGAACACTTGCCTCGCATTGACTTCAATATATAATTGCTCCAGTGAATAACTAAAAAAATAGAAGAACGATAGATAGTAAAGAAAAGAACTAACCATAATATCTATCTTTCAAAATCTATCTTTCAAAGATTCACTAAAAAGACAGTTGGCGAGTCTCTTTGTATGTCTTGTCCGGAAAGAGGAGGACTTAATGATTATTCGTTCGCCGGAACCAGAAGTAAAAATTGTTGTGGATAGGGATCCTGTAAAAACATCTTTTGAAGAATGGGCCAGACCCGGCCATTTCTCAAGAACACTAGCTAAGGGCCCTGATACTACCACTTGGATCTGGAACCTACATGCTGATGCTCACGATTTTGATAGTCATACGGGTGATTTGGAGGAGATCTCTCGAAAAGTCTTTAGTGCTCATTTCGGGCAACTCTCCATTATCTTTCTTTGGTTGAGTGGCATGTACTTTCATGGTGCCCGCTTTTCCAATTATGAAGCATGGCTAAGTGATCCTACTCACATTGGACCCAGTGCTCAGGTAGTTTGGCCTATAGTAGGGCAAGAAATATTGAATGGTGATGTAGGCGGGGGTTTCCGAGGAATCCAAATAACCTCTGGCTTTTTTCAGCTTTGGCGAGCATCTGGAATAACTAGTGAATTACAACTCTATTGTACTGCAATTGGTGCATTGATTTTTGCAGCGTTAATGCTTTTTGCTGGTTGGTTCCATTATCACAAAGCCGCTCCAAAATTAGCTTGGTTCGAAGATGTAGAATCCATGTTGAATCACCACTTAGCAGGATTATTAGGACTTGGGTCTCTTTCTTGGGCGGGACACCAAATCCATGTATCTTTACCAATTAATCAATTTCTTGACGCCGGGGTGGATCCTAAAGAGATACCACTTCCCCATGAATTTATCTTGAATCGTGACCTTTTGGCTCAACTTTATCCTAGTTTTGCCGAAGGAGCAACCCCCTTTTTCACCTTAAATTGGTCCAAATACGCAGAATTTCTGACTTTTCGCGGAGGACTCGATCCAGTAACCGGTGGTCTATGGCTGACCGATATTGCGCACCATCATTTAGCTATTGCTATTCTTTTCCTAATCGCGGGTCATATGTATAGGACTAACTGGGGTACTCATCCGCTTCTAGTTCGACTTTCTGTAATCGAACCCGAGCTTTTTCGAGTTGCTCAATGGTCCCTCTACGCAATTCTTCCGAATTTCGAATAGTACTCAAGATCCTCTGTTTTCGATTATCTAATAAATCTTTTAATGAAAGTAGATTATCTTGCTATTAAGTTTACAACTTTTATGATCTCTTCCCGAACCAAACATGAACCTTTCGATTCATTTGGCTCTCACGCTCTTTTTTTCTTTATTTTGCTTTTGCTATTTCCATATCCTTTTTTGTTAAGTAATGAGCCTATCCTCTATTTTCCCTTTTCTGTTTATATTTCAATATACCGAAACCCATATAAGACTAGATAAATATTAAGAGGACTCTTCTTCCTAGATAAAAATCTATCATGGTCAGCAAAGTTGTTTCTTTATTTCTATTTGCCCTTTAGTTAATAATTTCAATTTCATTAAGAAAAACTAACCAAATAAATGGAAAATGCAAATTAATAGAATTTTTTTCTTCAAATCCAAAAAATTTCTCTTTTTTTATAGATAGGATAGGTCGTCGATTCGGCATTGGATAAAAAAGGGCAGGGTGCTCCTTTTTCTAGTAAATAGTTCAAACCATTTTATCGATATGAGTGTTCTATATCAGATAAATTCTACATTAGTCATTTCCCATTTAAAGCATTTAGGTACTAATACTAATATAGTTGTAGAAAGAGTACCTCTTTTTGCCTGGACTTCAAGCAGTTTAGCTTTAACCGTGTTAATAGTCTCACGTTATTGGTTTATAGAGAATCAAAGTTGATTTACCAATGAGTCGCGAAATGCTATGGTTCTTCCATATGATTTATGAATTTATTCAGAAGTAATTCGTCGAGATCGTGCACCCTTTTCTTATTTATCCGAAAAATACTAAAAAATATTATAAAGTGCAGCCGGATAGATCCAATCTATTCTTGAAATAGACAACTCGCACACACTCCCTTTCCAAAAAAAATCAAAACACCAACCACTACAGTTAGATTTATTAGATTTGTTGCTAAAATATCGGTATTAAGCCCGAAACTGCCAGCGGATGGCCAGTGAGCTAAAAAAACGAAAGAATGGGTTACATTTTTCATATGCTCTCCTCTTATAGATAGGACAAACAAAGAACAAAGTTTTTCGATCACTTACTTCGCTCGCCCTTTTTTGATCGGTTTTTTTAATGCAAATAGATTCAATCTAGTAATTTCTTTTAGATTAAGTCTTAGGTCTTCTTTGACCTGTGAAAGACCTCCTTTGTTGAAATGTTCTGTTCCAAAAATTCCTAAAATAAAAGTAAAAAAACTTTCCACTTTCCTAAACTAAGTACGGGAAGGAAGAAGGGGAGCATATCTTCTAAATTAATCATAATCAACTCAGCCCTTCCTGGGGTGGGGTATTGTCTGTCCCGATAAATAGCTAATTCCAGCAGTAATAAATAGGAGTAAATAAAGTATTGATATAATTGGAATTGCAGAAGCAAATACCCATTTAACTAAAAAAAAGAAAAAAGGTATCTAATCGAAAGAGCTTATTTTATTTGTTAGGATTAAACAAAAGGGTTCGCAAATAAAAGCGCTAGTGCCACAACTAGTCCATAAATTGTTAAAGCTTCCATAAAATCTAGACTAAGCAATAAAGTACCTCGTATTTTACCTTCTGCTTCTGGCTGTCTCGCAATACCTTCTACAGCTTGTCCTGCAGCAGTACCTTGACCAACTCCAGGCCCAATAGAAGCAAGCCCTACGGCCAATCCAGCAGCAATAACAGAAGCAGCAGCAATTAATGGATTCATGGTGAGTTCCTCGTGTCAAAAAAAAAATGGTTAAGGATACAATCAACCAAGAAATTCTTACTTCTAAGCTCTATCTCTATTGGGGAGAAGTAACTAAAAAAGTACAAATTGAAATTATAATGTGAATTGTCCGAACTACATAGAAGGGAATTCCATCTCTCGGATTAGATAATGAATCTAACCTAGGAATATATAATACCCTATATACATTTGTTTCTTCTATTTTGTTTGCGTATTTTCTCATTTTCTATTGAATCGGATTCTAAAATCATTGCTTAACGCAGAAAACCGTATAAAAGGTGACTCCACTCCACTTCTAGACATTAAGGATATATAGTATAGATCCAGTCTGACTCCACCCTCCCTCATTACTGCATCTATACTTTGACAATTCCATAATATAGTTATAGTCTATTTTCTCTCCTACAACTCTAGGTTGTATATTCATACGCATTTCTAACTATTTTTTTGCAACCAAGCGGATTATCTAGAACCACGCATGAATTGAGCTAAGCTGAAAAAAAAATACTATTTCCAAAACTAGTCAATTCAATGATGACCCTCCATGGATTCACCTATATAGGCTGCGGCTAATGTTGCAAAAATAAGAGCTTGAATACCGCTTGTAAATAATCCAAGAAACATGACAGGTATAGGGACTACTAAGGGGACTAAAGAAACAAGAACAACAACGACTAATTCATCCGCTAATATATTCCCGAAAAGTCGAAAGCTAAGCGATAATGGTTTTGTGAAATCCTCTAGGATGTTAATTGGTAAAAGGATTGGGGTTGGTTTAATATATTTCTCGAAATAGCTCAATCCTTTTTTGCTAAGACCCGCATAAAAATATGCTGCTGACGTGAGTAAAGCTAAAGCAACAGTAGTATTTATATCATTCGTGGGCGCTGCTAATTCCCCATGGGGTAACTCTATAATTTTCCAAGGTAAAAGAGCACCCGACCAATTCGAAACAAAAATAAAAAGGAACATAGTCCCGATAAAGGGAACCCAGGGACCATATTCTTCTCCAATCTGAGTTTTGCTCAAGTCTCGAATAAACTCAAGGACATATTCAAAGAAATTCTGACCGTCGGTCGGGATGGTTTGTGGATTCCGAACAGCTATGACAACTGAACCTAATAAGATAGTAATTACGACCCAAGAAGTGATGAGTACTTGGGCATGAATTTGGAAACCTCCTATTTGCCAATAGAAGTGTTGGCCTACTTCTACACCCGATATATCGTATAACTCCTTGAGTGTTTTAATGGAACAAGGTATAATATTCATATTGTCCTCTGATAAAAATTGAACTTCAAAAAAGGAATTCTTTTGATTCAACCATCTCTTTCTCAACTCAGCAACTTGAAGTATTAATCTTATATTTAGGAGACCAAGAAAGCACATCAGATCATAATATATATCAATACCCTCTAATATATATCAATATTCCCCTTCTTTTTTCTATGCAAAACGAAAAAGAATAGTAAGTGATTCCATAAATCTACGCAGTTGCCCAAGAATTCACTATTCTTCTTAATCAACGATTTCTTATATAGAGAGAACGCCCTTCACAAATTGCAAATACTAATTTGTTAAGAATCAATCGAATTGAAGTCATAGTGTCATCGTTGGCTGGAATCGATATATTCGCGAGATCCGGGTCGCAATTTGTATCGACTAAAGAAATAGTAGGAATCCCCAAAATGGCACACTCCCGAAGAGCTATATACTCTTTTTGCTGATCAAGGACGATCACAATGTCTGGCAATCTCGTTATATATTTGATCCCGCCGAGATATCTTTGCAAGGTGGATAATTTTCTCTTCAAGATTGCCACATCTCTTTTTGGGAGATGTTGGAATTTTCCCATTTTTTCTTCTGCTCTTAAATCTCTAAATTGAGAAAGTCTAGTTTTCGTAATCGACCAATTAGTTAACATACCACTGAACCACTTTTTATTAACATAATGACAACGAGCCCTTATTGCAGCTGATGCTACTAAATCCGTTGCTCTTTTTTTTGTGCCAACAATTAAGAAACTTTTTCCCTGACTTGCTGCATCAAAAACTAAATCACAACCTTCTGATAAAAAACGAGCCGTTCTAGCGAGATTTATAATATGAGTACCTTTACGCTTTGCCGAAATGTAAGGGGCCATTTTAGGATTCCATTTCTTAATACCATGACCAAAATGAACTCCTGCTTCTATCATCTCTTTCAAATTGATGTTCCAATATCTTCTTGTCATTTTTTCCACACTTCCTTTTGATTGTTTTTTTTTTTTTCATCCTACCATTCCATTACGGAATTTTATTCTTTTTGAAGATTAAGAAAGATCCGAAATAGCTTGAAATAAATAATAATTGTTCCGAAGGAACCTTCCCTTCTACTGAGAGTTGGCCATTGATACATTGTATAAACATAACCTTAAATGTATTAACCGACTTCTTTTACTTATTTTAAAATTTTAAATAAAAATATAAAATTTGACCTCTTAGTGTTCTAAGTTAAAAAGTCTAGTAAAGTAAAAAAATCTGCTTTATGTATCCTTAAATCGTATAAATGGGGGTAAATGGGGGTTCTGATGTCTCATAGAAATTGTTTGTTACGTCAAAATCTGAAGAAACTAATTCTGTATGGAGAAATAAAAAATCTCTCATTTCCGACGCGAATAGATTTTGTTTTTGAATTTCGAAATAAAGGTTCTTATCTTGTGGGGAACGATGCACAAATTTTAGGAATCCGGTACCAACAGGTATAATCCCCCCCCGAACTACGTTTTCTTTCAACCCTTTCAACCAATCAATGCGACCTCGTAGGGCAGCTTTTGCTAAAACTCGAGCAGTTTCTTGAAAACTTGCTTCAGATATGAAACTTTGGGTATTCAGGGAAGCCCTTGTTATTCCCAATAAGATTGCCCGATAATAGATCGATTCATCCAAAGCTCGCCCTGCTCGTTCCGCTCGCAATAGTCCGATTAATTCCCCAGGTGAAAAAACATTAGACATTCCATCTTCAGAAACCCGCACTTTTGATGTTACTTGGCGTATAATAATCTCTATATGTCTATTATGAATTTGTACCCCTTGGGATCGATAAACCTTTTGGATTTTATTAACCAAAGAGATACGACTTTGGGCTTTGGTTAGCTCAGCTCCAATCAAGAATCCCTAGGGGACCCCAAGAATTCTTGGTATACGCTCATTCCAATCCTCAATTCTCCTTTCGAGATTCGGGGATAATGAATCAATTGAACGCGCTTCAAAGATTTCTTCCACTTTTGGAAGACCTTGCGTTATGTCACTAGATCTCGATTTTTCATATATAAACATAACTAACCTATCCCCTTTGTAAAGGATTTCTCCATAATGACCATTAACAGTTGCTCCTGTAGTGGCCAAATAAGGTTTAGCTGCTCTTATAACAAAGGAATCCATATTAACAATGAAAATTTGACCAGATTTTTTTATGTGCGATTTAAATATACATGCATTTTCACAAATAAATTGTCCAAGGTGAATTATTGCTGATGTCTCTTCCCAAGAATCATGATGGACAAAGCGACAATTCAAAAGTAATGGAAGCCAAATAGCTAAAAAACGATAGTTTTGGTTTACTAGAACCATCAGCATATTGTTTCAGCTCGGTGGAAACCAAATTCTTTTCCTCGAGGATCTCTTGAATGAAATTAGGGAACGAAGTAAGTAGATTAGATGGATTTAGATCGAAGTTCTATTTCCTACTCTATAAGGATCATCTAGAAAGCGGAGAGCTTTGGTTCCATTCAAATAGAAAAGCTGACATAGATGTTAAGTGGTGAGAATATCCATAAAGGAGCCGAATGAAATCAAAATTTCATGTTCGGTTTTGAATTAGAGACGTTAAAAATAATAAACCAACGTCGACTATAACCCCTAGCCTTCCAAGCTAACGATGCGGGTTCGATTCCCGCTACCCGCTCCATTCTCTATCTCTATAAAAATAAAAGGAGTATTCTTTTTTTCTAGACATGGTAAAGGCCTGTATTCAACCTTCTTTGTCAACCAGTTTTTGGTACTCTAGAGCGGAGTAGAGCAGTTTGGTAGCTCACGAGGCTCATAACCTTGAGGTCACGGGTTCGATTCCCGTCTCCGCACTTAGCAGTCTGTATAAAAGGACTCTTCTATTTCTCTAGATATGGTAGAGGGTTGGGTGGTATCCAACTTTTTTTATTCATTAGTTCCCGGCCCTAGAGGGAAAAATTGAGCAGTTTGCGAAGGCACTTGCCCCCAAACGCACAAGCCTCCTCCCGACTCCGCGTAAAAGAAAAATGAAATGAAAGAAAGGCACAGTCTACTTATCCCTTCCCTTTAAAAGAAGTTTGCGAGTTCTTTGTCTCAGTGAATACCCGATTTACGGAGCCCTTTCCGGCTCCGTAGCGTCCCCCTTTTTTGAGTGGGATGCAAAGGAAGGATAAGATAGTAAGGGATATCAAAATACCAAATACGCTCACTGTGCGATCCACGGAAAGAAAAAAGGCTTGTTTTGGTGAACATCAAAGCAAAAACTAACTCTTGTTCGGTAAAAAATTCTTCAAAAAATGCCGAACCTAACCGTTGCATAAAAGTTCGTACCGTGCTTTTATGTTTACGAGCTAAAGTTCTAGCGCATGAAAGTCGAAGTATATACTTTAGTCGATATAAAGTCTGTTTTTTCGAAGATCCACTATGATAATGAAAAAGATTTCTACATATGCGACCAAATCGATCAAGAATATCCCAATCTGATAAATCTGTCCAAATGGGTTTACTAATAGGATGTCCCGATCCAGTACAAAATTGAGCTTTTGATAAGTATCCTATGAGGGCAGTAGCCGGAACTATGGTATCTAATTTTTTCATTCGAGTATCTATTAGAAATAAATTCTCCAACATTTGATTCCTTACTAACAAACTACTTTTTGGTACACTTGAAAGGTACCCCATAAAATCGAAGCAAGAGTTTGCTAATTGGTTTAGATGGACCCTTCGGGGCTGAGTCCAAAAAGAGAATAAATATTGCCACAAATTGATAAGGTACCATTTCCATTTCTTGTTCAAAAAAGGAGTTCCTTTTGATGCAAGAATTGCCTTTCCTTGATATCGAACATAATGCATAAGAGGATCCATAAAGAACCATATAGTTTTCCGAAAAAAACCAGGGTACATTATCCCAATATGTTCCATCTTCCTAGAAAAGATGATTCGTTCCAGAAAAGTTCCAGAAGATGATAATGGTAAGCAAGAAGATTGTTTACGAAGAAACACCAAGAAAAATTCATATTCTGATACATAAGAATTATATAAGAATCGAAATAGTCTTTTATTTTCTTTTTTAAAAAGAAAAATAGATTTCATTGAAGTAATAAAACTATTCCAATTTGAATAGTAGTTGAGAAAGAATCGCAATAAATGCAAAGACGGAACGTCTTGTATACGGTATTGAAGGAGTTGCACCAAGATTTCCAAATGAATAGGATAGGGTATTTCTATATGTGAAATAGAATCCAAATGCAAAAATTTGTCTTCTAAAAAGGGAAATATTGAATGAATAGAGCGTAAATTCTGAAACTTTGGTATTTCTTTTTCTTTCGGACAAGATAATTCTCGTAGCGAGAATGGGATTTCTACAATGATCGAAAACCCCTCAGGTAGAATCTGAGAATAAAACTCAGAATAAAAACCCATTTTGTAATCCAACAATCGATCTTGGTTAGGATGATTAATCGAGTTAATCCAAAAATTCTGCTGATACATTCGAGTAATTAAACGTTTCACAAGTAGTGAACTAAATTTCTTGTTATTACAACTAACAATTTCCACAGGTTCGGAATCATTTAATCCATAATCATGGGCAAATGCATAAATATACTCCTGAAAGAGAAGTGGGTAGACAAAGTATTGTTGACAAGATTTATGTTTTTCTGAATACCCTTCGAATTTTTCCATTTGTATTTCTACTTGAATCAGAGAGAAGAAGCATTTCTCGGTTTATCAAATGATGATACATAGTGCAATATGGTCAGAACAGGGTGTTGGATTTTTTAATCCAAACCCTGGAAAGAAGGGGAGTCTAATCCACAGATCTTTTTCCGCTCCTTTTCTACACAATTAGTTTATGTTTGTTCTAAATTACAAAAGAGAACAGAATAAATTTTTTATTTTTGCAGGCCAATCGCTCTTTTGACTTTGGAATGGAATCCCTTTATCAATATACTGCTTCTTTTACACATTCAATCCATAATCAAGAATAATTAGGATTTCTAAAAAAAAAAAAAGGGTCCACTCATAGTAAAATCCAACCTTTCCCCGCATCCGGCACTAATCTATTTTTAACGTCTAATTAGAGCGGGGAATTATTCCAATTAGGAAGTTAAGCTCGTTGCTTTTTATTTTACCAGAATTGGAGCCAGGCTCTATCCATTTATTCACTAGACCCAGAAAATCGTAATTTTTATTCAATTTTATTACGACATGCTATTTTTTCCATTCATTACCCTTGAGGATCAGTCGTGGTCTTATAGACTCTACCAAGAGTCTGGACGAATTTGTTGCTCCATCCAAATGTGTAAAAGATCATAGTCGCACTTAAAAGCCGAGTACTCTACCATTGAGTTAGCAACCCAGATAAAAAAAGATCTTAGATACGATCGAAATCAAAAAATCAATGAAATTACACCGGGCGCTTCTGTCAAAACATTGAACTAGCAAGACATCAAAAGAAAGATTTTATCGACCATGAAAAACACTCAAATGGCAAAATGAACAGGTCTAGTTAAATTCCACTAAGGTTAGAGCGACTCCAATCACGATGGCAAAATGTTGCTTCTTTTAGCGATTTTTAGTTTAAAGAAATAAAAATATTGTATGAAAATACATGCAAGAGAGACACCCTTATCATTTGAGCGAAGTGTAGGCAGAAAAATCGAATATGGAGTGAGGATTAAAGAGACCTATCTATCTACAAATTCTATTTGTTCAATAGACCTTTGTCAATGGAAATAGAATGATAAGAAAACAAATTAGATAGAAAAAGTAAATAAAATAGGAGCTTATGTTGGATTGGCACGACATAAATCTAAATAGGACTAAGAAAGAGGTAAATTGTGTCTAAATAATTAGAGAACGAGGAATACTAATGATCTTCTCCTACTTTTTTATTTATTTAGTTCTTCAATTCACTCAAAATTCTTTCTTTTTCTTTAAATAATTCTGCCTTCCTTAAAATATCATAAACAGTTCTTGTCGGTTGAGCACCCTTTTCAAGGAAATAGAGAATAGCTGGAACATTTAAACAAGTTTGATTTTTTATCGGATCATAAAAACCCACTTTTCGAAGATCTCTTCCCTCTCTTCGAGATCGAACATCAATTGCAACGATTCGATAGACAGCTTATTGGGATAGATGTAGATAAACAACGCCCCCCCCCCCCCCTAGAAACGTATAGGAGGTTTTCTCCTCATACGGCTCGAGAAAATGATTCGAATTTCTGTCTATAATAATAGAAATAAGACTATTACGTGCATTAATTTCCTTACAGAAAAAACAAATTTCATTTATACTCATGACTCAAGTTGGCTAATTTTGACTGACAGACTTCAAAGGCGAAATCCTTCGAAAATTTTTGAGTCGTCTCTAAACTCTTTTCATTGTCTCATTTCGAACGAATTGACTTTTATTCCTTATTCTGATCCAATTCTGCTGTTGAGACAATTGAAAATTGTGTTTACTTGTTCTGGAATCCTTTATCTTTGATTTGTGAAATCCTTGGGTTTAGACATTACTTCGGGAATTTCTATTCTTTTTTCTTTCAAAAGAGTAGCAACATACCCTTTTTTCTTATTTCCTTCGATAAAGCATCTCCCTCTTCTATAGAAATCAAATAAGGAGGATTTATTCTGATATACTTTTAATTGAAAGAGTTTTCCCTATCTTCCAAAATGGGGCTTTTTTCTTATTTTAACCTTTCGATTTCTATATTAAGGATAGACTGACAAAGTTGGCCTAATTTATTAGTTTTCACTAACCCTAGATCCTTTCCCTTGATAAAAAATAAATTCTATCCTCTCGAGCTCCATTGTGTACTATTTACTTAAAAATAAACAACCCAGCGCAAATTAGGTTCGGGACGAATAGAACAGACTATGTCGAGCCAAGAGCATTTTCATTACTATGGAAAATGGTGGATAGCAAAATCCACAATCGATCATGTCCTTCAAGTCGCACGTTGCTTTCTACCACATCGTTTTAAACAAAGTTTTACCATAACAAACATTCCTCTTTTCATTGCAAAGTGGTATAGAGAATTGATCCAATATGGATGGAATCATGAATAGTCATTGGTTTAGCATGAGGTCTGATGATTTCCAATGAGCTGGAGCACATTAGACCTTGACCTCCACTTTGGTGTGTGTATTTGTATGAACGAATAAAGAAGTTTGTGTGTATGCTTATTTGTTATGTGGTTTTTTTATAGCAGTATAAATAAAATTGACACCCAGGCTTCTGCTAAGTGTTCAACTGTTTACATCAACTGAGTGGCCACTGGTCACTGGTTTTTTTTTTTACCGTGAGTGGTCACTGGAACTGGAAAGCACTAGCCGGGAAACAGTCAAAATTCAAAAAAAAATTAAGATAGAGTATCCAGCTAAACAAGCTGATATTAAATGATGTCCTGAGAGGGGTGAAGCACGTAGAATGCCAAATGAGTTGGACAATCTTAGTTTCCTAGTTTTTCTCTGATGCAAAGTAACAACAGCCCATAATTACAGTTCATGAACAGTTCAGTAGTTAACAGAGACCTTTTGGGTAACTGACACACGAGGATGTTTCCACTTTGCACCAACCACCAAACATGCCTCAAATGAGCAGTGGCTACCAATATCATGTATGTGGATCGTCATGTAGTTGTGCTCTCTAATAAGAAGCCGGTGATGAGAAGATTCTTCATACCCAACTCTCTTATTATGCTGCAGCTGCAAACCTGCAATAGATGGCTCTAGACTCTAGGAAAAAGTAAAAGCCAAGCAGAAACTCATTGACTTTGTTGTTTTCAACCTTCCAGTGAGTACTGAGTGGCATAATTTTTCCTCTGTTTTGAACCCACATCATCTTGATTTTTTTTAAACTATTTTGCTATAAATTTATGGTTTCTACTGAAAACAATTTCAGTCTTTTCGTAGGTTCTCTGCAGCAATCCATGGGTTAATCTAGTTAGTTTTATACAGAGACCCACGAGGCAATAAAATTTAGCAGTCATTCGAATCCTGGGAAGGAATGAACAAAACGAGCGCACCTATGGTCAATTAGTCGGTGCAATGCTGTGTCTAGAGCTGAATTTGGTAAAGCAGATAGGACTGATCCATCCAAGCAAGTACCCACATCTACTTAAATCGGGTGTATCAAACCAGCACATGCACACTAGATACTACTACTACCTCCATTTCCAAATATAAGATGTTTTAGTAGGCTAAAATAGTCTAACAAAACATCTTACATTTAGGAACGGAGGTGCTACCTCTGATCCAAATTAGTTATCGCAGGCTAAAATAGAGATTTAGGCAACTTTTTTCCTAAATCTGTGACAATTAATTTGGATGGGAGGGAATAAATTTTTTTTACCTGCTGTAAATTTTGTCGCACTCATCATGTATAGCCTGATTTTAGGTTCCACATCACTGAACTACGATTTAATCACGATAACTCGCTTACAGTCAACTCGCCAAGCAACCATCATATTTTCTCTAGTCAAGTGTGTGTGCGAAGTTCTCAATTCGTCGACAACAAGATGGGAAGATGCACTCAGGCACACCCGGTTCAACTGAAGCAGGGATGGGAATTTAGCTCACCGAGGTCGCTCGCCGAGGAGTGGGGGCGAAGTTGTCGGACGGGGTTGTCTAGCACAATGGCGCCGCCAGGACTGACTTCCCGATGCAGCAACATTCACCGAGCTGGAGTAGACCTTGCTCCTACTTTGCTGTGTGTATTTGTATGAACGAATCAAGCAGTTTGTGTGTATGCCTTATTTATTATACGGTTTTTTAGCATATAAATAAAACTGATTCCCAGCTAAACAAACTGATATTGAATGATGTCATGAGAGCTTATCGAATGAAAAATGATTTGGACTATGCTGGTTTCTTAGTTTTTCTCTGATGCAAAGTAACGATAGCCCATAGTTACAGTTCATGACATGGTTCAGTAGTTAACAGTACACAATGGAGACCTATTATAACTATCCACTTTACACCAACCACCAAACATGCTTCAAATGAGCAGTGGTTACCAATATCATGTATGTGGATCATCATGTAGTTATGTTCTCTAATAAGAAGCCAGTGATGAGAAAACTTGCCATATCCTACTCTGTTACAATCTGCAAACCTGTAATAGATGGCTATAGAGTATGGACTCTAGGAAAGTAACAGCCAAGCAGGAACTTATCGACTTTGTTGTTTTCAACTTCCAATAAGTACTGAGTGGCATAAATTTCCTCTGTTTTGAAGCCACACCACCGTCTGGATTTTTTTATAACTATTTTGCTATATATTTAGGACGCCAGTCGCTCGCTCCCGTGCGCGGCAGCCTGACCGCAACAAAGTTGCCATGGAAAAAACGGCGTGGGCCCTGGCAACTTTGCCACGTGGCAGCAAAAAACATGAGTTGCCATTCACCTTGAAGATCCGATGGCTACCGATGTGTTCGTTCCGCGGGACTAAAATTCTCAAGTTCTCTCCCTATAATTTGGGTGGAAACCAATCAGCGAGCGGCAAATTAGGGCACGACACATTGGTCAGTTTACATGTGGCATTGGAAAAAATGAGAAAAAGGGAAAGTTGCCAGGGAGCCATGAGATCAGAAAATTGGACGGATCCGGTTCAGTCATGCGTGCCGACCAAATTTCTAACGTTCTCTTGATAAGAATTCCGTATATTTATGGTTTCTACTGAAAACAGTTTTAGTCTTTTTATAGGTTCTCTGCACCAAACCGTGGGTTAATCTAGTTAGTTTTAAACAGAGACCCAAGAGGCAACCAAACCTAGCAGTTATTGGAATCCTAGGAAGGAATGAACAAAAACAAGAGTTACTTACAATGGTCCATTAGTCAGTGCAACCCTGGGTCTGGAGCTGAATATGGTAAAGTAGACAGGACTGATCCATCCAAGTACCCACATCTACTGAAATCGGGTGCATCAAACCAGCACATGCACATTAGATACTTTATTTTACCTGCTGCATATTTTGTCACACTCGTCGTGTATAGCCTGATTTTAGGTTCCACATCGCTGAACTAGCCAAGCAATCGTCATGTTTTCTCTAGACAAGTGCGTAGGCAAAGTTCTCAATTCGTCGGCAACGAGATGGGAAGAAGCGCTCAGGCACACCCGGTTTAACTGAAGCAGGGATGGGATTTAGCTCACCGAGGGCGCTCGCCGAGGAGTGGGGACGAAGTTGTCGGACGGGGTTGCCCAGCCCAATGGCGCCGCGAGGAATGACTTCCCGCTGCGCCAACAGTCACCGGATCAGATCCCGTGGGGGTGGAACTGTGGAAGGTCCCTGCAGGCGCGGCCGCCATCAGCAGGGGAGAGAGGGTCTGCTCGCCAAATAGACGGGCTTAACGGAGAACGAGGTGTCGCGGAGGGCACAGTCAGGGGCGGTACGGGAGGGAGGGACCGAGGGAGAGGTCGCCGCCAGCCGCGGCGAACCGCCATTGATGGAGGCGAGAGGGTTTGATTTTGGGAGCTTCCGCGGTGCGCGGTGGCACAGCAGAGAGGTTGGCAACTCCGATATTCTGAGTCCGTTGCGATCTAATCCAACGGCTATTGCTTTAATAGGGAGGCGATGCACCACACTCGAAAGTCCAGAAGTTCTTTTTCTTTTACCAAGGGGATTTAAGTTTACATATTTGCAACCATGACTCTATGTGGTAAGGATTTCGTTTACTACATGTCACATATATTGTGAGTGTCTTATTAGTTGCTAAGTTTTCGCCACTTCAGCTCAATCTTGGTCGCCATCCTTGTTTCGACGATCACTGACCCTTACCATCGCAGCCCACATCGTCGAATTGATCTCCCTTACATGTCTCTCGGTAGTGAATTCGCTCTTGGTTAGGGCAAAAGTAGACCATTCTCCCCTTCTCCCGCCCCTCACTTTAGAAAAACACTTAAGAATAGCTGTTAAATTTAAATAACAAATGCTGCTCAAAATATTAAACCTATTTTGTCTTCTTGACCCCTCAAATCTATTTGGTCTCTTCAACCTTCTTCGTCAAGTTCTACCACTCTTCCTGACAAGCCACTGCACCACCATCTCACAGTTTAAATTCTCATAAAAGTAATTATCATGTTGCCTACTCAACACCATTTCCCCTATCTTTCCGTCAATCTTAAGACTCACATGTCAACCTACCTTAGTAAATATGTTGTCGCTTCAAACCCATATATGGCCTCGAAGACCCTAACACTCCAAATCTAACGACACGGGAGTTTGGAGAAGAGTCATTGATGTCTCTAGCGTGGTGCTAGTACCAACCTTCGGGAGGCCACAATCTAAGAACGTGGAACTAATGATGTATGTATCTCTTTGTGTGATCAGGCGGATGCAAACCAGGATGAGTGTCATGACTAACGTGCATCTACATTCGTGAATAGGAATCACCCTTTAAATGCGCATTTCGAAATGTGATCATGGAAATTGAGATCTCTAGATCGAGAACCGGAGAGCAAGTGAATTTGTGGAATTATCTCACCAGGTATATTTGTTCGGTACTGGAGTAGTAAGAAAAATGGTCACGGTGTTTGGCTATTCCAAAGAGTTATCCAACTAACTAACTAACTGACAAAAGAAGAAAATCTTACTGGCCAACTGAAGGCCAAGCCCGACGACACATGCCATGAGGTTATTGGCCAAGACGCGATCCAGACTGAGGTCAGGGGGTTGCACCATGCCACAAGCCGTGCCACATGGCGTGCGCGCACTGGGCACCAACTTATCCAGTCAGATAAGGTCTTTGCGCCGCGAAGGACAGCAGCAGCAAGATTACACGTCCTCCTCATATATTTTTGGCAGTGGAACGAGAGATCGCTAGCTAGCTTCTCAAAAGAGAGAGATAGACTCAGGGAAAGAGGAGAGAAGCAAAGCTTGAGATGGCACAAACCATGGCGTCCATGACCGGCCTGTCGCAGGGCGTGCGCCTCCCAGGCCCGGCCGGCAGACGCGCCAGCAGATCCACCGTGAGGGCGTCGGCAGAGGCCGAGACCGCCGGTCGCCGCGCCGTCCTTGGTCTCATGGCCACCGCCGTCGCCGGCGGAGCATTCGCGCAGGTGGCCCACGCCGGCCCGGTCGCCGCCATCAAGGTTGGCCCGCCGCCGCCGCTCTCCGGTGGACTCCGTGAGTGCCTCCAGCTGCCTGCTGCTCGTACATAGTATGTATTCGCTTTGCTTGTTTAGGCGTCATCTGCTGACTGGCTTGGTTTAATTTGTGGCAGCCGGAACGGACAACTCGGACGAGGCGAGGGACTTCGACCTTCCCCTGAAGAACCGGTTCTACCTGCAGCCGCTGCCTGCGGCGGAGGCGGCCGCCCGTGCCAAGGAGTCGGCCCAGGACATCCTCAAGCTGAAGCCGCTCATCGACAGGAAGCAATGGCCGTACGTCATGAACGACCTCCGCCTCAGGGCCTCCTACCTGCGCTACGACCTCAAGACCGTCATCGCCTCCAAGGCCACCAAGGAGGAGAAGAAAAGCCTCAAGGAGCTCACCGGCAAGCTCTTCGACACCCTCGACGGGGTAAACATCTCCCCCCACTTCCAGATCCAGATAGCTTATTTATTTCTCTTCACATGTCTTGCAGCTTGTCTTTCAAAACCAATGGTCACTCATGCCATCTTACGGCATCATATCAAACCTGGGTACTTCCATAAGAATTGCAGGACTAACAGGTGCGAGCTTCTCCTCTTTTTTGCAGCTTGACCATGCAGCCAAGATCAAGAGCCCCGCCGAGGCCGAGAAGTACTTCGGAGAGACCAAGACTGTTCTTGGCGATGTCCTCGCCAAGCTAGGATAGATGGATCGTCCACATAATGGCCGTGTTGCTTTCAGGCCTTTCATGTTTGTTCATATGGAACCGGCAATGTAACCAACTTCTCTGTTGATAATATTGTCAACAAGACCTTCAGTTGGATTCTGTCTTGAGTCTTTCACAGCTAAAGTTACAACCAGATTTTAGTGATAAGGGGTAGGGAAAGGGGGAAAGCAAACAGTTCTCCCAGACAACATTAATAAAAACTGCGCCCAACAGTTAGGGATAACAGTACACACCGTTTGTCCAACCAACAATTCATCTAAATCTTTTTTTGCTACCAGCAGCCACAGATTGAGATTATTTTTCCACTTGATGTAAAGTCAACATCATGCTAGGTAATGTAGGTCTAACAGAAATCAGCTAGCAAAATGCTATAACTCCAGCTAATTGGTGTTTATCCTGTCAGCTAATTAGCTTAGATAAAAAAAACCTCTTTGGTATTTCAGTTGAATGGGCTAGCAAAACCTGAGAAGAAAATCATCTCAATCCTGACACTAGAAATTACAATAATTGTACAAAATAACTTCAACCAAATTCGCAAACACTTGCAATACCGAGATGCTGCATGTAAATGTAGACTTAGGCAGTTAGGCTTAAGATACACCGCTGTCCTGAGAAAAAGGCGTAGGCGAGATATTCTCCCCTGTTTATATGAATTGAAAACCTTCCATTATTTTGTCAACGACGCCGATGCTTCCATTCCTTTTTTTATCTGTAAAAAATGATTAATTCAGTTCATAACTTTCGGCTACAAAAGGCTGTCTGAAATCGGCCATTTTTTAAATTAAAAGCATATGTGAAATAAGTGACATGTATTTCTTGTGGTCTTATGGAGAATAAGATAATTAAATTAGATACTCGATAAAAAATGCATGAAAGTAGGTGATATTTATGGATGGCACCCACCGGGTTCAGGGCCGGGTCCGCCCCCCCATACCCGCCCCACTTATCTTGTTGGGTCAAAAATTTCTCCAGACCCGCCACCCGCCGGGTACCCGAGACCCGATGGGCACCCGCGTCCAGGTCCTACGAGGTGGCAGCGACGATGGTGTGAGGCGGCAAAGTCCCGCAGAGGCGCGGGAGGCAGCGGCAGAGAGATGCGAGACGGCAGTGCAGAGGCTATTTGGTGGGCTAGGAGCCTGTGACGCGTGCGTAGGCCGATGGTGGGCTGTTGGTGGGCTGGTCATTGAGGCTATTTGTATGAATCTAGACAATTCGTTGGGTCGATGTCGGGTTTGCGGGTACGGGTACGGCTCCTCCATACCCGCCCCGTATAATTTGGTGGGTCTATTTTTTTACCAGACCCGCCCCATTTAAGGCGGGTACCCGTCGGGTTAGCAGGTATTGGGACCCCATTGCCATCCCTACTGATACTAACTACATCCATCCTTAAGCCTACGCATACAATTCTTTGCCATTATGTGACTTACATCGTACAAGAAAGATGCCACTAGATGATGCATTCCCCAAAGAAATATTACATCAGTCTGCCATGACATCTAGAGGTTTCAAACGGACCGCTAACGAGTCAAACATAAATTACATAAAAACAACTGCGCGGCCCTTTTTCTAGTAATACATTTTAAATTTTCTGGGATAACAAAGTGAATCCAAACAACCAATTATCATCGATATTCCAACAGA
This sequence comes from Avena eriantha, assembly GCA_910589775.1. Lineage (NCBI taxonomy): Eukaryota > Viridiplantae > Streptophyta > Magnoliopsida > Poales > Poaceae > Avena > Avena eriantha. The sequence goes on along the minus strand of OU342741.1, from coordinate 160,090,670 downwards.
ATCTTCAAAATTTAACAGTTAACATATTTGACAGAAAAACTAAATTTCAATAAACTTGATGATGCTTATTCTTGAAAAGGAAGCTACAGAATCTCACTGACAGCACATACCAGGTACCCAGGTCCAGGCTAAGACTTCTCTGCGACATCAGAGACCTCTTTATTTGTATGCATGACTTCAGTTGTTTCGTCATCATCAGCTTTAGTTGCTTCTAGCTGACTCTGTTTTGACAAAGCAATGGCCCTTCTCGATTCTCTATGGAACTCTCGCTTGGCCAATCGAACCTCCTCAGAACCCTGTTCTATCTTAGCCTCTTCCTCAGGAGGGAGCTCTGAATACATCTTCTCAATCTTTGCCTTCCAGGCAATGCACATCTCAGTATCCATTTTGTTGTAAGGTGTCTTCAGGAGGTATTCATCAATCCCACCAGCTTTGTCAATGCAACGGAGTGCGTGGGTGGTTACTTTGAGTCTAATGTGCCGTTCATGAATATAGCTGAAAAGACGTTTCTCCTGAACATTTGGCTTCCAGTTTCTCCTTGACCTGAACAAAGAATATACTCCATAACCAAAAGGTGCCAGCAAGACTGAGTGAGAGAGAAAGGAAGGGAGATTAAGAAAGGCTTAAGCTGTACGGAGATATAATTACGAGGAAGTGTTTTCAATTTGCAAACTACCAAGAAGTTTCTGAATGTGTCTAGCACATAATTAGACATCCAAAATAAATGGAAAGTTATCACTCTGTTAAACATATCCAAGAATGCAACGCAGTTCCTATACTACTGTGTTGCTATAGACATGAAGCAGTGCAAGTCAAAAGGTTAAAAGAATCATTAAACATCACTAGCAGCTTTGCACTACCAAGAGGCTACAGGGTTACCCTAAATTAATGTGTTAAGTGCTTGAATTCATCAACCAACTGAGTATTGAGTCCATGTGATGGTTAAATCAAGTAAAACATATCAAAACAAGTACTCCTTCATATCGGAGGGAGTATCTATTCCCAGGAATCATAGTAAGTGGAAAAAAAAATCATCCGCTGCTCGTGGGAGAGGGAGCTTTGGGCTATCCTCATCTAGGCAGGCCATGGTTCTTCCACCCAATCTGCAAAGGACTCCCTGGAGATTGATGGCTGACCACGTACATGTCCCGCAAGCAAAAAAAAAGTGATTTTCCACTCCATGGTCATCCTGAATGTGGTCCATCCGGCATGAACAGGAGTGGCTGATGGCATCAAGGAGGCCGAGCAGGTGGCGACAGGATTTTAACAACCGGTTACATGAGCCGCCGTGAAGAGTAGTTTTGGTAGGGTGTTTGTGTTGTGTGTGTTGTCTCATCTATGGTCATGGCACCTGTTGCCCAACTAGTGTATCTATTTTGCTTATCCTCCAAAAAAAAGGGCAAAACACTTGTTTGCATGTTCTCAAACAAAATCTGCGGGCAACTACTGAATTATTAAGAATAATAACAAGTGGTTGGATTCATTCTCCTACTCCATCTAAAAACGTGCCTTTGGTGTTATTAACCATTTAACCTTGCATCATGTAGGATCAACTGAATCATGACGCCACGCTAACTGCTTAACATGGTACTGGGCCTGTCTGAAACAAAGTAATGGCATGCTTCCACTCAAAATGCACGCAAACAACAATCACACAAGCCAAAGAAAAGTCGAAAATCATATAACTTAGATTTAGCATAATGTGCCGTGTTACATCATGAAAGTCTCTAATATTCTATACTTCCATTCCAATAATCAAAGAATCCCATGCATCTTGTCCCAATCCTAACCATCAAATCCAGTACAAAATGGAAAGTGGATCCCAACAAGACCTGATATGATCATCACCTCATCTAATTCTCAAGTCAGTGCTGGCTACTAAAGTAAATCAATGACACAACTGAATAATCCAACAAAGTACCATGGCATTATCATGCCAGATACGAAGCGTGGCCTCACTCTCCCTTACCTAGGGGTGGGCATATAAACCGAGGGCTGAATAGCCAAACCGAAATACCTAGGACCGAACCCGAATATACCAAAACCGAAAATATTGGTCACTAAATCGGTCATCACTTCTTAAGAACCGAATTTAATTCGGTAAGTTCAGTCTCCTTCATTTGTTACCCGAATAAACCCAAGAAACCGATTACATGGCCCAAAAGTGTCTAATCCAGCCCATGGCCCAACGACTTCTAACTCCCGTGAGTCCTTCTCACGTACACTAGTCCCACCTCGACGCATATCCTCCACTCCTACTCCAGTACCAATTCCCCACCCATGATGTAACCTAGCCACCAGTACGCCGCCTCTCCTTATCTCTCATTGGGTGGCTATGGCCTAAAGCCGGCGGTCCTTCTCTTCATGTCGGTGGGCGGTGGTGGCTGACGCTCCTGTCCACCGCAGCTCTCCTTCTTCTCTCCACCCGGCGGCCGACGACGGCGGTGGCCTGGAACTGACTCTGTAATTGGAGATTAAACGTGAATTTCTTGCAGAGTCTGGTTTTTATTACGGAATACTTCCACCATGTTTACCATGTTTATTTGGAATCAATTTCAGAAATAATCTGCCTGTTTTCGATTCATTTCTTGAGTCTGCAAGTCAATTCGGTATAATCCGAAGACCGAACCGAATTTTAGGCGGACCGAATTCCTTGGTTAGAAGCTTTCCAAGTGACCGATGGGTTCTCAGATTTCCAGAACCGAAAAAATTCAAAACCCGAAGAACCGGACCGAATGGTTCGGTCTAACCGAATGCCCACCCCTACCCTTACCACTTGTTTTCCCCTTAGTCTCACACTCCAATCAGCAGCTTCACTTTTTTCCCCATTCTCAAAAGTTGTTTGTTGCATTTTCTAGAGACTTGGTATCCATATTCATAAAATCAAACACAAAATGATAAAAGAAGCATTTCTGCAACTAAATTTCCCAAAGAAGTCGCTCGTTGCCCCTCCCATCCCACCCACACAGATCGAAATGATCACAGGAACAATAACAAGATGATCAACTATTGAATTATCTCAAGAATAATAGCAAGGGACTGGATTCATCCTCCTACTCCTTCCAAAAACGTGCCTTTAGTGTTATTAACTTTGCATCATGAAGAATCAACTGAATCATGAGGCCTCGTTAACTATTGGGCCTGGTGGTAAGGTCAGGAATCGGGAAGGGGATGATGAGGTTTTGCAAGGTTATGCAGTTTCTCTTTCACGTATTTTAGATATGACTGATAACTTGATTGAGTTTGACATTATTGGTACAGAGTCAAATAGTGTGCCGTAACATAACTGATATCTGAAGCAAGTAAACAACATGCTAACTAAATGAATGGCACAACTGAACAATCCAACATAGTACCATGACATAATCAGGCCAGATAGGAGGGGTGGCCTCACTCTCCCTTAACACACACCTTCGGCTCACACTCAAATCAGCAGTTTCACATTTGTTTCCATTATCGAAAGTGATTTGTGGCATTTCCACAGAGAATTGGCAACCAGATTGATGATCAAACATGAGACAGAAGCAGCATTTCCGCAACTAAATTTCCCAAACAAGATGAACAGTTAAGCATGGCTAGTTGCCTGTTGCCTCTCCCATCCCAACCACTCAAACCGAAATGACCTCAGGAAACATCAAACGCGCCATTTCCCCCATTCCGACAACCGAACCTTAGCATTACAGGACGGAATATCTGTGCCCATAGATCAGAAGAAACCAAAAAGGGATTGCACGAGAGAATATGGAGAGAGAATTTTCCTACTTGTTGCCACCATCCTCGGAGACCTTGTTGCCGAACTGGATGTGGCGGCCGGCGAAGATGCCGCGCTTTGCCCGGCCCATGACGACCTTGCTCTTCGGCAGCATGTTCTTCACCGACTCCATGAGCTCCGCCGGAAGCTTCACATCCCCTCCCACGCGGCGCACCACCTTATTGTAGATCTCCTTCGCCCCGAACGACATCTCCCTCCGGCTACTACTGATGCTACGGCGGCGGCGGCCGGTTGCCTCCGAGGTTTTGGCGTGCGCGGTGGGGGGCGTGGTTTCTTCGTCTGCTCCGTGAGATCTTTGGGCAAGCCACAACGAGTTGTTTTGGGCCAGACCATGGCCCATTGGCTGAATGCTTGCCAAAGGGGAGGCCTGCGCATAAATATCATAGCAAATAATACATGATAAAGTTACATAAATTGTCTTTAACAATTTAAAAATAAAGTCTAAAAAAAACTAGCAAATCATCGAGTTTTTCAAACTCTTTCTTCTTTCAGGACATAATATTGTATTTTTTAAGGCATCCAGATAAAAAAGTTATAAATACCAAACCACTGACATCTAAATATCAAGAGTATTTTCATAATTTTAATTTAAGACGCACTGCCAAGACTACATGAACGCATATAGCCATTAGAATAATTAATTAACATCAGAAAGAGTATCAACACCAGTATTTTAGAAAAGAAGAACCGGACAACCTGGTCGACGTCGCTGGGAGCCGAGAATACGGATCACTGTCGATGAAGTAGCAACCGGGATAGATTTTGCGAGGACAAGTCTCCTCGCAACAACCATCAAAAAAATCCAAACTTGATCCGGTGAAGCAATATCTGAAAGACCATAAAGAAAAAATTGATCTTCCAACATCACCATCAACGTCGAGAAGGAACTCAAAGACCATAAAGAAAAAATTGATCTTCCAACATCACCATCAACATCGAGAAGGAACTCACGTTCCAAAGAAGGTCCTGGGAACACTTATCCAAAAAGTTATTATCTCTATCAACATGAAGGCCAAGAAAAAAACGACCACCAAATCCGACACTAAACTGTTAAAGAATTAACTTTTATTGAAAAACTCTACACATAGATCTGGTTTCCTGCCCCTCCCGACATCGACAAGCCTTTCTGGAGGAGGGAGGACCGATCCAAGAAGGTTTTGAAGGAGGAGGAGGCTATGGTTTCTTGAGAAGCATGCAACGGCCGGCCAATTCCTAGCTTTTTAGGGATCACTCGAACCAGTTTATGTTTTTCGTAAATACTCTCTCTGTTATTATAACAAATATATGCATATGGGTTGTAATAACATCTTATATTACGTGGATCTAGAACTAATGAAACAGAGCAAACATAGTAGTAGCCTCTCTAATAAAGCTAGTCACCGCCTCCACTTTCTTTTCCTCCATACGTCGGTTCCCCCTTCTCCAGCCGTCCTCGCCATCATCGGGACGGATGGGAACCCAATCTATGAGTTGAGTTTTTAATGAAAATATTTTAAAAGATTAGGTTAGGGTTTTGGTATCCGTCTTTTTATACTTTCATGTTTTGCATCATTTATAACAATAAGAGATATTCGACCCTTCATTCTATGATGAGATCTCCTTCCTAGCGTTCATGGTGGTGTTGAAAGATTCTCTAGGTAGAGTCACTCAGGTCTTGTTGCGCCAGATCAATTTTGGTTTTTCCCATCATTGACGCGAGGAGGATTGTCCTTGCAATATTTGTCCAGACTGCTATATTGTCGAAATGGTGATTCGTACTCTCGGCTCGATATCGACTAAGATGTTCAGTTGCTTTTTCCAAAATAATGGTGTTGATACTTGTTGATGTTGGTTGATTCTTTAATGGACGCGTGAGGCTTGACATTGCGGATAAAATTAAAATTATGAGAGAATCCTCATTAGTAATTTACAAATTTATTGTTTGATAGAAAATATTGTGTCATAAACAAAAAGGGGTTTGAAAATCTCGAAGATTTGTAAGTTTTTGTAGACTTTATTTTGTAGTCACTAGAGACAGTTTATATATTATTCGATAATAATGTATATCATGGTGTTGTTTGCCAAAAAAGATTATGAACAGAGGGAGTGGAAAATTGACGCAGTGTCCTGAATTGAATCAACATACGTTTACTCACGCAAAGTGCCTCGGTGGTAGAGAAAATAATCTTATCTCATGTGTTTCGTGTTGTTTTGGAAAGACAAAACATGGGACATAATAGACTGTCTCTCATGTTTTATCATTATTTATTAATGCTCACAAAAACATTGATAACTAAAGATATAACAAATTAAAGTACGATAAAAGTCCAACATCTTGTATGATTGATATAAATGTCTTGTCTTGGATGTGAATGGCTTTTTAACAGGGGTGGGGTCTCGAAGGACCCGGAAGGAGCTGCATTAATTCATCGTCGAGTCCCCGGTCCTCTCCACTTGCATTGTGCCTCCATTGCTGGCCGCCATACCATCGTCGAGGATGAACCACTTGGCGGCGGTAGGCAGAAGGATCCTGTGAGAGACTCCGGGATGGGCCTCCGATCTGGAGAATTTGAGAGGCATCGAGAAGGTGCCTCGATTGGCCGCACTTTCGGCCGAAGATCGTGGTGGTGGCCATGTGATTCGGTAGACTATGTAGCATGTGCTCAGATATCCACCCATGAGATGTAGAAGACGATGCGCCGATGCACCTCCTCCCCTCGCCTACGCGGATGGCCACAGGGAGAACATTGGCCCATCTCTCCCTCTTCTCAGGATGGATGCGAACTGTTGGACCCTCCGACCACCTATGCATCGCACCATCCCACTCTCCATCCACCTCCTTCCACCCGCCATGACAGACTAGAGGGAGAGAGATAGTGATGCCAAATTTGGTGAAGCAGGGGTCGAAGGAGCCGAGACCATGGCTTTATTCACAGACAAGATTCCACCTCACTCACGGTCGCCTTCGGCTCCTACCGAAGGCGCACCGTGACTAGATCAAGAAGGAGAAGGCCGGTGTAGATCCAGCCGACAGGAACTGCAACCTTTCTCCTAGCATGATGCCCGACCACAACATAAAGCCGAACCCTAGACCTAGGACTACCAGTAGCACCATCTACTCCGACGCTGCTCCCTCGCCGCCTCTTGTTGGATAATCCGATGAGAAGGGCTCGGTGGCGATCTGGTTCTCACTAGAGACTCTTGATGACCCACAAGTATAGGGGGTGTATCGTAGTATTTTCGAGGGAAGTGAAACCCAATTTATTGATTCGACACAAGGGTAGCCAAAGAATATTTATAAGCCTTAACAACTGAGTTGTCAATTCAACTGCACCTGGAAACAATCTTGCTCACAGCAGTTTATTAGCAGCAACAGTTTTGTAGTAGCAATAGTAAAGTAAAAGCAGTAGTAAAAGTAAAGACAGTAGTAACAATTGCAGTAAACAGTAGGATTAAAGCGCGGTAGGCATAGGGATGGATGGACAGGCGTTGCATGGACAAGACAATTCATATAGCAATCAAGACGTAGGGCATTTGCAGATAAATAAGATAAAGCATCCAAGTATTAGATAATCATAGGCATGTGTTCCATATATAGTCATACGTGCTCGCAATGAGAACTTGCACAACATCTTTTGTCCTGCCAACCCGTTTGCAGCGGGGACTCAAGGGAACTACTGGCAATTAAGGTGCTCCTTTTAATAGAGCACTGGAGCAAAGCATTGACACTCCATGAACACATGTAATCCTCACATCAAAGCCATTCCCTCCGGTTATCTCGATTGTTGTCACTTCGGGGCCTTCGGTTCCGGACAACAATATGTGTATACAACTTGTAGGTAAGACCATAAACAATACTATCATAATGAATCAATAACATGTTCAGATCTGAAATCATGGCACTCGGGCCCTAGTGACAAGCATTAAGCATAACAAGTTACAACAAAGTCAAAAAGCACTAATAATAGATACTAGGCACCATGCCCTAACAATCTGATGCCATTACATGAATGATCTCATCCAATCCCTACCATCCACATAGCCTACAGCGGGGGATTACTCACTCATGGATGGGGAAATCATGGATGGTCGATGGAGAAGCGATGGTGATGATGATGGCGATGATCTCCTCCAATTCCCCGTCCCGGCAGGGTGCTAGAATGGAGTTTCTGGTTCTGAATCACGGAATCTGGTGGTGGTGGCGTAGCGGAACTCTTTCTAGAAAAACGTCGACCCCCTCTTGGTTTTTAGGTCAAGAGGCAACTTATAGGCGAAGAGGGAGGCCGAGGGGGTGACCGAGGCGGCCACACCACCCCTTGGCGCGGCCAGGTGGTGTGGGCCCCTCGTGGCCCTCCTCCGTCTCGTCTTCTGGCTCCGTGAAACTTCTGGTGAAATAGGATTTTTGGCATATTTTCCGGGATTTTTCCTGATAGTTGATTTTCTGCACAAAAACTAGACACCAAGGTAATTCTGCTAAAAACAGTGTCATTCCGTGTTAGTTGCATCCAAATCACACAAGTTTAGAGGAGAAACAATAGAAAAAGTATTCGGGAAAGTAGATACGTTTTGGACGTATCAACTCCCCCTAAGCTTAGCTTATTGCTTGTCCTCAAGCAATTCAGTGTAAAACTGAGTGCGATAAAACTTTCACGAACACATTTGCTTCATAAGATGTATATATTCTCAACATAGGATCAACTACTTAGGCAATTCATAATAAAGAGTATGCAAATAAGTTTACTTAATAGTCATTGCAAGCTATGAAGAGATTCCAACTCAAAAATAATAAATAGCATGAAACATAAACATAAGCAACATTGCAATGCTCATAGCAAGGTATGATAGAGTGGTATCTCGCTTGCCTTTGATTGTAGAGAAAACATAAATGCCAAGGCACCTCTGAAGTTCAAGTGAATACTAGAAGTAAAGATATCAAAGATAGAAGCACCAAAGTCATGACACAATTAATCAAGTTTTGAGACAAGCACATCACACTAAGAATGACAACTATGCTCTCAAGAAGGTGCTCATAGAATAGGTGGTGACTCAACAAGGGAATGAAAAGGTTTTGAAAAGTTTGAAAGGCTTCCAAATGTTGAAAGTATGGTACTCATTAGCTTTGAGCTCTCATTGCCCCTATAATAAGCATCTTTAAATGGTTAAGGTGAAAGTGAGGTCCAGTACGAGTTATATGCTTAACAGACTATAAACTGGAAATCTCATGTCCCTTGAGTACGAGGTCCGCTCCTCATGCTACTAAACTTTAGTTACCGGTAAGTTCTTGTCATAGTAAATATATGCGTATCATAGAGAACCGCCAACGGGGTACCCCTTGCCCGATGATACAGAAGAATCCCCATATCAAAATGACAAGGCAAGCAAACATCGAGCATCTCAGCAATCTTCTTAATTACCATGGGAAAATGGTGCTTTTTCTCTTTCCTCTTTTCTCATCATCTCCTTTTTTTTCTTTTTCTCAATAACTATCTCTCTCTTTTTTTATAAGAAGAATGCTTCATAGATTGCTCATTATGGTTACGCTGCAGGTTTCCACCATGATTAGGCATGGATTAGACTGGCGGCCCAGACGTTTCTCTAACACACATACATAACTCCATGGACTTACAAGCTCCCCTTTTATTTCACACCGACGACATTCGTAAACAAAAGAGCATGATATCAACTGGGTATATATTTATAGGTGTTGAAAGCGTTCCCCGTGACGGTACGGTTCTGCTAATCCCCAGCCTATAATTTGCAAGCATATAACTTACATGGACAGTCGCAATGGTTCAGGTTTATTAAGTGCAAGAAATAAAGTGTGCCATCAAGTTCGTGAGAGCTTTACTAACTAACTTTCTCATAACAAGCAAACATTTTATTTGGAAGAAAACTAGGCATATTGAATATGCGCGGAATAGCAAATGATGCTAATAGGTAGGTATGGTGGACACTTTTGGCAATATTGGTTTTGGGGAGTTGGAAACACGAGTAGAGCTCATACTCAGTGCAAGTGAAGGCTAGCAATAGTAAGGGAGCGACAAACGAGAGAGCAATAACTGTCATAATCATGCTTGCAACAAATCAGGACTAAACATGGCTTGAAAGTGATTCAAGACCCCTAAGGCAAAATAATTCATCGAGGCTTAACTGGTTATTGTTTCAATCATATGCATGCATGAGCATGTGCCAAGTCAATTCAAGCGAAACATTTAGAGGAGGATACCACAGTGTCATACCAAGTTATGAATAGAACAATGCAAGCAAACATTCATATGACATGCTACAAACTATTAGCAAGCTAGAGCTAATCATAAGAAAGCAAGAACTACTAAGCATCCATAAATAACATACACCCTACATGAACAGACTAAGCATGCCCACAATGATGAGTATATGTACAAAAATGAAAACAAATAGAGTTCGTTACCAGCCTCTTACCACACCTCAAGTTGTCATTAATACTCATTGTTGCCCTTCACTTGTGTGGCTTGAATAATAACATGAAACCAAATTCCACTGAGGATTGCTGAACCCTGCAACAAACTTCACAAAACCAAAGAAGAACAACAAATATTTTGGGTTTTTGATTTTTAAAGGCAAGAACCAAAAGGAAGAACAAGCAAAGCAAAATCTTTTTGGGTTTTTCGAATAATTAAGACAAAGCCAAAAGAAAGAGGCAAACCAAGGCAAAAAGAAAAAGAAGCAAACAAAGAGAAACAATGAAAATATTTTTGGTCTTTTTGTGTTTTAGAAAGCAAAATTAAAGAAAGAATGAAAACTAAAAAGAGAACGAAACATGGATATACAAAGTACCAACTGAACATGATATGTAAATGAGTGTGATGTTGGTGTACCTCCCCCCAAGCTTAGGCTTTTGGCCTAAGTGGGTATCAATCCCAAGCTGGCCAAGATGGAGCGCCTTCGTAGTACGGCGAGGAGGTACCCTCATCCTGATACGAGCTCGAGGACGCCCCACCGTAGTGCGCAGAGTAGTCGTAAGAAGGCACATCCTCCTGGTGCTGCCTATGGAAACCAAGCAAGCGGAGCTGCTCGTCCACCTCCTCCTTGGAACACGACCATGGTCTCCTGTAAATACTGAACAAAATAGATTGTGGCAAAGGAATTTCCCTCTCATCTCCGTCGGTAAACAACATCCTGTATACTAAACCCTCCATACTAGAGTCAGCAATGACAAAGTGATGCGTTTTAATAGCAGCAAGATCAAGCCTTTGCGGTGCCAACATAGTGTCATTAGGATCCACAGAGAGTTCTAAAGCAGCAACCATGCGTCAGGCAATAATGCCCCCATAAATAGGTCCCCTAGCAGCTAGGCGGCGAGCAATGAGAGAGCCAAGGTTGTACTTGGTATCATTATTAAGTGCAGCAGCAAGGAAGGCTAAATGATAATTAGAAATATTACTAGTTTCTCCCTACCAAGAATGCTAGTGGCAAGATAATAAGCAAAATATCTAAGAGCTGGGAGTTGAATGTTCCTTATCCCCCCGCGCTGAGCTACGCGGTCATCGTCATTTGTCACACTTCGATAGAGCTCCAACAAATCAGCGAGTCAACCTTGGATCTTCTTCACTGTCCCAGTCATGCCTATACCTATAATGCTACAAAATCTTTCCAATGACATGGTAATAGGCTGATTATATATTCTGAAAGAAACAGTTGACTGATAAGGGGTGTTAGTGAAAACGAATCTCTCAATGAAAGTTTTGGTGAGCACGGCATATTGTTCACTCTCATATTCCATGTACGTGGTCAGGCCAACCCTCTGAACCAGTAGTAAGAAATCATTGAGGATCCCTGCATCTTGCAAAAAGGTAAAACAAGGGAAGGTAGATGGGTGAGCATCTCCTTCATTGCCAAAGCGTGGTGCAATAAGATCTTCATTGTATGATGGCCTAAACTGTGAGGCTGATCTTGAAGGCCTTGCCCTCTTGGGTGTGTCCCTCTAAAATATTTCTCCAAAGGTGTGGTTGTTCATCTTTGATATTCTGAAATTTAAACATCCATTATACAAGTGGTTGCAAAGTGAATACATAATGAAGGGAACTACTCATAGGGACTTGTAAAAGGCGTGAACATGCATCAAAACAATATCTCTAAGCATTGAACAAGCTTACAAGCTCTCATAACCTGTCACCTATAGCAACAAAATACTCAAGATATAAACCACTAAACACAAATCTACTTAGACAAGCGGAGGAGTCACATACCGGAGAACAAATGCTCCAAATTTCAGCAGCAAAGGTGGGCTGAGCAAGGAGATTGAAAAATCATGGACAAGAACAGCAAGAACGTGATTTCGAGCAATGCATTGGTATTTTCTTGGGAGAGAGAAGGAAGTGGCAAGCGAGAGAGTGAGTGGAGGGCCAGGGGTGGCCCACACTATGGCCAGGCGCGCCCCTGGGGTGGCCACGCCACCAGGTGGTGTGCCTGCCTGGTGCCCCCCCCCCGGTACTCTCCAGGCACTTCTCTGCCCCTTTTTTCACGTAAAAATTTAATATGAATTTTCTGGAATTTTTCGAGACACTTTATTTTTGAGCATTTTTCAGGTAATGATGAATGATTTTCTGACAAAAAGATTTTTTTGGAATGATGCAATGACAAAACAAAACTAAAACTTCAGAAGTTTTAAGATACTGTAAAATGCAAGAAACTAGCAACAGCAAAGTAAACTAAGCGAAAGCAAAAACTAAAATGGATAAAATAAAAGTAAGCAAAGATAATCATGGTGAAAACATATTTTTGTTCATTAAAATCCTTTTGTTAACAAGGTTGATCAGGTATTGTTACCAAAACAATTTATATGAAACAAAACTTTGTATTCCACTAATGATTATATTACCTCAACCTTGATAGCAATGGTCCCAATCATAATAGTTTCATATTTTTCTCGTGGTATGGGACAATATATTTCTCCAACTTGGATGCCCTCAACATGTTCAATTGAATTTAAATCATAAGTCCTATCAATCTTCTTGGGGGAATAGACAGTATGTTCCTTGTCATTAACACTAAAAGTCACCTTTCCTTGATTACAATTAATAACGGCTCATGTAGTGTTAAGAAAAGGTCTCCCAAGAATAATAGACACATTGTCATCTTCAGGCATTTCAAGCACAACAAAATCATTTAATATCAAGCAGTTAGGAGCCACTTGAACAGGTACATCCTCACATATACCAACAGGAATAGTAGTAGATTTATCAACCATTTGCAAAGATATATCAGTTGGTATTAGTTTTTCCAATTGAAGTCTCTTGTAGAGAGAAAAAGGCATAACACTAACTCCTTCTCCCAAATCACACAAAGCGATTCTAACATAACTATTTTTAATAGAGCATGGAATAGTTGGAATCCCTGGGTCTCCAAGTTTCTTTGGAACCTTACCATTAAAGGAATAATTAGCAAGCAAAGTAGAAATTTCTTCATTAGGGATCTTCCTTTTATTCGAGACAATATCCTTCATATACTTTGAATAAGGAGGCAATTTAATAGCATCAGTCAAAGTAATTTGCAAGAATAAAGGTTTCATCCACTCACAAAACTTGTTATAGTGTTCACTTCCTTTGACTTGTGTTTCTTATCAGGGAAAGGCATAGGTTTTTGGACCCAAGGCTCTCTTTGATTACCATGTTTCTTAGCAAAAAAATCTTCTTTAGTGTATTTAGTATTCTTAGTGTGCCTTTCAGGTTCTTCTTCAACTTTTTATTTATCAGGAACATCATTTTCCTCATTACCACTTTTAGTTTTAGCATCAGAGACAGATATACTATTAGGACCTTTAGCAGGTTCAGAGGATTCTACAATAGTTTTATGTTTCTTTTTTCTTTTCTTAGGAGTAGTACCACTATTTTCAGCTTGTTGAGAATCCTACTCAATTCTTTTAGGATGCCCCTCAGGATATAGAGGATCCTGGGTAGCAGCACCACTTCTAGTTCTAGTTTCATAAGCATGTTTTTCTTTAGCAGCATTAACTGGCAAGTCTTTTTATACCTTAATAAGCTGATCAATTTGAGTTTGAACCATTTGAAAATGTCTAACAAGCATTTTAACATCATTGGAGGTTCTTTCCACAATATCTTTTAACTCAATAATAGCTCTAGAGTTTTCCATTAAATGATTTTGCACCCTTTTATTAAAATTATCTTGCTTAAGAATAAAAATATCAAATTCTTCTAAGTATTGATCAGGTGGTTTAGAGTAAGGAATATCACCTTCCTCAAAATGTTGGAGAGAGTGTACCTCAATAGTGGATGAGTGGGAGATTGGCTTACATAATTCTTCTATAGGAGGTAATTTCTTCACATCTTCGGCTTTGATACCCTTCTCCTTAAGACATTTCTTGGCTTCCTTCATCACTTCATCATTTAGTTCAATAACTCCCCTCTTCTTTGATGTTGGTATAGGCGCAGGCATAGTTAACTCAGGTGTAGTTATCTTAGGTATAGTTGGTTCAGATGAAGTCCAGTTGACGAGGGTTTAACTCATCAATGCCCATTGCTATGGACTTGGGTTTTGGAGAAGGAGGGAGCGCTGGAGACATCTATCGGCTAGAAAACAAGCACACATGGGACAAAGATTTACCTAGGTTCAGGCCTCGTAGAGGTCCCTACTCCTGCTTGTCTGCTCGTGGAATTATCGAAGGAACCGAAGGTTACAATGGTGCGTAGATGCAATCTGGCGAGGGTTGTGGAAACTAGGGTTGCGTGTGTCCTCCTCGTCGCCCCTCCTAGCCCTTATATAGATAGGCTAGGTCCCGGGTAGCAGGTCGAGTCGGTTACAAATTAGGGTTTTCCCCTTCAAACTTTCTATCTTTAACTTCTTCTTGTTCTTCAATCCATCGAGAGTCTGTAGGTTACTTGAGTCCTTCATTTGGGCCTTGGTGACACTGTGGGCCTTTACGTATTTAGACCGTATATACCAAGCTCGAGTACCTGTAGGGTATACCTATGTCAGTAGCCCCCGAGTGTCCAGTGGAATCACAGATTCGACTGGGGACTTTTGAAGTCTTTTGAGTGCTTTATTTCGACTGCTTTATTTGTGTCATAGGGATTGTCGATGTACGTGCCTGATATAACCAAAGTATCGGTATCAGTTAACCACCTTAGGGTGAAACAACGTAATCTACTCGAATCCGGAAAAATGCTGGTGTAATTCGACTCAAGCCACGGAGGTCTTACATGAGTCGAATTCTAGTTATATGGGTGTGAGCACTCGACGCGTCCGTCAAGGCATATTCATCGTACCTGTAGGCACGGATATATTTCTAGTAGTGCGCAGCTAATGCGTTGCCAGGCCTTATTTAGGTCTTACCTTCACGTTGTAAGCGCGACATCTGAATTTTATCATCGCGGAGACGATTCGGGTGACCCAGGAGACGCAGTCTCTTTGTAGGGAAAATTATGAGCGGTGTCGCCATGAGCTTTGAGTGTGGATGTTATCAACACATAGTTTTTTGTACAAATAATCATAGGGTGCGCGACCAGCGCTCCCTATGGGAGTAGCCCCCGAGTGCCTGGTTGAGTCGAAGACTCAGGCAGGGACTAAAGAACTTTTGCGACTGCTGTCGTCTTTTGTTTACTTGTTTCAGTTGAATTTGTTTCCGGCGCTCCCTATGGGAGTAACCAATGTCCATAGTCGAACCGTATTTCGAGTGATTGGGTTTGCCTTTGATTGTCCATGTTCCTGCAAAAAGAAGAGAAAAATCGTAGGGTGCGCGACCAGCGCTCCCTATGGGAGTAGCCCCCGAGTGCTTGGTGGAGTCGAAGACTCGAGCAAGGACTAAAGTAGTCAAAGTCCTCTGCTACATAGCTTTGATGACGTCAGTGCTGACAATTTCATGACCTCAGTTGCCCGCGTGAGCGAGTTTGACGGGACGTGACGAGCAGTGGGTCCCACTCTCTAACTTTGATTTGACTGGGCGTGCGTAATCTTTTATTTTAACTGCGTCTCCTCAATTTCCGCGCGTAATGGGAGTATTGGAGGGATGGTTCGCGCTTCCACTCCTCCACGTGTCTAACACGATGTTTGCCACGCGTCCCGTAGGGTTTTTCTGAGCCGTTGGATTGCATCTTGCAGGAGTTAAGTAGCGGCGCTGCGACGGTAATTTCTCATCTGCTTTCATTCATCCTTAGCTTCCATCGCCATTGCCGTTGCTCCTCTGCTTTCTCTGTGATCGTTTCTTCCACGACACTGGACCAGCTCCGCTCGTTTCCGAGCTACTTTCTTCGCTCGCATCGCCGTCGCGCAATGGGGAAGAAGAAGGGAGGCGCTGCGGCTGATTCCGCAGCCACCACTGCTGCGGCGAAGAAAAAGGGCAGCTCCGCCGCTGCGGGCACCAGCACCGCCGCCGGCGGGAAGAAGAAGGCCACAGGTACTCGCGTCACGAATGGTGCGTGGCGCCCCTCCATCATCAAATCTTCGGATCTCCGTCTTCTTTGCCAAGACGGAGTGCTGTCCGCCGTAGCCGATAACGCGCGCGTCCCCGGCGGTGAGACAATTCCTTCTCCTCCCGCTGGTTTTCGAGTGATGTTTTTGGCTTTCATCATTCGCGGCCTTTCCTTGCCCCTTCACCCCCTTTTTAGGGACCTCCTTTATTTCTACGGGCTTCAGCTCCATCAGCTGTCCCCGAACTCTATCCTCCATATTTCTTGTTTCATCACTCTCTGCGAGTGCTGGCTCGGAATCGAGCCGCACTTCGGCCTCTTCAAGCGCCTCTTCAAGTTGAAAGCGCCAATCTGCATCTGGCTCTTTAGTCTACAATGTAGGTGGTTGCGGAATCCACGTCGATCCATCCGCCACTTATTTTGACATCAAGCTCACGGCGTCCGTCCAAGGGTGGAGGGACAAATGGTTCTATATCCGCGACGAGAAGGCTAACGGGGAGCACTTCGGACTCGCACCCTTCGATCCCACGACGCCGTGCAAGAGGAGGCATTCCTGGAAGAACATAATCATGCCTGGCAAGTCCGCGGAGACAGATGTGCTGTACGAGCACGTCTGCGACCTCGAGAGCCGCATAGGCAAAGAGGAAGGGGGTTGCGCTCTCATTCGCACTTGGCTGTGCCGTCCCGTCTAGCCCCTGCAGGCCAGAGTCCACCCCATGTTTCAATGGGCTGGCGCTGATGATGCCACTCGTGTGTCTGCTGATGGCATGTCCACGAGTGAGGTGGACAAGAGGGTTCGACTGGTCACCAAGTACACCGTCAAGGATGTACTACCCAGTGAGCCAGTTGCTCCTCCATTTGATGCTACTAATCCTCCCCCTGAGGTATAGTTGTGCTATGTAGTAGCTAAATTTGTCGATTGCTTCTCTGTTGTTTTACTTGCCTTTTGCTGAATTTATTGTCTGCATGCAGGATTGGGCGGTGTCACCTTGTATGCCTCCTCTTCTTGAGGGGATTATTCCTTGGAAGGCCTTGGAAGAGGACGAGTCGGAGTCGACCGTCCCCTCTGATGTGGAGGAGGAAGCCCCCGAGTCCAGTAGTCTGGATACTCGCAAGCGTTCGCGCAACGAGGATTCCGATGCATCGTCTCCTTCGACTCCAGAAGGTCCAGGTGTTGGTGCGGAGTCGCCGATACCTGCTATTCCTGTGAGCGCCATGGCACCATCCTCTCGCAAGAAGATGCGGTTGCCCAAGGAGTCCTCGTTGGAATCGAGGGAGGCCACTTTTGACTTTGACAAGTTTGACTGGTAAGTTTTCTATTTTACTTGTTTTTCTTTGTTTTGCCCTTGTTGGCTCATCTCTGGGTTTGCCCTTTCTTAATGTGGGTGTTGTCTTGCAGTCAAGAGGCGTCGTCATCTTCTGGCGACGTCCAATTTTTGAAGGAATCAGGAGTCGCGACTTCAAGGGCCAAGAAAGAGGTCAAGCGCGCTCCTTCCCCTCCATTGGCGGCCCACTCCGGGCACAACTCTTCCACAGAGCTCCACATCTTCTTCTTCCGTGTCAGTCGACCGAGTACGTCGTGCCCTTGATTTGTCGATCTTGCGCTACGTGAGGTCATCGCGTGCATCATAGTCACGGTCGTGTCGCCATGAGTGGCGGCGTCGAGACATGTCGTGGCTGTCGTCGCTAGACGAGGGCGAGGAGTAGCGCTTTGCTAGCGCCTTGCCCTTCTTCGGCTCTGGTGTTGGCTCCTTGTCGAGGGCGGCCTCGATTAATCCCAAGCCTGCGATCGTAGATCGGTGCATGGTGGTTCGGGGATCTCCAGCTGGCGGCTGCTTGTTAAGGAGGTACATGGTGGCCGCTGTCACCGCAGCCTGCGGCGTCTTGGGGACCATGTTGCCTCGTGTGTCGACTGTCATAGAGCCAAAGTTGAGGACTTTTGCGGCTTCTATGCGTTCTTGCTTGGTGAGATGGGCCATCCGAGATTTCCTCTTCTTGGCGAGGTACTTGTTGCCCCTTGAGGAGGATCCTCCATAGGAGGAGAGCCCAGCACGACGAAGGCTCGATTCGTCAGGTGCCTTTTTACGCGCTTCGAGTTGCGCGATTGTTTGCACTTGGCGCCTGAATTCTTCCTTCAGGAGCCAGTGATAGCCCATCAGCAGTTCTTGCGGGGATCCGAAGGGTAGAGGAGCGCCTCGTAGGGCCTCGCGGCTGCGAGCCCATTCTTGCTCGTTGAGCCTGATCACGACGCGTTCGCCGGTTTGCTCATTGAGTATGGTTGGAGGTTCGACTGCTCATCCATTGTCGACAGGGGTGCGATTGTCACCGTTACCGCCGTTACCACCATTGCCACCGTTGCCGGCGTTGGGCGGGTCGGTGTCGTTACCGGGATTTCCACCATTGTCGCGATTGGCAGAGGTATCGCCTGCGTTGATGACGGCGCACATGAAGTGATTGGGGAAGCTGCTGCTTCCACAACTTTTAGATCTGGAACCGTAGGTTCCATCTTCAGTGGCCAGATCTCTTAGATCGGAGTCGTGACTGTTGTCGCTGGCCGTGTTCTTGACTGCTGTCGGGGCGTTGAGCTCACTGAGGGTGCCGATCGATGGAGGGAACCATGATGTTGGGGCAATCGCCGGTGCTGTCGGCTGATCAGGCATGTGAAGCGTGCCCATCTGACCAACTTGGAAGCGGAAGCTCCCGATCGCCAGGCCGATTCCGTCGCCCGCGGACTCGAAGGCCGGGCGAGTGGCCGATGTGTGGAAGGTGAAGTCGAACACGCCGAAGAGCTGGCGAATCTCCGCTGTTGCGGAGTTGTAGATCGCAGTTGATGGGGTCGAAGAAGCCGCAACATCAGCACTCCCAATTCCCACAGACGACGCCAATTGACGAGGGTTTAACTCATCAATGCCCATTGTTATGGACTTGGGTTTTGGAGAAGGAGGGAGTGCTGGAGACATCTATCGGCTAGCAAACAAGCACACAGGGGACAAAGATTTACCCAGGTTCAGGCCTCGTAGAGGTCCCTACTCCTGCTTGTCTGCTCGTGGAATTATCGAAGGAACCGAAGGGTACAATGGTGCGCAGATGCAATCTAGCGAGGGTTGTGGAAACTAGGGTTGCGTGTGTCCTCCTCGTCACCCCCTCCTAGCCCTTATATAGATAGGCTAGGTCCCGGGTAGCAGGTCGAGTCGGTTACAAATTAGGGTTTTCCCCTTCAAACTTTCTATCTTTAACTTCTTCTTGTTCTTCAAGCCATCGAGAGTCCGTAGGTTACTCGAGTCCTTCATTTGGGCCTTGGCGACACCATGGGCCTTTATGTATTTAGACCGTATATACCAAGCTCGAGTACCTGTAGGGTATACCCATGTCACCAGTCTTCATAATTCTTGCTTATTTTAGCCATTAATTCCTCAGCTTCTTTGGGAGTTTTATTCCTGAAAACACAATCAGCACAACTATCCAGGTATGTCCTAGATTCTTCAGTTAGTCCATTATAATATATATCAAGAAGCTCATTTTAGGTAATGGACATCCAGCCTGTGCATGAATCAAAGCACAAAACCTTGCCACTAATTCAGGCAATATCTTTTTTCTCCCTGTTTAAAATCAAAAAGTTCCTGCAAAATAGCATGCCTAGCACTAGGAGGAAAATATTTCTGAAGGAAGTTACTAATCAAGCAATCAGGGCTATCAATAGATCCAAGAGGTAAATTATTAAACCAAGTTTTAGCTTCTCCTTTTAGTGAAAAAGAGAAATTTTTAGCAACAAAGTAGGTGCGCGTCTTAATATCATCAGAAAATAAGCCACTCATGTTAGAAAGCTCAGTCATATGTGCTACAACACTTTCATTCTTAGTCCCACAAAAAGGTTCTTTCTCGACAATGGTTATGTAAGATAAATCAAGAGAGAAATCATAATCCTTATCTTTAATGTTTATGGGAGATGTAGCAAACTTAGCATTAGGGGACAATTTGGGTTTTATAGTACGCCTCTCGAGGATACTCTTAATAGCACTCCTATCATGGGTGTTTTGGCATTCTTTAATAAATTCATCGATCATCTCTATATAACTGTCATCAATATCATAGCTCTCTCTAGACTCAGGTGAACTAACAGGTGTAGTAGTGTCTTCATTAGGAGTTTCAGTATTTCCAGCTATAGTTCTAGCTACCGTAGCATCTAGGAAAGGACCTAATGAACCACGTTTATCAAGCACACTAGAAGCAACATCATAAGTATCAGAAGTTTCAGATTCAACAGTAGTAGCAGTGTGTGTAGCATGTGTATGTGGTGGTGTAAGGAGCTTACTCATAGCAGATGGTGAATCAAGAGCAACAGAGGTGTTTAGAACCGTACCTCTCCTTCTAGTGGATGGTAAAATAGGAACCTTGCCATCATGAGACTTACCCATGATGGATGGATGGCAGCGAACAATAGTGATTCCAAGTGAACTTCATAAATAGAGCTATGCTCCCCGGCAACAGCGCCAGAAAATAGTCTTGATGACCCACAAGTATAGGGTGTGTATCGCAGTATTTTCGAGGGAAGTGAAACCCAATTTATTGATTCAACACAAGGGGAGCCAAAGAATATTTATAAGCCTTAACACTGAGTTGTCAATTCAGCTGCACCTGGAAATAATCTTGCTCACAGCAGTTTATCAGTAGCAACTGTTTTGTAGTAGCAATAGTAAAGTAAAAGCAGTAGTAAAAGTAAAGATAGTAGTAATAATTGCAGTAAACAGTAGGATTAAAGCATGGTAGGCATAGGGATGGATGGACGGGCGTTGCATGGATAAGACAATTCATATAGCAATCAAGATGTAGGGCGTTTGCAGATAAATAAGATAAAGCATCCAAGTACTAGATAATCATAGGCATGTGTTCCATATATAGTCATACGCGCTCGCAATGAGAACTTGCACAACATCTTTTGTCCTGCCAGCCCGTTTGCAGCAGGGCCTCAAGAAAACTACTAGAAATTAAGGTGCTCCTTTTAATAGAGCACTGGAGCAAAGCATTAATACTCCGTGAACACATGTTATCCTCACATCAAAGCCATTCCCTCCGGTTATCCCGATTGCTGTCACTTCGGGGCCTTCGGTTCTAGATAACAATATGTGTTTACAACTTGTACGTAAGACCATAAACAATACTATCATAATGAATCAATAACATGTTCAGATCTGAAATCATGGCACTCGGGCCCTAGTGACAAGCATTAAGCATAACAAGTTGCAACAAAGTCAACAAGCACTAATAATAGATACTAGGCACCATGCCCTAACAATCTTATGCCATTACATGAACGATCTCATCCAATCCCTACCATCCCCATAGCCTACAACGGGGGATTACTCACTCATGGTGGGGGAATCATGGATGGTCGATGGAGAAGCGATGGTGATGATGATGGCGATGATCTCCTCTAATTCCCCGTCCCGGCAGGGTGCCAGGACGGAGTTTCTGGTTCTGAATCGCGGAATCTGGTGGTGGCGGCGTAGCGGAACTCTTTCTGGAAAAACGTCGACCCCTCCCTTGGTTTTTAGGTCAAGAGGCAACTTATAGGCGAAGAGGGAGGCCGAGGGGGTGACCGAGGCGGCCAGACCACCCCTTGGCACGGCCAGGCTTGGCCCGCGTGGCCAGGTGGTGTGGGCCCCTCATGGCCCTCCTCCGTCTCGTCTTCTGGCTCCATGAATCTTCTGGTGAAATAGGATTTTTGGCATATTTTCCGGGATTTTTCCTGATAGTTGATTTTCTGCACAAAAACTAGACACCAAGGTAATTCTGCTGAACACAACATCAGTCCGTGTTAGTTGCATCCAAATCACACAAGTTTAGAGGAGAAACAATAGCAAAAGTATTTAGGAAAGTATATACGTTTTGGACGTATCAAGTCTCAAAGCAGAGGAGCAAGGGGGAGAGGGGGATGTGAATAGCTCATGTTTTAGCTAAAAGAAGACAACTTTTGGGTCATTTATCTGTTTCAAACTCGTCATTGCGGGTACCCTGAGAGAACTCTAATAGCACTCATTGTACCCTCCCTTAGAGAATCTCTAGTGGCATGACACAAATGGTCTTGGCCGGTCTTAACCCGTTCGCGTGGACAGGAGGACAACGAAACCACGACCCAGCGGTGTGACCCAAACTAACTGACTCATGTAGACCGAATCATCCCCTCACTAAATTTGGGTCCAGGCAGAAACTTCAAAGTTTTCGGCTCGTGTCCAGGTGGCTTCCGATTTGGCATTTTGAATGGATGCCACCTTGTCGCGTCTCTGGGTCGGCCGAACTGTCCGGGTGAAATGCGCCAGACACTCAGGTCTTCTCGGATTTCCTCGTGTCCTTCTCGATGATCTCCTCCTCGCTTCGTGCGCCTGCCTCCCACTCCTCCCTTGCGCATCCTTGGATGATCATCACGTCGACCTCTTCGCCTTCCTCCCTTTCCTTCCCACTGGCACTAGTCCGATGGATATTAAATCTAGTCAAATAGTAGCACCATGATTTTGGTAGTATAATGTTCTTATAGATCAAAGTATCATGTCCGACTGGGAATGAAATCACCTTGTGATATTTTTCAATGAGGCTCAATATTTACTTTCAGCTTAAACTAGTAGAATCATCATACTCTATGATTGTATTCTCATCATCCTCCCTTTCTTCGAGAAAAGCTGTCAACGACTTTGAGTAAGCTGAAAGTGCAATAAAAAACAAAAATAACAACGTGTACGCATAATATATGTATATATAACATGTTGTATCATTTTTATTGACGTGCATAATACCCCCAATATACAAAATGCAACAAAAATTACAAGTAGAAAACACAGAATTGCCATATGGGCACAAAGAACAATGCAACAACTGACAATCAAAATTGCAGGTATAAGTGAAGTTCAAAGAATTATTATGATCATCGTGAACAACAACTAGATAGATAGTCTTGTTGTTCAATATTAAATTCAGTTTTCTCAAAGAAGATCTATGATCAAATTTGTGATGAACAAGAGTAAACCAATTCAGAATTTGTGAAAACCAAATTGATTTATGCCATGCTTCAACTATGTTACTCTGATTATTATGAACATGATCATTTTGTCCAGTATGTAAGATGCAACTCAATTTTCAAATATAAGTGTAGTATAGAGCAGTAGGACAACTAGACAAAGACTTTTGGGACAAACACAACGAATATGAAAAGTCGGGTTCGATTCTAGAAAGATTAGAACAATCCAACATAGGTAAAACTTGTGATGGCTGCAATATATCAACTAGACCATAATGTATTTCCATAATTTCTCGAATATGAACTATTGTCCCATAGCAAAAATGTCGTGACATATTACATATACTGCTGAAAACAGCTAGTTTTGTTGGGTTCGCAGCATAGAAAACAAAAAATTCCTACGATGAGAAATATACGCCAAGATCTATCTACTAGATACAAGCAACGGGTGGATATACATCCATAAAGAACTTACCCTCGAAGACAACAGAGTTTTGTTAACGAGTTGGAACTTGTGGATGATGTAGTCGTACGCTTGCCGATCTCAAGATCGTGTGGAAGTCCTAGCGCCGCAAATCAACAGCGCATCCATGATCGCACACACGTTCAGACCACCGAACAAGCTCCACCTCCTCACTCCAGCGAATCAGCAGAAGCAACAACTCCTTCTAGACGCAAGGCCACTGGGAACATGTATCTTGCTAATCCGAGACCATGGAGGAATATATCTAGAGGGGGAGAGAGATCCTTCACGAGGAGGTGTGCTTGGTGAGGGAGGAGAGGGGGCCTTTTGTAAGAGAGGGGGGCTCCTCCCCTATCATGGCCGGCGCCCATGGGGGGTGCCCCCACCTCTTCCTCATTCATGTGGTGGAAGCTCCACTCACATCAATTTAGCCTCCACCCAAAGTTCCACTCACATGCATTAAATTTCCACCAAATTTAATGCAACTCTCAATTAATAAAACTCTTTTATTTATTTTATTCAGAATTTTGTTAATTACTTTAATTAACAAACATTCACATAAACCCCTTGTAACATTTGAATATCACATGCAGAACCAGTTTCTGCAATTTCACCCAAAACAATTCCGGTTTCCATCGAAATAATTCCAGTGCTTTGCAATTCTTTTGTCTGAAACATATGTGCTCCAAAATGGTGTTTGGCAACCCTTAAGTGTGTCACCCTATGGTTCGCAAATAATGCAGACATGATTGAGACTCCTCTCAAATAAATAATCAGAAGCGAGACCTAGAGATCCATACTGACTCCTGCACATTCAACGATGACTTCTGTGATCGTGAGAACCTTCAACGCTAGTAATCTAATCCCTTTGTCTCATGATATATTACATGTCCGAGATTCGATCATCAGTATCTAAATACCTAGTTTGATCTCATTACCGACATGCACTCTTTTCTCGTTCCCGTGATATAACATTCTAGTGATCACATCACTTGCTTGCAAGCTATCTTAATGTGATATCACCGAGAGGGCCTAGAGTATATCTATCTGTCATCGGGATTGACAAATTCCACGCTTGATCCATGAGCCTCAACATGACACCTTCAGAGTATTTGAACCCACCTTTATAGTCACCCTTTTACGGTGTGACGTTTGATGCTATCAAGTTACTCTTCTGATGTCAGCAATTAACATGATCTCATGGTCTAAGGATAAAGATTACTTCATATGATGTTATAGAAATATAAACATAATGACTTTGATCGTAATGCTATACTTCGGATGAATGTTCATCACATCATTTCACAAATATTGTGACCTCATTATTAACAACATCCAATGTCCATGATCAGGAAACTTTGATCATCTTGTTAATCAACGAGCTAGTCTATAAGAGAGGCATAACTAGGAACCTTTTATTTGTTTATTAAACACACATGTATTGACGTTTCCTATTAATACAATTATAGCATGCAAAATAAATATCTATAATATACAAGGAATACATAATAACAACTTTATTATTGCCTCTCAGGGCATATTTCCTTCAGTCTCCCACTTACACTAGAGACAATAATCTAGTTCACATAGTGATAAATCTAACACCCATGGAGTTCTGGTGTTGATCATGTTTTGCCCTAGGGAGAACTTTAGTCAACGGATCTGCTACATTTAGGTCCGGGTGTACTTTATAAATCTTTATATCTCCATCCTTGACATGCTCGCGGATGGAGTGAACGAGCGCTTAATATGCTTGGAATTCTTGTGAGACCTTGTTTCCTTGGCGTTGGCTATGGCTCCATTGTTGTCACAATAGATCACCATTGGGTCTAATGCACTAGGAACCACACCTAGTTCCGTTATGAACTCTTTCATCCAAACCGCTTCCTGCGCCGCTTCTGAAGTAGCAACATATTCTGCCTCTATCGTTGATCCAGCCACCATAGGTTGTTTGGAACTCCTCCAACTAACTACTGCTCCGTTCAAGAGAAATACATATCCGGATTGAGACTTAGAGTCATCCGGATCAGTGTCAAAGCTAGCATCGACATAACACTTAGCGACTAGCTCTTCTTCACCTCCGTATACAAGAAACATATCCTTAGTTCTTCTTAAGTACTTAAGGATATTCTTGACTGCGATCCAGTGTTCCGAACCTGGATCAGATTGGTACCTACTAGTCAAACTAATACCATGTGCCACATCTGGTCTTTTACATAGCATGGCGTACATTATAGAGCCTATGGCTGAGGCATAGGGGATCTTATCCATTATCTCTCTTTCTTCCGCCGTAGCCGGACTTTGAGTCTTACTCAATGTCTTGCCTTGCAACATAGGTCAGAACCCCTTCTTACTTCCGTCCATATTAAACTTCTTTAATATCTTATCAAGGTATGTACTTTGTGATAGCCCAATTAAGCATCTTGATCTATATAGATTTTAATGCCTAATATATATGAAGCTTCACCAAGGTCCTTCATTGAAAATTTGCTATTTAGATAACTTTTAACATTGTTTAAAAGATCTATATCATTTCCAATCAATAATATGTCATCCACATATAATATCATAAATGCCACATTGCTCCAATCACTTTCTTGTAAATACAAGCCTCTCCATAAGTTTGGACAAATCCAAACTCTTTGATCACCTCATCAAAGCGGAGATTCCAACTCCGGGATGCTTGCTTCAGTCCATAGATGGATCACTGAAGCTTGCATACCTTATCAGCATCCTTAGGATCGACAAATTAGGTTGTATCATATACAACTCTTCTTCAATATTACCAATGCGGAACGCAGTTTTGACATTCATCTGCCATATTTCATAATCAAAATATGCAGCAATTGCTAACATAATCCTACCGACTTTAGCATCGCCACGGGAGAGAATGTCTCATCGTAGTCAACTCCTTGAATTGGTCGAAACCCCTTTGCGACAAGTCAAGCTTTATAGATGGTCACATTACCATCAACATCAGTTTTTCTTTTGAAAATCCATTTATTCTCAACGGCCTTTCGATCGTGAGGTAAGTCCACCAAGGTCCAAACCTGGTTTTCTTACATGGATTCCATCTCGGATTTCATGGCTTCTAGCCATTTGTTGGAATCCGGGCTCATCATCGCTTCTTCATACGTCGCAGGGTCATCTATTTCATCAATCATGAAATTCATAACAGGATTGCCGTACAGTTCAGGAGCTGCACGTGTCATGCTAGATCAGCGAGGTTCGGTAGTGTCCTCTTTCAGAGTTTCATGATCATTATCATTAGCTCTCTCTTCATCAGGTGAAGTCAACTCCGAAACTATTTCTGGTGTTGTGCTACTCGCCATTTCATGAAGAGAAGGTTAAATAACCTCTTCGAGTTCTACCTTCCGACTACTCACACCTTTCGCGAGAAACTCCTTCTCAAGAAAAGATCCATTCTTGGCAACAAAAACCTTGCCCTCGGATCTGTGATAGAAGGTATACCCAATCGTTTCCTTAGGGTATCCTATGAAGACACATTTTTCCGCTTTGGGTTCGAGTTTATCTGGCTGAAGTTTCTTCACATAAACATCGCATCCCCAAACTTTAAGAAATGACAGCTTAGGTTTGTTTCCAAAACATAATTCATACGGTGTCATTTCAACAGATTTAGATGGTGCTCGATTTAAAGTGAATGCAGCGGTTTCCAGTGTATAACCCCAAAATGACAGTGGCAAGTCAGTCAGAGACATCATAGACCCACCATATCCAATAAAGTATGATTACGACGTTCTGACAAACCATTACGTTGTGGTGTTCCGGCAGGCGTGAGTTGTGAAACTATTGCACAGTCTTTCATATGTGTGCTAAACTCGTAACTAAGATACTCTCCTCCACGGTCAGACCACAGAAATTTGATCTTTTTGGTACGATGATTTTCCACTTCATTCTGAAATTCTCTGAACTTTTCAAAGGTTTCACACTTATGTTTCATCAAATAGATATACCCGTATCTACTCAAGTCATCCTTGAAAGTAACAAAATAATGATATCCACCTCGCGCCAACGCACTCATTGGTCCACACACATCAGTATGTATGATTTCCAATAAATCTGTCGCCCGTTCCATTGAACCAGAAAATGGCGTTCTAGTCATCTTTCCCATAAGGCATGGCTCACATGTATCAAATGATTCAAAATCAAGTGATTCCAAAAGTCCATCAGAATGGAGTTTCTTCATGCGTTTAACGCCAATATTGTTGGGTCCGCAGCATAGAAAACAAAAAATTTCCTACGGTGTGAACTACACGCCAAGATCTATCTACTAGGTAGAAAGCAACGGGTGGACATACATCCAACGAGAACTTACCCTCGAAGACAACGAGTTTTGTTAACGAGTAGGAACTCGTGGTTGATGTAGTCGTACACTTGCCGATCTCAAGATCGTGAGGAAGTTCGAGCGCCGCAACTCAGCAGCGCATCCGCACTCGCACACATGTTCAAGCCACCGGACAACCTCCACCTCCTCGCTCCAGCGATCCAGCGGAAGCAGCAACTCCTGCCAGACAAAATGCCACCGGGAACATGTATCTCGCTAATCTGAGACCATGGGGGAATAATTCTAGAGGGGGAGAGAGATCCTTCACAAGGAGGTGTGAGGATGAAGGAGGGAATGGGTGGCCTTTTTTAGGAGGAGGGGGGTGCCCCCTATCTCCATGGCCGGCGCATGGGGGGTGACCCCTCACCTCCCCCATTCATGTGGTGGTAACCCCTCCACATTAAAATGCCTCTTCACATTCCCTTTTAAAGTCTCCACTTTAAATGCATTAAATTTCTCCAAATTTAATGCTCTCTCATTTAATAAAACTCTTTTTATTAAATTTATTCAGAATTTTGTTAATTACTTTAATTAACAAACATTCACATATAGCCCCTTGCAATATTTCAATATCACATGCAGAACCACTTTCTGCAATTTCACCCGAAACAATTTCCGGTTTCTATTGAAACAAATCCTGTGCTTTGCAATTCTTTCGTCTGAAACATATGTGCTCCAAAATGGTGTCCGGTAACTCTTAAGTGTGCCACCCTACGGTTCACGAATAATGCAGACATGATCGAGATCCTTCTCCGATCAATAATCAGCAGCGGGACCTGGAGATCCGTACTGACTCCTACACATTCAACGATGACTTCTGTGATCGTGAGAACCTTTAACGCTTGTAACTAAATCCCTTTGTCTCTCGATATATTACATGTCCGAGATTCGATCATCGGTATCTCTGTCGTCGGATTGATGACAAGTACGCCATGAGGAGGTCCTCGAGGCGTGCGGAAGAGAGGGGGGTGATACGTACGGTATTCCGGGACGGTGAGCACACAAGTTTACCCAGGTTCGAATCCGCCAGCTTTGGACGGGTCCTACTCCTGCTAGCAATCCAGTAATACGGCAGAGCCGAAATATGGGTTACAATGGTATAACCTGTGCGAGTTGAGGGTCTAAAGTATTGGGTGTGCCCTAAAGGCTCTCCCTAGGACGGCTTATATAGATATCCGGCCTAGGGTTTACAGGAGAGATCAATCCGGCTACAACTAAGAGTTGGTTATAGAGTACATCTTGAACTACAAGTAACATTATGGGCCTAAGTCGGTAAGTCTTCTGGGCCTTCCCATAGCCGGATTGGACTCCGTCTTCTCTCCCGACTGGGCCGCCCGTAAAGCAAAGCTCTAACCCGAAGTGGGCCACCCTAGTCAGTGAGGAACTGTGAGGATACCCGGAAAGTATATCCCCAACAGCAGCCCCCGGAGGCCTCCAAGATCCAAAGTTGGATTTTATCATCGTCTAGCTTGATCTTCGGCTTGGAGAATCTTGAAGGGTTTCTGAAACTTTACAAAAATACGATCCGGGTCTTAAAAATAAGTCAGACCTATCAATTAGTTACTCGGATTTTCCAGCTCGATTTTAAACTAAGCCGGAACTTGGTTTCCACGCCACCTGACACAAGCATGGTCAAGTCACGTCATCTGACAGGCGTGCCGTCAGCACGACCGTTGGTGGGTCCGCGGTTCACGGAACCAAGGCGCCGTTTCACTGCGAGCGTGAAGATCGAGGAGACGCAATCATCGCGTGGGTCCTTCCCAGTTCTTTCCACGACGCGTGGCGGTTACACTATAGCATTTGCACGAATCTTGGCGCAGTTAGGTGGATATAAGGGGTTTGGATTTCTCCTTCTCCTTTCCACCAGTCTTTGCCGTTTCCTTTCCTCCCAATCCTCCTGTGCGCTCAGAGCTCTCTCGTCCTTCCCCCCCCACAGAAAACTCCCAGCGCCGCCGCTTCTAGGTCACTTTCTCACCGGAGAAAAATGGCTTCATCATCTTCTTCCTCTGGTTTGGCGGCGGCAGCGGCGGCGGCATTGGCGGAAGCAGCTGCGGAGAAGGAGAGCTTCCGGGGAATCTGGATCCCCTGCGCCCTTGACGAGGACGGCCTCAAGAACGTGGAGAAGGAGGGGCTTCTCGCCACCAGCGACTGACGGAGCGGCTCCGGCGAAACCGTCCCCAACCCGCGCGAGGGCGAGCGTGTCCACTTCGGCACCCATCTGGACCGAGGTATGTCTTTTCCTCCCTCGGAGTTCTTCTCCGAGGTGATAGATCACTATGGAGTTCAACTCCACAATCTTCCTCCCAATTCTCTTCTAGAAATGAGCGCATACGCTGCGCTTTGCGAGGACTTTCTTGGCATTAGGCCGAGTTTGCTTCTCTTCCGGTACTATTTTCATGTCTGGAGAAATTCCATCACTGTCGATGTTCCTTGCATCATCGGCACCATTAGCTTTTATGTTAGACGAGACCGGTCATATCCCAAAATTTCTGCCAGTGACTCGGTCAAACAATGGCCAGCCACTTTCTTCTATCATAGGGATATTCCGGCTCCCGGCAAAGCTACTGCTTTGCCGGCTTTTGTCAACGGAGCTGCCACGGCCCAGCCTTCCTGGGACGAGGCTGCTCCGGCTCTCATCGACGATCTGATCCTTGCTAAGAGGCGGATCGAATATCTGATCAAGCACATGGGTCTGAAGGGATCCGACTTGGTCCAGTGCTGGGTCTCATGTCGGATCCAGCCACTTCAGTACCACGGGGATAGACTGATGCATTCCATCATGTCTTCCAAAAAAGACACCCTCCGCATCAGCCCCAAATCCTACACCACTCAAGGCTACATCAGCCAGATCAAGTGGTTGATCAAGGAGCGGATCGAGAGGAGGATTCCGGAGATTTCTCTAGATATGTACACAGCGGAAAACCCTATGGTGCCGGTAAGCTTCCATCAATACACCTTTTATGTGTTCCAATCTCTAAGTTAGATACTGCAATGCTGATATGTTTTCTTGTTTTCAGCTTGCTGACCTCCCCGAGTCGGAGCTTGCTCCACTCGAAGGATATCCTTCTGAGTTTTCTCAGGAGACTGAAGTGGTCCCATTTCTGGACCTTGCGCTCAAGAAGCGCAAAGCTCCGACAGTGGTTGTTGGCACAAAGGAAGTGCCTGTTGTGAAGAGGTAACTTTCATTCACAATTTCCGCCTTTGTACCTTTCTCAAATTTCTTTCTGAGATGTAATGTTTCCGACTTTACTACATTCTCAGAGCAAAGCCTCTCATCAAGGGTAAGGGGAAAGGGATTCCTGCGAAGCCCCTGCGACAGACGAAGCTCACCATAGCTTCTCCTGCCGTGGCTCCTCCAACTCCTCCCCTCAACCTTCTGCAACTCCGGCGATCATTCCTTCTCCGGTGGTCGCAGAAGATCCGGCTCCTCCAACGGAGCCTGCGATCCTTGGGTCACAGACTGATGTCACCGTGGGTGCATCAGCTGAAGATAAGGGTGAACCCTCTTCGGGTAATGATCCCTCGGCTGAAGTCTTCGCCGAAAACCTCCTCAGCAATCCGGGAATTGCCAAGTTTGGCCTATCCCGGAAATCTGTAGAGGAAATTCAGCGGCTGGCCAGGCAAGTCCTGGACAAAAGCCATCTATCCCCTGAGGAGGAAGCGCAAGAAGCAGAGGACGTCAAGTTCTCTGACCTTCTCGCTCAAGTCCGCCTTCGCGACGAGAGGATCAGGACTGGCGAGCTTCCAACAGCCCCAGTAATCCCTCTCACCCTCGCCGAGAAGGTGGCAGCTGAAGTGAACACGGGTTTAGACAAACTCACCCGCGAGCAATATGTAAGTCGGAATTCCAACTCTTGCTTTTACATTATGATATATCATATCCTCTAGCCCCCAAGCATGAAGTAGGATATAGAATCCGAGTTTATGCTTCATTAGGATGCCAAAGAATGAACTAGTGTAGCCCCCAAGGCTCGTGCTGATATTTAGCAAAAAATATTAGCCCGAGTCTTAAGTAGCTTTCTGACTTTGGGTATTCTGACTTACAGAAAGTATGTTCCTATAACCAGGAATTATTATCCAATGTCTGCGATAAGCGGAGAGAGATCAAAGCTCTCCGGCTTAAAAATGTTGAGCTCGAGGTAGCTAAGGATGAAGCTAAAGGTAAATCATTTTGAGATTCAAACCTTGTCTTTTGGTTTTTTAATGTCGATTTTTTCTGAACTGTTGTTCTTTTTACTTACAGCGTTGGTGAAACAATCCATCACTATGATTGAAGAGGCCGAGAACCTCAAGATCCTAGTGGTGGAGAACAAGGGACTCCGCCAAGAGCTGGATAAGCTCAAGGCGGATCATGAAAGGAGCATAGCTCAAGTCCTGGAATCCTCCTCCATGGCCACCAAAGAGCGTGATCGCAAGATCACTGGTCAAGATAAAATTATCTCGGACCTCAAGATTAGCTTGGCAAAGAGAAGGATATCTCCGAGGCGCTCCGAGATGAAATCCAGAGTCTTCGGGAGGAGAAGACCAAGATTGACGACGTCATTCTTGGTACGTTCCATCTGTCTGACTTATCATTTCTTCGACTTTCATCAATGTCGGATTTTTCTTGACTTGTTTTGTGTATAGGTCCTCTGAACTTGACGGACTCTTCCTCCTCTGAGCCCCGCACCCACCGGCTTACACAAGTCGGTGATCTTCTGCATGACTTCCGCCAGTTTATTGAAGACATTGGCGAGTCTCTCAGGATTTCGGACATGCCAAGCATGTCGGATTTTCAGGTGCGGGACAAGGCCAAGGAGATGCCGCAGCTTGTTCGGGACTGGAACATGTCCTACGCACGGACTGCTGCGCAGAACGCTCTCACCATGGTCATGAGCCACCATAGAAACATGGAGATATGGCAAGTGACCAGAGGGTACTGCAAGGTAGACGAAGACGGCCAGGAGCAAGAGCTTCAAGCCATCATGCATTCCTGCGCCGGATATGGGTGCCACGTAGCTGATCTGACCAGCTACGAGATCCCCTTCTTCACCCGCGTAGATACTCCGCCGCCTCCTCCAAAAGAAACCGAAGATGTTTCTGACGATGAACGGACCACCTCGGATCCGGACATCTTGGAACGATATCAAGGCGGAGTAACCAGCGAGCCGGCAGCTACTTCATCTCCCCCTACATCATAGATCAGAAAACTATGTATTATTCTGGAAATACATGATGCGTTTTGTAAATATTAAGTACTATTGACTTTTGCTAGTGCTAAGCTTTTTATCTATTTAGCACTTTTGGCTTTTGAAATTTTTGCGTGCCTGAAATGTTCACATAAGCACTTGAAATTTTCCGTCTCTACTTATCATTTATCTGGCTTTCCGCCTCGTCCCTTTCGTGAGCCGGCTAAACCTTCAGCCGGAAACTTTGCCGAGCAACGCAGCTCAATTGCTAAACCAGTTTAAACTCGGAAACAAAGCCGGCTTCCAGTACCAACAATTCACTACTCAGAAAATACCCGCATCCAGCAATCAGACAAATAACCCAAGTAAAGACTAGAATTTTTAGAGTTATGCCCGAATTTAGCAGTTTTAGAATCGGAAATCTAAGCCAGAACGAACATGAGCATAAAGTACTTTCAAGCATTCTGGGATTTTCGACTATGACATGATCATTAGGAAATAAGATGGTACAAAATTCTCAGAAAAACTTTGAGGTAACCAAAACTTTTATTTCTCACAGAACATGTACATATGTATGATTACAAAGAAGGATAAACTAAGAATAAAAGGGACATAGCTGAGCAAATATTCCACGGTCTGTCTAACTCATCCGGATTTGTACTGCCTCCAGCTCTCTTTCTCTTCTTAGTAGCAGGTCTTTCTTTGCCTGGCCTCATGTCAGTTAAGTAGTACGATCCATTGTGCAATACTCGACTAACTAAAAAGGCCCTTCCCATACTGGGGAAAGTTTGTGCTTTCTTTGTTGCACAAGCCGGAGAACCAAATCACCTTTATTGAAAGATCTAGTTCGGACTCTCTGGCTATGATACTTGTGTAACTTCTGCTGATAGGCTGTAGATCTCATTTCAGCAACGAGGCGAACTTCTTCGACTAAGTCAAGATCATTTTGTCGAGAAATCTCGGCATCCTCTTCGATATACGCGGCCACTCTAGGAGAAGTATGAATTAAATCGCTAGGAAGAATTGCTTCTGCACCATAGACCAAGAAGAAAGGTGTGTATCCTGTTGACCTGTTCGGAGTTGTTCGTAAACTCCAAATTACAGAGGGTAATTCCTCTGCCCAAACCCCCATAGCACGTCGTAGTGGTGATTCGAGTCTTGGTTTGAAGCCTTGTAGAATTAAACCATTTGCTCTTTCGACTTGTCCGTTAGCCTGTGGATGTGCGACTGACATAATGTCAAGCCGGATATTTTGTTCATCGCAGAATTCAGCCAATTCTCCCATGGAGAAGTTACTCCCATTGTCCGTGATAATACTATGCGGATAACCATACCGGATTATAACATCCTGGACAAATCTTTTGGCTGTTGCTCCATCACAACTAGTGACAGGTTTAGCCTCGATCCACTTTGTGAATTTGTCCACCATCACTAAGAGGTGAGTGAATCCACTCGGGGCTCGTTTAAAAGGTCCTACCATATCAAGCCCCCAGACCGCAAAGGGCCATGTTATAGGTATTGTTCGCAGCTGATCAGCCGGAACATGAGCTTGCTTGGCGTACTTTTGGCAGCTTTTGCATGTCTTGACTAATCGTTCGGCATCTGCCTAAGCTGTAAGCCAGAAAAATCCATGTCGAAAAGCTTTGGCACTAAAGATTTGGCTGTAGCGTGGTGACCACACTCGCCTTCGTGGATTTCCCTTAAGATTTCCACTCCTTCTTCCGGAGATACACAACGCCGAAAACCCCCAGAAACACTCCGTTTATGGAGCTCACCTTTAACAGTAGTATAGGCTTTTGCTCGTCGGATAATCTGCTGGCTTAGCACCTTGTCTTCAGGTAATTTGCCATCTACCAAGTAATCGAGGTAGGGTTGAGTCCAGCTGGGAATTACAGCCAGAACTGCTATCAAAGGTGAGTCGGATTTGGTCGGATATTCCTCATCTACTCCCTTTATCGAGGGAACTTTGAGGTGCTCTAAAAACACGCCATCCGGGACCTCTTTCCGCACATACCCTATTCGAGATAGTGCATCTGCTTCCTTGTTTTCTGCTCGAGGGATGTGTTGAACTTCAAACCCTTCGAACAATTTAGATAGATCATCCACGACAGCTTTATATGCTGCCATGTGCTTATTTGCATTACAAATATCCGAGACTTGCTGAGCAACAAGATCCGAATCTCCGTAACACATCAAACGTCGGATGCCAATGTCCTTAGGAATCCGGATTCCATGCAGCAGTGCTTCATACTCGGCAATGTTGTTTGTCGCTGTGAAGTGGATCTGCAACACGTATAAAAGTTTATCTCCTTGGGGTGATTTGAGCACCACGCCAGCCCCCGAGCCCCCTCAAGCCTTAGACCCATCGAAAAAGAGGGTCCAATATTCCGACTCAGGGAGGACCATGTTCTCCTTGGTCTCTGTCCAATCAGCGACAAAGTCGGCAAGGATCCGGGATTTGATTGTTGTCCGGGGTTTGTACTCAATATCGAAAGCTGCAAGCTCTATGCCCCATTTGGCGACGCGTCCTGTGGCATCGCTATTGTTGATTATATCTCTCATGGGAGCTTTGCTCACCACGGTAATTGGATGCTCCTGAAAATAGTGTCGTAACTTACGAGATGCTAGAAAAACACCGTAAGCCAACTTTTGATAGTGCGTATACCGCTGTTTTGATTCTGTCAGGACCTCGCTGACAAAGTATGTCGGACGCTGCACCAGGTGCTCCTGATTTTCCTTTGGTCTCTCCACCACCATAACTATACTGCCAACCTTATTTGTCGCAGCAATGTAAAGCAACATCGGTTCCCGAGGTTCCGGTGCTGCAAGGATAGGATCAGATGAGAGTACTTTCTTCAGGTCTTGTAGTGCAGCTTCAGCTTCGTCAGTCCAGACAAAATCCTTGGTCTTCTTCAGGAGTTTGTATAATGGTGCGGCTCTTTCACCAAGCCGGCTTACAAATCGACTGACCGCAGCAATGCAACCAGTTAACCTTTGTACGTCCTTCAGGCGAGTTGGCCTGGAAATATTGAGAATAGCCTTGATCTTGTCGCGGTTCACCTCTATGCCTCTTTGAGACACGATGAAACCTAACAATTTTCCGGCTGGTATTCCAAAGAAGCATTTCTTCGGGTTAAGCATGATGTTGTATTTTCGTAGATTGGCAAACGTTTCCTCCAAGTCGGAAATCAACGTTTCCTTCTTTTTGGACATGACCACGATATCATCCACGTATGCATGTACATTGCGTCTGAGTTGATCATGGAGGCAACGCTGCATCGTGCGCTGGTACGTAGCTCCTGCGTTCTTTAGCCCAAAGGGCATCGTAACAAAACAGAAGGTTTCGAAGAGGGTTATGAATGAAGTTTTGACTTTGTCAGATTCCTTCATCCGGATTTGGTGATAACCGGAATATGCGTCGAGAAAACAGAGGAGTTCTGAGCCTGCGGTAGAATCGATAACTTGATCAATTCTAGGCAGAGCGAACGGATCTTTTGGACAAGCCTTGTTCAAGGCAGTATAATCAACACACATCCTTAAATCAGTGGTGTCCTTTTTAGGGACCATTACAGGGTTGGCCGACCAATCAGTATGGATGACCTCTTCTATGAATCCGGCTAACTCGAGCCGCGCTAGTTCTTTAGCTATTGCCTTACGCTTTTCATCGCCAAACCGTCGTAAGGACTGTTTGACGGGTTTAGCATTCGGGTTTACATTTAGAGAGTGCTCGGCAAGTTCCCTAGGTACTTCGGTCATGTTAGATGGCTGCCATGCGAAGATATCTTGATTTGCTTGGAGGAACTTGACGAGCGCGCTTTCCTATGCGCTACTTAGGCCTACTGTTGGGGATATACTTTCCGGGTATCGTCACAGTTCCTCACTGACCAGGGTGGCCCACTTCGGGTTAGACCTTTGCTTCACGGGCGGCCCAGTTAGAGAGAGAAGACGGAGTCCAATTTGGCTACGGGAAGGCCCAGAAGACTTACCGACTTAGGCCCATAATGTTACTTGTAGTTCAAGATGTACTCTGTAACCAACTCTTAGTCGTAGCCGGATTGATCTCTCCTGTAAACCCTAGGCCGGATATCTATATAAGCCGTCCTAGGGAGAGCCTTTAGGGCATAACCTCAATAGTTTACAATCTCAACTCGCACAGGCGATACCCTTGTAACCCATATTCCAGTTCTGCCGTATTACTGGATTGCTAGCAGGAGTAGGATCCATCCAAAGCCGGCGGATTTGAACCTAGGTAAACTTGTGTGCTCACCGTCCCGGAATACCGTACGTCTCACCCCCTCTCTTCCGCACGCCTCGAGGACCCCCTCATGGCGTACTTGTCATCAATCCGACGACACCTATGCCTATCTGGGTCACCTTGGAGGGGTCATCATCCTTCAACGGCGTCGTCTTCGTCTCTTCTGATGCCTTGAACTCCGGATTTGGCTTTGTGACCTCCTTCTTCGTTGCGGGCATCTCGGACGAATCTATGCTCTTCTTGATCTCCTGGTACTCCTGGGCGTGCAGCACGGCTTCGGCAAAGGCGGCATTTCCATCTTCGCACTCTCGCGCCTTCTTCGGGTCTCCCCTGATGGTGATCATGCCGTTGGGACCTGGAATTTTCATCATATTGTAAATGTAACATGGACGAGCCATAAAAGCCTAGTAAGCCAGACGTCTGAATATAGCGTGGTATGCGCTCTTGAACGGGACCACTTCGAAGGAAAGTGCCTCCGTTTGATAATTCTTTGGAGTTCCAAAAGTAACATCCAAAGTGATCTCTCCCAGGGAATTAGCTTGCCTTCCTGGGACAACTCCGTGAAAGATCATAGAGCTATGGTTCAACTGTGTTTCCGAGATCTTCATCCGGCGTAGCGTTTCGACATAGAGAATATTGATGCTGCTACCACCGTCCATGAGGGTCTTGGAGAAACCATAACTGTCAATAAGTGGATTGACGATTAAGGCGTATTTTCCTCGCCTATGTAGTTTAGGCGGATGATCAACGCGATCAAACGTGATTGCCACTTCCGTCCAGTCCAGATACTGAGGGACAGCCGGAACTGTTGCATTGAGCTCGTGGAGAACTGCTTTCTTGACCTTTGCTGGTTGAGATCCGAGGAAGGTGACATAAGTGTCCTTCTTGGTGGGAAAAGTCTTCTTCCCTTCCGACTTGGGATTTGAAGCATCAGCTTCCTCCATGTCGGAATCTTCCTTGGTCTCCTTGTCTTTTTCGGGATTTTTCTTTCCCTTCTTCCGCTTAGCTTTGTAGCCTGCGGTATCATCTCTCTTGATGTCGTCATTAAAACGACATTCAGTGTTGGTGTGGGACGAGCCCCCATTGGCGTCTAAATGATGCACACATGGGTTATTGGTAATGTCAGCCCAAGTGTAGGTTTTGCCTGGTTGTTGCTCTCCTCTGCCTTGGACCCTTGACGTCCCATGGCCACGCCCGCGGCCTCCGCCACGTCCTCCTTGTCCTCCAGACCCGGAAACAGTAGTGACCACTGCTGTCTCCGCGTTGGGTTTTTCTTCCGAGGTATTTTTGCGCTTCTGAGCTTGTTGCTTTGGTTGTTTTGCCGACTGAGGCACACCCAGGGCATTGAGTAATCCCTCTGCATTGTCATTAGCATCTGCATACTTGCTCGCTGTTTCTATCATCTCTCCCAGATTAGTAACCTTGTCACACTTCAAGCGATGGCGCAGTAAACCAATTGGGAGACTGCGATGAAAGCTTCAATCGCAGTTTGATCGTTTACTCCTTTGCAGGAGTTTTTTGTGTCGATCCATTGTCCGAGATAATCCCGGCAAGTTTCTCTGGCTTTCTGGGTGCAACGTTGTAGGTCTCCAACCGTACAGGGCCTCCGATATGTGCCTTCGAAATTCCAAAAGAACGCACTTTGCAAGTCATACCAGTTGTGGATGGTGGTTGCCGGAAGTTCATTGAGCCATGATCGTGCCGTCTTCCGCAACATAAGTGGGAGATATCGGGTTGTGACCAGGCTGTTTCCACCTTTAGCGATGCAGCAAGCTTGGAAGAAATCTTGTAACCAGGTGTCTGGCCGAGCAATGCCGTCGTAGGCTTGGATATGTCTTGAGATAGAAAATCCTTCCGGGAATTTTGTAGCTCTGATGCGTGGTCCAAAGCACTTTGGGCCCACGTACACGTCATCGTTTTGATAGTGCCGAGCCTCTATGTTGGAGTTGATCCTGTGCCTTGCATCGTTCGGGGATAGAGATCGTCCCGAATGTCGGCTGTGGCTGCGGTGCCTTGGAGCCGGACTTCGGCTTCTGCCACCACCTCCTCTGCCATGTCGTCCTCCTTGACCTACTTGGGGGCCGTTGTGATAACTGTGTGGTGGAGAGGGTGGTGCAGCTGGATAGTTTTCGGCTGATCGCCGACCTCCGTCCGGAGCGTCATTATTCCGGTTCCGGGGAGGTTCTTGACTATGACGAGCCCCCTGCCGGCTTGTTCCAGCGTGGTTTCCGTCATTCCTTTGTCCGTCGTTCCCACCATGGTGAGGCTCAGCCGGACGGCTCTCATGTCTAGGAGGTGGCATTCTCTGACGATCCTCCTCCCGACGTTTCTCCTTATCTTCTCCCTTTCGATCATTGAATTCTCGTCAGGGAGGATTCCTCGGATTTAGTGCAGCGATCGCGTCTTTCTTGGCTGCTGGAGCGACATTGCTCCAGTTATGTGTAGCTCTACGATGCTGTCCCGACGATCCGGTTCTTGAATAATTGTCTTCCCTGCGTTCGGGGTGATGGTACTGCGCCCGAACGTAATAGGATCTTACGTCAGCCCATGCCAGATCTGTGCGACATTGGTCAGAATCCGAGACCAGTTTTTGACTTCCGGACAGGGCGACCTTCTGCTGCTCCAGTCCCTTGTTGAGTAGCTTGGTACCCAAGCGTATCTCCTCTGGCCCTGGATTAGCTGATAGAATTTCACGAGCTGCCACGGTATTTTGCACTGGTGTTGGGTATACCCAATCTCCGTTGCTATCCTTCCGTGGCTTCCCCATCTCATCTCCGAGAAGGACGGCACGGACATGTGGGAATTGGTTGTCATCTATGTGACGCTTCCATGTCTTCTGATGTAGACGGGACATGTACTCCTTGGTTGACATGCGCTTCTTCTCCACCTCGATGTTTTTGGCTTCATCAAGGAGTTGTTGACGACGCGCTTCTAGGGCCTGGGCCCTTTCGTCCAGCTCATCTGCAGTAAGTTCTGCAGCTGTAGGGATAGGTGTGGTTAAGGCGGCATCGATGAGTTTACGCGCACCTTCAGTGATCACGTGTCCATCCACCGATGCTTCTTTTTTCGGCTCGTCTGGGATAAGTGCTCCATCCGAGTCTTCCTCGTATTCCTCGGCAATCACCTCCTCTGTCAGGGGGTCTTTTGTCAGGGTCTTGTTCTGATTGTTCTTCTTGTTCTTCTTCTTTGCCTTCTTAGTACCGCCGGTAGCAAAGATGGCTTTGGGTCCATTTCCTAGAGTCAAGCTCTGATTGGTACTTTCGGACATCTGGACCTCGGGATTATCTCCGACGTCCATGTCATCCTGCGCTTTGGGAGAGTGTTCCTTGGATCCTTCATCCATGGCTTCTCCTTCTTCTGCAGCTTTGGAGTTGTACTCCTCTTCATATTCCACGGAGAACTTTCGGAAATCTGCCGATGTCATAGATTCATCCGAGGATGCAGGAACGTCGGCGTTTGTTCCAATTGCCTCCAGCACCGAGTCAGTGTTTTCTCCAGCATCGACAGAGCCGGATCTGGATCCAACATATCCGACGAAGTGCGATGCGTGCTTCCTGAGGTACCTGTGGCTTTCGCGATCAGCCATATCGAAACTTTTAATGGTTTCGAGGATTGCATCTGCGCTAGCGCCTTGCAGTATCATACGTCTTAGTGTGTACCTGAGGAAAGGCCTGTCTGTCCCGGCATCGTCAGAGTCAGAATCAGTGTTGTTGATATGCTCCTCCTGGATTTCGACTTCCACGGGTGGGTCGATCTGGGATCCGGCTTCTCTAGGGAGATCCACTCCAGATTCGACTTGGACCGTGAGGTCTTCTTCAGGCTCAGATTTCTCCATTATCTCCGCAACCGGTGCGGGCTGGGTGGGATTAGGGTTTTCTGAGATCCGGAACTCTGCCGCCTCCGCGGACAAAGGGGACCCAGAAGATTCTTCTACCTCTATCATCACCGCTGGGGTGGGTTGGGCAGTTTCAGCGAAACCGATGTAAACATCGATCTCGCCAAAAGACATGATTGTATAGGCAGTCATGGCTTCCCTAGCCGGAATCCAAGTCTCGTTGAGAACGATGAGAGGGACGTCGCTGGTGTAGAGGATGCGACCAACGGCGATGGTCTCGCCGATTCCGATTCTTGCAGATTCCGCTCGGAACGCAGATCCGAAGCTCACTTGCCCCATGGTGGGTGCCAACTGTCGTCGGATTGATGACAAGTACGCCATGAGGGGGTCCTCGAGGCGTGCGGAAGAGAGGGGGTGAGACTTATGGTATTCCGGGACGGTGAGCACACAAGTTTACCCAGGTTCGAATCCGCCGGCTTTGGACGGGTCCTACTCCTGCTAGCAATCCAGTAATACGGCAGAGCCGTAATATGGGTTACAATGGTATCGCCTGTGCGAGTTGAGGGTCTAAAGTATTGGGTGTGCCCTAAAGGCTCTCCCTAGGACGGCTTATATAGATATCTGGCCTAGGGTTTACAGGAGAGATCAATCCGGCTACGACTAAGAGTTGGTTACAGAGTACATCTTGAACTACAAGTAACATTATGGGCCTAAGTCGGTAAGTCTTCTGGGCCTTCCCGTAGCCGGATTGGACTCCATCTTCTCTCCCGACTGGGCCGTCCGTGAAGCAAAGCTCTAACCCGAAGTGGGGCACCCTGGTCAGTGAGGAACTGTGAGGATACCCGGAAAGTATATCCCCAACAATCTCCATACCTAGTTTGATCTCGTTACCGAC
This sequence comes from Avena eriantha, assembly GCA_910589775.1. NCBI lineage: Eukaryota > Viridiplantae > Streptophyta > Magnoliopsida > Poales > Poaceae > Avena > Avena eriantha. The sequence goes on along the minus strand of OU342741.1, from coordinate 160,048,545 downwards.
ATGCACTCTTTTCTCGTTCCCGTGATATAACATTCTAGTGATCACATCACTTGCTTGCAAGCTATCTTAATGTGATATCACCGAGAGGGCCCAGAGTATATCTATCCATCATCTGGATTGACAAATTCCACTCTTGATCCATGAGCCTCAACATAACACCTTCGTAGTACTGAACCCATCTTTATAGTCACCCTGTTACGGTGTGACGTTTGATGTTATCAAGATACTCTTCCGGTGTTAGCAATTAACATGATCTCATGGTCTAAGGATAAATATTACTTCGTATGATGTTATAGAAATATAAACATAATGACTTGATCGTAATGCTATACTTTGGATGAATGTTCATCACATCATTCCACCAATGGTGTGACCTTGTTATTAACAACATCCAATGTCCATGATCAGGAAACCTTGATCATCTTGTTAATCAACAAGCTAGTCTATAAGAGAGGCATAACTAGGAACCCTTTTTGTTTATTAAACACACATGTATTGATGTTTCCGATCAATACAATTCTAGCATGTAAAATAAACATATATCATATATAAGGAATATATAATAACAACTTTATTATTGCCTCTCAAGGCATATTTCCTTCAGTCTCCCACTTGCACTAGAGACAATAATCTAGTTCACATAGTGATAAATCTAACACCCATTGAGTTCTGGTGTTGATCATGTTTTTCCCTAGGGAGAACTTTAGTCAATGGATCTGCTACATTTAGGTCCGTGTGTACTTTACAAATCTTTATATCTCCATCCTTGACATGCTCGCGGATGGAGTGAAACCGGCGCTTAATATGCTTGGAATTCTTGTGAGACCACGGTTCCTTTGCATTGGGTATGGCTCCATTATTGTCACAATAGATAACCATTGGGTCCAGCACTGGGAACCACACCTAGTTCCGTAATGAACTCTTTCATCCAAACTGCCTCCTGCGCCGCTTCTGAAGCAGCAACATATTCCGCCTCCGTCGTTGATCCAGCCACCACAGGTTGTTTGGAACTCCTCCAACTAACTGCTGCTCCGTTTAAGAGAAATACGTATCCGAATTGAGAGTTAGAGTCATCCGGATAGGTGTCAAAGCTAGCATCGACATAACACTTAGTGACTAGCTCTTCTTCACCTTCGTATATAAGAAACATATCCTTAGTTCTTCTCAAGTACTTGAGGATGTTCTTTACCGCTATCCAGTGTTCCAAACCTGGACCAGATTGGTACCTACTAGTCAAACTAATAGCATGTGCCACATCCGGTCTTGTACATAGCATGGCATACATAATAGAGCCTATGGCCGAGGCATAGGGGATCTTATCCATCATCTCTCTTTCTTCCGCTATAGCCGGACTTTGAGTCTTACTCAATGTCTTGCCTTGCAACATTGGTAAGAACCCCTTCTTACTTTCATCCATATTAAACTTCTTTAATATCTTATCAAGGTATGTACTCTGCGATATCCCAATTAGGCGCCTTGAACTATCTCTATAGATTTTAATGCCTAATATATATGATGCTTCACCTAGGTCTTTCATCGAAAATTTGTTGTTTAGATAACTTTTAACACTGTTTAAAAGATCTATATCATTTCCAATCAATAATATGTCATCCACATATAAGATCAAAAATGCCACATTGCTCCCACTCACTTTCTTGTAAATACAAGCCTCTCCATAAGTTTGGACAAATCCAAACTCTTTGATCACCTCATCAAAGCGGAGATTCCAACTCCGGGATGCTTGCTTCAGTCCATAGATGGATCGCTGAAGTTTGCATACCTTATTAGCATCCTTAGGATCGACAAAACCCTTAGGTTGTATCATATACTACTCTCCTTCAATATTACCATTGAGGAACGCAGTTTTGACATCCATCTGCCATATTTCATAATCGAAATATGCAGCAATTGCTAACATAATCCTAACCGACTTAAGCATCGCTACGGGAGAGAATGTCTCATCGTAGTCAACTCCTTGAATTTGTCGAAACCCCTTTGCGACAAGTCGAGCCTTATAGATGGTCACATTACCATCAGCATCAGTTGTGAAAATCCATTTATTCTCAACGGCCTTTCGGTCGTGAGGTAAGTCCACCAAGTTCCAAACTTGGTTCTCGTACATGGATTCCATCTCGGATTTCATGGCTTCTAGCCATTTGTTGGAATCCAGGCTCATCATCGCTTCTTCATACGTCGCAGGGTCATCCATTTCATCAACCATGAAATTCACAACAGGATTGCCGTACAGTTCAGGAGTTGCGCGTGTCCTGCTTGACCTGCGAGGTTCGGTAGTGTCCTCTTTCGAAGTTTCATGATCATTATCATTAGCTCTCTCTTCATCAGGTGAAGTCAACGCCGAAAAAACTTCCGGTGCTGCGCCACTCGCCATTCCATGAATGTTCAATAACCTCTTCGAGTTCTACCTTCCGACTACTCACACCTTTCGCGAGAAACTCCTTCTCAAGAAAGGATCCATTCTTGGCAACAAAAACCTTGTCCTCGGATCTGTGATAGAAGGTATACCCAATTTTTTCCTTAGGGTATCCTATTAAGACGCATTTTTCCGCTTTGGGTTCGAGTTTATCCGGTTGAAGTTTCTTCACATAAACATCGCATCCCGAAACTTTAAGGAATGACAGCTTAGGTTTGTTTCCAAACCATAATTCATACGGTGTCGTTTCAACGGATTTAGATGGTGCCCAATTTAAAGTGAATGCAGTTGTTTCGAGTGCATAACCCCAAAATGACAGTGGCAAGTCAGTCAGAAACATCATAGATCGAACCATATCCAATAAGGTACGATTATGACGTTCCGACACACCATTACGTTGTGGTGTTCCGGCAGGCGTGAGTTGTGAAACTATTCCACACTCTTGCATGTGTGTGCTAAACTCGTAACTTAGATACTCTCTTCCACGGTCAGACCGTAGAAATTTGATCTTTCTATTATGATGATTTTCCACTTCATTCTGAAATTCCTTGAACTTTTCAAAAGTTTCAGACTTGTGTTTCATCAAATAGATATACCCATATCTACTCAAATCATCCGTGAAAGTAACAAAATAACGATATCCACCTCGCGCCGACACACTCATTGGTCCACACACATAAGTATGTATGATTTCCAATAGATCTGTCGCCTGTTCCATTGAACCGGAAAACGGCGTTCTAGTCATCTTGCCCATAAGGCATGGCTCGCATGTATCAAATGATTCAAAATCAAGTGATTCCAAAAGTCCATCGGAATGGAGTTTCTTCATGCGTTTAATGCCAATATGACATAGACGGCAGTGCCACATATATGTAGACATATCATCATCAAGTTTAATCTTTTTAGCATTAATATTATGAATGTGTGTACTATTACTATCGAGATCCAACAGAAATAAACCATTCAACATAGGTGCATGACCATAAAAGATATCATTCTTATAAATCGAACAACCATTGTTTTCAGATTTAAAGGAATGACTACTTTGCATCAAACATGATCTAGATACAATGTTCATGCTCAGTGCAGGCACTAAATAACAATTATTTAGGTTTATAACTAATCCCGATGGCAAATGGAGAGGTAGCGTCCCGACGGCGATCACATCAACTTTTGATCCATTGCCGACCCGCATTCTGACCTCATCCCTTGCTAGTTGTCGCTTGTTCCGTAGCCCCTGAACCGAGTTACATATATTAGCAAACCGATCCCGTATCAAATACCCAGGTGCTACTGCGAGTACTAGTCAAGTACACATCAATAACATGTATATCACATATACCTTTGTTTGCCTTGCCGGACTTCTTGTCCGCCAAATACTTGGGGCAGTTGCGCTTCCAATGGCCAGTCCCCTTACAATAGTAGCACTCGGTGTCAGACTTAGGGCCAGCTCGGGGTTTCTTTTCAGGCGTGGCAACAGACTTGCCACCCTTCTTTCCCTTGTGCTTGCCTTTCTTGTCTTTCTTGAAACCGGTGGTCCTATTGATCATCAACACTTGATGTTCTTTCCTAATCTCCACTTCTGCAGTCTTAAGCATTGCCAGAAGCTCGGGAAGAGACTTCTTCATGCCCTGCATATTATAGTTCATCACGAAGCTCTTGTAGCTAGGTGGTAGAGATTGGAGAACACGATGTATGCCTAAGTCAATGGGAATCGTTATTCCCAAGGACACAAGCTTATCGGCATACCCAGACATTTTGAGTACGTGCTCACTAACGGAGCTGTTTTCCTCCATCATGCAGCTAAAGAACTTTTTTGTAGCATTATAACTCTCTACGGTAGCATGGGTATCGAAAATCATTTTCAATTCTCCCATGGTATCAAAGGCATTGCCATTTTCGAAACGCTTTCGAAGTTCTGGCTCTAGCCCATACAATATGCCGTAATGAACTAAGTTGTGATCCTCCTAACGAGTTATATAGACATTCTTTTCCTCATCAGGGGCATTAGGAGCTGGTGGGGGGCCTAGCGCGCCTCTAGCACATATTGCTTTTGTGCAGCAGTGAGGAGAATCCTCAAATTCATAGCCTACTTGGTGAAGTGGCTACTATTCACAGCAACTTTCTCTTTCTCCATGAACACACTGAAATTATAAGCAGGTGGTGCCGTCTACAACAGAATTTGTAAAGTTTATTTAGACTAAGTTTATGATAGATTGAGTTCAACTAATCCAAATTACTAATGAACTCCCACTCAAAAACGACATCCCTCGTGTCTTTTTGGTGATTACACGAACCAAATCCACTACACCAAGTCCGATCATCGCGTGAGTTGATGTAGCTTCAAAGGCGAGCATATATATGGGCATCATATTAACTATATGACTCATGCTTAACCTTTCGGTCCGTGTTCCGAGGCCATGTCTGTACATGCTAGGCTCGCCAAGTAAGAACCTTAGTATTCGCGTGTGTAAAACTGTCTTACACCCGTTCCTATGAAAGCGTAGATTCGAGTACACCCGATCATCACGTGATGTCTCGATCCACGATCCACATAAAGGTGCATACTTAAGGAAGAACACATTTTTATCTTGATATCTAAATGAGGGATCATCTTATAATGCTACCAAAAGCGCCAAACTAGCAGTATAAGATGCTAACATCTAATGTGTAAAGTGAGATGATATGATCCATGCATTTGATCTCTATCACTTGCATCGTGGTATGATCTCTATCATTCCTTTGTGTGTAAGGCCAAGGTCTATGGAACTTACACGTTGAGTGTGTTGTAAGAGTATCTATCATACATGTACTTACAACAATAACATATCAATACACTAGCCTAGCAACAATCTAAACTAGACGCCTCTAATTTATCAATTGCAAGTTTTACGTGGCTTAGGGCTTTCGGAGATAGAACCGTTCTCACCTACGAACATGAACCACAACGAGGATAACTAAGTTATTAGCAACTCGTTGTAAATCAGATATTGACTATAGTAGGAGAGACAGACACCTGCCAGCCACTTATGCAAAACAAGTTGCATGTCAGTCGTGGAACCGGTCTCATGTACGATGACATGTAAGGTTGGTCCGAGCCGCTTCATCCCACTAGGCCACCAATATCCAAAATACATAGAAGATGCAATAACATGATCATCATCGCCCACATATAAACATATGTGTACTACCCGTGCAAAGCACCTATGCATAGATCAGGCTCTGATACCACTATTGGGTCCGCAACATAGAAAACAAAAAATTTCCTACGGTGTGAACTACACGCCAAGATCTATCTACTAGGTACAAAGCAACGGGTGGATATACATCCAACGAGAACTTACCCTCGAAGACAACGAGTTTTGTTAACGAGTAGGAACTCGTGGTTGATGTAGTCGTACACTTGCCGATCTCAAGATCGTGAGGAAGTCCGAGCGCCGCAACTCAGCAGCGCATCCGCACTCGCACACACGTTCAAGCCACCGGACAACCTCCACCTCCTCGCTCCAGCGATCCAGCGGAAGCAGCAACTCCTTCCAGACGAAATGCCACCAGGAACATGTATCTTGCTAATCCGAGACCATGTGGGAATAATTCTAGAGGGGGAGAGAGATCCTTCACAAGGAGGTGTGAGGATGAAGGAGGGAATGGGTGGCCTTTTTTAGGAGGAGGGGGGTGCCCCCTCTCTCCATGGTCGGCGCATGGGGGGGTGACCCCTCACCTCCCCCATTCATGTGGTGGTAACCCCTCCACATTAAAATGCCTCTTCACATTCCCTTTTAAAGTCTTCACTTTAAATGCATTAAATTTCTCCAAATTTGATGCTCTCTCATTTAATAAAACTCTTTTTATTAAATTTATTCAGAATTTTGTTAATTACTTTAATTAACAAACATTCACATATAGCCCCTTACAATATTTCAATATCACATGCAGAACCACTTTCTGCAATTTCACCCGAAACAATTTCCGGTTTCTATTGAAACAATTCCTGTGCTTTGCAATTCTTTCGTCTGAAACATATGTGCTCCAAAATGGTGTCCGGTAACTCTTAAGTGTGCCACCCTACGGTTCGCGAATAATGTAGACATGATCGAGACCCTTCTCCGATCAATTATCAGCAGCGGGACCTGGAGATCCGTACTGACTCCTACACATGCAACGATGACTTCTGTGATCGTGAGAACCTTTAACGCTTGTAACTAAATCCCTTTGTCTCTCGATATATTACATGTCCAAGATTCGATCATCGGTATCTCCATACCTAGTTTGATCTCGTTACTGAGATGCACTCTTTTCTCGTTCCCGTGATATAACATTCTAGTGATCACATCACTTGCTTGCAAGCTATCTTAATGTGATATCACCGAGAGGGCCCAGAGTATATCTATCCGTCATCTGGATTGACAAATTCCACTCTTGATCCATGAGCCTCAACATAACACATTCGTAGTACTGAACCCATCTTTATAGTCACCCTGTTACGGTGTGACGTTTGATGTTATCAAGATACTCTTCCGGTGTTAGCAATTAACATGATCTCATGGTCTAAGGATAAAGATTACTTCGTATGATGTTATAGCAATATAAACATAATGACTTGATCGTAATGCTATACTTCGGATGAATGTTCATCACATCATTCCACCAATGGTGTGACCTTGTTATTAACAACATCCAATGTCCATGATCAGGAAACATGATCATCTTGTTAATCAACAAGCTAGTCTATAAGAGAGGCATAACTAGGAACCCTTTTTGTTTATTAAACACACATGTATTGATGTTTCCGATCAATACAATTCTAGCATGTAAAATAAACATCTATCATATATAAGGAATATATAATAACAACTTTATTATTGCCTCTCAGGACATATTTCCTTCAAATATGACCTAGACGGCAGTGCCACATATATGCAGATATATCATTATCAAGTTTAATCCTTTTAGCATCAACATTATGAATATGCGTAATACTACTATCGAGATCCAACCGAAATAAACCATTCATCACAGGTGCATGACCATAAAAGATATCATTCATATAAATCGTACAACCATTGTTTTCAGATTTAAAGGAATAACCACTTCGCATCAAACACGATCTGGATACAATGTTCATGCTTAGTGCAGGCACCAAATAACAATTATTTGGATTTATCACTAATCCCGATGGCATATGGAGAGGCAGCGTTCCGATGGCGATCACATCAACTCTTGATCCATTGCCGACCCGCATCGTGACCTCATCCCTTGCTAGCAGTCGCTTGTTTCGCAGCCCCTGAATCGAGTTACATATATTAGCAACCGATCCCGTATCAAATACCTAGGTGCTACTACGAGTACTAGTCAAGTACACATCAATAACATGTATATCACATATACCTTTGTTTGCCTTGCCGGCCTTCTTGTCCGCCAAATACTTGGGGCAGTGCGCTTCCAGTGGCTAGTCCCCTTGCAATAGTAGCACTAGGTATCACACTTAGGGCCTGATGACCCACAAGTATAGGGGGTGTATCGTAGTATTTTCGAGGGAAGTGAAACCCAATTTATTGATTCGATACAAGGGGATCCAAAGAATATTTATAAGCCTTAACAACTGAGTTATCAATTCAGCTGCACCTGGAAATAATCTTGCTCACAATAGTTTATTAGTAGCAATAGTTTTGTAGTAGGAATTGTAAAGTAACAGCAGTAGTAAAGTAAAGACAGTAGTAACAACAGCAGTGAATAGTAAGATGCGAGCGCGGTAGGCATAGGGATGGATGGACGGGCGTTGCATGGACAAGAATATTCACGTGGCAATCAGAACATAGGGCAATTGAAGATAAATAAGATAAAGCATCCAAGTACTAAATAATCCTAGGCATGTGTCCCATATATAGTCATACGTGCTAGCAATGAGAACTTGCACAACATCTTTTGTCCTGCCAGCCCGTTTGCAGCGGGGCCTCTAGGGAACTACTGGCAATTAAGGTGCTCCTTTTAATAGAGTACCGGGGCAAAGCATTAACACTCCGTGAACACATGTGATCCTCACATCAAAGCCTTTCCCTTCCGGTTATCCCGATTTCTGTCACTTCGGGGCCATAGGTTCCGGACAACAACGTGTGTATACAACTTGCAGATAAGACCAGAAACAATACTATCATGATGAATCAATAATAAGTTCAGATCTGAAATCATGGCACTCGGGCCCTAGTGACAAGCATTAAGCACAAGTCGCAACAAAGTCATAAAGCACTAATAAAAGATACTAGGCACCATGCCCTAACAATCTGATGCCATTACATGAACGATCTCATCCAATCCCTACCATCCCCATAGCCTACAGTGGGGGATTACTCACTCATAGATGGGGGAAACATGGATGGTCGATGGAGAAGCGATGGTGATGATGATGGTGATGATCTCCTCCAATTCCCCGTCCCGGCAGGGTGCCAGAACGGAGTTTCTGGTGCTGTTTCGTGGAATCTGGTGGTGGCGGCGGAGCGGAACTCCTTCTAGAAAAACGTCGAACCCCCCGAAGTTTTTAGGTCAGAAGGCTCCTTATAGGAGAAGAGAGAGGCCGAGGGGGTGCCTGGGGGGCCCACACCACCCCCTGGCGCGGCCTGGCCTGGCCCGCGCCACCAGGTGGTGTGGCCACCCCAGGGCTCTTCTCCGTCTCTTATTCTGGCTCCTGGAGTCTTCGGGTGAAATAGGATTTTTGGCATATTTTCTGGGATTTTTCCTGACAGTTGATTTTCTGCACAAAAAGTAGACACCAAGGCAATTCTGCTGAAAACAGCGTCAGTTCGCATTAGTTGCATCCATGTCACACAAGTATAGAGGAGAAACAATAGCAAAAGTGTTCGGGAAAGTAGATACGTTTTGGACGTATCAGTGGGCTACACCGTCTTCTTCAAGAAATCTTCTACTCGGACGTGCAACTGGACCACTGGCGTAATAACGCAATTACGATGAAATATTTGTTAATACTCACGTAAATCAGATTGTAGTGGTACTTAACACGGAGTGACAGACTAGTAACTGAATTCCACTTAGTATCGGTTTATGCATGTGTGATGTATTCTCAAGCCACGGTTGATTCAAACTATATTTTGTGTATGTGAGAGAGATTTCCTAATTACACGATGAAATCAGCACCGCTCGAACATCTCGAGTTTAGATGGATGAATCTTGGCCGTTCCTTTTCTATCGTTTTAATAGTTTAATAGATAGATAGATGGGGCTGGGGAGGTCCTCCCTGTTGATATAACTTATTTACTAGTATGAACTTATAAATAGAAGAAATTTTACAAGATGGGATACCAAATCTATACTAATCCCGCGTGGCCAGGTGGTGTGGGCCCCTCATGGCCCTCCTCCGTCTCGTCTTCTGGCTCCATGAATCTTCTGGTGAAATAGGATTTTTGGCATATTTTCCGGGATTTTTCCTGATAGTTGATTTTCTGCACAAAAACTAGACACCAAGGTAATTCTGCTAAAAACAGCGTCAGTCTGTGTTAGTTGCATCCAAATCACACAAGTTTAGAGGAGAAACAATAGCAAAAGTGTTCGGGAAAGTAGATACGTTTTGGACGTATCAACTCCCTGATATGTCCATTTTGCATCACTATTCTATATCATAATTCACTGTTATTCATTGATATATTTTATATTAAGAGATGATACTCATACATTGCAAATGTATCTATAATTTTTGATGTTCCATGCTTGGTTTTATCTACTTTCTTATGTTTTGTCCACACTTTGGAGTACTTTTCATATGATTTCTTGGACTAACCTATTAACAAGAGCCATAGTGCCAGTTGCATGTTTTCTGCTGTTTTTGGTTCCAGGAAAGTCAGAAAATCAATATTCCCGGAATTGGACCGCACAAAAGCCAAAGTTCCTATTTTACCGGAAGACTCACGGAGCCCGAAGCTGAGACGGAGGAGGGCCAGGGCCTAGCAACACCATGTGGTGGCGCGGGCTAGCCCTGGCCATGCCACCAGGTGGTGTGGGCCCCCTGGCCGCCCACCGACCTTGCCTCTTCACCTATAAGATGCCTCCTGATGCATAAACCCTAAAGAATCAAGCCTCCAGCCACGAAAAGTTCCACAGCACCGCCGCCCCCGAAGGGGAGATTCGGGGGACAGAAAGTGTCTGTTTCGGCACCCTGCCGGGACGGGGAAGTGCCCCCGGAGCCATCTCCATCAATCTCCACCGCCATCTCCATCACCATTGCTGATTCCCATAATGAGAAGGGAGTAGTTCTCTCTCGAGGCTAAGGGTTCTACTGGTAGCTATGTGTTCATCTCTCTATCTATGCATGATCTTGTTGTGGTCATGAGCTTTGTAATCAAGTAGATCTACCTTGCTACTCAAGTGCTTTAATGAATCTCTGCTCTCCCCATGTGTGTGAAAGTGACAGCGTGCTCACCATGGTGGCACTTAGGCTAGAGATTACAAATACTTGTTATGAGTTATATTTGGAGTTGGATGTCTTTATGAATTTGTGGTGTTTGTTGGACTCATATAGTGCTCAAGGTGACAGTGTGGGGTTTTCTAGATGGGAAAGGCTTACTTTGAGGAGTGCTGTTATAGCCCTACCAACGATTAGAGTGTCGAATCGGAGAGTAGTATCATGAAGGTAATATATTTATGAGAGAGTGTTCACTAGTGAAAGTGTGATCCCTAGGCCTTGTTTCTAAGCATTGATACTTCGTTTGCTACTAGATCTGTTACATGTTTGCTTGCTTCCATCTTTATTTCAGTTTGCTTTTAGTCTTTTCCACGCCATCAAGCTATTTTCTATCACCGCTACCACTTATAATTATCTATACCACTTGTATTTCACTATCTCTTCGCCGAACTAGTGCACCTATACACCTGACAAGTGTATTGGGTGTGTTGGGGACACAAGAGACTTCTTGTATCTTGATTGCAGGGTTGCTTGAGAGGGAATACCTTTGACCACTTCCTCCCTGAGTTCGATAAACCTTGGCTGATCCACTTAAGGGAAAACTTGCTACTGTTCTACAAACCTCTGCACTTGGAGGCCCAACAACTGTCTACAAGAATAGAAGTGCGTAGACATCAAGCTATTTTCTGGCGCCATTGTCGGGGAGTGAAGCGCTATTGGAGAGTGGAACTGGTAAAGGAAACTTCTACTGTGAGTATTGTTTACTTCTGCTAGTTGCTTTATTTTCGTTATGGATAATTCGCTGAGTTTCTTATTTGGTAATGCTACTACCACTGCTAAGGTAGTAGATAAGCCACCACCTGCTGAGAAAGATGTTTTCAAAATACCTACAAGAATTATTGATCGTGTTATGGATAACTACTATGTTGGGGATGGAACTGTCCATCCCGGTGATCATTTGCTCTTTATACACGAATTATGCGGGTTGTTCAAGTGTGCAGGTATTACTACAGATCAAGTTAAGAAGAAGTTATTCTCATTATCACTGAAAGGAAGAGCTGAGGAATGGTATAAGCTGCTGAAGAATGGTCAAGCTCTGGAATGGGAGGAAATAATGCCTCTCTTTTATTCAAAGTTTTATCCTCCTAGTGAAATTCATAAAGATCGGAATCAAATATACAACTTTTGGCCTCTTGATGGAGAGAGTACTGCTCAAGCTTGGGGGAGATTGAAGTTACTAATGCTCAAATGTCCCATTCATGAGCTCCCCAACAATATTATTATCAATAACTTTTATGCAAGGCTCCCTCTACATGACAAGGATTTATTGGATGCTTCTTGTGCTGGATCATTCACTCGCATGGAAGAAGAGGCTAACTAGGATCTTTTGGACCGTATTCAAGATAATGCTGAAGCATGGGAGAATGACAAAGGTAGAAAGTCAGGTATAAATTATGATTATGAATGCATTGAATCTTTTATGGGAACTGATGACTTTCAAAACATTAGTAATGCTTATGGTCTTGATTTACAGGTTATTACAAATTGCTTTAAGGCTTTTGCTTCTTATATTGAAATTCCAAAAAGGGGATGGAACAAGTACCATGCACCTTATAAAGATATTGTTGACTGTGTTCCTGTTGGGAGTGCCGAGTATTGCACTATTGATCAAATCTTACATGAACCTTATATCGAGAAGATTTCCTTCCCAGATAAGGTAAAGGATCATCCTATGATAACTAGTGTAATCACTAAAAGTGAAAAGAGAACTGTAAAACCTGATGAACAAATAAACATTGAACCCGTTGTAGCAATTGTGAAAGACCTTGTCACCAAAAGCATAGAAGATGGACACATGGTCTTTTGTGAAGATGCTTCTAATATTGTTTCACATCCTAATAGAACTAAAAAGGCTAGTGTCCCCATGCTTTCCGTTAGAATTGGTGATCATTGCTATTATGGTTTATGTGATATTGGTGCAAGTTCTAGTGCTATTCCTTATGAGCTTTATAGAGAAATTATGCATGAAATCAGTCCCTGCGAAGTGGAAGAGATTGATGTGGTTATTCACCTTGCTAATAGAGAGACCATCTCTCCAATTGGTATTGTACCAGATGTGGAAGTTCTTTGTGGTAAGATCAAGTATCCTGCTGATTTTCTAGTACTTGGTTCAGCTGCTAGTAAAACTTATCCTATCATTTTTGGTACACCTTTCTTGAGTACTTGTGGAGCTATTATAGATTGCAAGAGGGAGAAAATCTTGACTAAGTTTGATGGAGAATCTTATGAGTTTAATTTTTCGAAATTTACTAAAGAACCTTGTGAAGAGGAAACCCATAATGAGGATTTTAGAGTTGAACAACTTGCTTCTATTTATCTTGCACCTAACAATGCTTTGCAGTAATTTATGGAAGATCACGAAAGTGAGATCTTCACGGAAGAAAGGAATGAGATTGTCGAGATTCTGCGTCGTCAACCCAAGATGCTTAAGCATAACTTGCCTGTAGAAGACTTGGGTACCACGTTGCCACCTAAAAAGGATCCGGTTTTCGATCTAAAACCTCTCCCTGATGATCTTAAATATGCTTATATTGATGATAAAAAGATATATCCTGTTATTATTAGCTCTAAACTTTTAGGGAAGGAAAAGGAAAGGTTATTGGAGGTTTTGAAGAAACACCGGGGAGCTATGGGCTATACTCTGGATGATTTGAAAGGGATTTCACCTACTATATGTCAGCATTCTATCAATATAGAACCAGATGCAAAGCCAGTAGTAGAGCACCAACGATGTTTAAATCCTAAGATGAAGGAAGTGGTAAGGAATGAGGTATTGAAACTCCTTGATGCTGGTATTATTTACCCTATTGCTGATAGTGAATGGGTTAGTCCTGTCCATTGTGTTCCTAAAAAAGGAGGAATTACAGTTGTTCCTAATGATAATGATGAGCTTATTCCCCAAAGAATAGTAGTAGGCTATAGGATGTGCATTGATTTTAGAAAAGTCAACAAAGTTACTAAAAAAGATCATTACCCGCTTCCTTTTATTGATCAAATGTTGGAAAGGTTGTCTAAAAAGACCCAATTTTGTTTTCTTGATGGTTATTCTGGTTTCTCTCAAATTGCTGTTAAACAACAAGATCAAGAAAAAACTACTTTTACTTGCCCTTACGGAACTTATGCTTATAGACATATGCCTTTTGGTTTATGTAATGCTCCTGCTACTTTTCAAAGATGCATGTCTGCTATCTTTCATGGTTTTTGTGAGGAAATTGTGGAAGTGTTCATGGATGACTTTTCTGTCTATGGAACTTCTTTTGATAATTGTCTGCACAACCTTGATAAAGTTTTGTAGAGGTGTGAAGAAACTAATCTTGTTCTTAATTGGGAGAAATGTCACTTCATGGTTAATGAAGGGATTGTCCTTGGGCATAAAGTTTCTGAAAGAGGCATAGAAGTTTATAGAGCTAAGGTTGAGGCAATTGAGAAAATGCCATGTCCAAGAGACATCAAAGGTATTTGTAGTATCCTTGGTCATGATGGTTTCTATAGAAGGTTTATTAAAGACTTTTATAGGATATCAAAACCCCTCACTAATCTTCTTCAAAAAGATGTACCCTTTGTTTTTGATGATGATTGTAAGGAAGCTTTTGAAACTCTTAAGAAGGCTTTAACCACAGCCCATATTGTTCAACCACCTGATTGGAGTTTACCTTTTGAAATAATGTGTGATGCTAGTGATTTTGCTGTAGGTGCTATCCTTGGGCAGCGAATTGATAAAAAGCTAAACGTTATTCATTATGCTAGTAAGATTCTAGCCGCTGCTCAAAGGAATTATGCTAGTACCGAAAAAGAATTTCTAGCTGTCGTTTTTGCTTGTGATAAGTTTAGACCCTATATTGTAGACTCAAAGTCACCATTCATACTGATCATGCTGCTATTAAGTACCTTATGACGAAGAAGGATGCTAAGCCTAGGCTTATTAGATGGATGCTGCTTTTATAAGAGTTTGATCTACATATAGTAGATAGGAAAGGTGCTGAAAACCCTGTAGCGGATAATTTATCTTGATTGGAAAACATCTCTTTTGACCCTATGCATGTTAATGATAGTTTCCCAAATGAACAGTTGGCTGCAGTAGGGGTAAGCTCGCGAGGGAGCCCTTGGTACGCGGATTATGCTAATTTTATTGTCTCCAAGTATTTGCCTCCAACTTTTACAGCTCAGCAAAGAAGGAAGTTCTTTTATGATTTGAGGCATTATTTTTGGGATGACCCACACTTATATAAAGGAGTGGATGGTATTATGCGAAGAGGTGTTCCAGAATATGAACAAAAGGAGATATTGCGTAAATGTCATGGTAGTGCTTATGGAGGACATCATGCAGGAGATAGAACTGCGCAAAAGGTGGTACAATCAGGTTTCTACTGGCCTACCCTTTTTAAAGATGCAAGAAAATTTGTTTTATCTTGTGATGAATGTCAGCATGTTGGTAATATTTCTAGACGCAATGAAATGCCTATGAACTACTCTCTAGTTACTGAACCCTTCGATTGTTGGGGATTTGACTTTATGGGTCCTTTTCCTCCCTCAAAAGGTTATACTCACATTCTTCTTGTCGTTGATTATGTTACTAAGTGGGTAGAAGCCATTCCTATGAAGAGTGCTGACAGGGAGACTTCTCTAAAAATGCTTAAGGATGTTATCTTTCCTAGGTTTGGAGTGCCTAGGTATCTCATGACTGATGGGGGCTCTCATTTCATTCATGGTGGTTTTAGAAAGACCCTTGCTAAATATGATGTTAATCATAGAATTGCTTCAGCTTATCACCCCCAAACTAGTGGGCAAGTAGAGTTATCAAATAGAGAAATTAAATCCATCTTGCAAAAGACTGTCAATAGATCTAGAAAAAATTGGGCTAAAAAGTTGAATGATGCTTTACAGGCTTATAGAACTGCCTACTAAAACCCTATGGGGATGTCTCCTTATAAAATGGTTTATGGGAAAGCTTGTCACCTACCTTTAGAATTAGAACACAAAGCTTACTGGGCAGTTAAAGAACTCAATAGAGATTGTAAGCTCGCAGGTGAGAAAAGATTATTTGATTTAAGTTCCTTAGATGAATGGAGGAGTGAAGTCAATGAAAATGCTAGGCTCTTTAAAGAAAAAGTTAAAAGATGGCATGACAAGCGAATACTTAAGAGAGAATTTCATGTTGGTGAGAAAGTTCTATTGTATAGGTCCCGTCTCAGATTTTTTGCAGGAAAGCTACTGTCAAAATGGGAAGGACCCTTCATTATTGAAGAAGTGTACCATTCGGGAGCAACAAAAATTTCTTCTTTAAAGGATAATACTACACAAGTAGTGAATGGGCAGCGACTCAAGCACTATATTGCTGGAGATTCTTACAATGAAAGATGTTGATGCCTTTCAAGTTATAACTCCGGAGAAATTTATCAAGGACCAAATTCAGAGACCTGTAGAGTCTGTTTTCAAATAGGTAACAGTTCTGGTAAGAAAAGTTCCGCAAAAGACTACCCAACTATATTTTTGCAGTTTTCAATCAATAAGGGAAGCTACGAAGCGAAAGAGGGACGAAAATGGAGCCAGGGTGGCTCACACCACCCTGTGGCGTGGGCCCACCCTTGGCCGCGCCACCAGGTGATGTGGCCACCTCAGACTCCGTCTCCGACCCGTTTTCTCCCAGTACCTTCCTTTTGTTGTGAAACTCCATAATATATAACCCCCGGATCTCCCAAGGTTCATATATTGTGTTTTCGTCGTGTTTTCGTTTCGATCTGTTTCTGACAGGTAGAGTCCCAGATTTGGAGCCACAATGTCTTCTTTTGGATCAGCCAAGGAAGATTCCTTAGAAGATATCATCAACCCACACATGAGAGAGTTGAAGATTCATCCCAAGGAGTTGTTCCTTGAAGATGGGGAGGTCCGGATAAAAGAGGTTCAAGGCCCTAAAGGTGAAGGAAGTCTGGAGGACAGGATGGAAGCACTCGAGCAAGAAGTATTTATGTACAAGAAGATGGCGGAACGCGAAGTGGATATCATCCATAAGATTTGCTCTAAACTCGTCACTGAGCACCAAAAGGAGACTGCTGAGCTCAAGGATGAAGTCCTCTCACTCAGCCAAACAACCAACGAACTTCAAGCAAAGCTCTACGATGTTCAAAATCAAAACTGTGAGTACGAGGTTAGATTTAAACGCATAAGTGCTGCTATAAGTTTCAGGATGCTAGAGACCACGATATCCTTTGTTGATGGGAAGCCCTTACCCTGGAAGTCGGACGATGATGAGAGGATACCACCACCACCAAAGGAGTAATTCGTCATCAGGTTTGGCATCCCCTTGGTTTGTTCCAAGCTTGGGGGAGTGTCGCGGTATCACATCACTATCTTCTATCTTTTTACCTTTTTAGTAGAGTCATATCATGAATAGAGAAGTTATTATGTACGATGGTTTGCATTATGGAAGTGTCCCCTCTCTCGTTAGATATGTATCCCTTGCTGTGAGTTGCCGTTATGGAATATTAATGAGAAGTTCAATCATTCACTCTTTTGCATAGCTTATATTAGTTTTCAATTCGTGGTTGTATGATTGATCTTGTTGTTAGTATTGGTATCACTTTGGTATCGTTGAGTTAATTCAGTTGGTTTTGGCAAACCTGGCTCTGTCAGTAGCAACACTATTTTTGAGAGTTGAATGAAAAAGATAGAAGTACTCTAAAGAAAAATAATTTCATCATCTTTCTTTCTTGATTTGCTCATAAGTCTAGTATTCCCTAGTTAAGATCTTTTGTGCTTCCAAGGAAGATTACATGTCTGTTTTTATCACTTGTATGTTTGTTTGTTTCCTTCAACTCTTATACTTGCTACCCAGCTTTGCTAGCCAAAAACATGTACTGAGAGGGAATTCTTCTCGTGCATCCACTTCCTTAAACCAAAACCTATGCCATTTGTGTCCATGATACCTACCTATTAGCATTGTTGCTATTCCAAGCAAATTCCTGTTTTATCTACCTCCCAAATTAAACTTGTTATGTGAAAATTAGTGATTAAAGCTCTCACGAACTTGATGGCACAATTTAATTTCTTGCATCTAATAATCTTGAACCATTGTGCTCACCTATGTTGCGTATATGCTTGCGCTTTGTAAGTTGTGAATTAGCAGAACCATGCTGTCATGGGGAGCGCTTTCAACATTGCACTGGTACTTTATACCTAGTTGATATCATGTTCTTTTGTCTATGGATGTCGTCGGTGTGAAATTAAAGGGGATCTTGTAAGTCCATGGAGTTATGCATGTGTGTTAGAGAAACGCCTAGGCTGCTGGTCTAATCCTTGCTGACATGGTGGAAACCTGCAGCATAACCATAATGAGCATCTATGAAGCATTCTTCTTATAAAAAAGATTCCTATATTGAAAAAAGAGAAAGAAAAAAAAGAGATTATGAAAAGAGGAAAGAGAGAAAAAAGCACCATATTCCCATGGTAAATAAGAAGATTGCTGAGATGCTTGTTGTCTGCTTGCCTTGTCATTTTGATATGGGGATTCTTTCGTATCATCGGGCAAGGGGTACCCCATTGGCGGTTCTCTATGATACACATATGCTTACGATGACAAGAACTTACCGGTGACTAAACTTGAGTAGCATGAGGAGCGACCCTCATATTCAAGGGACATGAGATTCTCAATTTACAAGTTGTCAATGCATATCCTCATATTTGATCACTTTAACCTAAATCACCTAAAGATGCCTATGATAGGAGCAATGAGAGCTGAAAGCTAGTAAGTATCATAATTTTTGGGAGCTCTTTTTGAGACTTGCAATCCCTGCTCCCCTCTGCGAAGGGCCTTTCTTTTACTTTTTTAGTTGAGTCAGTAAACCTATTCCCTTCTATCTCAACAAGTATTTTGAGTTGTTGTGTTTCATTCATTCATATGATGATTTATTCAATCATGTTTCTTATGTTCCTTGTTTTGCACATTGCTCTTATCTTGGTGTTTACTACTTTGAAAGCTATCATTGAAAACCAGTTATTTGTGAACTCCAGCAAATTATCAACTATTCTTAGACCAAGAGCTAAGTTTGCCATTACCAATTATGATTTACTTCATGTATGTTTATTGTGTTTCCTTTGCTTATTGCAAGTTGAGTTATATAATAGTGAGTTGTCTTCTATTATGATCTATGTATTGATCAATGTGATGCTTCTTGTCCGTATTCTTTTATCGACTCTTCACTCCATAAACCTGAGGTCATGTTTATTGAGCTCAGTTTCGCTTGGGGACAAGTGAAGTCTAAGCTTGGGGGGAGTTGATATGTCCATTTTGCATCACTATTCTATGTCATAATTCACTGTTATTCATTGGTATATTTCATATTAAGAGATGATACATATGTTATTTCATCTATTTTTGCATGGTTGATGACTTTTGGAGCATTGACCACTACAGTCAGGATTCTGATGGAAAAGGTGATGTTTGGAGGAAAAATTCGCGAAGATCAGAAAATCCGGGAAAATATATGGAAAATCCTATTTTTCCAGAAGACGAAGGCTGCCAGAAGAGGGAGTGGAGATGGGCCACAGGGGGGCCCACACCACCCCTTGGCGCGGGCCACCATAGGCCGCGCCACCAGGTGGTGTGGCCGCCCTGGCCCACCTCTGGCTCTCCCCTCTGGCGTATATATTCCTCCCGAAACCCTAAGACTTGGGGAGCGACCATAGAAAGATTCCGCCGCCTCTGTGGGGCGGAAAACACCGAGAGAGAAAGATCTCTCTAGCAGACAGATTTCTGCCGGGGAAATTCCTTCCCGAAGAGGGGAGATCATCTCAATCAACACCACCATCAAGCTGGACTTCATCGGGATCATCATCATCATCACCACCATCACCACCATCAGCACCCTCATCACCATCTCCATATTGCTGTAACAATTATGTTGAATCTTGCATAGTTCATAGGGGAAACTTTCCCGGTGTTGATTACTCTTTGTAGTTGATGCTATTGAGTGAACCACTGAATTATTGTTTATGTTCAGATTGTTATACATCATTGTTCCATCTCTGATCATGATCCATATGATGTCTTGTGATTAGTTCGTTTTGTTCTTGAGGACATGGGAGAAGTCATGTTGTTAGTAGTGGAATTGTGTTGAGAAAGATTCAATAGTTTGATATTTAAGTTGTGGTGTACTTCTTCTAGTGGTGTCATGTGAACGTCGACTACATGACACTTCACCTATATGGGCCTAGGGGAATGCATTGTGTATTTGGCTACTAATCGTAGGGGTTGCCGGAGTGACAGAAACCTGAACCCCCGTTAGGAAACCATTGCACAAGGGACGTAAGGGTCTTAGAGTTTAAAGTCGTGGTTAGGTTTCTACCTTAATTACTTTCCTGTACTTATGGATGTTTGCAAGGGGTATAATCAGAAGTATGTATTAGTCCTAGGAAGGTCGGTACATTAGCACAGGTTCACCCACACAACACTTAGCAAGCTAAAGAAGATTAATCAACTATATGAAGCGAAAGCACTTGACAGTCTTCCCATGTGTCCTCGAGAATGTTTGGTCATCTTAAGTAATACAACCGGCTTGTCCTTTGCTGCATAAAGGATTGGGCCACTTGCTGCATTTATTCCTACTGTCTTTTATTTACTTGTAGTTTGTTTACTTGCTTTATCAAAACCCCCTAAAAATCTGTTTGTTAAGTATTTGCAGAGAATTCCTGATCCATACCACTAGCCAGCACCTTCTACTCCTCATTGGGTTCGACACTCTTACTTATCGAAAATACTGCGATACACCCCTATACTTGTGGGTCATCACTCCCCCAAGCTTAGCTTATTGCTTGTCCTCAAGAAATTCAGTTGAAAACTGAGTGTGATAAAAGAAACTTTCACGAACACATTTGCTTCATATGATGTATATATTCTCAGCATGTGATCAACTACTTAGACAATTCATAATAAGGAGTATGCAACTAAGTTTACTTAATAGGCATTGCAAGCTATGAAGAGATTCCAACTCAAAAATAATAAGTAGCATGAAGCATAAACATAAGCAACATTACAATGTTCATAACAAGGTATGATAGAGTGGTATCTCGCTTGCCTTTGATTGTGAATGCCAAGGAACCTCTGAAGTTCAGGTGAAGACTAGAAGTAAAGATATCAAAGATACAAGCATCAAAGTCATAACACACATAATCAAGTTTTGAGACAAGCACGTTACACTAAGAATGACAACTATGCTCTCAAGAAAGTGCTCATAGAATATGTGGAGACTCAACAAGGAAAACAAAAAGGTTTTGAAAAGTTTAAAAGGCTTCCAAATGCTGAAAGTATGGTACTCGTTAGCTTTGAGCTCTCATTGCCCCTATCATAAGCATCTTTAAGTGGCTAAGGTTAAAGTGACACAACTAAGAGGATATGCTTGACAAGTTATAAGCTAAAGTCTCATGCCCTTACTCAAGAGTACCGGACCTCATGCTACTCAACTTCAGTCACAAGTAATCTCTTGTCATTGTAAGTACATATGTATCATAGAGAACCGCCAACAGGGTACCCCTTGCACATGATACAAGAGTTATCCCATAATCAAAATGACAAGGCAACCTGACAATGAGCATCTCAACAATCTTTTTATGTACTATGTGCATAGATTTTTATTGAGGATGCTTCATAGAATGCTCATTATGGTTATGCTGCAAGTTTCCACCATGATTAGGCATGGCTTAGGCTAGCGGCCCAGGCATTTCTCTAACACATATACAAACTCCATGATCTCACAAGTTCCCCTTTTATTTCACACCGCCGAGATCCATAAGCAAAAGAATCATGATATCAACAGGGTACAAAGTGCCCGTGAAATGTTGAAAGCGTTCCCCAGGATACATGGTTCTGCTAACTTCAACTTATAAAGCGCGAGCATATACGCAACAAAGATGGACACAATGGTTCAAGATTATTAAGTGCAAGAAAGTAAAGTGTGCCATCAAGTTCGTGAGAGCTTTACTAACTAACTTTCTCATAACAAGCAAACATTTTATTCGGAAGAAAATGATGCACACTAAATATGCACGGAACAGCAAATAATGCTAATAGGTAGGTATGGTGGACACTTTTGGCAATATTTGGTTTTAGGGAGTTGGAAACATGAGTAAAACATACTCAGTGTAAGCGAAGGCTTGCAATAGTAAGGGAGCAACAAACGAGAGAGCAGTAGTTGTCATAATCATGCTTGCAACAAAACAAGACTAATCATGGCATGAAAGTGATTCAAGACCCCTGAGGCAAAATAATTCATCGAGGCTTAACTGATTGTGTTTCAGTCATATGCATGCATGAGCATGTGCCAAGTCATTTCAAATGAAACATTCAGAGAAAGATACCACGGTGTCATACTAAGTTATGAATAGAGTAATGCAAGCAAATATTCATATGACATGCTACAAACTATTAGCAAGCTAGAACTAATCATATGAAAGCAAGAACTACTAAGCATCCATGAATAACATACACCCTACATGAACAGACTAAGCATGCCCACAATGATGAGTATATGTAAAAAAATGAAAGCAAATAGAGTTCGTTACCAGCCTCTCACCACACCTCAAGTTGTCATTAATCCTCATTATTTCTCTTCACTTGTGTGGCTTGAATAATAATATGAAACCAAATCCCACTAAGAACTGCTGAACCCTGCAACAAACTCACAAAACCAAAGAAGAACAACAAATATTTTTGGTGTCTTCGATTTTTAAAACAAGAACCAAAAAGGAAGAACAAGCAAAGGAAAATCTTTTTGGGTTTTTCGAATAGTTCAAACAAAGCAAAAAGGAAAAGGCAAACCAAGGCAAAAATAAGAAGCAAATAAAGCGAAACAACAATTTTTTTTTGGTCTTTTTGTGTTTAAGAAAGCAAAAGCAAAGAAAGAACGAAAACTAAAAAGAGAACAAAACATGAATATACAAAGTACCGACAAAACATGATATGGAGATGAGTGCGATGTCGGTGTACCTCCCCCCAAGCTTAGGCTTTTGGCCTAAGTGGGTATCAATCCAGGTATGAGTAAAGGTTCCAAGCAGGTGGGTCATTGTAAGAATGATCATAGTTGGGCCCTTGGGAGGAAGAAGAAGCTCCCCAATCATAGATAGGTTGCTGATATGAAGACTCCCCCTCATTCGAGGGCTGAACCAAATCATCCGTGACCTCCCTTCTAGTATCCTGCTCCTGTTGGGAGAGCTCTCCCAAGTACGTATCAAACTCCTCCTCCGTGAGAGACCATCCTACCCTGTTATCAAGGTTAAACAAAATAGGTGCAGGCAAAAGAATAACATGCTCGGACTTCCTCCTTCTCCAACCAGCTTTGAGAAAGGTTATTTCATAAGACAACTCACTCAAACTAGCCCACGAGGAAACAAATTTGTGTTGTATCATGGAATTAAGATCAAGCCTTTCTATTGGAAACTGTAGGTCTAGATGATGAGGCACTAAACCATGCAATGCTAGTAAATGAGAAGTAATGAGGCCCCCGCAAATTCCACCTTTCTCGCGGTTAGCAGCAAGACGGAAAGCTATCAAAGCACCCAAGTTGTAAGACCTGGGAAATTCCTGCAGCTCTCATGAATTCGGAGCATGGATAGATGGAGGGAAAAACTTCCTCTTCTCGGTGAACCTTCATAACCTCAGGCACCCTCAGTTCATGTTGGTTTAGTTGATGCTTATTCATCTTCTATTCTGAAATTTAAACATCTATTAAACAAGTGATTGCAAAGTGAATATAATGAAAGGCACTACTCATAGGGACTTGTAAGAGGCCTAAACATGCATCAAAACTATATCTCTAAGCATCAAACAAGCTTACAAGCTCTCAAAACCTGTCACCTACAGTAGCAAAATACTCAAGATATAAATCACTAAACACAAATCTACTTGGACAAGCGGAGGAGTCACATACCGGAGAACAAATGCTCCAAATTTCAGCACCAAAGATGAGCTGAGCAAGGAGATCGAAAAATCGAGGGCAAGCACAGCAATAATGAGATTTTGAGCAATGAACTGGTGTCTACTCGGGAGAGAGAAGAAAGTGGCAAGTGAGAGAGTGAGTGGAGGGCCAGGGGTGGCCCACACCGTAGAGAGTGAGTGGAGGGCCAGGGGTGGCCCACACCGTAGGGTGATGAGCCACCTGAACAGGTACATCCTCACATATAACCATAGGAATAGTGGTAGATTTATCAGCCATTTGCAAAGATATATCAGTAGGCATCAATTTTTCCAGTTGAAGTCTCTTATAGAGAGAAAAAGGCATAACACTAACTCCTGCTCCCAAATCACACAAAGCAGTTCTAACAAAACTATTTTTAATAGAGCAAGGAATAGTTGGAATCCCTGGGTCTCCAAGTTTCTTTGGAACCTTACCATTAAAGGAATAATTAGCAAGCAAAGTAGAAATTTCTTCATTAGGGATCTTCCTTTTATTTGAGACAATATCCTTCATATACTTTGAGTACGGAGGCAGTTTAATAGCATCAGTCAAAGGAATTTGCAAGAATAAGGGTTTCATCCACTCACAAAACTTATTATAATGTTCATCTTCCTTTGACTTGTGTTTCTTATCAGGGAAAGGCATAGGTTTTTGGACCCAAGGTTCTCTTTCACTACCATGTTTCTTAGCAACAAAATCTTCTTTAGTGTATTTAGTATTCTTAGTGTGCCTTTCATGTTCTTCTTCAACCTTTTCTTCATTAGGAACATCATTTTCTTCATTACCACTTTCAGTTTCAACATTAGAGATAGATATACTATTAGGATGTTTAGCAGGTTCAGAGGGTTCTACAATAGTTTTATGTTTCTTTTTTCTTTTATTACGAGTAGTACCACTATTTTCAGCTTGTTGATAATCCTACTCAATTCTTTTGGGATGCCCCTCAGGATATAGAGGATCCTAGGTAGCAGCACCACTTCTAGTTCTAATTTCATAAGTATGTTTTTCTTTAGCAGAATTAACTAGCAAGTCTTTTTGCACTTTAATGAGTTGATCTATTTGAGTTTGAACCATTTGAAAATGTTTAACAATCATTTTAACATCATTAGAGGTTCTTTCCACAATATCTTTTAACTCAACAATAGCTCTAGTGTTTTCCATTAGATGATTTTGCACCCTTTTATTAAAATTATCTTGCTTAACAATGAAAATATCGAATTCTTCTAAGCATTGACCAGAAGGTTTAGTGTAAGGGATATCACCTTCATCAAAGTGTTGGAGAGAGTGTACCTCAATAGTGGATGACTCGGGGATAGGCTTACATAATTCTTCTATCGGAGGTAGATTCTTGACATCTGTAGCTTTAATTCCCTTCTCCTTAAGACATTTCTTAGCTTCCTTCATCACTTCATCATTCAATTCAATAACTCCCCTCTTCTTAGATGATGGTATAGGCGCCGGTATAGCTGGTTCAGGTATAATTGTTTCAGTTATAGCTGGTTCAGGATGAGTCCAATCTTCATAGTTCTTGCTTATTTTAGCCATTAATTCCTCAACTTCCTTGGGAGTCCTATTCCTGAAAACACAATCAGCACAACTATCTAGGTATGTCCTAGATTCTTCAGTTAGTCCATTATAAAATATATCAAGAAGCCCATTCTTAGGTAATGGACTTACAGCCTATGCATGAATCAAAGCACAAAACCTTGCCCATGATTCGGGTAATATCTCTTTTTCTCCTTGTTTAAAATCAAAAAGTTCCTGAAAAATAGCATGTCTAGCACTAGGAGGAAAATATTTCTGCAGGAAAGTACTAATCAAGCAATCAGGGCTATCAATAGATCCAGGAGGTAAATTACTAAAACAGGTTTTAGCTTCTCCTTTCAGTGAAAAGGGGAAAATCTTAGTAACAAAGTAAGTACGCATCTTAATATCATCAGAAAACAGGCCACTCATGGTAGAAAGCTCAGTCATATGTGCTACCGCACTTTCATTCTTAGTTCCGCAAAAAGGTTCTTTCTCAACAATAGCTATGTAAAATAGATCAAGAGAGAACTCATAATCTTTACCTTTAATGTTTATGGGAGAAGCAACAAACTTAGCATCAGGAGACAATTTGGGTCTAATAGTACGCCTCTCAAGGAGACTCTTAGCAGCGCTCCTATCATAGGTGTTTTTACATTCTTTAATAAATTCATCAGTCATCTCAACATAACCGTCTTCAATATCATAACTCTCACTAGACTCAGGTGAACTAACAAGTGTAGTAGTGTCTTCATTAGGAGTTTCAATATTTCCAGCCATAGTTCTAGCAATTGTAGCATCTAGGAAAGGACCTAATGAACCACTCTTATCAAGCACAGTAGAAGCAGCATCATAAGTATCAGAAGTTTCAGATTCAGCAGTAGTAGCAGTGTGTGTAGCATGTGTATGTGGTGGTGTAACGAGCTTACTCATAATAGACGGTGAATCAAGAGCAACAGAGGTATTCAGAACCATACCTCTTCTTGTAGTGGATGGTAAAATAGGAACCTTGCCATCACGAGACTTACCCATGATGTATGAGTGGCAGCGAACAATAATGAATCCAAGTGAACTTGATAAATAAAGCTATGCCCCCTGGCAACGGCGCCAGAAAATAGTCTTGATGACCCACAAGTATAGGGGATGTATCGCAGCATTTTCGAGGGAAGTGAAACCCAATTTATTGATTCGACACAAGGGGAGCCAAAGAATATTTATAAGCCTTAACAACTGAGTTGTCAATTCAGCTGCACCTGGAAACAATCTTGCTCACAGCAGTTTATCAGTAGCAACAGTTTTGTAGTAGGAATAGTAAAGTAACAATAGTAGTAAAGTAAATACAGTAGTAACAACAACAGTGAACAGTATGATTCGAGCGCGGTAGGCATAGGGATGGATGTACGGGTGTTGCATGGACAAGACAATTCACATGGCAATCATAACATAGGGCAATTGCAAATAAATAAGATAAAGCATCCAAGTACTAAATAATCCTAGGCATGTATCCCATATATAGTCATACGTGCTCGCAATGAGAACTTGCATAACATCTTTTGTCCTCCCAGCCTGTTTGTAGCGGGGCCTCAAGGGAACTACTGGCAATTAAGGTGCTCCTTTTAATAGAGCACCGGAGCAAAGCATTAACACTCTGTAAACACATGTGATCCTCACATCAAAGCCATTCCCTCCGGTTATCCCGATTTCTGTCACTTATGGGCCATTGGTTCCGGACAACAACGTGTGTATACAACTTGCAGGTAAGACCATAAACAATACTATCATAATGAATCAATAACATGTTCAGATCTGAAATCATGGCACTCGGGCCCTAGTGATAAGCATTAAGCATAACAAGTCGCAACAAAGTCAAAAAGCACTAATAGTAGATACTAGGCACCATGCCCTAACAATCTGATGCCATTACATGAACGATCTCATCCAATCCCTACCATCCCCATAGCCTACAGCGGGGTATTACTCACTCATAGATGGAGGAAACATGGATGGTCGATGGAGAAGCGATGGTGATGATGATGGCGATGGTCTCCTCCAATTCCCCGTCCCAGCAGGGTGCCAGAACGGAGTTTCTGGTTCCGAATCGTGGAATCTGGTGGTGGCGGCAGAGCAGACTCCTTCTGGAAAAACGTCGAACCCCCCGAGTTTTTATGTCAGAAGGCAACTTATACGCGAAGAGGGAGACCGAGGGGGTGTCTGGGGCGGCCAGACCACCCCCTGGCACAGCCAGGCCTAACCCGCGCGGCCAGGTGGTGTGGCCTAGGCCCAGCCCCCTCCATCTCGTATTCTGGCTTCGGGAGTCTTCTGGTGAAATAGGATTTTTGGCATATTTTTCGGGATTTTTTCTGATAGTTGATTTTCTCCACAAAAACTAGACACCAAGGTAATTCTGCTGAAAACAACATCAGTCCATGTTAGTTGCATCCAAATCATACAAGTTTAGAGGAGAAACAATAGCAAAAGTCTTCGGGGCAGTAGATACGTTTTGGACGTATCAGGGCCAGCTCAGGATTTCTTCTCAGGTGTGGCAACATATTTGCCGCCCTTCTTTCCCTTCTGCTTGCCTTTCTTGTCTTTCTTGAAACTGGTGGTCTTATTGATCATCAACACTTGATGTTCTTTCCTAATCTCCACTTCTGCAGTTTTAAGCATTGACAAAAGCTCGGGAAGAGACTTCTTCATGACCTGCATGTTATAGTTCATCACGAAGCTCTTGTAGCTAGGTGGTAGAGATTGGAGAACACGATGTATGCCTAGGTCAATGGGAATCGTTATTCCCAAGGACACTAGCTTATCGACGTACCTAGACATTTTGAGTACGTGCTCACTTATGGAGCTGTTTTCCTCCATCATGTAGCTAAAGAACTTTTCATAAGCATTATAACTCTCTACGGTAGCATGGGTATCGAAAATCATTTTCAATTCTTCCATGGTATCAAAAGCATTGCCATTTTCGAAACGCTTTCGAAGTTCTGGCTCTAGCCCATACAGTATGCCGTAATGAACTAAGTTGTGGTCCTCCTAACGAGTTATATAGACATTCTTTTCCTCGTCAGGGGCATTAGGAGCTGGTGGGGGGCCTAGTGGCGCCTCTAGCACATATTGCTTTTGTGCAGCAGTGAGGAGAATCCTCAAATTCATAGCCTAGTTGGTGAAGTGGCTACTATTCACAGCAACTTTCTCTTTCTCCATGAACACACTAAAATTATAAGCAGGTGGTGCCATCTACAACAGAATTTGTAAAGCTTATTTAGACTAAGTTTATGATAGATTGAGTTCAACTAATCCAAATTAGCAATGAACTCCCACTCAAAAACGACATCCCTCGTGTCCTTTTGGTGATTACATGAACCAAATCCACTACACCAAGTCCGATCATCATGTGAGTCAGTGTAGCTTCAAAGGAGAGCATCTATATGGGCATCATATCAACTATATGACTCATGCTTAACCTTTCGGTCCGTGTCCGAGGCCATGTCTATACATGCTAGGCTCGCCAAGTAAGAACCTTAGTATTCGCGTGTGTAAAACTATCTTACACCCGTTGTATGAAAGCGTAGAGTCGAGTACACTCGATCATCATGTGATGTCTCGAAACACGATCCATAGAACGGTGCATATTTAAGGAAGAACACATTTTATATTTAAATGAGGGATCATCTTACAATGCTACTAAAAGCGCCAAACTAGCAATATAAGATGCAAACATCTAATGTGTAAAGTGGGATGATATGGTCCATGCATTTGATCCCTATCATATGCATCGTGGCATGATCTCTATCATTCCTTTGTGTGTAAGGCCAAGGTCTATGGAACTTACACGTTGAGTGTGTTGTAAGAGTATCTATCATACATCTACTTACAACATTACCATATCAAGACACTAGCCTAGCAACGATCTAAACTAGACTCCTCTAATTTATCCATTGCAAGTTTTATGTGGCTTAGGGCTTTCGGAGATAGAACCGGTCTTACCTACTAACATGGAACCGCAAAGAGGATAACCAAGTTATTAGCAACTCGTTGTAAATTAGATATTGACTATAGTAGGAGAGACAGACACCCGCCAGCACTTATCCAAAACTAGTTGCATGTCAGTCGTGGAACCGGTCTCATGTGCGATGACATGTAAGGTTGGTCCGGGCCGCTTCATCCTACTATGCCACCAATATCCAAAATACATGAAAGAAGCAATAACATGATCATCATCGCCCACATATAAACATATGTGTACTACCCGTGCAAAGCACCTACGCATAGATCAGGCTCTGATACCACTGTTGGGTTCGTAGCATAGAAAACAAAAAAATCCTACGATGAGAACTATACGCCAAGATCTATCTACTAGATACAAGCAACGGGTGGATATACATCCATAGAGAACTTGCCCTCGAAGACAACAGAGTTTTGTTAACGAGTTGGAACTCGTGGATGATGTAGTCGTACGCTTGCCGATCTCAAGATCATGTGGAAGTCCTCAAATCAGCAGCGCATCCGTCCTCGCACACACGTTCAGGCCACTGAACAACCTCCACCTGCTCGCTCCAGCGAATCAGCAGAAGCAGCAACTCCTTCCAGACGCAAGGCCACCGGGAACATGTATCTCGCTAATCCGAGACCATGGGGGAATATATCTAGAGGGGGAGAGAGATCCTTCATGGGGAGGTGTGCTTTGTGAGGGAGGAGATGGGGGCTCCTCCCCTACCATGCCCGGCGCCCATGGGGGGGCGCCCCCACCTCTTCCTCATTCATGTGGTGGAAGCTCCACTCACATCAATTTAGCCTCCACCCAAAGTTCCACTCACATGCATTAAATTTCCACCAAATTTAATGCAACTCTCAATTAATAAAACTCTTTTATTTATTTTATTTAGAATTTTATTTATTACTTTCATTAACAAACATTCACATAAAACCCCTTGTAACATTTCAATATCACATGCAGAACCAGTTTTTGCAATTTCACCTGAAACAATTCCGGTTTCCATCGAAATAATTCCAGCGCTTTGCAATTCTTTCGTCTAAAACATATGTGCTCCAAAATGGTGTTTGGCAACCTTTAAGTGTGTCACCCTAGGGTTCGCGAATAATGCAGACATGATTGAGCCTCCTCTCAAATCAATAATCAGAAGCGGGACTTGGAGATCCATACTGACTCCTGTACATTCAACGATGACTTCTGTGATTGTGAGAACCTTCAACGCTAGTAATCTAATCCCTTTGTCTCATGATATATTACATGTCCAAGATTCGATCATCGGTATCTAAATACCTAGTTTGATCTCGTTACCGACATGCACTCTTTCTCGTTCCCGTGATATAACATTCTAGTGATCACATCACTTGCTTGCAAGCTATCTTAATGTGATATCACCGAGAGGGCCCAGAGTATATCTATCTGTCATCGGGATTGACAAATTCCACTCTTGATCCATGAGCCTCAACATGACATCTTCGGAGTATTTGAACCCACCTTTATAGTCACCCTTTTACGGTGTGATGTTTGATGTTATCAAGTTACTCTTCTGATGTTAGCAATTAACATGACTCATGGTCTAAGGATAAAGATTACTTCGTATGATGTTATAGCAATATAAACATAATGACTTTGATCGTAATGCTATACTTTGGATGAATGTTCATCACATCATTTCACAAATGTTGTGACCTTGTTATTAACAACATCCAATGTCCATGATCAGGAAACTTTGATCATCTTGTTAATCAACGAGCTAGTCTATAAGAGAGGCATAACTAGGAACCTTTTATTTGTTTATTAAGCACACATGTATTAACGTTTCCTATCAATACAAATATAGCATGCAAAATAAACATCTATCATATACAAGAATACATACTAACAACTTTATTATTGCCTCTCAGGGCATATTTCCTTCATGTTTTAGTTCAGCAGTTCTATCACAAGTAATGCATATGTGATCCACAAGAAATTTATCATACATGCTATATTCACCAATTAGACTGAAAGTGAAACAGGAAGAATATGTGTTAGAATTCAGACATGAAATTTCAAAAATCTTATCCAGAGCACAACTCATGCTCATAGGTTCGTTTAGCATGATAGAATACACAATATCAGTAGGTGGTATTCGAGCAAGTATTTCATTATGTGTAATAAGTACCACATGATCGAAATTCAAATTTTGTAAACTATCACATGGTACTATAACATTAGTGAAAGGAAAGTCACAAGGAGGTATCAGCAAAGGAATCACAATATGTTATGGTTGTTGGCTATAGCTCCAATTTAGTACCTATATCAATAGTTTTCTCCTCAAATGTAGTAGACACTAGGACATCCTCCTCAAGTGATAATGCATGGTCCAGCGATGCAGGTTGTAAAATAGATAGCTCCCTTTCTTCAAAAGAAACTTGCATATCACAAGAAATAATACTAGGAGTAGAGATGATTACATTAGTAGAAACCTCATTTGTCTCATCAACCCTCACTCTCAATTTTCCTATGACAGGATAGTCATGTGGCTGTATGTTGGTGGTTACATGTGGACATAGGTTTTGAGACCTAATCTCCTGAAATTGTTTAATATGTGTATGTGCTAACCATGTGTTCTTATCATTCCAAATGATAGGAGGATCAGAAAACTCACTACCAAACACAACCTAAAATTGATCACACCACTTTTTTCCCAACATGCTATGGAAGGAATTAAATGCTCTAGAAATGACATAACAGGAAATATATCTTCTAGGGCCATAAATGGTGAGTGGAACACATGCCATTTGATTAACTAGTAGTGCATGACCAGAAGTTGCTAACATAAATAGAGTTCTTACTATACGTGAGACTAATTGTAGCTTTTAAACAACCTCAATACTAACCAAATTCATATAAGAACAAGTATCAATGGTAGTAGCAGCACGTCTACCATAGATTTCTATCATGGAGTGGAACAAATCCGAAGTAGGCACCACTCCTGACTCCTCCTCCCAGAATGTGTTACTACAATGGCATATCAATGGGAAGGGATAATCATTTACATCCTTTTTCTATATCCTATTAATATCACTAGCAGACATGATTAGTAGATTAGTGCACTAAATCAAAAATCTTTTGGTTGCTCCCTCACAACTCACTTACAACTGCAAGATAAAGAAATCTTACCATTCCAAAGTGAATTAGGAAAGCTTACCAACTTGGATAAACAACACATGCACGGATGTGATGAAGCAAACACCAAGGGTATAAGAACGATCACATGAAAAAATAGGAGTATGTAGTGGAGATGTATGTATGGTTACCTAACTACACCAAAGCAATTCCTAGTGTGGATCATTTGACAAACACCCAAGGAAACACACATAGTGGAGACAAATGTGGCGAACCAACTTATGAACATGAATATTGCAATGCATAAGACAGACACTAGTAATAGCTCAAAATAAATGGGCACAATATGACCCAATCAACAAGTGCTGTTAGAAACTAGGACGCCAAACAATTTTGATATTTCTCTTTTGTCACTTTTGTATCTCCTTTCTCTTTTTTATTAATTTTTCTCTTTTCTCTTTTTTTTGATTTTACAACTATTTGACACAATGCAAATATAATGCAACACTTTCGAACAAACTAAGCCAGATACTCCAGTGTAACCCGACCGGATATTCTAGGGTGCCGGATAGTACGGTGAATTGCCGCCGGATAGTCCGATCTAACGGGACAAAAAATGTGCGCTTCAAAAACCTAAAGAGCAGCATATTCAGAGCAAATCAACTAGTATCGTAGGTATGTTCTTAGGCACATATGGTAGGCACAGATGGTGTAGAAAGGTTGTAGCTAAGTTAAACACAAAGGTACACCATGTGGACTCGGACAAGTAGATGTAAACTAGCGGAAAAAGATGACGAATGACTCGAAAAACAAAGAACAACAAAAATAACAAGGAAAACCTAGACACTACGACTTGTACCTTATGAGATCAGATCAAAGACACGGCAACGACCAACAACTATGACTCAACTCCGATGCAATCTAGGCTATGGAAAAGACTAACCCTAATTTTTTGTATGGCTTTTTCTATATAGGACGAAAAACAACTAACTATGGATGGATTTGTGGATGCTTACCGAGGAAACACTAGAATCTGATACCAATATGATATGGGGTAGCCCGATCTTCTCAATAAGTGATGGCAATAGATGATAATAGTGGGTGGAAATAACTTGTATGCCGCTCACGAACCTCTTGATCGTTCCCTGATGCCAATGCAACAGCTCTCAACCGTTGTAGATATTCGCAACTCACACACTTGCGCACGTAGCCGCTGACTACGAAGTGCTATTGCAATCTTCTAATTCCCAATGGAATAGCAAATCACAGAAAACTTTCAATTGGCTAGATCCCAATGGATCAACTAATCACACTTGATTGATAGTAGCAAATACACCGATTTGGTGTAGGGGTTCAATTAGATGCAAGTAGCAACTCAATGAATCTAGGGTTTACTTTAAACATGGTATCACCTAAGCTAAGGGGCGTCCCAGGGCTTATACGGGCAACAAGGATAGCCAGGAAACAAAAACAAGTCGTAAAGGACTCAAACTGATACAACCGATTCGAACCAGGTTCGTCGGTGACCGGACATTCTGGTCCATATGGGTCGGACATTCCAGTCTGGCCGGACACTCCGGGTGGTGCACACCAGACAGTCTAGTCTAAGCAAAAACTTCAAAGTTTTCAGCTCGTGTCTGGGTGGCTTGTATTGGCATTTTGAATGGCTGCCACCTTGTCGCGTCTCTAGGTCGACCGGATTGTCTGGGTGAAATGCGCCGGACACTCTGGTCTTCTCGGATTTCCTCGCATCCTTCTCGATGATCTCCTTCTCGCTCAGTGCGCCTGCCTCCCACTCCTCCCTCGCGCATCCTTGGATGATCATCACGTCGACCTCTTCTCCTTCCTCCCTCTCCTTCCCGCTGGTGCTTGTCTGATGGATATTAAATCTAGTCAAATAATAACACCATGATTTAGGTAGTATAAAGTTCTTATAGATCAAAGTATCATGTCCGACTAGGAATGAAATCACCTTGTGATATTTTTCAATGAGGCTCAATATTTCCTTCCAGCTTAAACTAGTAGAATTATCATACTCTATGATTGTATCCTCATCACCATGGCTTAGCCATCACTCTGTTTAGCGTATTGATGAACAACATGAACAACAATGGTGATAGGGGTCCCCCTGTCTCAGGCCCCTCCTATGCTAGATCGGGGGGCTGACTCGCCATTGAGCATCACTTGGGTGCTAGCTGTCAAGAGGAGGATAACGACCAGCTCGTAGAATCTAGGGCCCATCCCAACCTTCCGTAGCACCTGAAACAACAACACCCAGGAGACAGAGTCAGATTCTTCGGCTATGTCAAGCTTCAGCATGACTCACGGCTCCTTCATCCTATGAAGCAGGCTTGCTGTTGGGGATATACTTTCCAGGTATACCAACTATGACTCGCTGACTAGGGTGGCCCACTTCGGGTTAGAGCTTTGATCCACGGGTGGCCCAGTCAAAGAGAAGAGACGGAGGTCCATCCGGCTACAGGAAGGCCTAGAAGACTTACTGACTTAGGCCTGCTTAGTTACTTGTAGTCCAAGATGTACTCTGTAACCGAACCTTAGTCATAGCCAGATAGGTCTCTTCTGTAAACCCTAGGCTGAATCTATATAAGCTATCCTAGGGACCAGCCTTTAGGGCAACCCAATATTCTACAATCTCAACCCGCACAAGCAAAACCCTTGTAACCCATATTCCGGCTCTGCCGTATTACCGGATTGATAGTAGGGGTAGGATCCGTCCAAAGCCAGTGGATTCGAACCTAGGTAAAGCTTGTGTGATCACTGTCCTGGAATACCGTCACCTCACACCCCCTTTCTCCACACGCCTCGAGTACCCCCTCTTGGCATACATGTCTTCAATCCGACGGTAGTTGGCGCCCACTGTGGGGTAGGTGAGTTTTGGATCTTTGTTCCGGGTGGAATCTGCGCGAATCAGAATCTGCGAGACAATCAACGTTGGTCAGGTCCTCTACGCCAGCGACGTCCCTCTTGTCCTTCTCGACGAGACTTGGATTCCGGGTAGGGAACCTGTGACCACCTACACCATCATATCTTTCAGCGATATCGATGTCTATCTCGGTTTTGCTGAACCCGCCCAACCCACCCCAGCGGTGATGATAGAGGCAGAAGAACTTTCTGGATCCACTTTGTCGGCTGAAGCGACAGAGTTCCGGGTCCTAGAAAACCCTAATCCCACCCAGCCCGCACCTGAAGTGGAGATAGTGGAGAAGATCGGATCTGAAGAAGGTCTCCCCGTGGAGGCTAAACCTAAAGCGGATCTCCCCATAGAGATCAAATCTCAAGAGGCTCTCCCTGTTGAGGTCAAATCTCAGCAAGATCAAAGCAACTACAGCTTTGGCTCCAGCTCTTCCAACACTGGAGCACGACAAGTATTCCCGATGCACACGTTGAGGTGCATGATGCTGCATAACGCCAGCGTGGATGATATTCTTGAGACCATTGAGCATTTTGAGGAAGCCCGCGAAAAGAGCCGCAACTACCTCAGGATGCATACATCGCACTTCGTCGGATACGTTGGATCTGGATCCGGCTCTGCCGATGCTGGAGAGGACAATGACTCGGTGCTGGAGGCAATCGGAATAAACGTCGACTTACCAGCATCTTCGGATGATTCCATGACACTAGAAGATTTCCGAAAGTTCTCCGAGGAATACGACAAGGAATATAACTCCAAGACCGTGTAAGAAGGAGAAGCTATGGATCAAAGTCCGCACAAGAGCATGGAGGAAGGATCCGAAGAAAACTCTCTAGAACCACAAGATGACATGGATCTCAGAGATAATTTCGACGTCCAAATGTCCAAGAGTACTGATAGAAGCCTAACTCCAAGACTCGGACCCAAATTCATCTTTGATACTAGCGCAACTAGGAAGGCAAAGAAGAAGAATACTCTGGCTAAGGACCTCCCAACTGATGAGGTAATAGCCGAAGATTATGAAGCAGACTCAGATGGAGCCTTGATCCTAGATGAGCCCAAATATACTCCATTGGACGGCCACATGGTTACCCCTGGTGCCTATAAACTTCTTGGAGAAGCGCTGACCACACCTATCCCGACAGCTACGGGACTTACACCTGTGGAGTTGGAAGACAGGGCCCAGGCCCTAGAAGCGCATCGTCAAGTACTTCTTGAGGAAACCAATATCCTTGAGGAGGAGAAGCGCATTACAGCTGCAGGTTTGCCTAGCACTCGGCACCATCAGAAAACCCGGATCAGCCCTGAATTAGCCAATAGAAATTCAAAAGTTCACAAAACCCTTTTCGAAGGAGATACAGGGAAGTCTCGGATCAACACCAAGCGTAACCGGGTGTACAACATGCTGGTGGAAAATGCTGCTACGGCCGAGATCTCCTGGCTAATAATCCAAGTCCAGACCAGGTCCGGATGAGTGTGAAACTACTCAACAAGGGCTTGGAACAGAAAAAGGTCACCACGTACGGTAGAGGAAAGCTGGTCTCCAAGTCAGACCAATGTCGCACGGATACGGTTCAACACAAAGACATAAGGCCTCGACGCGAGCCGGAATAACGTCACCATTCCGACCCTTGGAAGATAATTACTCAAGAACCGGATCTTCAGGATAGCAGCACAGACCCGCACGAAGCTAGCACAATATTGCCCTAGAATCAGAGTGAGACGTTGTTACAGCAATGGTCCAACCACCCCGGCGACACTCGAATAGTCGCAGGGAAGATGAAGAGGCTCAACGTCGGGAGCAGGACTGGCAAAGGATGCCCCCTCCTAGACACACTAGCCGTCTGGCTGAGCCATATCACCATGATGACAATGACAGACGAAGAAACGATGAACATCGCATCGGAACAAGCTGGCATGGTGACCATCACCATGAATCCCTAGCTGGGGGTAATAACACACCACCACCTTCTCCGCCAAGCAGTCACCATAGCGGCTCTCATGGGGGAAGTGAGAGGGGACACCATGGTAGAGGTGGTGGCATAAGAAGCAGGAGTCCGGCTCATGGGCATCGTAGCCGCAGTGAACAACCAAGACAACGTGCCTTATCACCAAGTGACGCCAGGCATAGGATCAACTCAAACATTGAGGCACGGTGCTACGAGTCGGACAACATCTATGTGGGTCTAAAGTGCTTTGGACCGCGCATATGATAAACAAACTTTCTGGAAGGGTTTGCCATATCAAGGCACATCCAGCCCTACGATGGTGTGGCTCGGTCAGACACCTGGCTCCAGGATTTCTTCCAGGCCTGCTGCATCGCTAAAGGAGGAAACAGCTTGGTCGTGACCCGATATCTCCCGCTTATGCTAAGGAAAATGGCTCGATCATGGCTCAATAAACTCCCGGAAAACACCATCCACAACTGGTCTGACATGCAAAGTTCTTTCTTTCAGAACTTCGAGGGAACATACAGGAGACCCTGCATGGTCGGATATCTGCAGCGGTGCACCCAGAAACCCAGAGAAACTTGCTGAGATTACCTCGGACAATGGATCGACACAAAAACTCCTGCGAGGGAGTAAATGATCAAACTGCAATTGAAGCATTCATTGCAGGACTCCCAATTGGTTTACTACGTCATGGCTTGAAGTGCAACAAAGTAACTAATTTGGGAGAGATGATAGAGATGGCAAGCAAGTACGTTGATGCTAACGATGATGCAGAGGGACTGCTGAATGTGCTAGCTGTACCATAGTTAGCAAAACAACCAAAGCAACAGACCACAAAACGCAAAAACACCTCGGAAGAGAAATCCAATCTGGGAACCGCCTCTGTCAATGCAACTTTTGGGTCTGGAGGACGCGGAGGCTGCGGAGGCGGACGGGGACGAGGCCGAGGAACTTCCAGAGTCCAAGGTAGGGGAGACCAACAAACTAGTAAAACCTACTCTTGGGCCGACATTACCAATAATCCATGTGTGCATCACCCAGACAACAACGGGGGCTCATCCCACACCAATGTTGAGTGTCATTTCAACGACGACATTAAGAAAGACGAATCTGCTAGCTACAGGGCCAAGCAACGAAAAGGAAAGAAAAATTCTGACAAAGACAAAGAGACCAAGGAAGATTCCGACATGGAGGAAGTAGAAGCTTCAAATCCCAAGTTGGATGGAAAGAAGACCTTTCCAACCAAGAAAGACACTTACGTCTACTTCCTTGGATCTCAACCAACTAAGGTCAAAAAGGCGGTGATGCATGAGCTCAATGTAACCATTCCGACTATTCCTCAATTCTTGGATTGGTCGGAAGTTACAATTAGTTTTGACCGAAGCGATCATCCGTCTAAGCTACATAGGCTAGGAAAGTACGCTCTTGTCGTCAATCCACTTATTGACGGCTATGGGTTCTCCAAGACCATCATGGACGGTGGCAGCAGCATCAACATCATCTACATCGAAACACTACACCGGATGAGGATCTCGGAAACAGAGCTAAATCATAGATTTGTGACTTTTCTTGGAGCTGTCCCTGGAAGACACGCAAATTTTCTAGGAGAGATCACTTTGGATTTTACCTTTGGAGCTCCAAAGAACTACCAGACAGAATCACTTTCCTTAGAAGTGGTCCCGTTCAAGGGCGCATACCACACTATCTTCAGGTGTCCGGCCTACTGGGACTTCATGGCTCGCCCCTGCTACATTTCTAACATGAACTAAATTCCAGGTCCCAATGGAATCATCACAATCCGAGGAGACCCGAAAAAGGCACGAGAGTGCAAGGACGGAAACGCCGCCTTTGCTGAAGCTGTATTGCATGCCCAGGAGTACCAGGAGATCAAGAAGAACATCGACCCGTCCGAGATGCCCGCGACGAAGAAGAAGGTGACAAAGCTGACTTCGGAGTTCAAGGCATTGGAAGAGACGAAGACGAAGCCGTTGAAGGATGATGATCCCTCCAAGGTGACCTAGATAGATGTAGGTTTAGACCGCGCATAGGAAAAGCGTGCTCATCGAGTTCCTCAAAGCGAATAAAGATATCTTTGCATGGCAGCCATCTGACATGACCGGAGTACCTAGGGAACTTGCTGAGCATAGTCTAAATGTATACCCAAACGCTAAACCCGTCAAACAGTCCTTACGACATTTCGGCGATGAAAAGCGAAAAGCAATAGCTAAGGAGCTAGCTAGGATCGAGTTAGCCAGATTCATAGAAGAGGTCATCCATACTGATTGGTCGGCCAACCCTGTAATGGTCCCTAAAAAGGACACCACTGATTTAAGGATATATGTTGATTATACTGCCTTGAACAAGGCTTATCCCAAAGATCTGTTCGCTTTGCCTAGAATTGATCAAGTGATTGATTTGACAGTAGGCTCGGAACTCCTATGTTTTCTCGACGCATATTCTAGATATCACCAAATTTGGATGAAGGAGTCAGACAAAATAAATACTTCGTTCATCATGCCTTTCGGAACCTTCTGCTATGTTACAATGCCTTTTGGGCTCGAAAACACAGGAGCTACATATCCACGCACTATGCAGTGTTTCCTCCATGATCAAATCAGACGCAATGTACATGCATATGTGGACGACATAGCTGTGATGTCCAAAAAGAAGGAAACACTAATTTCTGACTTGGAGGAAACATTCAGCAATTGATGTCTACGCACTTCTATTCTTGTAGACAGTTGTTGGGCCTCCAAGTGCAGAGGTTTGTAGAATAGCAGCAAGTTTTCCCTTAAGTGGATCACCCAAGGTTTATCAAACTCGGGGAGGAAGTGGTCAAAGGTATTCCCTCTCAAGCAACCCTGCAATCAAGATACAAGAAGTCTCTTGTGTCCCCAACACATCCAATACACTTGTCAGGTGTATATGTGCACTAGTTTGGCGAAGAGATAGTGAAACACAAGTGGTATGGATAATTACAAGTGGTAACGGTGATACAAAATAGCTTGATGGCGTGCGGTTGATGTGGGAAAAGACTAAAGGCAAACTGAAATAAAGATAGCAGCAAGCAAACATGTAACAAATCTAATAGCAAACGGTGTTTCAATGTTTAGAAACAAGGCCTAGGGATCATACTTTCACTAGTGAACGCTCTCATATAAATATATTCTTCTTTATGATACTACTCTTAACTACTCTCCGGTTGGACACTCTAATCGTTGGTAGGGCTATAACAACACACCTCAAAGTAAGCCTTTCCCATCTAGAAAACCCCACACTATCACCTTGAGTACTAGATGAGTCCAACAAACACCACAATTTCATAAAGACATCCAACTCCAAATATAACTCATAACAAGTATTTGTAATCTCTAGCCTAAGTGACACCATGGTGAGCACGCTGTCACTTTCACACACATGGGGAGAGCAGAGATTCATTAAAGCACTTGAGTAGCAAGGTAGATCTAATTGATTACAAAGCTCATGACCACAACAAGATCATGCATAGATAGAGAGATGAACACATAGCTACCGGTAGAACCCTTAGCCTCGAGAGAGAACTACTCCCTCCTCATCATGGGAATCAGCAATGGTGATGGAGATGGCGGTGGAGATCGATGGAGATGGCTCCGAGGGCACTTCCCCGTCTCGGCAGGGTGCCGGAACAGAGACTTTCTGTCCCCCGAATCTCCCCTTCGGTGACGTCGGCGCTGTGGAACTTTTCGTGGCTAGAGGCTTGACGATCTAGGGTTTTCGCATCGGGGGAGATATATAGGCGAAAGAGGCAAGGTCGGTGGCCGACCAGGGGGCCCACACCATGCCCTGGCGCGACTAGGGGGGACTCACGCCTAGGGGTGGTGTGGCCACCCTATGGCCCCTCTCCGTCTCGTCTTCTGGCTTCGTGAGTCTTCCGGTAAAATATCAACTTCGGCTTTTGTCCCATCAAATTCCGAGAATATTCATTTTCTGACTTCCTGGAACCAAAAACAGCAGAAAACAGGCAGCTGGCACTGTGGCTCTTTTTAATAGGTTAGTCCAAGAAATCATATGAAAAGTACTCCAAAGTGTGGACAAAACATAAGAAAGTAGATAAAACCAAGCATGGAACATCAAAAATCATAGATACATTTGCAATGTATCAGCAATCTACGAAAATATAACATAATGCTCAATCCGAAGAAGTGTTTCTTTGGAATCCCAGCCGGAAAATTGTTAGGTTTCATCATGTCTCAATGAGGCATAGAGGTGAACCGTGACAAAATAAAGGCTATACTCAATATTTCTAGGCTGACTTGCCTGAAGGACGTACAACGACTAACTGGCTGCATTGCTACAGTTAGTCGGTTTGTAAGCTGGTTCGGTGAAAGAGCTGCACCACTATACAAGCTCTTGAAAAAGACCAAGAAATTCATCTGGACTAATGAAGTTGCACTGCAAGATCCGAAAGCCGTACTTTCGTCCGCCCCTATTCTTGCAGCACTGGAGCCACATGAGCCGATGTTGTTATTTTTGGCTGCGACAAACAGAGTCATCAGTGTCGTCATGGTGGTGGAATGGCCAGAAGAAAAACAGGAACACTTGGTGCAGCGTCTGACTTATTATCTCAACAAAGTCTTGACTGAATCAAAGCAAAGGCATCCTCATTACCAAAAGTTAGCCTATGGTGTGTTCTTTGCATCCAGAAAGCTACGACACTATTTTCAAAAGCACAAGATTACCGTGGTGAGCACAGCTCCCATGAGAGACATAATCAACAACAGTGATGCCACACGACGTGTTGCTAAGTGGGGAATAGAGCTAGCAGCTTTTGACATTGAGTACAAACCACAAACAACAACCAGGTCCCAGATTCTTGCTAACTTCGTCACTGATTGGACAGAGACAGTCGAAAATATAGACCTCCCAGAGACGGAGTTTTGGACGTTACACTTTGATGGGTCTAAAGCGCGCGGGGTCTCGGGGGCTAGCGTGGTACTTAAGTCACCCCAAGGTGATAAACTATTCTATGTATTGCAGATCCACTTCATAGCGACAAACAACATTGCTGAGTATGAAGCACTGCTACATGGAATTCGAATTGCAAAAGACATCGACATTCATTGACTAATGTGTTACAGAGACTCGGATTTAGTTGCTCAGCAAGTATCCGACATCTACAACGCTAACAAACACATGGACGCTTACAAGGCCGTTGTGGATGAACTATCTAAATCGTTCAAAGGGTTTAAAGTTGAACACATTCCCCAAGCAGAAAGCGAGGAAGCACATGCTCTATCAAGAATAGTCTCTGCATGGAAACATGTCTTGGATGGTTCTTTTTAGAGCACTTAAAAGTTCCCTCTATCACAGGAGTTGATGAGGAGTATCTGACCAAATCCGACTCGCCACTCATAGTAGTTCTGGCTGTAATTCCTAGCTGGACCCAACCCTACCTTGATTTCTTGGTAGATAAAAAATTACCTGAAGACGAGATTCTGAGCCGGCAGATCGTCCGACGAGCAAAAGCCTAGACATTGGTGGCAGGTGAGCTTTATAAGCGGAGTGCATCTGGGGTTTTTCAGCGTTGCATTTCTCCAGAAGAAGGCGTGGAAATCCTAAGGGGAATTCACAAAGGCGAATGTGGACATCACGATGCAGCCAAATCTTTAGGGGCAAAGGCCTTCAGACACGGATTTTTCTGTCTTACAGCTAAGGCATATGCCGACCGGCTGGTCAAGATGTGCAAAGGTTGCCCAAAAAACGCTAAACAAGCCCATATTCTGGCTGATCAGCTACGAACAATTCCAATTGCATGGCCTTCTCCGGTCTGGGGGCTTCACATGGTAGGACCATTTCGGCGGGCTCAAAGTGGATACACTCACCTTCTTGTGATGGTGGATAAATTCACAAAATGGATTGAGGCGAAATCCGTCACAAGTTGTGATGGAGCAACAACCAAAAATTTCGTTGCGGACGTGATCATCCGATTTGGATATCCGCACAGTATTATTACCAACAACCGGAGTAACTTCTCTATGGGAGAGCTAGTTGAATTCTACAATGAATAGGGGATCCGACTTGATATTGCATCAGTCTCACATCCACAAGCCAATGGACAAGTCGAAAGGGAAAATGGTTTAATTCTTCAAGGCCTACGACCAAGACTCAAAGCACCACTACATCGTGCTACAGGGGCTTGGGCGGACGAATTACTGTTTGTAATATGGATTTTACGAACCACTCCTAACAGGTCAACCGGATACACACCTGTTTTGTTGGTCCATGGTGCAGAAGATGTTCTTCCGAGTGATCTTATTCACACCTCTCCCCGAGTCATTGCGTATATCGAAGAGGATGCCGAAGTTGCCCGACAAGATGACCTCGATATGCTTGAGGAAGTTCGCATCATTGTTGAACAGAGATCTACAGCCTATCAGCAAAAGTTACACAGATATCATAGTGAGAGAGTCAGAAATCGGTATTTTAGGAAGGGCGATTTGGTTCTTCGGCTAGTGCAAAAAAGAGAGCACAAACTTGCCTCTATATGGGAAGGGCCCTTCATGGTTAGTCGAGTATTGCATAATGGTTCTTGTTGGGTTCGCAACATAGAAAACAAAAAAATTCCTACGATGGGAACTATACGCCAAGATCTATCTACTAG
The DNA here is from genome assembly GCA_910589775.1 of Avena eriantha. Classification (NCBI taxonomy): domain Eukaryota; kingdom Viridiplantae; phylum Streptophyta; class Magnoliopsida; order Poales; family Poaceae; genus Avena; species Avena eriantha. The sequence continues at coordinate 160,004,547 of OU342741.1, read as the reverse complement.
ATACAAGCAACAGGTGGATAAACATCCATACAAAACTTACCCTCAAAGACAACAAAGCTTTGTTAACGAGATGGAACTCGTCGATTATGTAGTCGTACACTTGCCGATCTCAAGATCGTGATGAAGTCCAGCAGGTCCGGCTCCAGCACCTCCACCAGATCCAGCTCCAGCAAGTCCAGCACCACCAAGTCTAGCACCACAAAGCAGCGGTGCATCCGTGATCGCACACACGTCCGGTACCCTGACACCTCTGTCCCTCGCTCCAGCAAAGCAGCGGAAGCAGCAACTCCTTTTTAGATAAAGCCACCGGGAACATGTATCTCGCTAATTCGAAACCATGGGGAATAACTAGAGGGGGACATAGATCCTTCACGAGGAGGTGTGTGTTGTGAGGAGGAGAGGGGGGCCTTTTATAGGGAAGAGGGGGGCAGCCAAGGGCCATGGCATGGCAGCCATGGTGGTGCCCCCACCTCTTCCATCATTCATGTGGTGGATGCTCCACTCACATAAATATGCCTCCACTCACACTTCCACTCACATGCATTAAATTTCCACCAAATTTAATGCAAGCTCTCATTAAATAAAACTATTTTATTTATTTTATTCAGAATTTTGTTAATTACTTTAATTAAAAAACATTCACATCAAACCCCCTACAACATTTCAATATCACATGCAGAACAGTTTCTGCAATTTCACCCGAAACAATTCCGGTTTCCATCGAAATGATTCTAGCGCTTTCTTAAATCTTTATCTAAAACATATTTGCTCCAAATGGTGTCGGTATACCTTAAGTGTGTCACCCTACGGTTCGCGAATAATGCAGACATGATTGAGATCCCTCTCCGATCAATAATCAGCAGCGGGACCTGGAGATCCGTATTGACTCCCACATATTCAACGATGACTCTTGTGATCGTGTGAACCTTTAACGTCGTAACTAAATTCCTTTGTCTCGTGATATATTACATGTCCGAGATTCGATCATTGGCATCCAAATACCTAGTTTGATCTCGTTACCGACATGCACACTTTTCTCGTTCCCGTGATATAATATTCTAGTGATCACATCACTTGCTTGCAAGCTATCTTATTGTGATATCACCGAGACGGCCCAGAGTATATCTATCCGTCATCGCGATTGACAAATTCCACTCTTGATCCATGAGCCTTAACATAACACCTTCGGAGTATCTGAACCCACCTTTATAGTCACCCTTTTACGGTGTGACGTTTGATGTTATCAAGTTACTCTTTCGATGTTAGCAATTGACATGATCTCATGGTCTAAGTACTAAGATTACTTCGTATGATGTTATAGAAATATAAACATAATGACTTTGATCGTAATGCTATACTCAGATGAATGTTCATCACATCATTCCACCAATGTTGTGACCTTGTTATTAACAACATCCAATGTCCATGATCAGGAAACCTTGATCATCTTGTTAATCAACGAGCTAGTTTATATGAGAGGCATTACTAGGAACTTTGTATTTTGTTTATTAAACACACATGTATTAACGTTTCCAATTAATACAATTATAGCATGCAAAATAAACATTTATCATAAACATGGAATAAGATAATAACAACTTTATTATTGCCTCTCAGGCATATTCCCTTTAGTTCTTACTACCTAACAGACATGAGGCCAGAAAAAGAGAGACCTACTTCTAAGAAGGAAAAGAGAGCTAGAGGTAGTACAAACCCGGATGAAATAGAACGTCCTTGGAATATTGCTCAGCTACGTCCCTTTTATTCTTAAAATTTCTTTCTTTGAAATCATATATGTGTACATGTTCAAAGTGAAATAAAGTATTGGTTTCCTCAAATATTTTTTGAGATGTTTTTATGCACCTTCTTATTTCTGAATGATCATGTCACAGTCAAAAATTCCAGAATACTTGAAAGTACTGTATGCTCATGTTTGTTTTGGTTAGATTTCCAATTCTAAAAATGCTACCTTCCGATATAAGTCTAAATTTTCTAGTTTATACTTTGGTTTTTGTCTGATTGCTAGATGTGGGTATTTTCTAAGTAGTGAATTGTTGGTACTAGAAGATGACTTTGATTCCGGGTTTAAACTGGTTTAGCAATTGAGCATCGTTGCTCGGCAAAGTTTCCGTGTTGAATGTCTGTCGACTCACGAAAGGGACGAGGCAGAAAGCTAGATAAACGATAAGTATAAACAAAACAAAAAGTACTTATGTAAATTTTCAGGCACATCAAAATAAAAGCCAAAAGTGCTAAAAGGGAGTAAAGCATCAGTTCTTACAAGCTTAGCAGTAGCAAAATAATATACTACTTATTACAATCAAACTATTTCAGAATAACACATTGTTTTCTGGTACACTATGATGCAGGTGAAGAGGCAGGATCTGCCGGCTTGCTGGACACATCACCCATATCACCCTGATATCTTTCTGAGACAAGTAAGTCAGACTCAGTCTGCTCATCATCTTCAGAAACTTCAGCAGTTGCTTCCTTGGGGGTGGCACTTCAACTGGTGTGCGGAATGGCTCGTCAAAACTGGTCAACTCAGCCATGCAAGAGGCTTATCCAGCGCAAGAATCCTAGATTTCCTTGATGTTCTGCTCATTGCCATCTTCATCAACAGTTGAATAACCCCTGGTAACTTGCCATATTTCCCTGCTTGCATGGTGGCTCATCACCATTGTCAGGGCATTATGTGCAGTGGTGCGTGCATAGGCCATATTCCAATCCTTGATGAGCTGGGGCATATCCTTCACCTTGTCTCATAGCTCAAAGGCCGACATTGAGTCTAGGCTAGAGAGTCGAATGGATTCACCGATTTCTTCCAAAGAATGGCGAAAATCATGAATCAGGTCCCCAACGGCAACAAGCCGGCTGGTACGAGGCTCGGATGAAGAGGCATCTAGCATGTTGAGAGGACCTATAAGAAAGAAAAAAGCAAGGTCAACAAAATATCCGAATCTCGTAATTCAGAAAACTGATGGGATCATCAACAAGCAGGGATGGAAAAACTTACCAAAGATAGTATCATCTACTTTGGCCCTCTCCTCTCGAAGACTCTGGGGTTCATTCCGGAGAGCTTCAGTGATGTCCTTCTCCCTATCCAAGGCATCTTGCAAGTCCGAGATTGTTTCATTTGGCGATGGTGTGATCAAGCGCTTTGGTGGCGTGATTGCTAGATTCAAGAACACTTGCGATGCTGGTCTCATGATCTGCTTTGAGTTTCTTCAGCATAGCCGGCAAGTCAGCATTCTCCACCTCCAGGACCTTATAATCTTTGGCTTGTTCAATCATTTTGCAGGACTGTTTCACCAGCTCTGGTAAATCAAGACATAAAAGCTAGATATAAACTCAGCTACAGATCAACAATAAACTATACAAGGAAGGCCTGAAATGTTTACCTTTAGCCTCATCCTTGGAAACTTTTAGTCGGAGAGCTCTGATCTCTCTCCACTTGTTACAGATATTCTTCAATAATTCATGGTTATAAGCATTAACTTTCTGTAAGTTAGAATAGTAACCAGAGTCAGAAGTCTACTAAGACTCAGGCTAATATTTTAACTAAGTTAAATGTTAGCACGAGCCTTGGGGGAGCTATACTAAGTTCATTATTTGGCATCCTATAAAAGCATAAATCCGGATTTCCTATCCAACTTCATGCTTGGGGGCTAGAGGATATGATATAAAATACAATAAAGAGAAGAGTCAAATTATGACTTACAAAATGTTCATGAGTTAATTTATTGAGGCTCATGTTCACCTCAGTCAAAACCTTCTTAGCGAGAGTCGGAGGAATCACTGGCTGTGGCAGGGCCATGCCAGCCTTTAGCTTCTCGTCGCGAAAACGGACTTGATCAAGGAGGTCGGCGAGTTTGGCGTCTTCAGCCTCTTGTGCCTCCTCCTCTGATGTGATATCGCGGGTCTCTAGGCAATGGAGAGCAAGCTTCTGGATCTCTTTTGCGCTCTTTCAAGTGAGGCCATGTTTGGCAAAACCCGGATTCTGCAGAATGGTCTCCGCGAAGTTCTCATCCGAGGGATCATTACCATTTGAGGGTTCACCCTTATCAAGTGCTGAGTCACTCACGGTGACTTCGGTCTGCGAACCTAGGTTCGCTTGCTCTGATGTGTGAGCCAAAACATCTTCAATGCGTGGGGAAGATGTATCCTCCGGCACTGATGATGGTCTTGTAGTAGGAGTCGGAGGAGGAACAACATGAGAGCCAAAGTCAGTTTCTATTGACACAGGCTTTTCCCCGGTTTTCCTTGCCCCTTGCCCTTGGCAAGTGTTTTGGCCCTGAACGATAACAGAAATAAGATCATTGTAATTCAAGGAGAAAATATGAGTTAACATTCAAAACCTTGTAAAGACGGTTACCTCTTTACAACGGACACCTTCTGGGCGCCCAAAGCAACTATTAGAGCCTTGCGCTTCCAGGTAAGTGCTTCCGATAATGGAACAAGATCTTCATCCTCCTGAGGAGCCAATCTCTCAGGTGGATATCCCTCGAGAGGAGCAAGCTCCGACTCGGGGAGGTCAGCAAGCTAAAAGAGATATCATCTCAGTATTGCGAAAACTATGACAAAGTATGGATGAGCACATATGCAAATATAAGATTAATAGCTGGAAAACTTACTGGTGTCATAGGATCGTTAGCCGTATACATGTCCAAAGAGAGATCTAGAATCTTCCTCTCGACCCGCTCTTTAATCAACCATTTAATCTGGGACTCATACTCCTTGTTCGGGATTGATTCCGAGCAGATTCTAAGAGAATCCATCTTGCTCTTGGTGATCATGTACATGAGCTGATCACCATGATGCTGGAGGGGTTGAATCTGGTGTGCCAGCGAGCAGTGAATCAAATTGGATCCTTTCAAACCCTTGTGCTTCATCAGGTACTCGATCTGTCTCTTGGCGAGAAGCAGATCGTCAGAGAGAGCTGGAGCTTCTGCATCCCAGGACTCTTGGGGAGTGGCAGCACCATCAACAAAAGTCGGCAAAGCATTGTCTTTGCCAGGAGCCGGTCTGTCCTTATGGTAAAAGAACGCGGACGACCATTTCTTCACATACTCACTAGCCTTAATCTTAGGGTAGACTCACTCTCTCCTAACAGTTAGGCTAAGAGTTCCGGTAATGTAAGGATTACCGGAAGTGATGGAATTTCTCTGGGTACCGAAGTAGTACCGGAATAGAACAAGACTCGATTTTATTCCGAGATAGCCCTCACACAAGGACACAAAAGCGCTAATTTCAAGAATCGTGTTTGGGGGAAGTTGTGGAGTTGAACTCCATAATAATCTATAACCTCAGAGAAGAACTATGAGGGGGAAAGCTCAAACCTCTGCCGAGGTGAGTGCCGAAGTGAACCCGCTCGTCGGCGTGAGGTATGGGGATAGTTTGATTGAAGCCACTCCGCCAGTTGCCGGCGCGGAGGAGGCCTTCCTTCTCAACAAAGCGGAGCTTCTCATCATCGAGGACACACGGGATCCACACCCCACAGAAATTTTCCTTCTCTGCCGCTGGAGAGGTTGCCGCCGTGCCGAAAGAGGAGGCTTCAACCATTTTGTGGGCGGTAGAGACCGTAGGGGGCGGCGTTGTGCGGTTTGAGGAAGGAGCATAAGAACTTCTGCGGCGGTGGCGTTGGGAGGAAGGAGAAGGCAATGGCACTGGTAAGGAAGAGAAACGAGATCTAGACCCCTTATATCCCTCACCTGTGCCAAGATTTGTGCAAGGCAAACAACAACTATGCCACACATCATGGAAGGAGCTAGGTAACCTCCTCGCGAGGATTATGCCGCCTCAATGTTCGCGCACACATTAAAACGACACCTCGGTTCCGCAATAAGTGGACCCACCAACGGTCGTGCTGTCAGGAATGTCTGTCTATGATATGACTTGACCGTGATTGATGTCAGGTTACGTCAGAGGCCAAGTTCCGGCTTAGTTTGAATTTCAAGCTGGAAATTTGAATAATGTACTCACAGGTCCGACTCGCTTTAAGACTCAGATCCTTCCTTTTCTTTTGAGTTTCAGGAACCCTTCAACATTCTGCAAGCTGAAGATGAATCAAGCTAGACGATGAAATCCGACTCTGGATCTTGGAGGCTTCCGGGGGATACTATTGGGGATATACTTTCCGGGTATACCAACAGTGACTCGCTGACCAGGGTGGACCACTTCGGGTTAGAGCTTTGCTCCACGGGTGGCCCAGTCAGAGAGAAGAGATGGAGGTCCATCCGGCTACGGGAAGGCCCAGAAGACTTACTGACTTAGGCATGTTTAGTTACTTGTAGTCCAAGATGTACTCTGTAACCGACTCTTAGTCGTAGCCGGATAGGTCTCTCCTGTAAACCCTAGGACGGATATCTATATAAGTTGTCATAGAGACCAGCCTTTAGGGCAACCCAATATTCTACAATCTCAACTCGCACAGGCGAAACCCTTGTAACCCATATTATCGCTCGACGTGACAGTAGGAGTAGGATCTGTCCATAGTCAGTGGATTCGAACCTAGGTAAAGCTTGTGTGATCATCGTCCTAGAGTATCGTCACCTCACACCCCGTTTCTCCACACGCCTCGAGTACCCCCTCTAGGCATACATGTCTTCAATCCGACGACACTCGCCTTTTGATGAATCAACATGAAGTTATCATGGATGTAGCGCTTCTTTATTAAGGTGCACTAGTTGAAATCCACCAGATCTCCTAGCCTTGGGGATAGTCTTGAAGCCAACACTTTTGTTGTGAGCTTAGCAAAGATGTGGATAAGGCTAATGGGCCTATAATCCCCGAGGGTGGCTACATCGCTGTTTTTGGGCAGAAGTATCACCAGGGCTTGATTAAGGCCCTGAAACCACGCCCGTTCATAGAGCACAGCTTGGTGAAGGCGGCCATGAAGTATGCCCTAACCACTCCCCAATAGTTCTGCATAAACTCCCGCCATAAATCCATCCGGCCTTGGTGCCTTTCTGTGAGCCAGCTGTTTGATCACCTCCTAGACCTCCCCCTCAAAGAAGGGGCATACATGTCGTCCGAGGCAGAGCCAAGGAAGTCCAACGAGTATTGGTGCGGTAGTTCAGTGCCCAGCATCCCCTGGAAGTAGTCATATGACACCTTAGCCATGCCCGCATGGTCTACCACGACCGCACCATTCACCTGCAGACTACGGATGACGTTTTTCTGCCGGTGGTAGGAAGTGTGCTAGTGGAAAAAAAGTTGTATTGTCATCTCCCTCCCCAGCCACCTGATCTTGACTCGCTGCTGCACCATCGTGCGCTCGAGGGAAGCAAGCCCCAGATAGGTGCGCTTCAGCATAACGCATAGGGCGTGCTCCTCCAGTGCCAGCTGTCTAGACTCCATGGCAACGTCCAAATGATACACAACCACCCATGCTATCATCAGTTATAGCTTGGCTGACCCGACCTTCCTATCGGCCCAACTTATCAGTTGGCGGGCAGTGCGCTTTAGCTTAGCAACCAGCCTCCAGAATGGGTCAGGGTCACCATCTATGGTCGCCCAAGATGATGCCACAGTCTCTTCAAAGCCCTCCATCTTCCTCCAAAAATGCTCAAACTGGAATTGTCCCCTCCCTGCTGCCACCGAGGTATAGTCCAGGAGCAAGGGACTATGGTCCGAGATGACCATCGAGAGGCAATGCAAGGAGAAGTTGTTGTACAACTCTTCCCAATTAGACGAATATAACACCCTATCCAGTCTGACCAGGGTGGGGTCTCTCTCTCATTGGACCAAGTGAACTCATGTCGTGGAGATATATCTCCTTAAGAACACAATCATTCATGAATTGATGCATGTAAAATGCATTCATGAACTTTGCAGTTTATTACTTGATATTCCAACATATTTGCATCATATATGGGGTATATTCATGTTTTATAATGATATTTGGGAATAATTAACACTTCCCATATTGTTTTGGAATTAACCCTGTCAGGCAGAAAACCTATATTTCAATGTTTTTGACTTCAAGGTACCCAAACGATGTCCAATTAACCTGAAACTTCACGGGAAACGGTATTTATCAGAATGAAGAACATTGGGCCAAAGATCCGCAAGAAGACCGGGGAGGAAACGAGCCCTGCACATGCGACCAGGGGCTATCTGCGGCTGGTGTGCTCGTTTGCCCCTCGAATCTCCGATGCCGTCAATTCTTTCTCCCAGGAAAAGGTTCTGACCTCAAACCACATATAAAAAGGGTCTCCCGACGATTCTCGAAAAGGAGCGCCACAGAAGACAGAAACACGAAACAGAGAGGCAGGAGGCATAAGATTGGAGGGGGAAAACTCCGACGGGGCACTGCCGGTGTGATCTCCACCTCCTCCAATGACTCCGGCACCTTCACCATGATGAAGGGGGAGTAGTCCACCCCTGGACTATGGGTTTGTGGAAGTAGCTATTGTATCTCTCTCTCTCTCATGATTTCGATTATATTAGAACCGTATGACCTGCATAACATGGTTACAGTCATATTTGTATTACCTATGTGGTGGATCTTTATATAGTTGATATTTGAGATTCCAATTGTTCAGTATTGGAAGTATATGAATATATGCATATTATGTACCCAGTTCTTGTTTACTTGTTTTTATCAAACTTGTATATGGGAACATGTGTGGGGAAACATGTGGATTAGTTGGAGCAACGGGGTGATCTTGCGGGTAGGACAGTAAAACTTGCGAATCACTTGGGTGTTTACCTTACTTAGTTGCCTCACTAGGGATAAAGAAAATACCATGCTTAGACTAGATAAAGTATGTTCTTATTTTAACTTCATGTCATAGAACTTAATGTTATACTATGAAATTGATCTTAATACTAGATTGCTTGGAGACCCCTCTTTCTAGTGGAGTATAAGTGAATTATTAGAAATAATATATCTATATTTGGATGTGATGCCCATATGAATTGCTATCCATACTTTAACATATTGCACCAAAATTATGTCAACTAGAGTGTCCCGTGTCCACCACAACTCAAAGAGAGAATGCCTAAGCGAAACCATGAACCCCAGCCCATTTTAAACCATAAGAAAACACTATCCAACACATCTACATCACTTTTTATTTTTAGTACTAATTAAATCCGAAAATACAAAAACATTTCTCATACTTGCAAACACTAACCAAAACCTAAAAACATCATATTCCATTGTATTTACCACCATTGCATATTTACTTTACTATTGCATTGCATTTCACTTTTATTGTATTTTATTTCAGTTTTGCTTACATACACCTTGTACTTGACAACCACTTGGTGAGGTTGAGGGCACAAAACAATCTACAACTATTTTGTAGGTTGCTTGACGAAGAACAAAGAGGATCATTCTCTTACACACAGCTCCTTGAGAGTTTGATATTTAAACCCTCGAGCTTCCCTCGTGGGGAAGACTTCCATTTACTACATCACTCCACTTAGAGTCTCAACCGTTAAGGTGCAGAGAGAAGCTCCTACGACAACTGTCAGGAAGTTTTCTGGCGCTCGCATCAAGGAAGTTTTTTGGCACCGTTATCGGGGAGCTAGTAAAAGGATAGCTCACAAGAAAGTTCAACTTCATCACCAACTTGTGTAAACACCTAAGCTTGGAGAGGTTGCACCTACGTGAGTATCATCTTGTTATTTTAGATCTTCAATATAGTTTTAGTTTTGTTTTGTTATTGTCTTTACTTTCATCTTTACATTTTAGTTTTTACATTTATAGTTTCTTTTTTACATTCGGTTTTGCATTTACTTCTTTTTTTCAGTTTTTGTCTTTACTTTTGCATTCAGTTTGTCTTTTTATTTTTAGGTTTGCATTTCATTTGTTAGTTGTTAGTTTAGTAGTATTAGTTGTAGTATCATTTTACTTTCAGTTTTCATTCAAAAGCATAAAATACATAAAAATTAGTATGACTTTACTACTTGCATAATGGGAGAAAGAACTAAATTATGTGACTACACAAATACACCTAATGATTAATTTATTGCTAAGCCCATTACCACACCTGAGATTACAGCGAATAGCTTTGCAGTTAGTCCCAGTTTGCTAAACTTGATAACTAGGGAACAATTTGGAGGTACTACAAATGAGGATGCCTCTATGCATCTTCATGATTTATGTGAAATATGTGACATGCAAAAATTTAAAAATATTGAAAATGATATCCTCAAACTAAAATTGTTTCCATTCTCACTTAGAGGAAAAGCTAAAGCATGGTTACTATCACTACCCACCGCTAGTATAAATTCTTGGGATGATTTAAAAGAAGCATTCATAAATAATATTATTCTCCCATTAAAATTTTGCAAAATAGGAATAACATCTTATCATTTAGGCAAAATGAAAATGAGCATGTAGCTATGTCTTGGGAGAGAATTAAGATAATTCTTAGGACTTTTCCATCACATGGAGTCAATGAATGGACCATCTTGCATTTATTCTATAATGGTTTAAACTATATGTCTAGAAACATACAAGATTCTGCTGCTAGAGGTGCTTTTATGAGTAAAACTACTGTAGAAGCAAAACCATATTAGAAAGTATATTGCAAAATTATAGTCAATGGTATACTGAAAGAGCACCTATTCCTTCTAAGAAAGTAAATTCCATAGAAGAGATAGGCACTTTATCTAATAAAATGGATGCCATTCTTGCTTACATGTCTAAATAAAATGTTGAGAATGTTCCTTTGCAAGACTTAGTTGGTAATAATGCTGAAAGTGTGGATGTGAACTTTGTTAGGAATTTTGGTAATGGTAGTTATGGTAATAATAATTACAACTCTTATAATAAACCTCCATATGTTCCAAACAATTATGGTAATCGTCCTTTCATTCCCTATCCAAATGCTATTGAAAATAAGTGGAAACCTACTAATATGCCACCAAGAAATGGTAATAAACAAGAAGCTAATAGGAACCTTGCTGAACAAGTAGCTAGTCATAGTACGATCATAGATGAATTAAATAAGTCTGTTGCCCTCAAAAGTTCTAACAATAAAGGCTTACAAGCTCAAGCTGCAAATTTAGACAAAGCTCTTTCAAAGCTAGCTGATAATCAAGCCACTTTATTAAGTATGTCAGCGTGAAACCATAAGCACCACCTGTTGTTGGCATGAACTCCATTGTTATTACTAAAAATACTCCTCTGACTTTGGAGGAGACACTTGATGAATTAATGAACTATCAAATTTTTTATTGCAACTTATGTCACGACTTGATTGTTTAAAAGAAGAATCTAATGAAGTAAAAGAAGATGAACCACCTATGGTTAAAAATGAGAAAAGGTAGAATAAGTAAAGATGCTTAGTGAGTTTAAGGATCCACTACTTGATATAGATAAATGTAGCTTGCATGAACTCATTAATGTGCTACAAAAATTTGCTAGTGATCATTCCATAAATTCTCACCAAGCGGGTTTTGGTTCTTATATAGCTAACCATGTGCTTAAAGAAAAGATTGCTAGGTACAATCAAGATGCTATAATACCACCTAATCTTGGGGATGTATGGATCATCAAGGTATTAATTACTATTGGAAAAGAAACACACCATGCTATAATTGATCTAGGTTCTAGTTTTTTAGTTTTATCCAAGGATCTATATGAATTGCTAGAGTTGCAAAATATAGAAAAATGCTCCATGGACTTACTACTTGCTGATGATACCATTAAACATGTTGTAGGAAAAGTTAGTAATGTAATGGTATAGCTTCACATGACTTTCGTTCCTGTTGATTTTATTATCATGGAAAGAGGAGTAAAACCTCTAGTCCAATTATTTTGGGAAGACCTTTCCTTTGTACTACAAGTGCTATTATTGATTCAAAGGAAGGTGATGCAAAGTTTCAGTTTCCATATAAGAAGTGTATGGAACACTTTCCAAGGAAGAGGAACACTCCAAAATTCAAGCTCCCTCATGAGCTTCACCCCTCTTGAAATTCAAGTAAGCCTAGCTACATTGCTTTAAAGAAAGCGCTTTACGGGAGGAAACCCTAATGTTTTTCTTTTAATTTTATTTGTGTCCTCTTGCTATAGAAAGAGACTTTCGTTTTATTTTTTGTTCTGTAGTTTTCAATAAAGTACCAAGTTTTACCCATTTTGGATTGAAAAAGGTTGAACACATATATGGAGTTGTAGATTTCTGCATGAGTCTCTATACCGTATGATTTTTCATATTTTTTATGTAACTCAAATTGATCTCATATTGTAACTATAGTTACAACTTTTTATCCTCTGTATGATCATGTAATTTTGTGATTTTAGGACATGTCTAAGTAGGGTAATTAATTATGCTTTTTTGCTGCTAAAATTCTGGACAGATTCTGTCCCATTTTGTTTTATGCATTCTTTGAGCTTTTAAGTTGAATCTTTTTGATTGATTTGAGTTCATGAGAAAGAATACAATATTATATACCTACTGGAAATTTCATATATACATTTCTTTAAGGATTTCTTGTAGCAACCAATGAGTCTTTTGTACCCATTAATGTCACCCCACAGAAAAGAGATGGGAGAAAATCTTGTGTTGATGTTTTTTCACAGGGATTAGAGGAGCTGCACCAAGAGCAATCCAAGGATGGTGAAAACCATAATGCTGGGTATGCCCAAGGCACCCCACTGGACCAACCACACTCTTGGTTTGCACACGTCTACTTTCTGTTTTTCGAGCAACACATTACTATCGCATAAACTTGGAGCGTCTCTTATTTGTTTTATTTCTATTTGACTAAGACCGCCACTTTGATATATTATGGGAGCGCTACTGGAGGTTTTTTTTAAGTAAGGTTGGATGCTATTAAAAAGTTGGGATTGGGATGTTGGAGTTGATATTAAAAAGATTACACATAGTTGCATGGTTCATATGCTTTGAATGAGTATCAATTTGCAAATGCATTGTGTTGAGTTACCTTTTATTCATGTTTTGATGCTTGATATTAGTTTACATTGTTTTACATGGACTGATTAGAACTATGGACTCTTATGCATGCATGTAGACAGTCAACTTTCTCCCTCTTGCTAGCCCAAAAATAAAACCAACAAGTTAAAACTTGTTATCCAACTCCTTTGAACCAAGTTTTCTAGAGTGTCCATACCTACCTATTGGCATAATTGATATTCCAAGTATGTTTCTCATGTTTTATTGATTTATCTAGCTTCCAAATTAAGATGATTATGGTATGTTTGCTATGAGAAAATTGGTTAGTAAAGCTCTCACAAACTTGATGGCACACTTTTATTTCTTGCACATAATAAACTTGAACCATTGTGACTATCTTATGAAGTTGTGTGCTTGACAAATTATGAGTTGGGAGTTATCATAACCATTCTTTCATGGGGCACATTTTCAACATTGCACTTATTCACATTTAGTTGATATCATGTTCTTTTGTTATGGAAGCCTATCATTGTGAAATAAATTGGAACATTTGTAAGCTCATGGAGTTTGCATATGTGTGATAGAAACGCCTGGGCTGCTAACCCAAGCCATGCATCATTCATGGTAGAAATTTACAGCATCCCACAGTGGGCATTCTATGAAGCGTCTTCAATAAAAAGCTATTCCAATAGTAAATAAAAATAATTGCTGAGATGCCCATTGTTTGTTTGTCTTGTCATTTTAGTATGGGAAACCTCCCATACCATGGGGAAAGAGGTACCCCATTTGGCATCTCGATGATACATGTATGCTACAATGACAAGAACTTTCTTATGGTCCTAAGTTGAGTAGCATGTGGTGTAGGTACTCATATTCAGGGGCATGCGTCATTCAACTTATATTTTGTCAAGCATATAATTCATACTTGCCATCATACTAACCTTAACCACTCAAGATGCTTATGATAGGGGCAATGAGGGCTCAAAGCTCATGAATACCATAGTTCAAACATCATCATATGAGGAAGAGTTTGGAAGCTATATGAAACTTATTCATGATTAATCTCTGCTTATTATCTATCTTTTGAAAGTGTCCACCCTTTTATATTCAGAATTGAGAAGAAAACTCTATGACCACTATAGGATGTTTTTATTTTACTTTTGCTTTTGCATTTTGCATTCATTTGGTCCATAGCTCTTTCTTCTATGTTACACTTTGTGAATTGCTATTGATCATCCTTTCATGGTATATGAGATATCACTTCATTATCTATCTTGCATATTGCTATTCCTTTGAAGAATGAATCATTTGGATTTGTGTAGCAATAGTAATCAGTCTTGATATCCAAAATAGTATTAAAGTACAAAGTCCATGTTAGTTTTATCACCTTCATACTCGACACGAGTATAGGTTAAGCTTGGAGATGTTGATGCATGTAAATGCATCCATGAACTGTGCACTTTATTACTTGACATTCCAACATATTTGCATCATATATGGGATATATTCATATTTTATAATGATATTTGGGAATAATTCACATTTCCCATTTTGTTCCGGAATTAACCCTGCCGAGGCAGAAAATCCCTATTTCAATATTTTTGACTTTCAGGTACCCAAACGATGTCCAATTGACCAGAAACTTCACGGGACCCAGTATTTATCAGAATGAAGAACATTGGGACAAAAATCCGTGAGAAAAGAAGATCGAGGAGGAAACGAGCCCAACACACGTGACCAGGGGGCTGGCCGCGACTGGTGTGCTCGTTTGCCCCTCGAATCTCCGATGCCGTCGATTCTTTCTCCCAGGCGAAGGTTCTGACATAAAACCACGTATAAAAAGGGTCTCCCGATGATTATCGGAAAGGAGCACCGCAGAAGACAGAGACACAAAACAGAGAGGCAAGAGGCAGAAGATTGGAGGGGAAAAACTCCGGCGGGGCACTACCAGTGTGATCTCCACCTCCTCCAACGACTCCAGCACCTTCACCATGATGAAGGGGGAGTAGTCCACTCCTGGACTATGGGTTTGTGGCAGTAGCTATTGTATCTCTCTCTCATGATCTCAATTGTATTAGAACCGTATGAGCTGCATAACATGATTACGGTCATATTTGTATTACCTATGTGGTGGATCTTTATACAGTTGATATTTGAGATTGCAATTATTCAGTATTGAAAGTATATGAATAGATGCATATTATGTACCCTGTTCTTGTTTACTTGTTTTGATCAAACTTGTATATGGTGTGCATTGGTTGGAGCAACGGGGGTGATCTTGCGGGTAGGACAGTAAAACTTGTGAATCACTTGGATGTCTACCTTACTTAGTTGCCTCACTAGGGATAAATAAAATACCATGATTAGACTAGATCAAGTATGTTCTTATTTTGTTTCAAAAAAAAGTATGTTCTTATTTTAACTTCATGTCATAGAACTTAATGCCATACTCTGAAATTGATCTTAATACTACATTGCTTGGAGACCCCCCTTTCTAGTGGAGTATAAGTGAACTGTTAGAAATAACATATCTATGTTAGGACGTGATGCCCATATGAATTGCTATCCATACTTTAACATGTTGCACCAAAATTGTGTCAACTAAAGTGTCCCGTGTCCACCACAACTCAAAGAGAGAATGCATAAGCGAAACCATGAACCCCAGTCCATTTTAAACCATAAGAAAACACTATCCAACACATCTACATCACTTATTTTCAGTACTAATTAAATCCGAAAATATAAAAAACATTTCTCATACTTGCAAACACCAACCAATACCCAAAAAATCATATTCCATTGCACCGGAACAGACAGCTTCCACTTTCACACATTTGGAGCCTGATGCGATCGAATCCAAGCTTTTCTCAGATGCCTGCCTGTGATGAACTTGAGCACTTTGCTTGTTCTAGGTTGCCAGTGCTAGGTGAATTCTGGCTCCCACCACTTGCATTATTTAGAAGTAACTTTTGTTTGGTTGTTGCTTGTGGGCTCATCGCTAACATTCCCAGACAGGGGTGATGAAGTTTTGGGGTGAACTGGGCTGGCTGAAGCTCTCCTAACAGATCCGCAAGGTTCAGTATCATCCATTCCAGCAGAAGCATGCTTTCTCTTTAGCTGACCATCTGGAGATCCAGTGAATGGACTCTCAGTTGCATTTTTATCAGACTGTTGCTGATGACTCGCATGTCTCTGAGGACGAGGTCTCCGGTATCCTTCTGGGAATACATAAGCTGGAATCTCCTTTCTCCGGACATGAGAAACAGCTAGCCAACTCCATCCCAGGCTTCCAAAACATATACTACTACATGTTGATTTCATGCCTAAACTCGTCAACAGTCCCACGAATATCAAACTGTTGACCTTCTTGTATTTTCACACCTTCTTTCCTTGATAAACCCATGAAGAAAGCACAATGAGCACACTGTCTAGAAGGATCTGCATACTCTGATGGATAAGGATGGCATTGCAACTTCCATATGAATCCCATTCAATCTGTAGTGCCAACAAAATAATACAAACATAGTGAACTGTCAAACATTACAGATAAACAATAATCACATCAGTTTAAGATCACATCAAAAAGTTCGCTTGATTCTTAAAACAGGCATGTGAACTATCACCGCACTAGGTCTCCTAAGCCAATCAGTAATTTCTACTACTCAGATCCTACATAATCACCAGCACACACACTCAAAAGAGTGCAACCATAAAAGAGAAACTCTGATAATGCAGTATAGCCCCAGAATAATTACAAGACAAGTGACTAAAGCTGTGCGTAATAACAGAACAAAATCATATATTACCTTTAAAGTCAGTTGCCTCAACCGAGACTCCACCCATCCCTTCCAAAGTCTAAGATCCTCGGCGATGATGTCAACTTGTAGATAATTTTTATATGCCTCAAAGAAATTGAAAGCTTCAAAAAGGGCAGACCAATTAGCCTTATTCAGCTCAATTTCCTGCATTGAAGAGTAGAGAACAGTCAAAAAAATAAGCACCTAACAGAAACTATAACGGTTGTACAGAAAACTACCTGGCATATTTTATTGTCAAACTGAAATTGCTCTATCATAACCCTTAGTGTGCTAGTTGATACATTATAGCTGGAGTTCATGCATGGATATGCTGGGCTGATGATGTGTTCTATCCCGAGGATTCTTGCGCGGATCCCAGACTGGAAACCCAAGCTCTTCCTCTTCAATAGCACAAATCATCACTGGAGTTAGCCAGTGCCACTGGGTGAAAACCCTGAAGAATCTTAAGACCAGCATACTTGGCACAACATTAGGATAGAGCTGGCAGACACGTGCAACCAGTAAAGCCCAAATGACACCTCCAAGAAAACAAGTAACCTGGCCATTTAGACGATTAAATTAAACTTAACAATTCAAAAATAAGCTACTCCGTAACAATGGAAGTAATGAAATTGCACTTACATTTGAGTAAACACCTCTTCTTCTTGCCCAATGCTTCAAACACCTTAATGTTGTTCGAAAATTCCACAAGAAAACATATATATCGTTAATACTGTCATCCTAGATAAACGAAATACAGAAATGGTTGATTAGAAAATAAGAACATAGATTATAATTCCTAGAGTCAACCTCAATATTTGGAACAAGCCTAAGAATTTAGTCAGCCACTCTGCAGCCAGTAAGACTGGGAACAGTTGCTTCATCAATGTCATAAAGAACTGATTCCTGAGAGATATCCAAATCCTGCAGCAATATGTTACGACTAAAATGTATCTCTTGACTATTTGAGGCAGAGAGTGAACTTCCAAGTAAACCATATCATTTCATATCTTAAAGAACACAACAGTAAAATAAATTAAATGGCTGAAAAAGTCAACAGCAGAGGAAGTGCTGCACTGATGGCTGTGAATTTTCCTTTTATCACCCCCAAGACTGTTAGTGAAGAAGTGTGAGTTAAATACATGCATCTCAACTCTCAAGTAGCAAAAGAGGTCATTCAGAGATATGCATAAAAATAAGGACTAAACAGTTCATTCTAACAACTTCTCTGGAGCTAAGAAAAGAAGAAATACAGTCAAAAGCCAATGGCTACAAAGTAGGCTTTACCATGAAGTCAGCGAACAGGAGACAAGTGGATCATGATGATAGAAGATTCAAGGGTTAATCACCACATGAAGTTAAACAGCAAATAAGTTACAATACTAGCATGGCAAGCTCAAAATAGGGGTCTGTCAATTCCATGGAATGCAAACCAGACAGAAGCTCCCTTCTCTATCCGGAGTCCGGACCATGGGTATCACCAGGAGTAATAAATCCACTTTCTGATTCAGAATGCCAGGCTCAAAATCTTATCAAATTGATTAGCTTGGGGTTAATCAAGTTGAAAACTTGTTTGCCAGTCCAAATTGGCCTTGGTTTGAAAATGGCAGGGGCAGGGACCTTCCTATCAAAATCTTCCCACCACATTAAAATGTTCATAAATACATCCTGGGAAAAAATTCAAAAAATTTAACATTGAGCTACAAAACTAAACAGGCTATACTATTGAACATGTTTTAAGGACAGTATTGTTAACCTTCTCAATAAGAGTATCCCTTTTGGTGATTTTCTGACACCCAAGAAGCGTGCCCTGGACAATTCCCATAACAGGTCTATTCGCTTGAGGTGACACAATACATTGTGGCACCATCATCAACTCTAGAACTTCAGCCCTGGTATCAAATGACTGAGGAACATGCATATTCATTTCATCCCCATCAAAATCTGCATTGTATGGTGATGTGACAGACAAGTTTAGACAGAAAGTTGAGTAGGGCATAATTTTAATGCGATGCCCCATGATAGACATTTTGTGAAGACTGGGTTGCCGATTGAAAAGAACAAAATATCCATCATTGAGGTGCCTTTCCACCTGACACATCAAGTAAAAAATGGGTGAGCTAGAGCAGAAGACATTTTGTGTGATGTAGCCATTAAAACAATAACTGACGCACAATGTTCGCACTAACCTTGTAACCCAGCTCCAAATGATGATCACTACTTTTCTTCACGTAACGAAGATCGAGCCTCTGACCATCTTCCCTGATAATGTACTTGGCACCTGTCTTCCCAGGGGGAGGGGGAGGCCCATATTCTTTCAATCTGATATGATCAGATTTAGACATAACTTGTCAAATATCAATAAAAGAATCAGTGATAACATAATATGCCTTAGTAACAGCAAATTAGTTTACCTCTCAATGTTATATGGAGTTACAGTTTCTGGGTATGTCAGATTCAAAGCAATACTCCATGGCACCCCCAATTGATCAATGTTGATATTCGGCTCTGGTGTAATGACGGTACGAACTGAGAAATCAACACGCTTCCCCATCAAGTTTCCTCTAATCCGACCTTCTTTTGCTTTTAGTCTGCTGCAAATTGATTTAATAGGCCTTCCAGAGCGCTGAGTTGCCTGCAATATTTCAAAGAAAGATAATCAGACAACTGATCCAGTAGCGAATAATATGGAAAGTGCACTTGCAGGCTACTCACCCTTGGTTGTCCAGGAAGATCATTGTCAAATTATGTTGCAATGTGAAACTGCAACAACCGAGCAAACTCTGTTATAATATGAGCTGGCGCTCCATTTCTCTCTTGCCTTCTCAAATTTTCATTATGTCGAATTATCATCGCTAATTGATGAGTCAAATCATCCTGTAGAAACAGAAAGATGTACAGTGAGTGAAAGGGTGCCCTAAGAACCAACCATTGGATTTATAACAATTTAAGTAGTACTGGGCTAACCTCACTTCTGGAGGAAGTATCCATCATGACAGATGGTCTCACAGGTGGTGGAGGAATCAGAAGTACTTGCAGTATCATCCAGTCAGGTCTAGCATATAAAAATGCATAAAATGGAACTAGAAACAAAACTAAAGAGTTAACTAAGGTCTACGAAACAAAATTGGAAAATAGGTCCCAGCCTCAAATTGATACGGCAAAAATCTCTTCATACAAACCATCCATTCTTGACTACACTGGGCACATACTCACAGCTTGCAGCTACATGGAAAATTGAAGATGACAACTACATGAATTTGCCCAGTTTGAGCCAAGATGTGCTTACAGTTTACAGCTACATCAGAACTAGTAAAGAGCAGGTTTACAGTTTGCAGCTACATCACGATTAAAGATACAATCTATAATCATTGTGAAAAAGCATTTTCCTCACACTTCTTCGAGATCCCAGATAATAATAACGAGGATCAGAGCAGATTTTATACAATAAAATAGCACAGTAGACTACTCCAAGCGATTGTTCTAGGATGAAAACAGGTTGTTCATAAACCAAGTGGAAATTATACTGTAATCAGCAAAACTGTCTTTCCATCCATTGATATCCATGCCACACTGATTGTTCAAAGAATTACATAACGAGGAACCCAGAATTAAGGTTCCTGCCCAGATTAAGCTCACATAACAACACATGAAAGAATAAAATTAAGCTAACTGCAACTGCAATGTAATAATCAGTGTCGTCGACCACTACTACACCAGCCAACGACTAAATCAAGCTACTACTTAACTCAGAGTCACCGATTCCACTACACCTATCAGCTAGTGCAAAATCAAGCTAATCAGCTGAACAGATTGACGAAGCCAGGGTACTTCTGGCCGGCGGAAGCAGAGGGCTCGTTGAACCACCGGTGCTGGAGCGCTTCCGTCGCCGTGAGCCTCTCGTCGGGGTTGAAGGCAAGCAGGCCGAGCAGGACCTCGCGCCCGGCTTCCGAAAGCTCATCGAAGAACTCCAGGCCGTCCAGCTTCCCGGTAGAGCTGATCTGGTCTCGCAGCTTGGACATCTCGGCGACCATGTCCTCCTCTGTCTTCCCCACGAACAGGGTCTCGCCCGCCAGGATCTCAGCCATCACGCACCCAAGGGCCCACATGTCCACGGCCTGGCCGTAGTACCGGTTGCCCGCGAACTGCTCCGGCGAGGTGTAGATCATCGTGCCGACACGGCACTCCTCGTAAGGCACACCGGCCGGCTTCTGCCTCGTCGCCGAGCCGAAGTCGCAGAGTTTGAGCGCTCCGAACATGCTGACCAGGATGTTCTCCGGCTTGATGTCCCGATGGACGATGCCTGCTCCGTGAATCTTCTTTGCCGCGTCGAGGAGCAGGCGCATCATCCTGCGGGCCACGTCCTCGTCTAAGGGCTGCCAGATCTCCTCGCGGAGGGTGCGGCCGCCGTCGACGAGCTCCATGACGAGGAAGAAGTCCCCTGTCTCGGCGTCCGTTGCCACATCGAAGATCTCGATGATGGACGGGTGTCCGCGGCAGGCGGCGTGGCATCCGGCCTCGCGGGTGATGGTGCGGAGGTCACATCCGCGGAGCCACTTGAGGGCGACCTTCTTGCCGGTCCGGCGGTCGCGGGCCTTGATCACCACGCCGTAGGCGCCGTCTCCGAGCACCTCCTGCTTCTCGTAGTCGCGAATGCTCCCGAAGGCGTACCGAGGCTTCTTGCTGCCATGGACGCGCGGCTCTTGGTCCGGCGCCGGGCGCTTGCGGATCGCCGCCGCCGCCATGGTCTGAGCTCGACCAGAACGCGGGACGACAGCAGAGGAGGGAGGCGGCGATGCGTACGTGCGCCTCTCCGAGAGATCGACGGGCTGTGAAGAAGGGCGGCGAGGTCTCAGGAGGAGGAGGAGAAGAATCAAGCGGAGGCGGAGTGGAAAGAGCGAGCTTGCCCTAGAAAGGAAGAAGGGGATTTTATGAGCTCGCAGCGCTCATCTGTGTCCGAGTTCGAGCGGGATTCAATCGCGATTGGGTACGCGTCGCGTTTACGCGGGTAACGCTGGGACCGTCACGCGCAAGGCAACTCGATCGATGCAAACGCGTTTGCCTCTCAGACCTCCTCACGGACTCCTTAGATACTCTGTTAGCGATAGCGGCCAGCTGGTTCTCCTCTGTAAGTCGGTTTTTGCAGGAGACTAAAGAAGACATGGTACTCCGTAGAGATTTTCACACGGACACAATACCTCCAGAGCATACAAGATTGACCATTTAACGTCTAAGGTTGTTTTTCATACAAAATTGTTTTTCACACGAAACAATCCAATCCACTAGATTTGTTTCCAAATTTAATGATTTCATGTACTTCCTTCGTCCTACAAAGGATGTCGGAGCCCTCCGGACTTCTAGTTCAATTGAATTTTTGCAAAAACAACCCGAATACGTTCAGAACGTTAGAATTTTGGGTTCAAAATCGAAATTCAAATTGAAATCTTCCCGTCACGCTGCCTCTGTCGGTCGACGGGTCCGTCGCTATCCCGCTGCCCTCACGCCGTCGGAGGGAAGCAAAGCTCCTGTCGGCCTCCCGTCGGAGCCGCCAGTCTGAGCTCGCGGACGCACGAGACTTGTCGTCTGCCGCCGCTCTGCCGAGGAAGGAGATCGTCGACGAGGAGTCTGCGGGCGTACGCGCAGGAGGTCACGGACGCGCAGGAGCTTCTCCGACGGCCGCTGCAAGGCAACTTCTTCGAGAAAATGGATGATATCGTCCACATTGACAAAAAATGGTTCTACATGACAAAGGAAAATAAAAATTACTACCTACTCCCCGATGAACCTCGACCATTCCACATAGTGCAGAATAAGAACAACATTGGGAAGGTGATGTTCGTGATGGCTGTGGCGAAGCCAAGGTATGCTGAAGATGGAGAGGTCACATTCGACGGAAAGATTGGTACTTGGGCCTTTTTTCAAGAGACACCGGCTCAAAAGAATAGTAAAAATAGAGGAGACGCTTGAATTGAAACCGGTGACAGTTACACGTGAGGTTATGAGGGAATTCCTCCGTGCTAAAGTAATTTCATCAATTCAAGACCGGTGGCCTGTCAATTCAAGACCGGTGGCCTGACGAAGATGTACGAAGAACAATATATATACAACAAGACAATGCAAAACCTCATCTCCTCCCTGATGATGAGGTTTTTCGACGGGTAATAGCCAAGACAGATCTGGACATCGAGTTGATACAACAACCCCCGAACAGTCTGCACATGAATGTCCTGGAATTGTGCTTCTTTAGGTCTCTACAGTCACTCACCGATACCAGTGCACCAGCAAGTATCAAAGAACTGATAGAGGACATAAAGGAAGAATATCATAACTATGACGTCGACAAGATGGCTCGAAGCTTCCTAACACTGCAGTACTATATGGCTAAAGTTATGAAGGTAGAGGAGCAATACACAACGACTCACCGCACAACAAGAACGAACGCCAACAAGAAGAAGAAACCAAATCCTTTATAGGAGAAGGAGAGGTAGAAAACAAAAATGCAAAGTAGATAAAGGAGGAAAGTGTGTGCTTGTGTGTAGCACAAACAATATATATCCGTGTATGATATTATCGAGAATAGATATGCAATTTACCATGTGCTTGTGTGTACCTGTATGTACTTGTGTATGATATATTACAATCAGTATAATCTGTTCATACTCCAGTTTGTCCAGGCAAGTATCACAGTATCCACTCAGTTATTGACCATATATTGACTTATGGTACATATGTGTATACTGAATCAATACAAAGCAGTTCTTGACGGTTCTTTTCTGAATTATGCCCAAATTTTCTTGATAAAAAAATGGTAGTGTTTCAGTACTACTCCAAGTAAAAAATGGCAGTGTTTCTATAATAAAAAATGGAGTAGTATCATCATTATTCATGAAAGAAGAGTAAGAAGTAGTCCAGATTTGGATGTTCAAGAAGCCCCTGCTCAAGATTTGTGTCTACTTGTGTTTGGAATTAACCAAGGATAAAGTAATGCACTACTACCTGCTAAATATTTTCTCATTGTCCATATTAACCAAGGAGATTTTAAAATCAATATAAGGTTCAATACTTGACTGATCACTGATACTATCAGTTTGTATTCAAGCTTCTGCCCTTGTCACCACATAATGATTCAAACTCTAACTTCCATTCTAAAAAGAAGGAGTAAAATGACAGTATTATGCAAGAAGGATAAATCAAACCTTAACTTTCATTCTAGATGATGTCTTCAAGAAATCTAGATGAGAGAGTGCCTTTACAAACAGTAAAATAATCTGCAAGCAACAATGAATTTCCATCAAAGGAACTGCTCAAAGGCAGTCCCCAGTAAATGCAGTAGATTGGATATGTACTGCCGATGAGATTGCGCAAGAAATCATAATGTTTTAGATATTGTTAGAAAATAAAATCACACTTTCTTTACTATAACTCACAGTAGCAAAGTATAGTCTCCTGCTACTTTCTCTGAACTTATCTACTGCCACTTGCTCTGAATTTCATTTGAATTTATTTAGTAGACAAGTTCCAGATTGTTTTGCTTTACTTTGAATTTATTCAGTAAACAAGTTAACTACTACAACACTACTCCAAGAACTACAACACTACTAGCATTTGGATCAAGCATTCATCACAAACATAATGAGCAACAGCAACTGAAACATGCCTACATAACGTGTAATGGCTTTTCTGTGGATCTTGATGTTGTTGGGCAGACTGGATTTAGCAAGTTACAATTTATGTCTGAACAACTGATTATAAAACAACACCTCAATACCACCTCCTAAACATTTGGAGCATCCATTAGATCAATGAAATGCCAATTGCCAAACTAACGAGCAAGTCAATAGAGATGGCCATGTGCTAGTCAGGATATTAGGACAATCTCCATCACAGTATGCAATGTACAGGGGCAAGTGGCAACAGTTGCGGGACTGTGAAGTTGTACCTGAGTATGATCTTGTCCCACTCATGGAACCCTTCCCTCTTGACATTTTCCATGGTGACGCCCTCATGCCACTAGTTGCGGCCGTTGAGCATGAAGGTCTTGAACCCTAGATCGCGGACTTCCTTGTACAACCTCAGGCTGGAGAGAATCGTTGATGTCTCCCCCCTCTCCACCCACTTGTTGAACTCCCGGTGGTCGAAAAACTCGAGGCTGTAGGCCATTTTCAAATCGAGTGTGTTGCAAATCTCAATTCACGAATTGAACTCATTTGCGAGGGGGGAAATCAAAACTTGAACAGCTTTCGAAGCGCCCTCGTTCAGGACGCACTGCTTCCCAAGCGCCCTCGTCTCTTGGAGAGGCAAAATCCAAACTTGAACTCAAGGAGGAGGAGGCGTACGCGAGAGGGAGGGAGAGGCGATGACGCGCGAGAGGAAGAGGAAGGCAGAAGCGCGGCGCAGTGGAAGCAAGGCGGCGTGGGGCGAGAGGAGGGGGCGGTGGAGAAAGGCGGTGAGTGGCGTTGGGTGGCTCGTGGAGTATAGGGAAGAGAGCAACAAAGAGGGGACAGAGCGAGGAAGAGGGGCGGAGAACCTTCCTGTTTGTCGGAAATTTGTCGGGGGGATTTTACAAAATGACCCGTCCGACATTCTTTTATGGGCGGAGGGAGTAATATATGAAGGTAAATTTATATTTATCTACTAGCATAAAATTAGTCAAATTTAATAAAATTATACAAAAGTATTTACAGATGGAGGGAGTACGTGCATAGAATGAAACGTTTTCAGTCTACTCTTGTTTCTAACAGAAGGATTAGCAGGCCATCTTGTATAATGAACAATACAAGATTCGTACCTGAAGTACTCTTTATCAGGACATCTATTGTCTCTTTATCAGGACATCTATTGTCTCTTTATCAGCGTGGCCTCATCTGTGAAAGGTGGTACCTGAAGTACTTCGTAGTCCGTACCAGTCAGTCTCTCAAGCAACCTTCGTTCCAGCAGCACAATGAACTTCACAGATAATTAACATTTGGGAAATGTTTTCAACCTCCAGAGAGAGAGCTTCTAAGCGTTACTTATCATCTTTCGTACATCAACAAAATCATTCTCTAGTATTTTCCTTTCAGCAAGCGCTTTCGTTCTAAGAACTTCATCTTTGTTGCATTCCATGGTAGCAAGTACACCTAGTAGATATTCTAACTCCTTATTACTTTCATGTAAGGCACACAATGATAAAAAAAAAGCGATAAGCTCATGGTCTAGTTGAGATATACTGCTAAAAGAACGCAACACCAAATAAATTAACTCATCAACCTGCATGAAACCAAAAAAAGAATTATTGGTATAATTTTGACAAGTATTCAAGAACAGAGGAATAATAAGTATGTTTGGCTGCATAATAACAAACAACAGAAGAACTGACACACGCCTCAAAGGATACATTTATAATAGGTCTCGTCCAGATGGAAGCATAGCAAACGGTTTTCTAGCTGAAAAATGCATATCTTTCTGCTCGAATTTTCTACAAACCTATACCCCTGTTGGTATGTCATTCAATAAGCACCTTGGGAGGCTAGCTGGATGGGGTCACCGCGAGGGTCAATGCGTAAAGCATGTCGACTTCGAGAGCCAAGTCAAGGACTTTTAAAGAGCAAACCTGGTCGCGTTACAACACTTGCAGGTGGTCGATCCTTTGATACAAGAGCACAAATATTTTATCAAGAAGCAGTATGCTGACCAGGGCTAGGTGAGGACAGAGGAATATGTAATCAAAGAGCACAACTCCGGTTTCACGTGATGGTTCAGGGATAAGGTTCTTCCTGATCCCCTGCAAGGCGATACTTCGGAGGATGAGAAATTCATAATCGCCTTGTCACAGGGCGCCGCACACAACCTAATGACCTATCAAGCGTATGATATCAACGGCTACACGTTCTACACGGAGGAAAAGGACAAAAGCTACGAATTTACCAGAACTCAGGGGTAACGGGGATATTCTACACCGACGATGTCAAGGAAAGATATTACGAAAGGATCGAGAAGATATGGGAGCTCGATTACGTTATAGAGAAGGTGTCGATGTTATGTGTCAGATGTACCAAGAGCGTCGAGAAAAAAGACCGGTATTTCACCACCATGGTTATACCACCAAAATCCAAGACCACCTATGCGAACATAGCCGCGAAAAATGAGCCATGGGTTTTGGCTACCAAAGTGGACCAATGCTTCTTTATTACTGACCCATCAAAGCCTAGATGGGTTATCGTCAGGAGAGGCAAAAGAAAAATCATCAAAATGAACAGAGTCGCCAACGAGCAAGACTTTGACCAGTACGGCGACATGAAGATGGAAGACTAATATGGCGTCCAAACACTATACACCACAACCCTACCTAAAAAAGACGCTCGTTCAAGAGAAAAAGTGAAGACGTTCTGGGTCTAACCTATTCAACCACGACAAAGAAGGACAAGAACATAACTGTCAAGAAACGCTAAATAGCTAATTGCATGTATGACCACTTTTGTATGCTAATTGCATTGAATATTATGTATCGACACATTCATAATTGTCACTTTTATTATTTTGATAATATTTGAATATTTTAAATACTTACACTATATTTTATAGTTCATATTATGTTTGGACAATTTTTACATTAATAATAGCCTTTGAAAAAAATCCAAAAAATTGTGGCCATCAGGATTCAAACCTGGGTGGCCAGAGTAGTAAAGATAGGAGCTAGAGTGTAGTCACTAGGCTCTGAAGTGTTTTGTGATAGGAACAGCGCACTGCCCTAATTGAGTACTTGGTCCAGAATATACACAACGCATTCCTCCTATATGTGTCTCGTATATTCTGACACTGGGTAAAATCCATCGAGGCGACCTCGATTCACTTTCTCTCTTTCTTCCTCTCTATGCACAGCAACCGCCATCAAACTCAAAGCCACGTTGTCGTCCTCCTTCCCCTACCCCTTCCACGTACCCATCGTCCATGCCCGCCGCAGCCTACCGTCGAGGTGAGCCTTGACCCCCTTCCCCTCCCCTCCCCCTTTCCCTACCCCTTCCTGCCGCCGCTCAGTCGTTGGTGCCTGCGTAGTGAAGAAGTCGCGATGCGAGGATGCCGCCCGCTCGACACCGCCTGCCCGTCTTCGTCTTCCTCTCCATTCCTCCTCCTGCATCACCCGCTCGTCCGCCTCCTGCAGCACATGCTCGTCTTCGTCCCCGTCGAGCACCAAGGTGAACACCGCTCTCCCCTCTCCCTTCACATCCCCCTTCCCAGCCCGAATTAGGCTTCATGTATCTTCTTTATTGTTCTCTACAAAATTCGGCCCGAACTAGGCTTCATGCAGATTCAAGTTCTCTGAACCAACCTGCAGTATCTTGGGAGGAATGTACTAATCTCTTTATGACTAAATGTTTTCCCCCGGCTAAAACTATGCAACTAAGATCTAATATTACAAGTTTTAGACAAGAAGACCGGGAGCCGCTAGCGCTTGCGTGGGAAAGGATGAAAGAAGCCATAATGAACAGTCCTAGTCATGGGATGGAAGAGTGGCTTATATTGCATTTATTTTATAATGGCCTTAACCCAATGTCTAAGTCTATGCTAGATACTGCAGCAGGAGGAACTATCATGAGAAAGTAGGTGAGTGTTGCAAAGAAACTACTTGATGATATGCAAAATAACTATGCTCAATGTCATGTGGAAAGAACTTCAAAAAGAGTAAGTTCAATCACTGAGGTAAACAATGAAGAGCTTACTTCAAAGATAGATGAATTACTTAATATATTGAAGGGTAAGGAACATACCCAAGTTAATGCTATCTCTACCAATGTTAATTTTATAGTTCGTAGTCCTTATAATCCTGCATAAAAAAAACATTATTCAAATCTCGTAGGAGCTCCTTATAATAACTTTCATAATAATAATGGAGCAATCATGGCAATCTCTCGTTTGAACATACTGTTAGAAATTTTATGCAAGCTCAAACCGAGCAAAATAATATGCTTATTAAAATCACGGAGAACCATGAGACTAGTATTGGTAAATTATCTAATCAAGCCGTTGCAATTAGAAATGATATGTAGGCTCTACAGGAAAGGACAAAGACCATGGAAACGGAATTGGGCAAGGTAGCCGAGAGCCAAGCTCTCATACTTGCAAAATTCGCTAGAAAGCCCGAGCCAAATCAGGTGGAAGACATCAAGATGACAAGGGTCGAGAATACTGAAGATAAGCCTGAAGATCTAGATTGTAGCAACACACCAACACTTGAATATACCATGGAGGATCTATTAAAGATGATAACGTCAAGAATCCAGGTATTGAAAAAGGTAATGATGCTACCTATCAACAATTTATTCAACAAGTAGCATCTAAAGTTGGAGATTTAGAGATGGAGTATAAAAGACTAGCTTATAAGCTTCCTGCTAAATTAGATGATATATTTGTTCCCACTATTAAAATTAAGATTAGGGTCAATGAGATATCTACACTTTGTGATCTTGGTGCAAGCGTCTCAACGATTTCCAAGATTCTATTCTATAAACTAAACTTGGGGACATTTGCAACTACTGAAATGAGACTCCATCTAGATGATTCTACATTTAATAAAGTTGTTGGGATTAAAGAAAATATAGTGGTAGAAATTAAAGGCAATCCTGCACTTATTGATCTTGTTATAGTGGACATGCCCGAAGATCCCATCTTCCGATGCCTTAAACTCCAGAGTCGGCGTTTTCACCTTCTTATTCGTCACGGGCATCTCGGACGGGTCGATGTTCTTCTTGATCTCCTGGTACTCCTTAGCGTGCAGTATGGCTTCAACAAAGGCGGCATTCCTGTCCTCGCATTCTCGTGCCTTCTTAGGGTCTCCCCGGATTGTGATGATACCATTGGGACCTAGCATCTCAGACGGGTTGATGTTCTTCTTGATCTCATGGTACTCCTTGGCGTGCAGTATGGCTTCAACAAAGGCGGCATTCCCGTCCTCGCATTCTCGTGCCTTCTTAGGGTCTCCCCGGATTGTGATGATACCATTGGGACCTAGAATTTTCATAATGTTGTAAATATAACAAGGGCGAGCCATAAAGCCTAGTAAGTCGGACGCCCAAAGATAGCGTGGTATGCGCTCTTGAACGAGACCACTTCGAAGTAAAGTGATTACGTCTGGTAGTTCTTTGGAGTTCCAAAGGTAACATCCAAAGTGATCTCTCCTAGAGAATTTGCTTGTATTCCGGGGACAACTCCAGGAAAATTCACAGAGCTGTGATTCAGTTGTGTTTCCAATATCCTCATCCGACGCAGTGTTTCGACGTAGATGATGTTGATACTGCTTCTACCGTCCATGAGGGACTTGGAGAACCCATAGCCATCAATAAGTGGATTGATGACCAGAGCGTACTTTCCTCGCCTGTGTAGCTTAGGCGGTTGATCGCTTCGGTTAAAGGTGATTGTAACTTCCGACCAATCCAAAAACTGAGGGACAACCGGAACAGTTGCATTGAGCTAATGCATCACTGCCTTTTTGACCTTGGCTGGTTGAGATCCGAGGAAGTAGATATAAGTGTCCTTCTTGGTTGGGAAGGTCTTCTTTCCATCCGACTTAGGATTTGAAGCTTGTGCCTCCTCCATGTCAGAATCTTCCTTGGACTCTTTCTCTTTGTCGAAATTTTTCTTTCCTTTTCGTCGCTTGGCCCTATAGTGATACATTGCAAATGTATCTATAATTTTTGATGTTCCATGCTTGGTTTTATCTACTTTCTTATGTTTTGTCCATGCTTTGGAGTACTTTTATTATGATTTCTTGGACTAACCTATTAACAAGAGCCATAGTGACAGCTGCCTATTTTCTGCTATTTTTGGTTACAGGAAAGTCAGAAAATGAATATTCTCAGAATTGGACGGGACAAAAGCCAAAACTCTTTATTATGAATTGTCTAAGTAGTTGATCACATTGCTAAGAATATTTACATCATATGAAGCAAATGTGTTCGTGAAAGTTCTTTTATCGCACTCAGTTTTCAACTGAATTGCTTGAGGACAAGCAATAAGCTAAGCTTGGGGGATTTGATACGTCCAAAACGTATCTATTTTCCCGAACACTTTTGCTATTGTTTCTCCTCTATACTTGTGTGATTTGGATGCAACTAATGTAAACTGACGCTGTTTTCAGCAGAATTGCCTTGGTGTCTACTTTTTGTGCAGAAAATCAACTATCAGGAAAAATCCCGGAAAATATGCAAAAAATCCTATTTCACCCGAAGACTCCAGGAGCCAGAATACGAGACGAAGAAGAGCCCTGCCCTGGAGTGGCCACGCCACCTGGTGGCGTGGACCAGGCCAGGCTACGCCAGGGGGTGGTGTGGGCCCCCCAGGCACCCCCTCGGCCTCTCTCTTCGCCTATAAGGAGCCTTCTGACCTAAAAACTTCAGGGGGTTCGACGTTTTTCTAGAAGGAGTTCCGCTCCGCCGCCACCACTAGATTCCACAAAACAGTACCAGAAACTCCGTTCTGGCACCCTGCCGGGATGGGGAATTGGAGGAGATCATCGCCATCATCATCACCATCGCTTCTCCATCGACCATCCATGTTTCCCCCATCTATGTGTGAGTAATCCCCGGCTATAGGCTATGGGGATGGTAGGTATTGGATGAGATCGTTCATGTAATGGCATCAAATTGTTAGGGCATGGTGCCTAGTATCTTTTATTAGTGCTTTATGACTTTGTTGCTGATACGTCCAAAACGTATCTACTTTCCCGAACACTTTTGCTATTGTTTCTCCTCTATACTTGTGTGATTTGGATGCAACTAATGCGAACTTATGCTGTTTTCAGCAAAATTGCCTTGGTGTCTACTTTTTGTGCAGAAAATCAACTATCAGGAAAAATCCCGAAAAATATGCCAAAAATCTTATTTCACCCGAAGACTCCAGGAGCCAAAATACGAGATGGAGAAGAGCCCTGGGGTGGCCACACCACCTGGTGGCGCGGGCCAAGCCAGGCCGCACCAGGGGGTGGTGTGGGCCCCCTAGGCACCCCCTCGGCCTCTCTCTTCGCCTATAAGGAGCCTTCTGACCTAAAAACTTCGGGGGGTTCGACGTTTTTCCAGAAGGAGTTCCGCTCTGCCGCCACCACCAGATTCCACGAAATAGTACCAGAAACTCCGTTCTGGCACCCTGTCGGGACGAGGAATTGGAGGAGATCATCGCCATCATCATCACCATCGCTTCTCCATCGACCATCCATGTTTTCCCCATCTATGAGTGAGTAATCCCCCGCTGTAGGCTATGGGGATGGTAGGGTTTGGATGAGATCGTTCATGTAATGGCATCAAATTGTTAGGGCATGGTGCCTAGTATCTTTTATTAGTGCTTTATGACTTTGTTGCGACTTGTTGTGCTTAATGCTTGTCACTAGGGCCCGAGTGCCATGATTTCAGATCTGAACTTATTATTGATTTATTATGATAGTATTGTTTCTGGTCTTATCTACAAGTTGTATACACACGTCGTTGTCCAGAACCTATGGCCCCGAAGTGACAGAAATCGGGATAACCAGGAGGGAAAGGCTTTGATGTGAGGATCACATGTGTTCACAGAGTGTTAATGCTTTGCTCCGGTGCTCTATTAAAAGGAGCACCTTAATTGCCAGTAGTTCCCTAGAGGCCCCGCTGCAAACGGGCTGGCAGGACAAAAGATGTTGTGCAAGTTCTCATTTCGAGCACGTATGACTATATATGGAACACATGCCTAGGATTGTCTAGTACTTGGGTGATTTATCTTATTTATCTGCAATTGCCCTATGTTCTGATTGCTATGTGAATTGTCTTGTCCATGCAACTCCCGTCCATCCATCCCTATGCCTACCGCACTCGAATCCCACGGTTTACTGCTTTTGTTACTACTGTCTTTACTTTACTGTTGTTGCTACTTTACTATTTCTACTACAAAACTGTTGCTACTGATAAACTGCTATGAGCAAGATTGTTTCCAGGTGCAGCTGAATTGACAACTCAGTTGTGAAGGCTTATACATATTCTTTGGCTCCCCTTGTGCCGAATCAATAAATTGGGTTTCAGTTCCCTCGAAAATACTGTGATACACCCCCTATACTTGTGGGTCATCAAGACTATTTTCTGGCGCCGTTGCCGGGGATCATAGCTTTATTTATCAAGTTCACTTGGATTCTCTATTGTTCGCTTCTATCCATCCATCATGGGTAAGTCTCGTGATGGCAAGGTTCCTATTTTACCATCCACTACAAGAAGAGGTACGGTTCTGAACACCTTTGTTGCTCTTGATTCACCATTTGTTATGAGTAAGCTCGTTACACCACCACATACACATGCTACACACACTGCTACTACTGCTGAATCTAAAACTTCTGATGTTTATGATGCTGCTTCTACTGTGCTTGATAAGAGTGGTTCATTAGGTCCTTTCCTAGATGCTACGATTGCTAGAACTATAGCTGGAAATACTGAAACTCCTAATGAAGACACTACTACTACACTTGTTAGTTCACTTGAGTCTAGTGAAAGTTATGATATTGAAGATGGTTATGTTGAGATGAACGATGAATTTATTAAAGAATGTAAAAACACGCATGATAGGAGCGCTGCTAAGAGTCTCCTTGAGAGGCATACTATTAGACCCAAATTATCTCCTATTGCTAAGTTTGCTGCCTCTCCCATAAACATTATAGATAAAGATTATGATTTCTCTCTCGATCTATCTTACATAGCTATTGTTGAGAAAGAACCTTTTTGTGGGACTAAGAATGAAAGTGAAGTAGCACATATGAATGAACTTTCTACCATGAGTGACTTGTTTTCTGATGATATTAAGATGCGTACTTACTTTGTTGCTAAGATTTTCCCCTTTTCATTGAAAGGAGAAGCTAAAACTTGGTTTAGTAATTTACCTCCTGGATCTATTGATGGCCTTGATTGCTTGATTAGTACTTTCCTGCAGAAATATTTTCCTCCTAGTGCTAGACATGCTATTTTGCAGGAACTTTTTGATTTTAAACAGGGAGAAAATGAGGTATTGCCTGAATCTTGGGCAAGGTTTTGTGCTTTGATTCATGCACAGGTTGGAAGTCCATTACCTAAGAATGAGCTTCTTGATATATTTTATAATGGACTAACCGAAGAATCTAGGACATACCTAGATAGTTGTGCTGATTGTGTTTTCAGGAATAGGACTCCTAAGGAAGCCAAGGAATTGATGGCTAAAATAAACAAGAATTATGAAGATTGGACTCCTCCTGAACAAGCTATACCTGAAGTAATTGTACCTGAACCTACTATACCAGTGTTTATTCCAACATCAAAGAAGAGGGGAGTTATTGAATTAAATGATGAAGTGATGAAGGAAGCTAAGAAATATCTTAAGGAGAAAGGAATTAAAGCTGCAAATGTCAAGAACTTACCTCCTATTGAAGAGTTATGTAAGCCTATTCCCTACTCATCCACTATCGAGGTACACTCTCTCCAACACTTTGATGAAGGTGATATCTCTTATTCTAAACCTCATGATCAATGCTTAGAAGAATTCGATATTTTCATTGTTAAGCAAGATAATTTTAATAAGAGGGTGCAAAATCATCTAATGGAAAACTCTAGAGCTATTGTTGAGTTAAAATATATTGTGGAAAGAACCTCTAATGATGTTAAAATGATTATTAAACACTTTCAAATGGTTCAAACTCAAATAGATCAACTCATTAAAGTGCAAAAAGACTTGCTAGTTAATGCTGCTAAAGAAAAACATGCTTATGAAATTAGAACTAGAAGTGGTGCTGCTGCCTAGGATCCTCTATATCCTGAGGGGCACCCCAAAAGATTTGAGCAGGATTCTCAACAAGCTGAAAATAGTGGCTCTACTCGTAAGAAAAGGAAAAAGAAACATAAAACTATTGTAGAACCCTCTGAACCTGCTATAGATCCTAATAGTATATCTATTTCTGATGCTGAAACTGAAAGTGGTAATAAAGAAAATGAAGTTCCTGATGAAGAAGAAGTTGAAGAAGAACCTGAAAAGCACACTAAGAATACTAAATACACTAAAGAAGATTTTATTGCTAAGAAACATGGTAGTGAAAGAGAACCTTGGATCCAAAAACCTATGCCTTTCCCTGATAAGAAACACAAGTCAAAGGAAGATGAACACTATAATATGTTTTGTGAGTGGATGAAACCTTTATTCCTGCAAATTCCTTTGACTAATGCTATTAAATTGCCTCCTAACTCAAAGTATATGAAGGATATTGTCTCGAATAAAAGGAAGATCCCTAATGAAGAAATCTCTACTTTGCTTGCTAATTATTCCTTTAATGGTAAGGTTCCAAAGAAACTTGGAGACCCAGGGATTCCAACTATCCCTTGCTCTATTAAGAACAGTTATGTTAGAACTGCTTTGTGTGATTTTGGGAGCTGGAGTTAGTGTTATGCCTTTCTCTCTCTATAAGAGGCTTCAACTAGAAAAATTAATACCAACTGATATATCTTTGCAAATGGCTGATAAATCTACCACTATTCATGTTGGTATATATGAGGATGTACCTGTTCAAGTGGCTCAGAATTGCTTGATATTAACTGATTTTGTTGTGCTTGAAATGCCTGAAGATGATAATATGTCTATTATTCTTGGGAGACCTTTTCTTAATACTGCAGGAGCTGTTATTAATTGTAATCAAGGAAATGTGACTTTCAATGTTAATGACAAGGAACATACTGTCTATTTCCCCAAGAAGATTGATAGGACTTATGGTTTGAATTCAATTGAACATGTTGAGGGCATTCAAGTTGGAGAAATATATTGTCCCATACCAAGAGAAAAATATAAAACTATTATGATTGGGACCATTGCTATCAAAGTTGAGGTAACATAATCATTAGTGGAATACAAAGTTTTGTCTCATATGAAATTGTTTTGTAACAAGACCTGAACAACCTTGTTAACAAAAGGATTTCATTGAACAAAACAATGTTTTCACCATGATTATCTCCGCTTACTTCTATTCTATCTATTTTAGTTTTTGTTTATGCCTAACTTAAAGGCGTTAAAAAAGTACTTATTGGGAGATAACCCAAAAGTTTTAGATGAGTCTTGGAAGTTATTACTTCAGTAATAACCGCTCCTTATACTTTTTATTTGTTTTTGTGCCAAGAGTAACCTCTAATGAGAGAGAAGTAATGATTGGGAAAGTTGCTGTCCCGAAACAGATTTCTGTGCTTCACCGTAAAAATTCGTGTAAAATCTCTGAACGTCTTTTTGAGGCACGAATTTTTGTGCTTCTCCCCAGGTTGTTATCTAACTTTTGTTAGTTCAACACTTTTTGATTTGAGCAACAGAAGGTCTTCGAAAAAATTCGTATTTACCTGCTGGTCTGTTTTGACAAATTTCTGCCATTTTCTGCATTTGCTTGTTGTTGGTTCCTTTTTGAGTTCTTTTGGGGAATTGAGCTTTTTGAGGGAAGTGATCCAGTAGCTAGTGTTCTAATGGAAGTTTATTGGTGTTAGAACTGAACCTTAAGACCTATTATCTTGAGTGCACTAATGTTTCTAATAAAGATTGTGTGAAGTATTGTATGAAGGAAAATTTTCAGGTGTATGGAAGGAATGAGTAATGAGATGAAGGATGGACTAACGCTCAAGCTTGGGGATGCCACGCGTGTCACCCCAAGAAATATCCAAGAAGTACAAGCGTCAAAGCTTGGGGATGCCCAAGGCATCCCCCTTCTTCATCAATAAAAATCCCAGGTTTCTTCCAAACGCTTCATTTTTATTGTTTCATGCACGGTTGTGTTGTTCTTGGAGCGTCTTCTTTTTCGTTTTTGTTTTGGTTTTTCGTTTGCTTTTGTTTGCTTAGTTTTCTTAATAAATTGGTTGGATCTCCTCTTTCATGCATTGGTTTTCAAATAGTTTGGTTTGGTTTGGAAAAGAGTACGAAAGCTCATGCTTAAGTGGTAAAAAGAGTTTGTTTTTGACTATGGCCTATGCTTTGTCATGCCATGCTTTGTTTTGGATTTATGCTTAGTATTCTTTGCTGTAGCATGGCTTTGTATAAACAATTGAGATTGCTTAATGTGCCTTGGATGAATAATGCGTTGTTTTAGCATATTAAAGCATAGTATAGTGGTATTCTCCTTTGATGCTTTATTTGGGTTGACTTGGCGCATGCTCACACCATGTTATGACTATATCAAGTCACCATAAGCCTTTATGATCCTTTAGTTTTCAACTTGTAATATCACTTTATGCTTTGATTAATGATGTTTTGTCGCTCTGCATGATTATGGCCATTATTGCTCTCTCGTTTGTCGCTCCCTTTCTATTGCTAGCCTTCACTTTCACTGAGTATGCTTTACTCATGTTTCCAACTCCCTAAAACCAAATATTTCCAAAGTGTCCACCATACCTACCTATTAGCATCATTTGCTACTTCCGTGCATATTCAATATGCCTTGTTTTCTTCCGAGTAAAATGTTTGCTTGTTATGAGAAAGTTAGTTAGTAAAGCTCTCACAAACTTGATGGCACACTTTATTTTCTTGCACTTAATAAACCTGAACCATTGCGTCCTTATTTGTTTCGTATATGCTTGCGCTTTATAAGTTGAAGTTAGTAGAACCATGTATCATGGGGAACGCTTTCAACATTGCACTGGTACCTTGTACCTCGTTGATATCATGATTCTTTTTCTTATGGATCCCGGTGGTGTGAAATAAAAGTGGAACTTGTAAGATCATGGAGTTTGTATGTATGTTATAGAAACGCCTGGGCCGCTAGCCTAAGCCATGCCTAATCATGGTGGAAACTTGCAGCATAACCATGATGAGCATTCTATGAAGCATCCTTAATAAAAATCTATGCACATAGTAAATAAAAAGATCACTGAGATGCTCATTGTCTGCTTGCCTTGTCATTTTGATTATGGGATAGCTCCTCTATCATGTGCAAGGGGTACCCCGTTGGAGGTTCTCTATGATACATATATACTTACAATGACAAGAGCTTACTCGTGACTGAAGTTGAGTAGCATGAGGATTGGTCTTCATAAGTGAGGGGCATGAGACTTCGATTTATAACTTGTCAAGCATATCCTCTTAGTTGTGTCACTTTAACCTTAACCACTTAAAGATGCTTATGACAGGGGCAATGAGAGCTCAAAGCTAACAAGTACCATACATTCAGCATTTGGAAGCCTTTCAAACTTTTAACCTTTTTTGTTTTCCTTGTTGAGTCTCCACACATTCTATGAGCACTTTATTGAGAGCATAGTGGCCATTTTAGTTCTATGTGCATTGTCCCAAGACTTGTTGATTGATGCATAACTTTGATATTGCTTGTTTTAAACTATTTGTATCTAGTCACTCTTATGAACTTTGAAGGTGTCCTGTGCATTTATATTTGCTACTCTATGAGGGACAAGCCGAATGCTACTATGCTATGTTTTCTTTATGTGAAACAAACAAACGTCTTGCAAAGCATTGTTATTCATGAATCTTTTGTTTGTGCCTTTTCATGTTGCAACATAGTTTATTTGCCTTATTGCTAGAACTTTTTCATGTTATGATTGAAGTACTATGATCCCAGCTTCGAATGTTTTACAAATACTTTGATCAAGTTTATTATGGTGCATGTCACCTCAAAAAATATTCTTTCTTTTTATCACTTACTTACTCGAGGACGAGCAGGAGTTAAGCTTGGGGATGTTGATACATTGCAAATGTATCTATAATTTTTGATGTTCCATGCTTGGTTTTATCCACTTTCTTATGTTTTGTCCATGCTTTGGAGTACTTTTCATATGATTTCTTGGGCTAAACTATTAAAAAGAGCCACAGTGCCAGCTGCCTGTTTTCTGCTATTTTTGGTTCTAGGAAAGTCAGAAAATGAATATTCTCGAAATTGGACGGGACAAAAGCCAAAACTCCTATTTCACCAGAAGACTCCCGGAGCCAGAATAACAAAGACATGATAGAATCAATAATCAATATGAAATAGCATCTCAATATCCATCGGATCCCCGCAAACACAACATACAGAATTACAAATAGATGATCTTGATCATGAACGGAGCTCACAAGATCTAAACATGATAGCACAAAGGAGGAGAACCAGCCATCTAGCTACTACATGGACCCGTAGTCTAGAGATGAACTACTCACGCATCACACCGGAGGCTTGCATGATGATGAAGAAGGCCTCCAGGGTGGATTCCCCTCTCCGGCAGGGTGCCGGGAAGAGCTTCAGATCCCTCATGGTCTAGGGATGGAGATGACGGCGGCTACAGACTCTTTTGTGGAATTTTGATAGGGTACTTAGGGTTTCTGTATCAGAGGCAACTTATAGGCGGAAGGAGAGGCGGAGGGGGTGCCTGGGGCGGCCAGACCACCCCCTGGCGCGGGCCAGGCCTAGCCATGTGCCCAGGTGGTGTGGTCGGGCCCTGGCCTCTCTCCGTCTCGTATTCTGGCTCCAGGTGTCCCTCGGTGAAAAACTGACTTTGGTTTTTGTCCCGTCCAATTCCGAGAATATTCATTTTCTGACTTTTCTAGAACCAAAAACGATAGAAAACAGGCAGCTGGCACTGTGGCTCTTGTTAATAGGTTAG
Source organism: Avena eriantha (assembly GCA_910589775.1). Classification (NCBI taxonomy): domain Eukaryota; kingdom Viridiplantae; phylum Streptophyta; class Magnoliopsida; order Poales; family Poaceae; genus Avena; species Avena eriantha. The sequence goes on along the minus strand of OU342741.1, from coordinate 159,965,319 downwards.
CCCAAGAAATCATATGAAAAGTACTCCAAAGTGTGGACAAAACATAAGAAAGTAGATAAAACCAAGCATGGAACATCAAAACTTATGAATATGTTAGAAACGTATCAATATCCCAAAGCTTAACTCCTGCTCGTCCTCGGGTAGGTTAGTGATAAAAGGAAAGAATAATTTTTGCGGTGACATGCACCATCATAAACTTGATCAAAGTATTTGTAAAACATTGAAAGCTGGGATCGTAGTACTTCAATCAAAACATGAAAGACAAAGTTCTAGCAATAAGGCAAAGCAACTACGTTGCAACATGAAAGGCACAAACAAAAGATTTATGAATAACAATGCTTTGCAAGGCGTTTGTTTGTTTCACATAAAGAAAACATAGCATAGTGGCATTCAGCTTGTCCCTCATAGAGTAGCAAACATAAATGCATAGGACACCTACAAAGTTCATAAGAGTGACTAGATACAAATAGTTTAAAACAAGCAATATCAAAGCTATGCATCAATCAACAAGTCTTAGGACAATGCACATAGAACTAAGAATGACCACTATGCTCTCAAAAAAGTTGCATAAAGATAGAAGGTGGAGACTCAACATAAAAGTTAAAAGAAAGTCCTTCATGGAAGGAAGTAGGGATTCAAGTCTCATAAAGAGCTTCCAAAAATTATGGTACTTATTAGCTTTTAGCTCTCATTGCCCCTATCATAAGCATCTTGAAGGTGATTAAGGTTAAAGTGACACAACTAAGAGGATATGCTTGACAAGTTATAAACCGAAGTCTCATGCCCCTTACTTATGAAGACCGAACCTCATGCTACTCAACTTTAGTCATGAGTAAGCTCTTGTCATTGTAAGTACATATGTATCATAAAGAACCACCAACGGGGTACCCCTTGCACATGATACAGGAGCTATCCCATAATAAAAATGACAAGGCAAGCAGGCAATGAGCATCTCAGTGATCTTTTTATTTGTATTTGCATAGGTTTTTATTGAGGATGCTTCATAGAGTGCTCACTATGGATATGCTGCAAGTTTCCACCATGATTAGGAATGGCGCAGGCTAGCGGTCTGGGTGTTTCTCTAACACACATACAAACTTCATGATCTTACAAGTTCCACTTTTATTTCACACCACCGGGATCCATAAGCAAAAGAACATGATATCAACGGGGTACAAAGTATAAGTGCAATGTTGAAAGCGTTCCCCATGATACATGGTTCTGCTAACTTCAACTTATAAAGCGCAAGCATATACGCAACAAATATGGATGCAATGGTTTAAGTTTATTAAATGCAAGAAAGTAAAGTGTTCCATCAAGTTCGTCAGAGCTTTAATCACTAATTTTCACATAACAGGTTTAATTTGGAAAGTAGACAAAAACATGAATATACTTGGAATAGCATATGCTAATAGGTAGGTATGGTGGACTCTTTGGAATAACTTGGTTTTAGGAGTTGGATGCATGAGTGGAATTCATACTTGGTTGCGGAGGCTAGCAAAAGACTAGGAGCGACAAACTAAGAGAGCAATAATGGCCATAATCATGCAGAGCGACAAAACATCATTGATCAAAGCATAAAGTGATACTACAAGTTGAAAACAAAAGGATCATAAAAGCTATGGTGACTTGGGATAGTCATAACATGGTGTGAGCATGTGCCAAGTCAACCCAAATAAAGCATCAAAGGAGAATACCACTATACTATGCTTTAATATGCTAAAACAACGCATGATTCATCCAAGGCACATTAAGCAATCTCAATTGTTTATAACATGTCATGCTACAACAAAGAATACTAAGAATAAAGCCAAAACAATATCAAGTATGGCATGACAAAGCATGGGTCACAGTCAAAAACAAGCTCTCTTTACCACTTAAGCATGAAGTTTTCAACTCTTTTCCAATCCAAACACAAATGTATAAAAGAGGGGGTCCAACCAATTTATTCAGCAAACTAAGCAAACCAAGCAAATGAAAAACCAAAAAGAAAATGAAAAATAAGACGCTCCAAGAACAACACAACTGTGCATGAAACAATAAAAATGAAGCGTTTGGAAGAAACCTGGGATTTTTATTTATAAAGAAGGGGATGCCTTGGGCATCCCCAAGCTTTGACGCTTGTACTTCTTGGATATTTATTGGGGTGACACGCGTGGCATCTCCAAGCTTGAGCTTTAGTCCTTCCTTCATCTCATTACTCATTCCTTCCATACACCTGAAATTTTTCCTTCATACAAAAATTCACACAATCTTTATTAGCAACATTAGTGAACTCAAGATAATAAGCCTTTAGGATTAGTTCCAACACCAATAAAACTTTCATTAAAACACTAGCTACTGTAGCACTTCCCTCAAAAATCTCAATTCCCCAAAGAGAACTCAAAAAGGAACCAACAAGAAGCAAATGCAAATAATGGCAGAAATCCGTCAAAACAGACCAGTAGGTAAAGACGATTTTTTTTGAAGACCTTATGTTGCTCAAATCAAAAAAGTGTTGAATTAATGAAAGTTAGATAACAACCTGGGTCAGAAGCACAAAAGTTCACGCCTCAAAAGGACGTACAGAGATTTTACACGAATTTTTACGGTGACACACAGAAATCTGTTTCGGAACAGCAACTTTCTCAATCATTACTTCTCTCTCATTAGAGGTTACTCTTGGCACAAAAAGCAAATAAAAAGGATAAGGAGCGGTTATCATAGAAGTAATAACTTCCAAGACTCATCAAAAACTTTTGGGTTATCTCCCAATAAGTACTTTCTTTAACGCCTTTAAGTTAGGCATAAGAAGCAAGAAAAAGAATCAAGTGTTCTCAGATAAACAAGCATTAAAACCAAATTTCTTGCCCTTACATCTCTTACTTTTATTCTTAACCTTGGGGAACTTATGAATGCTTGGTGGAGAAACAAAGTGCATGGTGCCCTTTTCCACATCTATTATTGCTCCAAGGAGTTTCAATAGGGATCTTCCAAGTGTAATTTGTTCTTTTCCTACACATTCAATAACAAGATAATCAGTAAAAACCATTTTCCCTAGGATCTTTGTAAACACTCCTTTAGCTATTCCAATGGGTAATATTGTGGCATTGTAGCAAGAAAATTTTGTTTTCCTCCTTCAGAAATCCCCCAAAGATTCAAAAATTCATAGATATCTTTGGGCATAAGACAAAATTCAGACATGATATCACAGCGAGCATGAAAAGTTTCATTATTTATAGCAATCTTTACTGTGGGAAGCCATTTTGATGGTTCAAAATTTATTGGAACATAGTTATGATGCTCTCTAAGTGTATTATAGCAATCTTTCAAACTAGCAGTGCTGGTATCAAGAGTATTCAATCTAGCAAATATGTTTATGAAGGAAGCATTAGTTTTGCTAGGCAAGTTGTAAGTAAAGACCAACTTTTTTATGGCATTAACAGCATCATTCTCATTGCATTGGAGGAAATCTCCTCCCACTACAACATCCAAAGCATATCTATAGCAAAGAGCGATTCCAAGGTAAAAGCTACTAAGGAACAAGCTTTGAGTCATTTTAGGTTCAGTTTTTTCATGTAGATCAGAGATTCTAGACCAAGCTTCTTTGAAACTCTCTTCAACTCCTTGTTTAAAAGTGAAAATCATTTCCTCACGTGACATAGTGACTAGAGCAATGCTAGACATAATGGCAACTTAAGATAGTAACTAATTTTTTTGTGTTTTTGATAAAGAAAGCAAACTAGTAAAACTAACTTTTGTGTGTTTTTGATAAAGGAACAAGCAAACAAAGCAGAAATAAACTAAGCAAAACAAAAATAATAAAGTAAAGAGATTGGTTATGAGGGACTCCCCTTGTGAAGATGTGCTTGACTCCCCGGCAACGGCGCCAAAAAAGAGCTTGATGGCCCAAAATATATCGAGCTCGTTAGGGAACCCCAAGAGGAAGGTATGATGAGCACAGCAGCAGGTTTTCCCTTAGTTATGAAACCAAGGCTATCAATCCAGTAGGAGCAAGGAAACACCCCAAACGTGTAGCTAGTTGAGCTTTGGCAGGGCACACTACCGGTGCCAGCAGCAACGTGGAGACCTGCACAACACAACCATAGAACTCTGTCCCCAACTTGCGATGAGGTTATCAATCTCACTGGTTTTGCTGAAAACAAAGAATTAAATGTATCAAGTGTAAGAAAGTAATAGTTTGCAGAAAGTAAACACAAAGCAGTAACCAGTTGATTGTAGATTGATGATAAAGAAAAGACCGGGGTCCATAGTTCACTAGTGGTGGCTCTCCTTAAAATAGATGACATGTTGGATGAACAAATTACAGTGGGGCAATTGGCAAACATCGAGAAAGCATACAAGCATATACTACTCATCTTGACTCCGTTGAGATTTGATTGGGCATTACAACATTATACATAGACCGCCATCCAACTGCATCTATGACTAATAATCCACCTTCAGGTTATCATCCGAACCCCCTCCAGTATTAAGTTGCAAGCAACATATAATTACATTACGAATTGCGTGTAATGTAAATAATCCGATTGTTCTATGAACAAAGGATTGTTGTTTTCTCCCTAGTAACAACATCACATCTAGTACCTTAAAGATTTCTGTCACTTCCCCAGATTACCAGAGGCATGAACCCACTATCGAGCATAAATACTAACCCTTGGAGTTGCTAGCATCTATTTGGACAAGATATCTACTTACAACAGAAAGCATGCAAGATCACAAATAACAAAGACATGATAGAATCAATAATCAATCTGAAATAGAATCTCAATATCCATCGGATCCCCGCAAACACAACATGCAGAATTACAAATAGATGATCTTGATCATGAACGTAGCTCACAAGATCTAAGCATGATAGCACAAAGGAAGAGAACAAGCCATCTAGCTACTACATGGACCCGTAGTCTAGAGATGAACTATTCACGCATCACACCGGAGGCTTGCATGATGATGAAGAAGGCCTCCAGGGTGGATTACCCTCTCCGGCAGGGTGCCGAGAAGAGCTTGAGATCCCTCCCGATCTAGGGATGGAGATGAAGGCGGCTACAGACTCTTTCGTGGAATTTTGATCAGGTACTTAGGGTTTCTGTATCGGAGGCAACTTATAGGCGAAAGGCGAGGCCGAGGGGGTGCCTGGGGCGGCCAGACCACCCCCTGGCACGGGCCAGGCCTGGCCGCGCGGCCAGGTGGTGTGGCCGGGCCCCAGCCCCTCTCCGTCTTGTATTCTAGCTCTAGGTGTCCCTCGGTGAAAAACTGACTTTGGCTTTTGTCCCGTCCAATTCCGAGAATATTCATTTTCTGACTTTCCTGGAACCAAAAACAGCAGAAAACAGGTAGCTGACATTGTGGCTCTTGTTAATAGGTTAGTCCAAGAAATCATATGAAAAGTACTCCAAAGTGTGGACAAAACATAAGAAAGTAGATAAAACCAAGCATGGAACATCAAAACTTATGGATACGTTAGCAACGTATCAGTTATCTTCCCGACGGTCAGAACGGTGATGCTGCTCCGGAACCCGTTGGGGTCTTACGTCATTCTAGGCCGGATCCCTGCGGCATTCGTCAGAGTGAGAGACCAGTTTTCCGCTACTGGATTTCGCGACCTTCTGCTGCTGGTGAGTAGCTTAATGCCAGATCGAACCTGTTCTGGGCCTGGATTATTTGCTAGGATATCTCGGGCTGCATCTGTGTTCTGTACTGGTGTTGGGTACACCAGATCTCCATTGCTGTCGAGCCGAGGCATCCCGGGGTCTCCCTCAAAGAGAACCTTCCGTACTTCCGAAAATTTGTCGGCCCGTACATGGCCTTTCCGGTTCTTCTGATGTTGCAGAGAGATGAGCTTCTCTGCAGTAGCCATGCGCTTCTTCTCTTCCTCGATGTTTTTGGCTTCATCCAGGAGTACTTGGCGACGCGCTTCTAGGGCTTGGGCCCTTGCTTCCAATTCCGCGGCAGTGAGTTCTGCGCAGTAGGGACAGGTGTGGTTAACGCAACATCGATGAGTTTACAGGCACATGCAGTGACCACGTGTCCATCCACCGACTCTTCCTTGAGCTTGTCTGGGATAAGTGCTCCATCCGAGTCTTCCTCATATTCCTCAGCAATCACCTCCTCTACCGGAAGTTCTTTTGTCGGGGTCTTGTTCTTCTTGTTCTTCTTGTTCTTCTTCTTTGCCTTCTTGGCAGCGCCGGTAGCAAAGACGACTTTGGGTGCGTTTCCCGGAGTCAAGCTTTGATCAGTACTTTCGGACATCTGGACATCGGGATTATCTCCGAGATTCATGTCATCCTGCGCTTTGGGAGAGTTTTCTCCGGATCCTTCATCCATGGCTTATCCTTCTTCTGTAGCTTTGGAGTTGAACTCCTCTTCATATTCCGCGGAGAACTTCCGGAAATCTGCCAACGTCATCGAGTCATCCGAGGATGTGGGTAAGTCGGTGTTCGTTTCGATCGCCTCCAGCACCGAGTCTTCGTTGTCTCCAGCATCGGCAGAGCCGGATCCGGATCCAACATGTATGACAAAGTGTGACGTGTGGGTCCTGAGGTGGTTGCGTCTCTCCTCGTGGGCTTCCTCGAAAATCCTGATGGTTCGAGAACCTCATCCACGTTTGCGCCTTGAAGCATCATGCGCCTCAACGTATGCCTCAGGAAGGGTTGGTCTATTCCGGCGTTGGCAGAGCCGGAACCAATGTTATTGTCCTGCTCCTCCTGGATTTCGACCTCGGCGGGTAGATCGGTCTGTGATTCGGCCTCGCTAGGGAGATCCACTCCAGATTCTACTTGAACCGCAAGATCTGCTTCAGGTTCGGTTTTCTCCACTATCTCCACGACAGGCGCGGGCTGGTAGGATTAGGGTTCTCTGAGATCCGGAACTCTGCCGCCTCCGCGGACAAAGTGGACCCAGAGTTTTCTTCTGCCTCTATCATCACCGCTGGGGTGGGTGGGACAGGTTCAGCGAAACCGATGTACACATAGATCTCGCCAAAGGACATGATGGTGTAAGCAGTCACGGCCTCCCTAGACAAAATCCATGTCTCGTCGAGAGCGACGAGAGGGAAATCGCTGGCGTAGAGGACGCGACCGATAGCGATAGTCTCGCCGATTCCGATTCTTACAGATTCCGCTCGGAACGCAGATCCAAAGCTCACTTGCCCCACGGTGGGCGCCAACAGTTGTCAGATTGATGACAAGTACGCCGTGAGGGGGTCCTCGAGGCGTGTGGAAGAGAGGGGTGTGAAAAGTACGGTGTTCCGGGACGGTGAGCACACAAGTTTACCCAGGTTCGAATCCGCCAGTTTTGGACGGATCCTACTCTTGCTAGCAATCTAGTTATACGGCAGAGCCGGAATATGGGTTACAAGGGTTTCGCCTGTGCGAGTTGAGATTGTAGACTATTATGAGGGTGCCCTAAAGGCTTTTCCTAGGACGGCTTATATAGATATCCGGCCTAGGTTTACAGGAGAGACATGTCGGTTACAGAGTAAGAGTCGGTTACAGAGTACATCTTGAACTACAAATAACACTATGGGCCTATGTCGGTAAGTCATCTGGGTCTTCCTGTAGCCGGACTGGACTCCGTCTCTTCTCCCTGACTGGGCCGCCCGTGAAGCAAAGCTCTAACCCGAAGTGGGCCACCCTGGTCAGTGAGGCACAGTGAGAATACCCGGAAAGTATATCCCCAACAACGTGCAACCAGTAAAGCCCAATTGACACCTCCAAGAAAACAAGTAACATGGCCATTTAGACGATTAAATTAAACCTAATAATTCAAAAATAAGCTACTCCGAAACAATGACAGTAATGAAATTGCACTTACATTTGAGTAAACACCTCTTCTTCTTGCCCAATGCTTCAAACACCTTAATGTTGTTAGAAAATTCCACAAGAAAACATACATATCGTTAATACTGTCATCCTAGATAAACGAAATACAGAAATGGTTGAGTACTCTGCAGCCAGTAAGACTGGGAACAGTTGCTTCATCAATGTCATAAAGAACTGATTCCTGAGAGATATCCAAATCCTGCAGCAATATGTTACGACTAAAATGTATCTCTTGACTATTTGAGGCAGAGAGTGAACTTCCAAGTAAACCGTATCATTTCATATCTTAAAGAACACAACAGTAAAATAAATTAAATGGCTGAAAAAGTCAACAGCAGAGGAAGTGCTGCACTGATGGCTGTGAATTTTCCTTTTATCACCCCCAAGACTGTTAGTGAAGAAGTGTGAGTTAAATACATGCATCTCAACTCTCAAGTAGCAAAAGAGGTCATTCAGAGATATGCATAAAAATAAGGACTAAACAGTTCATTCTAACAACTTCTCTGGAGCTAAGAAAAGAAGAAATACAGTCAAAAGCCAATGGCTACAAAGTAGGCTTTACCATGAAGTCAGCGAACAGGAGACAAGTGGATCATGATGATAGAAGATTCAAGGGTTAATCACCACATGAAGTTAAACAGCAAATAAGTTACAATACTAGCATGGCAAGCTCAAAATAGGGGTCTGTCAATTCCATGGAATGCAAACCAGACAGAAGCTCCCTTCTCTATCCGGAGTCCGGACCATGGGTATCACCAGGAGTAATAAATCCACTTTCTGATTCAGAATGCCAGGCTCAAAATCTTATCAAATTGATTAGCTTGGGGTTAATCAAGTTGAAAACTTGTTTGCCAGTCCAAATTGGCCTTGGTTTGAAAATGGCAGGGGCAGGGACCTTCCTATCAAAATCTTCCCACCACATTAAAATGTTCATAAATACATCCTGGGAAAGAATTCAAAAAATTTAACATTGAGCTACACAACTAAACAGGCTATACTATTGAACATGTTTTAAGGACAGTATTGTTAACCTTCTCAATAAGAGTATCCCTTTTGGTGATTTTCTGACACCCAAGAAGCGTGCCCTGGACAATTCCCATAACAGGTCTATTCGCTTGAGGTGACACAATACATTGTGGCACCATCATCAACTCTAGAACTTCAGCCCTGGTATCAAATGACTGAGGAACATGCATATTCATTTCATCCCCATCAAAATCTGCATTGTATGGTGATGTGACAGACAAGTTTAGACAGAAAGTTGAGTAGGGCATAATTTTAATGCGATGCCCCATGATAGACATTTTGTGAAGACTGGGTTGCCGATTGAAAAGAACAAAATATCCATCATTGAGGTGCCTTTCCACCTGACACATCAAGTAAAAAATGGGTGAGCTAGAGCAGAAGACATTTTGTGTGATGTAGCCATTAAAACAATAACTGACGCACAATGTTCGCACTAACCTTGTAACCCAGCTCCAAATGATGATCACTACTTTTCTTCACGTAACGAAGATCGAGCCTCTGACCATCTTCCCTGATAATGTACTTGGCACCTGTCTTCCCAGGGGGAGGGGGAGGCCCATATTCTTTCAATCTGATATGATCAGATTTAGACATAACTTGTCAAATATCAATAAAAGAATCAGTGATAACATAATATGCCTTAGTAACAGCAAATTAGTTTACCTCTCAATGTTATATGGAGTTACAGTTTCTGGGTATGTCAGATTCAAAGCAATACTCCATGGCACCCCCAATTGATCAATGTTGATATTCGGCTCTGGTGTAATGACGGTACGAACTGAGAAATCAACACGCTTCCCCATCAAGTTTCCTCTAATCCGACCTTCTTTTGCTTTTAGTCTGCTGCAAATTGATTTAATAGGCCTTCCAGAGCGCTGAGTTGCCTGCAATATTTCAAAGAAAGATAATCAGACAACTGATCCAGTAGCGAATAATATGGAAAGTGCACTTGCAGGCTACTCACCCTTGGTTGTCCAGGAAGATCATTGTCAAATTATGTTGCAATGTGAAACTGCAACAACCGAGCAAACTCTGTTATAATATGAGCTGGCGCTCCATTTCTCTCTTGCCTTCTCAAATTTTCATTATGTCGAATTATCATCGCTAATTGATGAGTCAAATCATCCTGTAGAAACAGAAAGATGTACAGTGAGTGAAAGGGTGCCCTAAGAACCAACCATTGGATTTATAACAATTTAAGTAGTACTGGGCTAACCTCACTTCTGGAGGAAGTATCCATCATGACAGATGGTCTCACAGGTGGTGGAGGAATCAGAAGTACTTGCAGTATCATCCAGTCAGGTCTAGCATATAAAAATGCATAAAATGGAACTAGAAACAAAACTAAAGAGTTAACTAAGGTCTACGAAACAAAATTGGAAAATAGGTCCCAGCCTCAAATTGATACGGCAAAAATCTCTTCATACAAACCATCCATTCTTGACTACACTGGGCACATACTCACAGCTTGCAGCTACATGGAAAATTGAAGATGACAACTACATGAATTTGCCCAGTTTGAGCCAAGATGTGCTTACAGTTTACAGCTACATCAGAACTAGTAAAGAGCAGGTTTACAGTTTGCAGCTACATCACGATTAAAGATACAATCTATAATCATTGTGAAAAAGCATTTTCCTCACACTTCTTCGAGATCCCAGATAATAATAACGAGGATCAGAGCAGATTTTATACAATAAAATAGCACAGTAGACTACTCCAAGCGATTGTTCTAGGATGAAAACAGGTTGTTCATAAACCAAGTGGAAATTATACTGTAATCAGCAAAACTGTCTTTCCATCCATTGATATCCATGCCACACTGATTGTTCAAAGAATTACATAACGAGGAACCCAGAATTAAGGTTCCTGCCCAGATTAAGCTCACATAACAACACATGAAAGAATAAAATTAAGCTAACTGCAACTGCAATGTAATAATCAGTGTCGTCGACCACTACTACACCAGCCAACGACTAAATCAAGCTACTACTTAACTCAGAGTCACCGATTCCACTACACCTATCAGCTAGTGCAAAATCAAGCTAATCAGCTGAACAGATTGACGAAGCCAGGGTACTTCTGGCCGGCGGAAGCAGAGGGCTCGTTGAACCACCGGTGCTGGAGCGCTTCCGTCGCCGTGAGCCTCTCGTCGGGGTTGAAGGCAAGCAGGCCGAGCAGGACCTCGCGCCCGGCTTCCGAAAGCTCATCGAAGAACTCCAGGCCGTCCAGCTTCCCGGTAGAGCTGATCTGGTCTCGCAGCTTGGACATCTCGGCGACCATGTCCTCCTCTGTCTTCCCCACGAACAGGGTCTCGCCCGCCAGGATCTCAGCCATCACGCACCCAAGGGCCCACATGTCCACGGCCTGGCCGTAGTACCGGTTGCCCGCGAACTGCTCCGGCGAGGTGTAGATCATCGTGCCGACACGGCACTCCTCGTAAGGCACACCGGCCGGCTTCTGCCTCGTCGCCGAGCCGAAGTCGCAGAGTTTGAGCGCTCCGAACATGCTGACCAGGATGTTCTCCGGCTTGATGTCCCGATGGACGATGCCTGCTCCGTGAATCTTCTTTGCCGCGTCGAGGAGCAGGCGCATCATCCTGCGGGCCACGTCCTCGTCTAAGGGCTGCCAGATCTCCTCGCGGAGGGTGCGGCCGCCGTCGACGAGCTCCATGACGAGGAAGAAGTCCCCTGTCTCGGCGTCCGTTGCCACATCGAAGATCTCGATGATGGACGGGTGTCCGCGGCAGGCGGCGTGGCATCCGGCCTCGCGGGTGATGGTGCGGAGGTCACATCCGCGGAGCCACTTGAGGGCGACCTTCTTGCCGGTCCGGCGGTCGCGGGCCTTGATCACCACGCCGTAGGCGCCGTCTCCGAGCACCTCCTGCTTCTCGTAGTCGCGAATGCTCCCGAAGGCGTACCGAGGCTTCTTGCTGCCATGGACGCGCGGCTCTTGGTCCGGCGCCGGGCGCTTGCGGATCGCCGCCGCCGCCATGGTCTGAGCTCGACCAGAACGCGGGACGACAGCAGAGGAGGGAGGCGGCGATGCGTACGTGCGCCTCTCCGAGAGATCGACGGGCTGTGAAGAAGGGCGGCGAGGTCTCAGGAGGAGGAGGAGAAGAATCAAGCGGAGGCGGAGTGGAAAGAGCGAGCTTGCCCTAGAAAGGAAGAAGGGGATTTTATGAGCTCGCAGCGCTCATCTGTGTCCGAGTTCGAGCGGGATTCAATCGCGATTGGGTACGCGTCGCGTTTACGCGGGTAACGCTGGGACCGTCACGCGCAAGGCAACTCGATCGATGCAAACGCGTTTGCCTCTCAGACCTCCTCACGGACTCCTTAGATACTCTGTTAGCGATAGCGGCCAGCTGGTTCTCCTCTGTAAGTCGGTTTTTGCAGGAGACTAAAGAAGACATGGTACTCCGTAGAGATTTTCACACGGACACAATACCTCCAGAGCATACAAGATTGACCATTTAACGTCTAAGGTTGTTTTTCATACAAAATTGTTTTTCACACGAAACAATCCAATCCACTAGATTTGTTTCCAAATTTAATGATTTCATGTACTTCCTTCGTCCTACAAAGGATGTCGGAGCCCTCCGGACTTCTAGTTCAATTGAATTTTTGCAAAAACAACCCGAATACGTTCAGAACGTTAGAATTTTGGGTTCAAAATCGAAATTCAAATTGAAATCTTCCCGTCACGCTGCCTCTGTCGGTCGACGGGTCCGTCGCTATCCCGCTGCCCTCACGCCGTCGGAGGGAAGCAAAGCTCCTGTCGGCCTCCCGTCGGAGCCGCCAGTCTGAGCTCGCGGACGCACGAGACTTGTCGTCTGCCGCCGCTCTGCCGAGGAAGGAGATCGTCGACGAGGAGTCTGCGGGCGTACGCGCAGGAGGTCACGGACGCGCAGGAGCTTCTCCGACGGCCGCTGCAAGGCAACTTCTTCGAGAAAATGGATGATATCGTCCACATTGACAAAAAATGGTTCTACATGACAAAGGAAAATAAAAATTACTACCTACTCCCCGATGAACCTCGACCATTCCACATAGTGCAGAATAAGAACAACATTGGGAAGGTGATGTTCGTGATGGCTGTGGCGAAGCCAAGGTATGCTGAAGATGGAGAGGTCACATTCGACGGAAAGATTGGTACTTGGGCCTTTTTTCAAGAGACACCGGCTCAAAAGGATAGTAAAAATAGAGGAGACGCTTGAATTGAAACCGGTGACAGTTACACGTGAGGTTATGAGGGAATTCCTCCGCGATAAAGTAATTCCATCAATTCAAGACCGGTGGCCCAACGAAGATGTATGAAGAACAATCTATATACAACAAGATAATGCAAAACCTCATCTCCTCCCCGGTGATGAGGTTTTTCGACGGGTAGTAGCCAAGACAGATCTGGACATCGAGTTGATACAACAACCCCGAATAGTCCAGACATGAATGTCCTGAAATTGTGCTTCTTTAGGTCTCTACAGTCACTCACTGATACCAGAGCACTGACAAGTATCAAAGAACTGATAGATAGAGGATGTAGAGAAAGAATATCATAACTATGACGTCGACAAGGTGGCTCGAAGCTTCCTAACACTGCAGTACTGTATGGCTGAGGTTATGAAGGTAGGAGGAGCAATACGCTACGACCCCCGCACAACAAGCACGAACGCCAACAAGCAGAAGGCAGGCTACCGGATGCTATATCTATCACCGCAGAGTACTTGCACAAACCAAATCCCTTATAGAAGGAGAGGTAGAAGACAAAAATGCAAGGTAGATAAAGGAGGAAAATATGTGCTTGTATGTAGCACAAACAATATATACCCGTGTATGATATTATCAAGAATAGAGATGCAATTTACCATGTGCTTGTGTGTGTACCTGTATGTACTTGTGTATGATATATTACAATCAGTATAATCTGTTCATACTCCAGTTTGTCGTAAGTATCACAGTATCCACTTAGTTATAGACCATATGTTGACTTATGGTACATATGTGTATACTGAATCAATACAAAGCAGTTCTTTTCTGAATTATGCCCAAATTTTCTTGATAGAAAAATGACAGTGTTTCAGTACCACTCCAAGTAAAAATGGCAGTGTTTCTATAATAAAAAATGGAGTTGTATCATCATTTTTCATGAAAGAAGAGTAATAAGTACTCGAGATTTGGATGTTCAAAAAGCCCCTGCTCAAGCAACGCAGTACTACCTGCTACTCCCTCCAACCCATATTAGTTGACTCGAATTTGTCTAGATTCGAATATATCTAGACATGTTTTAGTACTAGATACATCCGAATCTAGATAAATCCAAGTCAACTAATATGGGACAGAGGGAGTAAATATTTTCACATTGTCCATATTAACCAAGAAGGAGGTTTTTAAATCAATATAAGGTGCAATTCTTGACTGATCACTGATACTATCAGTTTGTATTCAAGCTTCTGCCCTTGTCACCATAGAATGATTCAAACTCTAACTTCCATTCTAGAAAAGAAGGAGTAAAATGACAGTATTATGCAAGAAGGATAAATCAAACTGTAACTTTCATTCTAGATGATGTCTTCAAGTAATCTAGATGAGAGAGTGCCTTTACAAATAGTAAAACAATCTGCAAGTAACAATGAATTTCCATCAAAGGAACCGCTCAAAGGCAGTCCCCAGTAAAGTCACTAGATTGGATATGTACTGCCGATGAGATTGTGCAAGAAATCATAACGTTTCAGATATTGTTAGAAAAGAAAATCACACTTTCTATACTAGAACTGACAGTAGCAAAGTATAGTCTCCTGCTACTTTCTCTGAACTTATCTACTCCCACTTGCTCTGAATTTCATTTGAATTTATTCAGTAGTCAAGTTCCAGATTGTTTTGCTTTAGTTTCTCTGAATTTATTCAGTAATCAAGTTGACTACTACAACACTACTCCAAGAACTACAACACTATTAGCATTTGGATCAAGCATTCAGTACAAACATAATGAGCAACTGAAACATTCCTACATAACGTGCAATGGCTTTTCTGTGGATCCAGATGTTTTTGGGTAGACTGGACTTAGCAAGTTACAATTTATGTCTGAACAACTGATTATAAAACAGCACCTCAATACCACCTCCTAAACATTTGGAGCAGGCATTAGCTCAATGAAATGCCAAACTAACGAGCAAGTCATGTGCTAGTCAGGATATTAGGACAATCTCCATCACAGTATGCAATGCACAGGGGCAAGTGGAAACAGTTGCAGGACTGAAGCTGTACCTGAGTATGAGCTTGTCCCACTCATGGAACCCTTCCCTCTTGAGATTTTCCATGGTGGCGCCCTCGTGCCACTAGCTGCGGCCGGTGAGCATGAAGGTCTTGAACCCTAGATCGCGGACCTACTTGTACAGCCTCAGGCTGGAGAGAATCGTTGATGTCTCCCCCCTCTCCACCCACTTGTTGAACTCCCGGTGGTCGAAGAACTCGAGGCTGTAGGCCATTTTCAAAGAAGAATTTCTCCCTTACTGAGTAGAGTCAACACATAAATTAGATGGATATCTTCTCTCCTGAAAAAATCAGAAGCAAGAAATTTCAAATACTTATCAGCAGTAATTGAAGAGTGAAGATCCACCGGACATCCTACAATGTACACATATTTTCTGTCTCAGAAAGAAAAAAGATCATTTCCATGTCCTCCAAAATTGAAAGGTGGTTTATAGAACACACATGCACTAACTCATGTAGCTAGTACGTACCCTGACAAACATAAGATCGTGGTATTTTTCAGTTCAGACGGAATACTTACTTGGCAACAGTCTTGATGAGTGCTAAAATATGCTTGATCTATACTTGTTTTCAGATATAATATAACTGCATTTGCATCAATCTTCTAGTCGTCCGGAAGAAGTTTGTATGAATAAGCTCAAACAATGAGGAAATCTGGCTTGTTGACCCAACATCAAAATCACTGAAAAGTAAAGTTAAGAATGCTGTCATTAGTAAATATAATGCTGCTCATAAATTCGTGTGCGGGAGGCAAAGTGAAACGTACATAGTTTCCATGTACTGTAATCTGAATATCTCAACACTTGTCTTGATCTGAATATTCAAGGGACAGTTTTATCTTCCATGCTTTGCTAGCTTACTTACAAAAATATTTCTTCTTCTGACATGATGCATGGCTAGCTTAGTTGGCAATTCATAATTATGAAGCTCCCGAAAACGGGATAAGAGCATCAATAAAGACATTTATAAATCTAGAACCAAAGTGGGAAATTAATCTGTATCATTAAGAACATCACTACAAGTTATTATGCATAAGCCATCAGAATCATGTTTGAATGATCAAAAAAGTACAGCTTAAGAAGTCAAAATGGAGTGCAAAGGAGCAGATTAAACCCAATAAGCTTGCGTAACTAGCCAAGAACAACAATGTATTGTAACAATCAGATCAAATACAACCAGTAGTATTATGTAGTGAACAAATTTTCAGTGCCAAGTACAGTACTCCATCTCATAAAACTTGGCTTCACATCCACCATATCAGTGTTTTATTCATATAATGCACACACATTATGTACACTCATTGAATATTACGAACTCACTTAAATTGACAGATACACTTGCAGGTTCATACAAGATAGAGAATCATCACCTGGAATGAGTGTATGGGCAGGTGTTGGGGCAGCTCGTCCAGCCTAGCTTTGTGGTGGATGGCGTCGGGAGCATACAGCGTGAGGGCGACACCTATAGCCTACCAAAACTATGGGCTCAAGGCGCTCCCGAGGTGGTACCGACGAGGCTTCCGGTCGGCCGGCGTCCAGAAGTACCTGAGCTTGGCGGGGCTCTCTAGTTGGTGCCGACGAAGGATCGACCAATACGAACAACTACGAGCTTGATGGCGGGCCGATTTGGGGAAGTTTAGAGCATCCAATTCGGGAGCTTGGCAGGAAAAGAGGATCCCTTTCCTCTTGACCTCCCGCCCTCGTTGGGTTCTGTTGGTCGGCGAGGACGAAGGTAGTTGGTGGGAGAGGTAGCGGCGGTGCTGGCGGCACGGGAGAGGAAGTGGCGCCGGCGAGGACACGGCGGAGCATGAGAGGGCGGCAACGGAAAAGGGGAAGAAGACGATAGGAGTGGAGAAGGACTGCAAGATTGGTCGGAAATTCCTAGAGGGGCCTTTTGCCAAATGGTTGCCGTGGCCAGTAACTCGGGCCGGAGGGAGTAGTATAAATTTGGTAAAATTTAGTACAGTAATAAAATTATGAAGTACTCCCTCCGTTTCAATATACTCTGCGCATAATTTTTTCTTGGATTTTTCATATTACCCTGCGCATTGCTTCGGTGGGTCAGTTCTCACCTATTCATTCCCACTCTGCCCCTCCCTTTCTGGTTGTGCTGAGAAGATGAAACGTGCAGCGATGACCAAACTCAAGACGCAAAAGAAGGGACAATGCGGTCAAGAGAAAAAGTAAGCAGTGCTCCACTTGCCATCCTTGGTATGCGGTCGAGTGCTATGCGCAAACTAAATTAGAACAGAGGGAGTATTTCCAGATGGAGGGAGTACGTGCACAGAATGGAATGTTTTCAGTCTACTCCCGTTCGAGCAGAAGGATTAGTCAAATCCAAGTCATCTAATTTAGGTCGGATGGAGTATTAATGAACAACAAGATTCGCACCTAAGTACTCCGTACCAGTCATCTATTGTCTCTTTATCAGGACATCTATTGTTTCTATATCAGCGTGGCATCAGCTGTGAAAGGTGGTACCTGAAGTACGCTATACTCCTGTGGCATCCCGCTAAAACCACAACTAGAAAATCGTTGTGTTTTTGTGTATTGCATCATTATGACCGCATGCTCATGTCACCATGTCACATTGCATTTGAGCATCGTCATGTCCTCATGCATATTTTTGCCTAAAACTATTTTCGAAAAACCTACCTTTGTTTTCTAAATATCCCTGTCTTTATTTCAAATCAAACCTCGGTCTTATCCGGATCTTTTATTTGTCTAAAAACTATTTACAAAAGTCTTATTGAATTAAACAAACAAATCAATAAACAAAATAAAAACTATTTTTGTCTAGGGAGGCAGTCCAGCCGGTCAGGCTAGAGGCCCGACCGGCCGAACCACCTACAACCCGGTCCAAACAAAAACCGGTCTAAACCTAACCCCAAACCTAGCCCCAAACACCCCGTAGCCTCCCTCTACCCTTGGCCCCACCCGCACCCACACAGCGCAGCGACGGCTGCACCTAACCCCAGCCTGCTCCACCCAACCGCCTGTGGGCCTGGCCCCGCCACCGACCAGACCCATCGCCACCATCTCCCGCCCGCCTGCAGACCACGCCACCACCTGGCTCCAATCCCACCCCGCCTAAATCGCCCGAGCGCGCCCCCCACCGCACGCTCCCGCTCGCCCCTACCTAATCCCCTCCCCACCTGGCATCGATCCCCGCCCCAATCCCGCGACCACCTACCCCGCGGCCCCACCACGACGCCTATCCCCCTCTCCCTCCCCGCGATTCCCTCTCCTCGCCTCGATCTTCTCCCCACCTCCCCATCCACCACAATCCCCACCTCCCTTCTCTCTCTCGCTGCAGGCCGCGCCACTGCAGGAGCCAATCACCGCCGCCAGCTTCCTTTTCCTCCCCGCGACCTCCTCGCCGCCCGCTCCGCGTCTCCCCGCTGCCCTCTGCTCTGCTTGTCTGCGAGCGTCGCCGTCCACCACCATCATCGCGCTCTTGTGCTTCTCGCCGTCGGTCGCTGCCTCAACGGTCACGTGCAGCGCCGCCAACCCCAGCGGGCCTCACCTCTGACCATCCCTAGGCGCCGCCCCCGCAGGACAGCAACCGCCACCATCCCTAGCTCCGCCGCCGTCTCCTTCCTCCGGCTCCACCGACCGTGGCCCCGCCACCGTCTTCCTTCCAGCCAGCGAGCCTATCAACGCGGGCCATGGCGAGCCCTTGGTTCAGCGCCTCCCTGTGGCCGCCGCCTCCTATCGGCTCTCCCGAGCTATGAGGCCTCCGCTTCGCGGCCGCCGCCCAAGGACGACCTCGCCACCGCTCCCCGAGCTCCTCTGTTCTGCCGCCGGGCTAGCACCGAGCGCTACCACTCGCGGCCAAGAGGCCCCTGCACCACCGCACTGCTTCCATCTGCAACAGTGGTTGCGGGCATGTTGCCGTAGTCGCTGCTCTCTAACCACGTACGCGGCTCCCATCTAACTCCGAGTGCCGTTTTATGTATGTGTTGTTTGCCTTTGCTTTGATGCTCAGGTTAACCTCTTCGTCTCATAGTTGGGATGTGTGTTGGTCCCGTTCGCGACCGAGATTGACACGAGGCGAGAACCCGAAGGATCGCACAAGACCACCGACGTGGATACCAAGTTCGCCTTCGATGTTTGAGATGGGACATCAAGACCTCTGTCATGGTACCCAAAGACCCAGGGAACATCAAGATCGTCAATAGGGGACAGAAGGATGCCGCCAATCAAAATCTTCGTCTCGGAACGCCAGGGTCGCCGACAACATCGAGGCCCCGAGCTCTCCTTCCGGCTCGAATGTCCCGTTCCCGGATTCCAAAGGCCGATCCCCCGGACCCGGACCCGAACCCGAACCCCTTCGGAACCAAGATCGCCGAACCCCCATGTGTGACCCTTTTTCTAGCCCTATTTTATAAAGTGCCATCTATATACTTGTTGCATATAAATTATTCATACTCGCATCGCATCATGTGGTTTGGGGGCATTATGCCGATTCACCTCATAATTAAATATGGAGGCTATATGCGGGCTATTCTAGTCTTATATCGCCTCCATTTAAATTTGTGTAGCAAACCGATGCCATGTTTTGCCTTGTTAAGACAACATTTAAATTGCGGGGTATCTAAATAACTTGAACCCTATAATTAATTGTCGGGACCCCGGTTCCGCTTAATATTGCCTAATTGCATCGCATTTGTGCCATGCCATGCATCATATCATAAGCATGCCGGATCTTTTGCCGTAGTATTAAATAGTGCATCCGGTGTTTGTTCTAGTGTTTGCTTCTTCAAGGATAGGCCGATGAGTTGATGCGAGTATCGACAAGTTCTCCGGATATGATCCTCAGCAGTGTTTCCCAGGCGAGCATCTCTCCCCCCTTCTACCTATTTTGCATTTATAGTCTTTATTTCCTCATGTTGATCTATTGCTATCCATGTCGCGATGCTTTAGTTTCCGTACACCAGTTATATCCCATGCAGCCTCTATATTGCCTTGGACACCTCCTATTGCCTGTGTTTGGTAGATAGCTGGCCTTGCGAGTCATAGTTGCTTGCTCAGGTGCGATCTCGTGTTGTCAAGTACCACAGTTGTTGGAATGCTGGCAGATGTTTATGGTGGAGATGATTATAACTTTAAATAAAACTATTAAAATGCTAGATATAACTAATGCAGAGGCATCGGTGGGCAATAGATGTTATTTGGTTCTTCCACGCTCACTTGTGTCCCGTAGGACCCCGAGTACTTGATACCTGTTCCTTGACTATTCGCACTATCCACATCTGGGAGAGTCTATGAATCCCCCTTAGCCAGAGCTTGATTCATTTCTTATTTCTTGGGGCCACAAGTAGTTTGGGGCTTTATTACTATTCTGTACTTATGCCATGTTTTACTGCTTTATTTAAGATTGTGCGTGGAGCACCTGTACTGTTTTGGATCGTGGAATGTTTTCGCGGTATCGACAAGCCCAGTCACACTTTCGGGTTCTCAGTCGTTTACAGCCATTGACACAAACCCTGGGTCCGTCTCGGAGCCGGCCAACTTCGTTGCGGGTAGCTTAGTGGGGTGGCCCCCTGAAATATTTATGAATCCTGTGATTGCTTTGTCGTGAAAGCCTCGTTGGGTTTTGAGTTGGTTTTTCCGAGGTTGATCGAGTGTGTGTTGCTATTTGTGCACGCTTGCAGGGTAAATCTTTCTGAAAGCCGTGTCCGCGGTTATGGACGACTTGGAGCACAGTATCTCGATCATAGACAAGCATAACTAAAGTAGTGCTATAAACTTGACTTAATATCTGACTAGTAATCAGATTCAACTATAACGGAATGGATATTAAAAATGCCAACAACTGGTGAATCTGTGGTGATCTGTGTCATACTATACCTACCTAGTAAGTATTGCAACTCCAATGGAATGTGATAAAAGTGCCAACAGCTGCTGGGTTTTGGGATTCCTCGGGACAATTATATCTGACTAGTAAATGTTCTAACTACAACGGAATGTTAACTACAACCGCCCACTACTTATGCTATCAGGATGACTCATGCTATATATCTGACTAGTAAATGCTGCAACTATAACGGAATGAGTAAAATTGTCAACTGTGTGAGTTCCTCGATCCGACTTCCTCGTTTGGTCTCGAGGGGGAAATATCAGGATGGGTTTGTTTGGTGTTAGCTCCAGGTTGGATCCGAATAGGTCTTTCTTATCCCTCTCTGATAACCGCCAGTTGTATCGAGTCTCTATAGGTTGTTAGTGCTGCTACACTGCCGCTTCAGCCCACCATACCTATGTAGGCGAGAGCCGCCGAATTCTAGCCTCGCCGTGTACTGGCCTCAGTACTGACGCTCCTCTTTTTCCTTTGCCCTTTGTCGGCACCCCTTTTGTTTTAGCAGGTTTGAGATCGACATTGTTAGCAGGGTTACCCTTCCGGCTTGGCCTGGGCAGGGTTATGGACGCCATTGGTTATTCTTCAGGGCTCTTAGCCCCATTTGCATCTTGTCCGTAGTCGGGCGCTCTATCGATTTCAAGGTGATTTGGATCGATGTACTGTATCTCTGTATTCTTGGCCCAGTGAGTCGTTGCTGTATATATATCTGTTCTGTGGGTTCCATCGTGGACTATTGTGTAATGATATTACTTCGTTTTCCACCCACACGAAAGTGCCTGGTGGGCGTCCTTGAATCGTTTTTATGCGGGTTTGGCAGGAAGCGCTAAAACTTGCATAGGGCCGATTTGAGGGTGTTACAGAGTGGTATCAAAGCTCAGCAGTTACGATACCCCACTGGTCCAGCCTGTAGGATAACCTAGCTAACGGTCGAAGTAGAGTGTCAAAACTATTTTGGAAAATCGGTTGGGTAGATCTGATTAGGTCTGCTTTTACTCCTTACCCCTCTGCTATTCTCCTCTTACCTCTGCGTATTTTGAATCTGCTCTCTTAGCTTTTCTTCGAGTCCAGGAATTCTCGTGGTTGGTTTTCCGTCGTACCTTCAGGGTTTCGCTTCCTCCTTTGGCAACGGTGTTTCTACATCCGGTCTTCGTGCTATCTAAGTAATCCTTCATCTGTTGGACTTCTCTCTGTTCATTGTTTGTGCCTTCTAGTGTTTTTCGACGCGACGACATCATCTACGCCAGATCCGATGTAGAGCCTGCATCACTATTTTGTTTCCGAACCTCGCTTGTCGAGATCTTCAGTCTGATTCCGAGAGTTGGTTGCATGATTCTCCTATTCGTGTGCAGAGTAATGCTTTGGGTGCGCGATGGACTGATCACCATCCGACTACTCTTATCATTCGCTATGTACATTGAATCGGTGGATCAAGCAATTTTACTCCTTCCACAGAAGCTAGAGGTGGCTTTATTTGTTGATACCTTTACCTTCGTCCTTTGTTTCCCGGAGTGTTCTCTCGACGATCACGGACCACGACCTCTTGTTAGTGGTGTCGCGCGCATCTACACGAAGCGAAAAGATTTAGACCGTCGGCCTTCTTCCCTAGACCATGAGGGGATCTCGAGGGCGAGATCCCTTGTTAGTGGGGTCGAATTGTGGCATCCCGCTAAAACCACAACTAGAAAATCGCTGTGTTTTTGTGCATTGCATCATCATGACCGCATGCTCATGTCATCATGCCACATTGCATTTGAGCATCGTCATGTCCTCATGCATATTTTTGCCTAAAACTATTTTTGAAAAACCTACCTTTGTTTTCTAAATATCCCTGTCTTTATTTCAAATCAAACCTCGGTCTTATCCGGATCTTTTATTTGTCTAAAAACTATTTACAAAAGTCTTATTAAATTAAACAAACAAATCAATAAACAAAATAAAAACTATTTTTGTCTGGGGAGGCAGTCCAGCCGGTCAGGCCAGAGGCCCAACCGGCCGAACCACTTACAACCCTGTCCAAACAAAAACCGGTCTAAACCTAACCCCAAACCTAGCCCCAAACACCCCGTAGCCTCCCTCTACCCTTGGCCCCACCCGCACCCACACAACGCAGCGACGGCTGCACCTAACCCCAGCCTGCTCCACCCAACTGCCTGTGGGCCTGGCCCCGCCACCAGCAGACCCATCGCCACCATCTCCCGCCCGCCTGCAGACCACGCCACCACCTGGCTCCAATCCCACCCCGCCTAAATCGCCTGGGTGCGCCCCCCACCGCACGCTCCCGCTCGCCCCTACCTAATCCCCTCCCCACTTGGCATCGATCCCCGCCCCAATCCCGCGACGACCTACCCCGCGGCCCCACCACGACGCCTGTCCCCCTCTCCCTCCCCGCGATTCCCTCTCCTCGCCTCGATCTTCTCCCCACCTCCCCATCCACCGCAATCCCCACCTCCCTTCTCTCTCTCGCTGCAGGCCGCGCCACTGCAGGAGCCAATCACCGCCGCCAGCTTCCTTTTCCTCCCCGCGACCTCCTCGCCGCCCGCTCCGCGTCTCCCCGCTGCCCTCTGCTCCGCTTGTCCACGAGCGTCGCCGTCCACCGCCATCCTCGCGCTCTTGTGCTTCTCGCCGGCGGCCGCCGCCTCGGCGGTCCCGTGCAGCGCCGCCAACCGCAGCGGGCCTCACCTCTGACCATCCCTGGGCGCCGCCCCCGCAGGATAGCAACCGCCACCATCCCTAGCTCCACCGCCGTCTCCCTCCTCTGGCTCTACCGACCGTGGCCCCGCCACCGTCTTCCTTCCGGCCAGCGAGCCTATCGACGCGGGCCATGGCGAGCCCTTGGTTCTGTGCCTCCCTGTGGCCGCCGCCTCCTATCGGCTCTCCCGAGCTATGCGGCCTCTGCTTCGCGGCCGCAGCCCAAGGACGACCTCGCCACCGCTCCCCGAGCTCCTCTGTCTGCCGCCGGGCTAGCACCGAGTGCTGCCACTCGCGGCCAGGAGGCCCCTGCACCACCGCACTGCTTCCATCTACAACAGTGGTTGCGGGCATGTTGTCGTGGTCCCTGCTCTTTGACCACGTACGCGGCTCCCATCTAACTCCGAGTGTCGTTTTATGTATGTGTTGTTTGCCTTTGCTTTGACGCTCAGGTTAACCTCTTCGTCTCATAGTTGGGATGTGTGTTGGTCCCGTTCGTGACCGAGATTGACACAAGGCGAGAACCCGAAGGATCGCACAAGACCACCGACGTGGATACCAAGTTCGCCTTCGATGTTTGAGATGGGACATCAAGACCTCCGTCATGGTACCCAAAGACCCAGGGAAAGTCAAGATCGTCAACAGGGGACAGAAGGATGCCGCCAATCAAAATCTTCATCTCAGAATGCCAGGGTCGCCGACATGGAACATCGAGGCCCCGAGCTCTCCCTTCGGCTCGAATGTCCCATTCCCGGAGTCCAAAGACCGATCCCCCGGACCCGAACCCGAACCCCTTCGGAACCAAGATCACTGAACCCCCATGTGTGACCCTTTTTCTAGCCCTATTTTATAAAGTGCCATCTATATACTTGTTGCATATAAATTATTCATACTCGCATCGCATCATGTGGTTTGGGGGCATTATGCCGATTCACCTCATAATTAAATATGGAGGCTATATGCGGGCTATTCTGTCTTATATCGCCTCCATTTAAATTTGTGTAGCAAACCGATGCCATGTTTTGCCTTGTTAAGATAACATTTAAATTGCGGGGTATCTAAATAACTTGAACCCTATAATTAATTGTCGGGACCCCGGTTCCGCTTAATATTGCCTAATTGCATCGCATTTGTGCCATGCCATGCATCATATCATAAGCATGCCGGATCTTTTGCCGTAGTATTAAATAGTGCATCCAGTGTTTGTTCTAGTGTTTGCTTCTTCGCGGATTAGGCCGATGAGTTGATGCGAGTATCGACAAGTTCTCCGGATATGATCCTCGGCAGTGTTTCCCAAGCGAGCATCTCTCCCCCCCTTCTACCTATTTTGCATTTATAGTCTTTATTTCCTCCTGTTGATCTATTGCTATCCGTGTCACGATGCTTTAGTTTCCGTACACCAGTTATATCCCGTGCAACCTCTATATTGCCTTGGAAACCTCCTATTACCTGTGTTTGGTAGATAGTTGGCCTTGCGAGTCGTAGTTGCTTGCTCAGGTGCGATCTCGTGTTGTCAAGTACCACAGTTGTTGGAATGCTGGTAGATGTTTATGGTGGAGATGATCATAACTTTAAATAAAACTATTAAAATGCTAGATATAACTAATGCAGAGGCATCGGTGGGCAATAGATGTTATTTGGTTCTTCCACTCTCACTTGTGTCCCATAGGACCCCGAGTACTTGATACCTGTTCCTTGACTATTCGCACTATCCACATCTGGGAGAGTCTATGAATCCTCCTTAGCCAGAGCTTGATTCATTTCTTATTTCTTGGGGCCACAAGTAGTTTGGGGCTTTATTACTATTCTGTACTTATGCCATGTTTTACTGCTTTATTTAAGATTGTGCGTGGAGCACCTGTACTGTTTTGGATCGTGGAATGTTTTCGCGGTATCGACAAGCCCAGTCACACTTTCGGGTTCCCAGTCGTTTACAGCCATTGACACAAACCCTGGGTCCGTCTCGGAGCCGGCCAACTTCGTTGCGGGTAGCTTAGTGGGGTGGCCCCCTGAAATATTTATGAATCCTGTGATTGCTTTGTCGTGAAAGCCTCGTTGGGTTTTGAGTTGGTTTTTCCGAGGTTGATCGAGTGTGTGTTGCTATTTGTGCACCCTTGCAGGGTAAATCTTTCTGAAAGCCGTGTCCGCGGTTATGGACGACTTGGAGCACAGTATCTCGATCATAGACAAGCATAACTAAAGTAGTGCTATAAACTTGACTTAATATCTGACTAGTAATCAGATTCAACTATAACGGAATGGATATTAAAAATGCTAACAACTAGTGGATCTGTGGTGATCTGTGTCATACTATACCTGCCTAGTAAGTATTGCAACTCCAATGGAATGTGATAAAAGTGCCAACAGCTGCTAGGTTTTGGGATTCCTCGGGACAATTATATGTGACTAGTAAATGTTCTAACTACAACGGAATGTTAACTAAAACTGCCCACTACTTATGCTATCAGGATGACTCATGCTATATATCTGACTAGTAAATGCTGCAACTATAATGGAGTGAGTAAAATTGTCAACTGTGTGAGTTCCTCGATCCGACTTCCTCGTTTGGTCTCGAGGGGGAAATACCAGGATGGGTTTATTTGGTGTTAGCTCTAGGTTGGATCCGAATAGGTCTTTCTTATCCCTCTCTAATAACCGCCAGTTGTATCGAGTCTCTATAGGTTGTTAGTGCCGCTGCGCTGCCGCTTCAGCCCACCATACCTATGTAGGCGAGAGCTGCCGAATTCTAGCCTTGTCGTGTACTGGCCTCAGTACTGACGCTCCTCTTTTTCCTTTGCCCTTTGTCGGCACCCCTTTTGTTGTAGCAGGTTTGAGATCGACATCGTTAGCAGGGTTACCCTTCCGGCTTGGCCTGGGCAGGGTTATGGATGCCATTGGTTATTCTTCAGGGCTCTTAGCCCCATTTGCATCTTGTCCGTAGTCGGACGCTCTATCGATTTCAAGGTGATTTGGATCTATGTACTGTATCTCTGTATTCTTGGCTCAGTGAGTCGTTGCTGTATATATATATCTGTTCTGTGGGTTCCATCGTGGACTATTGTGTAATGATATTACTTTGTTTTCCACCCGCACGAAAGTGCCTGGTGGACGTCCTTGAATCGTTTCTATGCGGGTTTGGCGGGAAGCGCTAAAACTTACATAGGGCCGATTTGAGGGTGTTACAAGTCCGTACCAGTCAGTCTCTCCAGCAACCTTCATTCCAGCAGCACAATGAACTTCACCGACAGTTAACATTTGGGAAATGTTGTCAAGCTCGGGAGAGAGCTTCTGAGCCTTACTGATCATCTTCCCTGCACCAACAAAATCATTCTCTAGCATTTTCCTTTCAGCAAGCTCTTTCGTTCTAAGAGCTTCATCTTTGTTGCATTCCTGACTAACGCACTCCTAACTCAGCTGGCTGATAATGCTGACCGACGGGGTCGGTGACGGGTGCAGCGAATCGCCTAGCGTGCCGGCATCCATCGCTGATCCTGGATGCCGTGGCAAGTTTTGGGCCTCATCGGACGTAAAGTCAGATGAGGAGGATCCCATCACGCTGCAGTCACCGGCGGCGAATCCATCGTAGTATTGGTTGGAGGCGGAGATGACATCTACTTCAATAGCCTTAAGGACATCAAGAGAGATCGAAAAAGACGGCAACAGAGGTTCGCTACAATTACGTTTTATGATAATTCTTCTGATCTGGTGTTTGCAGAAACAAAATGCGTGGAACCAAGAAGATCAAAGGTACGTCTGCCGGTGTTGGAGCCATCAACGTTTACGGAGGAGAACTTCGATGCAACGCAATGAATCACGATTCACAGAAGTTATGCAAGAGCTCATCGCAGACGCTCGGGTTGGCCGTCTGCCGGAGCGTCGACCGCTTCCAGATCATCGTGTTGCTGATCACCAGGAAACTTTGGTAAAGCGGATCACGATAATCGCAGAAATTCAAATTCGCAAAAGTCTAGAGTTGGGCTGGATAGGCATAGAGCTCGTCCCAGCTCAAAATATGTCGATACGATCAATGTGGGCCACATTGGTCAACGTAGATCAGCTTCATGACCAAAAGTAGGTCTTCTGTTGACAAGTGTTTTAGGTGCCGTCTGGCGGTGGAACGAGGTTTCGCAACTAGCAAACAACACCACCCAACTTAGGGTTTCGCATACGCAGAGTATGGCGGCCTGGGGAGGAGCGAATTTTAACAGGGGCGGCGGAGCGAACCTAGGCCGTGGTGCTAGCTCTGATCATGGTGGAGGAGATGGTCCGAGATTTGGTTAGGGACCAGATAGGTTCTATGAGCAAGGTGGATCATCGTCTTCTAGGAGTTCTTATGGCAAAATTTTCTAACATGGGCCTGGGAAGCTCAATGTCTAGCCCCACCAACTGAGAAACAATTTTGGTGGGGATAATCAGAATTGGAATGGCGATGGCTCTCAACACGATCAAGGGAACTGGTCTAACATGGGTTCGAACTCTTTTCAATCCAATGAGTTCTCTTGACAGTTCGAAGAATTTGACGGAGGTTATTTTGACAGAGATCAAGGTTTTTAGCTAGGGTATGCTAATCAGAGCTATCGCCGTAATCGCCCAGGTGGGGGTTATGGTGGCAGCGGTAGAGGTAGAGGGGGCTATGGGGGATTCAGCCGAGGAAGGTTTAGAGGCCGTGGTGGCAGGTTTGTGCAGAAGGAAGATCCACCGTTGGGTGCAACACAGGCTCTAACCACAGAGGTTCAGAATTCCAATGTTGCAGACCAGGCATAGGTTGTGGCGGTCACAAAAAAGGTGCAAGCTGGCATTCTAGTGGAACTACTACTGCTGCGACACCAACTGATATGGAACTAGATATTGCGTAGCAAGGGGCTTCTAAGAACGCCAAGAAACCTGACAAGATAACTTGTTTTAGATGTGGACTTACAGGACATGTAGCACTAGGGTGTACTGTGGAAATCTGTATGTACTGTGAATCGGCACTTCATGTGTCGCAGGATTGCCATCTACCCAAGATACCCAAACCTGTTGCCACAATGTATGGCCTGGCAAGTAATAAACTACTATTCTTTGACATACCAAGGAAGCTGGGGTAAAAGAGATAAGAGAAAGCAGGAAAGTAGGATGCATTAGAGTGGAAGGAGGTAGTATGTCTGTAGCTCAGGTGGTGTAGGAGCTGGACTGGCTTGTTCCAGGAAATAGTCAGTGGGACATTTAGACGTTGCATGATAGTACGTTTAAGGTTGTATATCCTTCCAAGTTAGATTTGACTAGGCTCTGCAAGATCAGAAAGATACCAATTGAATGCACTAATCATGTTCTGCACTTTGAGGAGTGGGCAACAAAGGATCTTGAATCTTGGGATTTTATTGAGGTCTGGTTGAAATTTAAAGGCTGGCCAGAAAGTTTGTGGAGAGATTATCTCACTTTGTTTGCTCTTGGATCCCTCTTTGGTAAAATGGTGGAAGTTGACATGAATTTTACTAGAGAGCATGGTATGGTTCGACAAAAAATCTTGGTGGTTGGCCCTATTGCAATTCCGGTCAAAGCGGATTATAGTCATGAGGGGAAATGCTTCACTATGGAAATTATTGTGGAAGGGTTGGATGATTTTTTGAAGGAAACTGGTTCATTAGATGGAGAAAAAAGTATGATGATGAGGGGAAAGATGAGGACTCTAAAGGTGCAACGCATGGAAGAGATGATTGCTCTGATAATTCGAGGATGAAGTAACAGTCACCGAGTACCAAGCATAATCAGCCAAAAGAATCAAATAGTGAGTCCAAGCAAGTTGAATATGTAGAAACTCAATTTTGCTCTATAGATCTTTTACTTTGCACTCCGAAAAGTAAGAAGGAGATTGATTCTAGATTAGTCTCGGTGCCTTGCCGATCATGGTGTCATATGGTGGAAGAAGATGAGGCAGCAGAAAGATTAGAATCATCAACTCCACCTGTTGTCTGGCCTAAGTCGAAATCTCGTTTGGTAGCGCCCTCTGCCGCGGCAACGATCTCGCCTGCCGTGACTGGAAAAAAGGCTGCTGCCAGGGCAGACTCGGTAGCAGGAAAGTTGTCTGTCGGCCCGTCATTTTATGTTGCTTCTGCTGCCATGGCAGGGCCTGCGTCTGCCGAACTGAAGTGCTCCTCTGACTCGGCTGTGGTATACATGACTGGAGAGGGGTATTCGAGCCGAGTGCGGCCAAGTACTCCTACATCCGTGGCGCATGTTTTATCTGCCAATGGCTCTCCGCTGACGTCGACGATCAAGACAATGATCAATTCAGATGGTACAGGAACTAGGGTCTTCCTGGGAGGTAGATACACATAGGCGGATGTGGTGGCTTTTGGTGGGATCCCATTCTCTGCTGGTGCTGGTGCTGGTGTATGGTCGAGCGACCATATTAGAGCCCAGCCAGATGCTAATGATACTCAAATTGGAGTGTGCACAGTGTCGCGCACAAGCCAAGATGGAATCCCCATGCTCTCACTCAGGTACAAATTTTATTAAGAAGTTTTTCCTTTCTGCAATACCCGCTAATTCTATTTTATCTACAACAACTAAGTTGGGTATTTCGTTGGGAAGCTCGCCGAGCCAAATTGAAAGGTCGGTTAAGATAATAAAAGATTTTGACCTACAAAGAACACTGGTAATGTTAAAAAGGAATGAAGAAAAAGAACGAAATGATTTTGATAATTTATCCAGTCTGGTAACAAGTGAAGCAGTAGAGTTAAGTGAAGATCTGTTACTGGAAGAACAAAAATCCTTTAAAACCAAGAGGGCATAGCTACAACGATTATCCAAAACAAAAGAACTTATAAAAAAGAGAAGTGGCTAATACTTTTGTTAGAACTAGTGAAAGAATTAAGAACAAAAAGAAATTATTATAATGAAAGGAGGGATCTGGAATAGTGATGGGTTTGCAAATATTGCTAAGCATTCTTTTGTTCGAGAAACATTTAGAGAACATAGGTTAGACTTTTTTGTGATTTCCGAGACAGGGAGAGATAGTTTTTCGGCCCCTTTTTTTATCACATCTTGCAGGAGGATGTGATATTGAATGGTATTGCCTTCCGCCTATTGGTAGATCAGGAGGTATGTTGATAGGAATTAATTTGAAAACTTTGAATGTTAAAAATGTTGTTGCTGGGGTAGGTGTGTTAAGCTCCATTTATCAAATAAGATAGACAACTTCGATTGGTGTTTAGTTTCTGTCTACGGGGCTGCTTAAGATGCTCAGAATCATGAATTTCTCTCTGAACTTGTTAGGGTATGTGAGGATGTTAAGATCCCTCTATTAGTTGGTGGTGATTTTAACCTCATAAGACAGGAAAAAAGAATAATGATAATTTCAACACATGTTGGTCCTTTATGTTTAATGCAATAATCGAGAGCCTAACTCTCAGAGAGATTGCTTTATCTGGTAGACAATTCACTTGGACAAATCATAGAGAAACACCCACTTATGAAAATCTAGATAGAGTTTTGTCGAGTATATCTTGGGAACAGAAATTCCCATTTGTATCTATGAGGGCCCTTCCTAGAGTAGGGTCTGATCACATGCGACCCCTCTTGGACTCGGGGGATCAGGCCCACCTTGGTAACAAGGCTCATTTCTCGTTTGAACTATCCTAGATTAAGCAAGTAGGCTTTTTGACTTGATTAAAGCTGAATGGAATAAACAAGTCACTGGTAATAATCCTCTGGTCATTTGGCAAAATAAAATCAGACATTTGCGATAGTTTCTGTGGGGTTGGGCAAAAAGTTAGTCTAGCACTTATAGACTAGAAAAAGAAAATTTGCTTCATACTATAGAGATGCTTGATTTGAAAGCAGAAACCGTTCCCTTTTTGGATATAGAGAGGAAGAATTTGAATGAGGCTAATGAAAAACTTGCTAGATTGCGAAGAGGTGAGGAATCTAAGTGGGATCAAAGGGCAAAAGTGAAACATATTCAAAAGGGTGGTAACAACACAAAATACTTTCATTTAATTGCTAATAGAAAGCATAGAAGGAAACTGGTATTCCAACTTGAACAGGATGAGGGTACCTTTGTGGGTCATGATAACATAAAAACTTACATTTTGGATTACTACAAAACTTTGTTTGGGCCTCCTGAGCCTAATTTCTTCTCTCTTATGGAGACAGAAACAAATGATATTTCACAGATCTCTGATTATGAAAATAGTATTTTAATCGCTAACTTTACAGAGAAGGAAGTGCATGAAGCTAAGTAGGTGGGTTAGGTGCACCCCTCGCCCAGCGGGAAGTCATGAGGCTAGCCCCCCCTGAATGAAGAAGTAGTGGGGGCCCCTGCCCGCCCACGTATGCGTCTTTATTTAGATTCTAACTAAATATTATACGGAACTTTATCCGGGTTTACAAATGAAAAATAGCTTCGGGCCCCGATGGTTTTCCCGCTGAATTCTATCAAGTCTTCTAGAAGGTGATTAAATTTGACTTGATGGCAATGTTCAAATTTTTTGAAAAAGGCGAGCTATCTCTTTTTCATCTAAATTTTGGCACTATCATTTTACTACCTAAGAAGGAAAATGCGATACAAATCCGGCAATATCGTTCTATTTGCTTGTTAAACGTGAGTTTTAAATTTTTTACAACGGTAGGTACCAACAGATTAATAGATATTGCACATAAAGTGATTCGTCCAACTGACTTTTATGCCTGTCCATCATATTTTGGAAGGCATATTAGTGTTACATGAGACAATGTTTACTATATCGCTTATCGGTAATTTATCGGCCGACTAAATATT
Organism: Avena eriantha; assembly: GCA_910589775.1. Taxonomy (NCBI): domain Eukaryota; kingdom Viridiplantae; phylum Streptophyta; class Magnoliopsida; order Poales; family Poaceae; genus Avena; species Avena eriantha. The sequence goes on along the minus strand of OU342741.1, from coordinate 159,932,893 downwards.
GGCGATTTTTCAGGATATCGGCCGATTTATCGGGTAATAAATTAGAAAATCTGCTGATAAACTGGAACATCAGCATATCAGCCACTCCTAAGTAGCGACAAATCGGGTGATTAATCGACATATCGGCTGATCTTTTGAACTAAATTCCAAAAAATTAGACGGAGTAATTTTAAAGCTAGATTTTGAAAAGGCATATGATAAAGTGAAATGGTCTTTCTTGCAACAAGTGTTGCGTATGAAAGGTTTCGATTCCAAATGGTGTAATTGGATAGAGAATTATCACGAAAGGGAGTGTTAGCATAAAAGTTAACGATGATACTGGACACAATTTTCAAACACAAAAAGGTTTAAGGCAGTGGGACCCACTATCACCTATACTTTTCAACATAATAACATATGTTCTCGCAATTCTGATTGGTAGAGATAAAAGTGTGGGTCTTGTAAGTGGTCTCATTCCTCTCCTAGTTGGAGGGGTGTTTCTATTTTACAATACGTGGATGATACTATAATCTTCATGGAACATAATCATGAAATGGCAATGAATATGAAACTGATCCTTAGTGTTTTTTAGCAACTGCCAGGCCTAAAAACCAATTTTCACAAGAGTGAGTTATTTTGTTTCGGGCATGCTAAAATTGAAGAGGGGCATTATCATAACTTTTTTGGATGTGAGATAGGATCCTTCCCTTTTAGATACTTGGGAATACCTATACACTATCGAAAATTGAAAAATGGCGTGTGAAAGCCCATCGAGGATAGATTTGAGAGAAAGTTAGCCAGCTGGATTGGAAAAATGCTTTCCTATGGTGATCGTCTAGTTCTCATTAACTCAGTGTTAACGAGTCTACCAATGTTTTTATTATCTTTCTTTCAAATACCCAAAGGAGTGAGAAAGAGACTTGATTTCTATATATCAAGATTCTTTTGGCAAAGCGATGATCACAAACAGAAATATAGTCTTACTAAATGGAGTAATATATGTAGACCAAAAGAAACGAGGGGATAGGTAGTGAGGTTCTAGAATTAAAATGTAAATGTATTTTGAGAAAGTGGTTATATAAGATCCTTAAAGGGGAGGGAGTGTGGCATAAGCTAATTCATAATAAATATCTGCATACTAAAAGTTTATCTCAAGTTAAGGAGCGCCCTTCTGGAAAGGGCTGATGAAAAGCAAAGAAGACTTCTTTAATAGGGGTCACTTTCAGGTTGGCAATGGTTAAAAAACTCGCGTCTGGGAAGATATCTGGCTTGGTGATACTTCTCTATCAATGCAATACATGTCTTTATATAACATTGTTCGGAAGAAAGAGGCCACAGTGGCCGATATCTTTGCGACCATGCCCCTAAACATCCAATTTAGACGTGCTCTCACGGGTAATAAGTGGAATCGTTGGTTGCATTTAGTGGAAAGACTAATGTATGTAAACTTGTCTGATCAAGAGGACGTGCTTGAGTGGAAATTAACGAATACAAAAAAAATTTACAGTAAAATCTACGTATTTGGACTTCATGAATGGTCATACGCCTTTCCTCAAAAGGTATATTTGGAAGATCAAGGTTCCAATGAAAATCAGAATTTTTTATGTGGTTCCTTTATCGCAAGGTCATTCTTACAAAAGACAATTTAAAAAAGAGAAATTGTCGTGAGAAATGCTGCTTTCATAATGAAAATGAAACTACTAAACATCTATTCATCCATTGCCGTTTAGCTAAAATTATGTGGCGCATTGTACATATATCTTTCAACATTGTATCGCCAACTAGCATCTCCAACATGTTCAGTACATGATTACAGGGAGTTAGTAGTAAAGATAAAGTACAAATTAGAGTGGGTGCTTGCGCTTTGGTTTGGGAAATATGGACGATACAGAATGACTTTGTGTAACATATTTCCAAAAACAACTTTTTTGCAGGTTATTTCCTGTGCCACATACTGGATCCGTATATGGTCTTTCCTTCAGCCGGAGCAGCAGCGGCAGATTGCGGATTCTAGGTGCAACCGTATGGAGACGGTAGCATGGAATTTATTTAACCTTGGCAGCTGGCGACCTGTTTCTAGGATTCTAGCATGATGCATCACAAGTTTGCATTTAGACTTTTGATTTTTGAGTGGTTGATATTTGTATCAAACCTTTATGATCCTTGAGTTATACTGAATCTGGTCTTGAATAAAGTAATAAAAGGCTATATGCATCAACCGATGCATAGGCCGGGTAACCCCCATTTCGAGAAAAAAATCTTTGTTGCCTTCCATGGAAGAAAGTACACCTACTAGATATCCTAACTTCTTATTACTTTCATGTAAGGCACACAATGATTAAAAAAACCATAAACTCAAGGTCTAGCTAAGATATAATGCTAACAGAGCACATAACCAAATAATTAACTCATCAACCTGCATGAAATGAAAAAATGATTTATGGGTATATTTTTGACAAGCATTCAAGAATAGAAGAACAATAAGCATGTTTGTCTACATAATAACAAACAACAGAAGAACCGACACACGCTCAAAGGATACGTTCGTAATAAGTCCCGTCTAGAGGAAAGCATAACAATCAGCTTTCTAGCTGAAGAGTGCATCTCTTTCTGTTCAAGTTTTCTACAAACCGATACCCCTATTGGTACGCCATTTAACACAAAAGTTTGGAGCCTAGCTGGATGGGGTCACCGCGAGGGTCAACGCATAAAGCATGTCGACTTCGAGGGCCAACTCAAGGACTTTGAAAGAGCAAACCTGGTCGCGTTATAACACTTGCAGGTGGTCGATCCTTGGATACAAGAGCACAAATATTTTATCAAGAACAAGTACACTGACCAGGGCCAAGTGAGGACGGAGGAAGATGTAATCAAAGAGCACAACTCCGGTTTCATGTGATGGTTCAGGGAGAAGGTTCTTTTTGATCCCCCTCAAGGTGATGTTTTGTAGGATGAGAAACTCATATTCGCCTTGTCACAGGGCGCCACATACAACCCGATGACCTATCAGGCGTACAATGTCAACGACTACACGTCCTACATGGAGGAAAAAGACAATAATTGCGATTATCATAACTCATTGGCAACGGAGATATTTTACACTGACGACATCAAGAAAAGATACTATGAAAGGACCGAGGAGATATGGGAGCTCGACTACGTTACAGAGAAGATGTCGATGTTCTGTGTCAGATGGACCAAGAGCGTCGAAAGAGAAGGATGGTATTTCATCACCATGGTTATACCACCAAAATCCAAGACCATCGGCGCGAACGTAGCCACAAAAATAAGCCATAGTTTTTAGCTAGCAAAGTGGACCAATGCTTTTTTTTATTACCGACCCATCAAAGACTAGCCAGGTTGTCGTTAGGAGAGGCAAAAGGAAAATCATCAGAGTGGACGGAGTCGCCAACGAGCAAGACTTTGACCAGTAAGGCGACCCGAATATGGAAGACGAATACGGAGACCAAGAACCATACACCACAACCCTACCTAAAAAAGGACTCCCGTTCAAGAGAAAAAGTGAAGACGTTCTAGGTCTAACCTATTTAACCGCGATAAAGAAGGGCAAGAACATAATTGTTGAGAAACGCTAAATAGCTAATTGCATGTATGACCACTTTTATATGCTAATTGCATTGAATATTATATATTGACACATTCATAATTGTCACTTTTATTGTTTTGACAATATTTGAATATTTTAAATACTTACACTATATTTTATAGTTTATATTATGTTTGCACAATGTTTTTATATTAATAATGGCCATTCAAAAAAATCCAAAAAATTGTGGCTACCAGGATTCAAACCTGGGTGGCCAGAGTAGTAAAGATAGGACCTAGAGTGTAGCCACTGGGCTATGGAGTGTTTTGTGACAGGAATAGCGCGCTGCCCTATTTGAGTACTTGGGCCAGAATATACACGATGCATTCCTCCTATATGCGTCTCGTATATTCTGACACTAGGTAAAATCTATCGAGGTGACCTCGATTCAATTTATATCTTTGTTCCTCTCTACGCATAGCAACCGCCGTCCAACTCAAAGTTGCGCCGCCGTCTCCCTTCCCCTACCCCTCGTCCGTGCCCACCGTCGCCGTCTAAATTATGCTGATATTTAGGTAAGGCAAATAAATAGTTATCTTCCTTTCTAGGTAGACAAGGCTTCTAATGAGTTTCAGTACTTATAAAGTCCATCGCCATGTCGGGGAACGGAAGGGATTCTTTCCAACAAGAAACCAGCGGTGGTGAGATACAGGCGCCGACAGAGATGGACATGTCAACCCCGAGTATGTTTTTCCCTTCCGTCTCTGTCCACGATGACAATTGTGATCTAGACTATCGGCGTTGCACTGCCCCTGCGCCGTTTTTGTCGGTGGTAGGACAGGAGGGTGAGCGGCACGTCTTATAGGTGGGCCTTCAGTGGATTCCGTTACTGGTGCCACCATTAATCGATGTGCCGGTGCCAGTACCGATGATGATTACATCAATGCGGGTAGATGGTATATTCTACCCTGATTCCTCTCCACCACCCATATCTACGAGGAGAAATATAGACGAATTATTTGATCACTTTTGGGAGAGAGCTAGGGTTTCCTCGCCGCCATCGCGCGAATCCTTCGGGTGGTGGCCGGGGAAGGTGGCCGGACATCCTGGCTCTTCGCGCAAGTCGCTGCTTCTCCTGCTTCTCCAGGTAGCCGCGTACCTGTTCCGATGCAGGGTGGTGGTGGAGGCGCTCGGGGACAATCGAATCGCGGTGGAGGGAGAAATGTTGGGGGTCGTGGAGATCGTGGCGGCGGCGGTGGCCGTGGCTGGAATCTCGTGTGGCATCGAGGCCTACGGGAGGTGGGGAGGTAGAATTCCCCTACCGACGGCACATGTGCTGGCCAGCAACCTCCTGAGCAAGATCGCTGGGAGGTGGTAGCAGAGGCCTAGGGCGGAAAAGAGGTTCAACATATTCCTGCTAGGGATCTTCCGAATCAAGGGATTCCTGCTGGTAATTGTGATGACCCTGGCCCTTGTCACAATTATAATATGTCTGGTCATTTGGTGGCACATTGTCCTACTATTAGATGTGCTAGGTGTGATAAACCGAGCCATTCTATTCATGTTTGCCAAAATCTTCTTCCATGGTAGTATCTTCGATGTGTGGATTCCAGTCTCTGGGTCAGGGTTTCTTCTATTTTCCTGATACTAGTATGCCTAAGCAACTTAAGGAGAAATCTAGTACTGTGATTATTACTGTGGTTGAAGGTGTGGTTAGTGCGAGGGATATTGAGGTGGAATTCAATGGTGGTTTTTTTGGTGCTGGTTGGAGATGTACTGTAAGAGCTATTGGTCCCAAACAATTTTCTATGCGCTTCCCTAATCCTAAAGAGGTTGAGAGAGCTTGTTACTGGGGAAAGAGGATGGATATGAAAACCAAGGAATCTATTTTGAATTTGTCCCCTTGGTCTAATTCTATGGGTGCTACAGCTCAGTTGCAGAAAGCTTGGGTGAGAATTAGGAATATCCCTTCTGAGAAAAGATGTGAGGCCCATGCTTTTTATGCTACTTCTTTGGTGGGAGTGCCACTGGAAATTGATTCTTCGACTCTGTATCGTCCTGAATATGTAAAAGTGCTTATTGGATGTAGAAATGTGGATAAGATTCCTGAAAAAGCTGAAGGATGCCTGGGTGATAATTTCTATTTCTTTTATTATGAGCTGGACAAGGTGGTTGTGGGGGGAACATATGGTAACCATACTTTGGTGCTTGTTGATAATGGCTCTGATATACCTTCCCCTAAAAGAGATAGGGTGGAAAATTTGACTCAGGAATCTTCTGAGGATCAAACTAACATTGGGTCTTAGCAGTATGTTGCTGGAAATTATGAAAAATCATATGCTCCTGGTTTGGGTACAGTATAGGAACATGAGTCTGACGAAGAAAGTGAGGATGATCAAGGTTTACTCATTGACCAGATCATTCATGTGAGAAATCTGGTAAGAAACCTGGGAAAAAACAAAGAGGATTTCATGAGCACCAATGAGGGTACTATTGAAGATGGGGATGAGAAATCTGTGAAACAAAGTTTTGGTGTGGAAAGTGATGTGAATACTGAGAAAGCTATGGTGTTGCATAAATCTGCTTAGAATTCTTTTGTAATCCCACCCAGTACTCGTATTGTGAGCAGAGAGCTTTGTGCTTTCATGACTTGTTTCTTTACAATATTCCTATGCATAGGAAGTGGGTTATACTTAAATGTGCTTTTAATTTGCTTCTTGATGCTCTCTTTTACTTCAATTCATATTTCTTATTTGAGCATCTTCTCAAACTATCATGCCTAACTTAAAGGCGATAAATAAAAGTACGTATTGGGAGATAAACCAAAAGTTTTAGATGAGTCTTAGAAGTTATTACCTCTCCTTATCCTTTTTATTTGCTTTTTGTGCCAAGAGTAACCTCTAATGAGAGAGAAGTAATGATTGGAAAAGTTGTTGCCCCGAAACAGATTTCTGTGCTTCACCGTAAACATTCGTGTAAAATCTCTGTACGTCGTTTTGAGGCGTGATTTTTGTGCTTCTGCCCCAGGTTGTTATCTAACTTTCTTTAGTTCAAAACTTTTCGATTTGAGCAACAAAAGGTGTTCAAAAAAATTGGGTTTTACCTGCTGGTCTGTTTTGACAGATTTCTGCCATTATTTTCATTTGCTTCTTGTTGATTCCTTTTTGAGTTCTTTTGGGGAATTGAGCTTTTTTAGGAAAGTGCTAAAGTATCTTGTGTTTTAATGGAAGTTTTATTGGTGTTGAAACTGAACCCAAAGACTTATTATCTTGAGTGCACTAATGTTGCTAATAAAGATTGTGTGAAGTTTTGTATGAAGGAAAAATTTCAGGTGTATGGAAGGAATGATGTAATGAGATAAAGAATGGACTAAAGCTCAAGCTTGGGGATGTCACCGCGTGTCACCCCAAGAAATATCCAAGAAGTACAAGCGTCAAAGCTTGGAGATTCCCAAGGCATCCCCTTCTTCATCAATAAAAATCCTAGGTTTCTTCCAAACACTTTATTTTTATTGTTTCATGCATAGTTGTGTTGTTCTTGGAGCGTCTTTGTTTTTGTTTTTGGTTTTTCGTTTGCTTGGTTTTCTTAGTTTGCTTGAATAAATTGGTTGGACCCCCGCTTTCATACATTGGTTTTCAAATAGTTTGGTTTGGTTTAGAAAAGAGTAGGAAAGTTCAATGCTTAAGTGGTAAAAAGAGCTTGTTTTTGACTGTGGCATATGCTTTGTCATGCCATGCTTGATATTGTTTTGGCTTTATGCTTAGTATTCTTTGTTGTAGCATGACTTGTTATAAAAAATTGAGATTTCTTAATGTGTCTTGGAGAATCATGCGTTGTTTTAGCATATTAAAGCATAGTATTGTGGTATTCTTCTTTGATGCTTTATTTGGGTTAACTTGGCGCATGCTCACACCATGTTATGACTATCCCAAGTCACCATAGCCTTTATGTTCCTTTAGTTTTTGACTTGTAATATCACTTTATGCTTTGATTAATGATGTTTTGTCGCTCTGCATGATTATGGCCATTATTGCTCTATTAGTTGGTCGCTCCCAGTCTTTTGCTAGCCTCCATAACCAAGTATGAGTTCCACTCATGCATACAACTCCAAATAAAACCAAGTTATTCCTAAGAGTCCACCATACCTACCTATTAGAATTTGCTATTCCAAGTATATTCATGTTTTTATCTACCTTTCGAATTAAACTTGTTATGTGAAAATTAGTGATTAAAGCTCTCATGAACTTGATGGCACACTTTACTTTTCTTGCCCTTAATAAACTTGAACCATTGTGTATCTATGTTGTATATGCTTGCACTTATATGTTGGGGATTAGCAGAACCATGCTGTCATGGGGAACGCTTTCAATATTGCACATGTACTTTGTACCTAGTTGATACCATGCTCTTTTGTCTATGGATGTCGTCGGTGTGAAATGAAAGTGGAGCTTGTAAGTCCATGGAGTTATGTATGTGTGTTAGAGAAATGCCTGGGCCGCTGGTCTAATCCATGTTGTCATGGTGGAAACCTACAGTGTAACCATAATGAGCTGTCTATGAAGCATTCTTCTTATAAAAAAGAGTCAGATATTGAGAAAAAAGAGAAAAAAAAGAAAAAAAAGAGATATGAGAAAAGAGGAAAGAGAGAAAAAAGCACCATTTTCCCATGGTAAATAAGAAGATTGCTGAGATGCTCGTTGTCTGCTTGCCTTGTCATTTTGATATGGGGATTCTTCCGTATCATCGGGCAAGGGGTACCCTGGCGGTTCTCTATGATACACATGTACTTCTCTATGATACACATGTACTTACTATGACAAGAACTTACCGGTAACTAAACTTGAGTAGCATGAGGAGCGACCCTCGTATTCAAGGGACATGAGATTTCCAATTTATACTTTGTCAAGCATATACTCCATAGTTTGTTCACTTTAACCTTAATCACTTCAAGATGCTTATGATAGGGGCAATGAGAGCTGAAAGCTAATAAGTACCGTAATTTTTAGAAGCTCTTTATGAAGCTTGAATCCCTACTTCCTTCTATGAAGGCCTTTCTTTTACTTTTATGTTGAGTCTCCACCTTCTATCTTTATGCACCTATTTTGAGAGCATAGTGGCCATTCTTAGTTCTATGTGCATTGTCCCAAGACTTGTTGATTGATGCATAACTTTGATATTGCTTGTTTTAAACTATTTGTATCTAGTCACTCTTATAAACTTTGAAGGTGTCCTATGCATTTATGTTTTGCTACTCCATGAGGGACAAGCTGAATGCCACTATGCTATGTTTTCTTTATGTGAAACAAACAAATGTCTTGCAAACCATTGTTATTCATGAATCTTTTGTTTGTGCCCTTTCATGTTACAACATAGTTGCTATGTCTTATTGTTAGAACTTTGTCTTTTATGCAATGCTGAAGTACTATGATCCCAGCTATCAATGTTTTACAAATACTTTGATCAAGTTTATGATGGTGCATGTCACCTAAAAAATTATTCTTTCTTTTTATCACTTACCTACTCGAGGACAAGCAGGAGTTAAGCTTGGGGATATTGATACGTTGCTAATGTATCCATAATTTTTGATGTTCCATGCTGGTTTTATATCTACTTTCTTATGTTTTGTCTACATTTGGAGATACTTTTATGCATTTTCTGGAACTAACCTATTAACAAGATGCCAAAGTGCTAGTTGCCTGTTTTCTACTGTTTTTGGTTCCAGAAAGTAAGAAACTGAATATTCTCGGAATTGGACGGGACAAAATCCAAAGTCGATATTTTACCGGAAGACTCACGGAGCCAGAAGACGAGACGGAGAGGGGCCATAGGGCGGCCACACCATGTGGTGGCGTGGGCTAGCCCTAGCCACGCCACCAAGTGGTGTGGGCCCCCTGGCCACCCACCGACCTTGCCTCTTCGCCTATAAGATGCCTCCCGATGCAAAAACCCTAAATTGAACAGCCTCCAGCCACAAAAGGTTCTTCAGCATCGCCGCCACCGAAAGGGAGATTCGGGGGACAGAAAGTCTCTGTTTTGGCACCCTGCCGGGACGGGGAAGTGCCCCCGGAGCCATCTCCATAGATCTCCACCACCATCTCCATCGTCGTTGCTGATTCCCATGATGATGAGGGAGTAGTTCTCTCTCGAGGCTAAGGGTTCTACTGGTAGCTATGTGTTCATCTCTCTCTCTATGCATGATCATATTATGATCATGAGCTTTGTAATCAAGTAGATCTACCTTCCTACTCAAGTGCTTTAATAGATCTCTGTTCTCCCCATCTGTATGAAAGTGACAGCGTGCACACCATGGTGGCACTTAGGCTAGAGATTATAAATACTTGTTATGATTTATATTTGGAGTTGGATGTCTTTATGAAATTGTGGTGTTTGTTGGAACCATCTAGTGCTCAAGGTGACAGTGTGGGGTTATCTAGATGGGAAAGGCTTACTTTGATGTGTGTTGTTATAGCCCTACCATGGATTAGAGTGTCAAAGCGGAGAGTAGTTAAGAGTAATATCATAAAGAGAAGATATTTATATGAGAGTGTTCACTAGCGAAAGTATGATCCCTAGGCCTTGTTTCTAAACATTGAAACACCATTTGCAATTAGATCTGTTACATGTTTGCTTGCTTCTATCTTTATTTCAGTTTTACTTTAGTCTTTTCCACACCATCAAGCTATTTTCTATCACCCTTACCACTTATCATTATCTATACCACTTGTATTTCACTATCTCTTCGCCGAACTAGTGCACCTATACACCTGACAAGTGTATTGGGTGTGTTGGGGACACAAGAGACTTCTTGTATCTTGATTGCAGGGTTGCTTGAGAGGGGATACCTTTGACCACTTCTTCCCTGAGTTCGATAAACCTTGGGTGATCCACTTAAGGGAAAACTTGTTGTTGTTCTACAAACCTCTGCACTTGGAGGCCCAACAACTGTCTACAAGAATAGAAGTGCGTAGACATCAAGGATCTTGTTCGCTAGCAGATCGGTGACCCCCCGACTGACACGAGGATATCAATGGAAAACTAGTAGACTCGAGGATAACAAGGATCCATTGTGCTTATTGCATTAGTCCAATCCAAGGAGCTTAATCGCTAAGCGACCTAAAGGGTCTTAATCGTCTAGTTTATGACCATGGTTTTGGTAACAAACTAGTAGGATTATTGAAGTTGGGATGAAATCTACCAAGATGAGTTCCAGCTAATTATGGGTTGCTCACCTACACATATACTTATAAGATTGTAATTGTTACATTTATCATTCGTCCACTTGGCACAGTCACTATCACCATGAACTGAATCTCCCCGCGCCTTCTTTTGCCATCTGCAGAAAACAACAAACAATCAAGTCGTTCTTTACTTTCATGCTTTACATTTCTGATGTTTACATTTCAGTTCTATTTAAATACATCTTATTTAATCAAAACTCCATTCTTATTTCAACACTTGTAGTCAATTCACTCGAAGACCTGTGAGAACTTCGGGTGTGACAGAGACTTCACTCATAAACACTTACCTTTGGGCTCCCCGAGGGATCGATATCTATACTTCGAAACTAGCTACAAATGGTCTATGCATTTGCAGACATCAAGCTATTTTCTGGCGCCATTGCCCGAGAGCTAAGAGCTAAGTGTTTGTCTTTTGACATTTCAGGTGTTTCTACTATAAAATGTTCTCCCTAGGAGACAAAGGGTCTACACGCTCTGGTAGGACCTATCTACCGGATTATATTGAGCGCGTGCCTGCTCCAAGGCGTGAAGAAATTATTGAAAAACTTTTAAGATCGAATAAAGTTGAAGTTGAAAACCTGAGTGATATTATGGAAATCATGTCTATTTACAGGACAACTCCCATGAAACCTGAGAAAACTCCCAGAGAATACAGTGCTCCGAGTTCTGGATTTCTTAAACAACCAATAGGATTCCCTAATCCTGGAGTTAAAGAATATCGATTTGATGGTGGAATTATTAAAAATTTGCAGGAAAAAGCTTTCAGTGGAAGGGAAGATGAAGACCTAGTAAGACATAGTAGAGAGTTCGACGATGTGATAACATCACTTGGATCAAAAGGTTTGCCAAGAGACTTCTCTCGTCTAAAATTATTTCATTGGTCTCTAAAAGGTAACGCTCTAGACTAGTTATATTCTCTCCCTCACCATTACATTAAATGTTGGGAAACTGCATTGGTAAATTCATAAATAGGTTTAATCCTTTTTAAAAGGTAACTGAACTAAGAAAGAATATAGGCAACTTTAGTCAGAACATGGGAGAAAACTACCCTCAAGCCTGGGACATATTCTTTGGAATGATCAATAGCATTCCCAATCATGGCTATTCTGAATCGACTATTTGCCATTTATTTTACCACGGTCTTAATACTCAGTGTAGAGAGTTTCTTGACTTCTCAGCAGGAGGATCGATAAATACTTTAACTATTAAAGAATTTTTTGAATTGATGTCTACTAGGGCTAAGAATGATTCTTTATATAACCCTGATTTTGGCACTAAGCCGGAAAAAGGGATACTTCGGATAACTCCTGATCTTATGCCTGAAGTAGGCAAAGCAATGAAAGAAAAAGGTATACCTTCTGAATTTGTTAAGAAAAACAAAGTAGACTTGTTACAAGTTTTAACTGAAGAAGATGAAACTAGAATTTTTTTTCAAGAATTAAAACATCGACAAGCAAAATCTCATAATAACCTGCATAAGCACTTTCAAAAACACAAAAATATTTTGGTGAAACTCACAGAAAACTATGATGAGATTGGCCAAGCAATAATTATTTCACAAGTATCTTAGTATGATTGAAACCCATTGTGAACAAATAGCATCTGGTTATCAAATTTTTCTTCGAGATGATAAAGATATTCCTGTTTCTACTAATGTCGTTACAAGAAGAGGTGTAGTTGTTATAGGACCATTAGGACCACCAGAATATGAAGCTAAAAAAGTGCGAAAGGAAAAAGCCTTGCTCGAAGCGAGCCAAGAAGATGATACATTGGTGGATCCTCGAGATGAAACTGCTCAAGAAACACAAGATCAAACCAAGGAGGACCAAAATGATGCATAAGATGATCATTATGACTCTGATGCAAAGACGGTCGATCCAAGAGAAGAAAAGGAGATAAGAAATGAAGATGAAGTTGTTGTTGTAGAAAAGAAGAAAAGCGATAAACAACAACAAAAGAAAGCAACAAAAGAGCCTGACCCCCCACAAAAGGTAAAAGACAAGAATAAGTCAGGCGAGAAAAAGCTTCCTTATCCAGATCGAAAAAAGAAAGCACCAAATCAGGTAATTTATGATTCTTTTACAAAGGCACTTAGTGACCTTCGTTTGGAAATTCCATTTGCGGATGCAATCAAAGTTCCTACTTATTCTAAATTCCTCCGTGATATTCTTAGTAGAAAGAAAGAAATAACTGAAACTGTTGCCATGGTAACTAGTTATCTTGCTAATGGGAAGCTGTTGTCTAAATCTGGAGATCCTGGAATACCAACTATTTCATGCTCAATAGGCAAAACTGATATTCACAATGCCTTGTGTGATCTAGGTGCAGGAGTTAGTGTAATGCCTTACTCCCTCTATAAAAGGTTAGGATTAGGGGAGTATTCTCCTACTACTATCACTTTACATGTTGGGGATGTAACCCTAGGTACCCCAGAGTTGGTCTAACGAGTGACAAATAAAGCAATGGGAAATTTAATAGAAGGAATATGTGGAAAAAGAACATCTATGAGTAAAGAGTTGAGGAATAAAAATAATAGTATAAAGAAAAGAGGAAGGAAATAGTTCCAGGCCGAATTATCCTAAATTCGGCCTACACAGTACTTCCCTAGGCCGGACCTGGCCGTATTTGGCTAGATTAGGCTCAAAACCCGGCTGGGCCGGGATGTCCCTCAACCAGCCTAGCACAGGCCGGCTACCTCGCGGTGTCTTCTCCGGGTGGGCCGGATTCAACCTATCCCGGCCCACCATGGGCCAAGCTACCACTCCGCACAGCCAGCTCCTCCTCACCTCGTCGAAATCGCCGCTCCCCATCGCCAGCTTCCCGCCAACGTACCTCACATTGCCAAAACTGCCGAGCTTCCCCAGGTGGGCCGACATAGGCGCAGTTCGGACCACCACGGGTCGTCGCCCTAGCGTCAAGTTCCCGCACCGCCAATTCTCCCTCATCCCCCGGGTGGGCCGTCACGAGCTAGGCTCGGCCCACCGCGGGGCTACGCAGCGCTCCCCAAGGTCACAGACCCGGACCGCAGCCGCCTGGGCCGAGGTGGGCAAAACCCCGAGTGGGCTGCCCCAGGCCGGGTTCGCTCCAACCCCGGCTGGGCCCTCAAAACGCCTCCGCCTAGGCCGAAGTAAGTGGTAATCCGGCTAGGCTTGGGGTAATTCGGCTGGGTACTGTTCATCATCCAGTTTGGGCCCCGTTTTATCCCCGGGCCATATTAACTCCACCCATGGCCGAATTTCACTTCCCCGGGCCGAATTACTTCATCTCGGATGTCACTTTGCTCATATCCGGACCCACCATCAACCTCTACATCGATACGCTACCACGTCAAGTCAAGCCTATGTCAGGTGCCAGTCTTGGGACGCCCTTGGCTTAGACTGGCCCCTTTGGTCCAAGATGCTAAGGAATATGCTGGGCATCCTGGGAGATGCTAGGGAATATGCTGAAGGGATAAGACCGGTGACTCAATAAAGGACAAAGTGACTGGGCAAGCCCCCACAAGACAACTCATAGGAGTACTTTAGATGACATACCTTGTCCCCTGGGCTCCCCTTTATAAGGAGCACCAGGGGTAACGTTACACGAGAGGCCCCCTGGAGGGCTCCTCTCCCTCTGCTCACTAGGAGCATGGTTTCTTCTTCCTCTGCTCTCTCCATGAGAGGCATAAGAGTACAGCTCAAGGAGCGCCATTGTAGCCACAAGCATGGCAAGATATATGAGATTAGATGCAGGAGTAGAGGTGTTATCTCACTAGGAGAGCCTCGAACCTGAGTATATCGTGTCTCTCTGAGTTCTTCCATATGAGGTATTCACTTCATCATCCCTCCCCGGATTCCTCCATCGTCCATCGGCCCCAACTTTAGCCTATACCAGGCATCTGCCGTGACACCACCACGACATTACAGATGGCTGACAAGTCCACTAAACAACCCATTGGTATGATTGAGGATGTTCTACTTAGAAGAGATGAGAATGTTATCCCCACTGATTTTATTATTCTTGAGATGCCAGAAGATGAAAAATTATCTATAATACTTGGAAGACCTTTCTTAGTACTGCAGGGGCATCAGTTGATTGTGCTGAGGGAAAGATAATCTTCAATGTTTATGATGCTGAAATCATCCGGTGTTTTCCAAAGAAACTAGAAGTAGGAGAAAGATATATTCCACCGGCAAAACGAGTTCTTGTGGTAAGTGCCTTTGATAAGGGGCAACCCAAGGTAAGAATTCGAGAACAGAGAAGAGGTTGAGTTACTCAACCATTCTGAATAAAATGCTTAATGGGAGTCAACCCATCTCATCAATAAAATAAAATAAAAAGTTCATCGCATTCCTACAACTTTTTCACAGACATTCTTGCGGAAGCACGCCCATGAAGATGCAGTTGGCAAAGAGTAGTAGAAACATCGATTCAATGAGTATAGAAGAAGAATAAAAATAGAAGTTTGAGTTTTATCTACAAAAACTAAAATTCTGCTCTTCATACACTAATGTTGGTCAAGAGTTTCCACTGCCAATTTTTTGTCAAAAATAAGGTATTTTGCTAAGTTTTGGGATAAGAAGGTATTCTCGAAGAAATAGAATTTTTTTGATGACTACTGATAGTTTAAGGACCAACTATACGGTGGGAATAAAAATTCCAGCCGTATAGTTCTAGTCGTATAGATATCTTTGCTATCAACAAATTTTCTTTGAAGACACAGAGAATTTAACGACCAACTATACGGCAGGAATAAAAATTCTGGCTGTATAGTTCCGGTCGTATAGATATCGATGCATGTCTTAGAAATTTATCCCAAAGGTACTGATGGTTTAACGACCAACTATACGGCGGGAATAAAAATTCTGGCTGTATAGTTCCGATCTTATAGATATCGATGCATGTTTTAGAAATTTATCTCGGGGGTACAGACGGTTTAACGACCAACTATACGGCGGGATCATTGCGATCTGGCCGTATAGTTGCGTCCATATAGCTAGTTTCCATGTAAAGAAACCTTAGTTGGCGGTGTCGCTGCAACTATATAGGCGGAACAACATATCCCACCGGTATAGTTCCGGCCGTATAGTTTGGTGCGACCACAAAATCGCACCGGGGCGGCTACGTCTCTCACCCCTCCTCATCATTTCTCTCATATTCTCTCTCCAAACCTCTCAAAATCCACCTAGAACTCTTGATTCTTTGCGAATTTCGTTCGTTTGAGTGGGGGAATCAACAGATCAGTATGTTTCTCTCCCTATCCATGCTTTATTTTCAGATTTTCATGGTTGAAACTCTCACATTGATCTAGTGGATGAAATCAAGCTTATTTTGTTTTTCCTATCGATTTCTCATGTTAGGATTGAATTTTTCCATGTAGGATCGTTCATATATCATGTAAAAACTATATGCCTAAGGTTTTATGGTGAAATTTTTCAGTGCATCACGATGAACAAAATCGGTAACATATTTCGCAAGAGCAAGCGCCAACATGGTGAGGGCTCGGGCTCGGGGTCCCGAGCCGAGCGCAACCCCAAGTTAGCCATGGTTTCATCACGGAGGGTGCTGCCCACACGTTGGGCCAACCACAGCTTTCTCACCGCGGTGGGATTGAAGGCGGACTTCGACCTTATGTGTAACAAGGCGGGACTGATAGTACTTGGCTTGGCAAGCGACGACACCTACACCGAGCTTACCCATGAGTTCCTTGCCTCCTTCTACGATGACCACATGGAGAAAGGTAATGCATGCACGGTAAGCTTCACCATGAACCGACAACACTATGAAATAAATTTTGATTTTTTTTGCAATGCTTTCCGCTTCCCTCGTGTTGGGAAGTCAACTATTACTAACCTCTATAGCGTCACAAGTGGAGAAACTTAGGAGGTTATTTCTGTTAATGGTGGCACCGAATTCTACCAGAAAAAGATGTCCACCATTCAGAACCCAACAATCCGCTACTACGCCTTGTTCCTCGCCAACACCCTACTGGGAAAAGGTGACACCGGTTCCATGTCAACGCGGACATGGCAATGATCACCAAGGTTCTCTTTCCCACTACACCGCAAAGCCCCAATCCTGCATCTCTACTCATCTAGCACTTTCGCCACCAAAGCAATAAGACGAAAGGTGATATTCGCATTGGTGGATTGGTAACCGACCTTGTCCATGCATTAAATATTGTACTACCTATTATGCAATATGTTGACGGTTCAAAACTTATGGACGTCAAGTACTTGACTGCTTGTGGCTTCCTTGGTGTTTACCAAGCTAACCGGAGGCTCCGAGCATATCAGTTTGGTTATCCTGGTGATGCACAGGGTGAGTAGATTTCGTTGCCTGTCCCCAAGACTTCTCGATAGTGGAGAAGGACACTTGGATCCTCACCAAGAACCAAGTGATGGAGATCATGGCCGAACTTCAGCCCGATGAAGAGGAAGATGAAGAAGAAGGACAGCAGGATGAGGATGAGCAGGAGCATGAGGATGAGCAGCAGCAAGGGGGAGCTTGGGACCCGTGGCCCAACCAGCCGCAACATGGGTATAACTACGTCCCCTATCAAGAATTCCAGCAGCTCAACCAGCGTGTTGGGGGAGATCGACCACACTCTTCAAGGAGTGAATGAAGATGTGAGTGATTTGACTCACAACTTCAGTCACTTCATGACCCACTTCCCTGACTACTATCAGCAGTATCCGCAATAGCCGCCAAATGATAGCAACAACTGAGCCTAGCAATAGCCTAAGCTTGGGGGAGGTTTGAAAACCTCCAAACTTTGCATTCATGTTTTTATTTCTTCTTTTGATTTATTTTATTTCTTCAAATTTGCATGTTTATTTTCAGTTTGCATTCCTAAAGCAAAAATACAAAAAATTAGCTATAACTTTTATTGCAAGTTCATTTCTTTGTTTCTCTCGGAGATTGCTCAATTCCAGGTGACTTGGCAATATGGAAGTTTAGAGGGGGTTCGACTCAAATACGAGAATGAAGTAAGCAAGAGGAGGTATCACATTCCTTTCATCACCCTTTCTGCAACCTTAAATTGATCCTATAATTATTTACTCGCTTGCACTTGAGTCACTCCCCACTTAGCTTATTATCCTATAAATTCTATTCCTTTGCTAGTGTCTCCTTTTTAGCGTCGAAACAATGAGCAATGAACTTGGTTAAATATAATTCCTACATTTTTACAACAATAAAAAGCATCCGAAAGATGACTTGAGTCCATGTTTAGCCCAAAGAATTTGATTTTAGAACTACTCCATCCCATTTGAGCTTAATATAAATAGACTCGATAGTACCCTTGAATGAAATTGTTTGATAAAATAGATACTTTGAAGTAGTAGAGATTATGCCGCTACTTTTTCTAATAATTACAATAAGATATTGCTTTACGCGTGTCATTACAAAATTGTCGTGCTCCATAGGGAACTATTAACTCCGCTGGCCAACGAACGATCTAAATGTGGGAAACCACTTGATTTTGGCTATTGAGTTATGTAAAACATCTGTAGCAGCAATGCTATGACGTGTAAAAAATTTAGTCTCCTCATGGTTTCACGTTCCAAGTGAAGTTGTACTACTCCTCTGACCCATTATTGCTCAACAATTATTTATTGGCATGGTCACGAGTGCACA
This sequence comes from Avena eriantha, assembly GCA_910589775.1. Taxonomy (NCBI): domain Eukaryota; kingdom Viridiplantae; phylum Streptophyta; class Magnoliopsida; order Poales; family Poaceae; genus Avena; species Avena eriantha. The sequence goes on along the minus strand of OU342741.1, from coordinate 159,914,512 downwards.
ACACAGTCCGACATGTTAAAAATATTGGCATGATTTCTCTATGAAAGAGCTGAAGTTTTTGAAAGGCCAAAGAAAGGAAAAAGGTGCTTTGAGAGTCTTGAAATTTTGACATGGGAGTAGATGAGTTGTTCCTAAATTGAATGTTTTGGTGCCAACTTAAGCATTCTTAATTGATTAAGCAAACAAGAGCAAAAAGCTTTCAGCTCTCAATAAAGAGAGACACCGAAAGAATTTGTCTCACTTTCCTAGCTAAACTTTTGACACTTGCTTGGGCATATGATTTATTTGCTAATAAGATATACGTGGTTATGAAGTGGACTCAGTGCAGTCTTGTGAATACTTGTATGATCATGTTTAAGATTGCAGGGATTGTGAAGAAAAGAATTTGACACCAATTCAAACTTGTCAGTTCTTTTATTTTTAGTCTCGCTATTCTTCCTTATTTCCTTGTCACTCGAGGGCAAGCAACATCTAATCTTGGGGGAGTTAATAGCTAGGAGATTTGACACATTTTTGATGGCTTTTATTGATAGTTTTCTCCCAGATTTGATCTTTTTCTAGATTTACCTAACGCTAATACTTCGGTAGCAAAGAAAACTTGGTTTTTAATGTATGTTTCAGGTTCTGAACATCAACAGAAGGTTTTAACTAGAGAAATACAATATTCAGGCAAAAAAGCAAGTCTCTCTTTGGAAGCATTCGAGGGGAGCATACGGAGGCTTTAACGAGCAACTATACGGCGGGAATATTTTTCTGGCCATATAGTTCCTTCCGTATAGATGCCGCCGCCTTTATCTTGTCAAAAGGGACAACTTCCGTGAAGGTACCATACGCGAAAACATAACACAGCAGCCGCCATCCCATCTAGAAGGGAGAAAGAAGAAATCCGAAGAAGAAGGGGAATATGTTCTTCATCTTGCTCCACGATCTTCAACCTCCTAGCCAATACACCCCCATAGCCATTACTTGTACTTGAGAGAGAGAGGGATCTTCACCTTGCAAGACTAGGGTTTGAGATTGTTTCTTCCTATTTTGAATTGTGTTGGATACTTTTCTATTCTTTTTGTGGATCTCCATGGTAATATCAAGAAGAATTCCCTTTATTTGATTATATCAATGATTCGTTCTTCTCTCATGTGTGAGTAAGTTCCTTGGGTGTGGGAGATGTAGGGGATTGGTGAGATGTGATGTGCCTCTATATATTTTTCCGTTAGTTTGTGATTGATTCTAATTATTATATTATGTGTGCTTGACTATCTGTGGGATGCCTAATGCTTGTTGTCCAATTAAGGGCCCAAACAACATGATGCTTTGTTCTACACAGATAGGATCTTGTTCGCTAGCAGACCGGCGACCCCCGAGTGACATGGGGATATCAATGGAAAACTAGTAGACTCGAGAATAACGAGGAACCACTGTGCCTGTGCTTATTGCATTAGTTTGATCCAAGGAGCTTAATTGCTAAGCGACCTGAAGGGTCTTAATCATCTAGTGCCTGACCATGGTTTTGGTAACAGACTAGTAGGATTATTGAAGTTGGGATGAAATCTACCAAGAGGAGTTCCGGCTAATTATGGGTTGCTCGCCTACACATATACTTATAAGATTAAAATTGTTACATTTATCATTTGTTCACTTGACACAGTCACTATCACCATGAACTGAATATCCCCGCGCCTTGTTTTTCCATATGCAGAAAACAACAAACAACCAAGTCATTCTTTACTTTCATGCTTTACATTTATGAAATTTACATTTTAGTTCTATTTAAATACATATCATTTAATCAAAACTCCATTCTTATTTCAACACTTGCAGTCAATTCACTCGGAGACCTGTGACAACTTCGGGTGTGACAGAGACTTCACTCATAAACACTTACCTTTGGGCTCCCTATGGCATCAATATCTATACTTTGAAACTAGCTACAAACGATCTGTGCACTTGCAGACATCACCTACCCACGCGATCGAAGAAGAAGCGCGGTAGGGAGACGGGGAAACCGAGGGTTCTAGGCATAAGAGCCTCATCTAGACCGCCATGTGCCCCAAAGAGAGCCCACATCCACCTCGATCACCTTGCCTACTACCTGAGCGATGAGGGAAACAATCTCCGAACTTCTGACCTAAATCTCCGAGAGCATAGACACTGGCTCCTGAACTGCCGTGGATAGCTTGATGGAGACCTTCAGTTGGTGGATCGGGAGCGTAAGCGATGACCCGCAGACACATACGCAGAATCGCCACCAACGGGAACAAGACCACGAACTTAGAGGCGGAGACATGGCGCACTGGCCACTCGTTTCCCGGGAGGACCGCACCCAGCTCCTCCTGCAGAAGAGCCTTGGTCACCTCGACTGATAGGGGGGTCCTGGACCAAAAGCACCGTCACCATCGGCAAAGTCTCCGGAACCATCATCGGGACCCCTCCCATGTCAATGAAGTAGAATCCGCCATCCACCCTGTTGCCATAGTACTCCAAGCATTCTCTACCGCGGGGTAATGCCGGTGCCAACACCGATCCATCTCCCGTGCCCGAGCTCACCCCGGAGGGCATGCCCAACTCTGTAGAGGCAGATCCCGTCATCACTAGAAGTCCTTTGGACACGGAAGCCGGCCCCTTCTTCTTCTTCTTCTTCTTCTTCTTGGCACCTAGAGCATCGGCATCCTTGCCATCACGCATCACTGGAGGGCCCTGTTGTGGCAGGGGGAGGGTCCTGCATGTGCCACCACGACCCCACATCGGCTCGGCCTGGGCCCTAGTGAAGGAGTTATTCCCTAGAGGCAAATAATAAAGTGTATTGTTTGATATATCTCCTATATGTTCATAATACGTTTCATACTATGCTATAACTATATTAAGGTGAAACGTTAATACACATGCGGTATGTAAACAAACCATGTCTCTAGTTACCTCTAGCAAACTAGTTCATTGGTCATGAGGATGATCTGGGTTTCAAGATCATGGGCATTTATGCCAATTGACAATGAAGTCATGTCATTGGTTGAATTACGTGATAGACAAACATCTGATAGTTGTATCTCAATGAGATCTAGTTACAAAGTTCACCATTGATGATAAACGCATGAAACCTCACAACCTGATCCTTAGACTATGAGATAATGCAAATCACCGTTATGGAGGGACCTTAGATGGTTATCAAGTATCATACCGTGATTGGGTGATAAAAAAGGTGTCACTCAGGTTTCCCAAAGGGGCATAGAGGAGTATATATCATGACCAGGATTTGCCAGTCCATGTAATGGATAGATACATATGTGGACATCTCGGTGACATTGCATTAACGAAGCTTGCAAGTGTGTGACTGGGTCAGAGAATGCAACAACATGGGAACAAATAAACAAGTTCATCGGTAACGAGATCTAACTAAGGTATGGAGATACAGAAGATCAAGTCTCGGATGAACTAGTTATCAAGTGGCAAAGGGACTGGGAAATTACTATTCATGGTTTGAGCGATAAGATTCGTGGAATGCACGGGGGTCATCATGGGCATCTAGGTCCCGCTGATGATCATTGATATGAGAGGATTCTCAATCATGTCCAGAGTGTTCCCGAACCAAAGGATGCCATGCTTAAGGGTGGGGGCGCTTAGAGATAGATGAGGTACCGTAGGAGAAATAGAGAGAGAGAGAGAAACCGGAATAGTTCCGGGTAACATCCGATGGTGATTGGAGGGGGTCCGGAAGGAGTTCTAGAGTAAATGAATATAATAATATGTGTATTTGAATGTTAATTGGAGAATTAATATTAAATATTTTTTATTATTAAATGCATCTTAATGCTAATGGGCCTCACCCGAGGGAGGCCCAATAGGGCATGGCGCCTAGGCATAGTGGGTCGCCCAAGTGGGGCACACCTAGGGCTGGCGGTAGCCCCTAGGTGGCCGGAGGGTGTGGGCAATAGTCCCACACCGCCTAGCCCCTGGGTGGTGCACCCCCCTCCTACTATATATAGGGGTCTTCCCCCTCCTCTTTGGAAGCATCAAATTCTCTCATTCTCTCTCTCATTTTCCATTGAGTAGGGATTTGAGTTCTCCACCTTCACACTACAGTCGTGTGATCTTCTTCTTTCGTTGCTCGGCTAAATCAGAGCCCGGGAGATGCCGCCTACACCGGACGTGTGTACTACTTCGGAGGCACCACACTTGGGGTGCTTGGATCTACTCGGCTTCATCAACATATGCCTTCCTATGTATGGCGTGCCTTGGTCTTCAAGGGTATGCATACCGTCTCTCTCTTCCATCGCTTATGTCTACATAGTATAGATCCTAGTTTTAGTGTTTGTGTAGATAGAAATTTTATGTTTTCTGCTACGGAACCCTACAGTGGTATCAGAGCGGGTCTATGGGTACACATGTCTTATAGATAGAACACATAGCAATATGTGGGCGTTGATTCTCTAGTTGCTACCCTCTTTTATGTTCTTGTTCATATCGCGACACTGTTTGATGAAGCGGCCCACAACCAACCTCACGTGGTGATTCATGAGACTGGTCCATGAATCAAAGTGGCTTAGGGGGGTGTCTGTCTCTCTACGGTAGTTGCTATGGCATCGACATTGGAGGGCCCTAAAAAGGGAAGTAAAATGGCAATCATTGAATCCATGTTGTGGCTCTAGGTTCGTAGGTGGGAAGGGGTTCTACCGCGAAAGCCCTAAAGCCGCGTAAAACATGCAATAGATAATATAGAGGAGTATATCTTTGATTTGCATAGGGGCTAGCGTTGTGACATGGCAATGACAAGTTTATGAAACTTCCATTGGAGCTCTCGATGGTGATCAAGATGATGCAACCACGTCATGACACTTTACTTTATAAAGTATCTTTGTGTACATCTTGTTATGCTAGTATGATAGTATATACGACGGTAGCATAACAAGATAATACCCCACAGAATTCCAATCTTAGTATTCCCCTTGTGTGTGCACCACCAAGAAAGTTCTCCGTTATGAGGCAGGTCATGACGATCGGGTGTTAGACATGTCTGTGTTCGCATACGGTGGGTGTAAGCCATGTTGCACTGCGGATACGCACCGGTTAGAACTGGCGAGCCTAGCATGTGTAGACATGGCCTCATAATACAAGAGACCGAAAGGTCGAGCATGAATCACATGGTTGATGTGATCGACATTGGGGAATATCCACCTTTGAAACTGCATTGCTGGCCATGACGATCGGGGGTGGTGTAGCGGATTAGGATCATGTGATCACTTAAATGAATAGAGGGATGTTCATTTGAGTGGGAGTTCTTTTGTTTTAGTTTAGGAACATGAATTAAAACTTGAACTCATTATTATGAACATGGTCTGAACACTTTGCAAATCCATTGTAGATGTCTCGCCCACCGACCTTCAACCTTAGCACTTTCCTTGAGAAGGATGATAGTTGTGAGGTTCGACACATTTTTGATGGTTTTTATTGATGGTTTTCCTCTGGATCTGATCGTTTTATAGCTTTACCTAACGCTAATACTTCGGTAGCAAAGAAAACTTGGTTTTTAATGTGTGTTTCAGGTTCTGAACGTCAACAGAGGGTTTTAACTAGAGAAACACAATATTCAGGCAAAAACAAGCAAGTCTCACTTTGGAAGCAAGCGAGTAAAGAGTACAGAAGCTTTAACGAGCAACTATACGGCAGGAAAAAAATTTCGGCCATATAGTTCCCGCCGTATAGCTACCGCCGCTTCTGTCTTGTCAAAAGGGACAACTTCCGTGAAGAGACTAGGAGCGAAAACACAACACAACAACCGCCATCTCATCTAGAAGGGACATAGAGGAGATTCGGAGAAGAAGGAGACGGCGTTCTTCATCTCACTCCACAATCTTCGACCTCCTAGCCAATACACCCCCATAGCCATTACTTGTACTAGAGAGAGAGAGAGAGAGAGAGAGATCTTCACCTTGAAGACTAAGGTTTGAGATTGATTCTTCCTATCTTGAATTGTGTTGGATTACTTGTCTATTCTTATTGTGGATCTCCACGGTAATATCAAGATGAATTACCTTTATTTAATTATATCGATGATGCTTTCTTCTCTCATGTGTGAGTAAGTTCCTTGGGCATGGGAGATGTAAGGGATTGGTGAGATGTGATGTGCCTTCATATATTTTCCATTAGATTGTGATCTATTTTAATTACTATATTATGTGTGCTTGACTATCTTTGGGATGCCTAATGCTTGTTGTCCAATTAAGGGCCCAAACAACATGATACTTTGTTCTACGTGGATAGGATCTTGTTCGCTAGCAGACCAGTGACCCTTGAGTGACACGGGGATATCAATGGAAAACTAGTAACTCGAGGATAACGAGGAACCACCAAGCTTATTGCATTAGTCCGATCCAAGGAGCTTAATCGCTAAGCAACATGAAGGGTCTTAATCGTCTAGTGTCTGACCATGGTTTTGGTAACAGACTAGTAGGATTATTGAAGTTGGGATGAAATCTACCAAGAGGAGTTCTGGCTAATTATTGGTTGCTCGCCTACACATATACTTATAAAATTACAATTGTTACACTTATTATTCGTCCACCTAGCACAATCACTATCACCATGAACTGTATCTCCCCGCACCTTCTTTGTCATCTGCAGGAAACAACAAACAACCGAACCATTCTTTACTTTTATGCTTTTTATTTCTAAAGTTTACATTTTAAGTTTTATTTAAATACACCCAGTTTAATCCAAATTCCTTTCTCATTTCAACACTTGTAGTCAATTCACTCGAAGACCCGTGACAACTTTGGGTGTGACAGAGACTTCACCCATAAACACTTACCTTTGGGCTCCCTATGGGATCGATACCTATACTTCAAAACTAGCTACAAACGATTTGTGCACTTGCAGACATCAAAGGACAAGCTGGAAACTGATGGAACCAACTTCACCACATGGTTCTGCAATCTTAGGATCCTCCTAGTCCCCTACAAGTTGACTTATGTCATCGAGGCTGAGCTTCTAGCTAAGCCTCCAGATTCCGCCTCCCAGGACGAAAAGAATGTCTGGCAGTCCTAGGTGGATGATTTCTCCCTCATCCAAAGTGGAATGATCTATGCCATGGAGCTAGAGCTTCAAAATCATTTTGATAAGATGAATGCTTTTGAGATCATTGAAGATATCAAGGCTGTGTTTGCTGCACAGGCTCGTGCAGAGAGGTATGATGCCTCTGAGATCTTCTTCTCTGCCAAGATGGAAGAGCATAGTAGTGTTAGTGAGCATGTAGTCAAAATATCTGGCTACGTTAAGCGCTTGAATGCTCTGGATTGCAAAATCCTGGAAGAGCTTGCGATTGATAGGGTGTTGCACTCGCTTCCCCTAGCTACAAGAGCTTTGTGATGAACTACACCATGCAAGGGATGAGTAAGACCCTTGCTGAAGTGTTCTCCATGCTCAAAACTGCTGAGGTAGAAATCAAGAAAGAGCACACAGTGTTGATGGTCAATAAGACCACTAACTTTAAAAGGTCAGGGCAAAAGAGGAAAGGCAATAAGCCAAAGAAGGATGGCAAACCAGTTGCCTACACCTCTAAGGTTACAAGGCCCGACCCTAGGTCCAGGACCACGTGCTATTACTACAAAGGGGACGAGCACTGGAAACGCAATTGTCCCAAGTACTTTGAGGACAAGAAAGCCAGCAAGATAGCCGCCAAAGACAAAGGTATATGTGATATACATGTTATAGATGTGTTCCTTACCAACGCCAGGAGCAACACCTGGGTATTTGATACCGGTTCTGTTGCTCACATATGTAACTCTCAGCAGGAGTTAGGGAGTAAGAGGCGTCTAGGGAAGGACGAGGTAACGATACGCGTCGATAATGGCATGAAAGTCGATGTGGTGGCCGTCAGCACGTTATCTCTACATGTGTCGTCAGGATTGATTCTAGCTTTGAATAAATTCTACTATGTACCCGCATTGAGTTGTAAGTGGATCTTGCTTGTTGCAAGATCGTGATTCGTTTAAATCTAGAACAAGTGGTTGTTCAATTTATATGGATGACGTTTTCTATGTTCATGCGCCTATGAGTAATGGTTTATTCTTACTAGATCTTGATTGCAATACTCACATCCATAATATTGATGCTAAATGTTGTAAGCATAATGATGATGATTCCATGTTTATGTGGCATTGCCGTCTTGGTCACATTGGTGTAAAGCGCATGAAGAAGCTTCATTCAGAAGGACTTCTTGGATCATTAGATTTCCAATCTCTTGATACATGTGATCTATGCCTTATGGGCAAGATGACTAGAACACCCTTCTTCGGCACAATGGAGAGAGCTACAGACCTACTAGGAATCATACAGACGGATGTATGTGGACCAATGAGGGTTAAACACACAATGGTTATCATTATTTTGTTACCTTTACTGATGATTTGAGTAGATATGGATATATCTACTTAATGAAACACAAGTCTAAAACCTTTTAAAAGTTCAAGGAATTTCAAAAGGAAGTAGAGAATCAACTTAACAAGAGAATCAAGCATCTTTGATCGGATCGGGGAGGCGAGTATTTGAGTTATGAGTTTAACATGCACTTCAAGGACAGTGGGATTATCCCACAGCTTACGCCAGCCAGAACACCACAGCGTAATGGTGTGTCGGAACAACGTAACCGTACTCTGTTGGATAGTGTGCGGTCCATGATGTCTTTGACTGATTCGTCCATATCATTTTGGGGATATGCGTTAGGAACCGCTGCTTTTATTTTAAACCGAGCACCGTCCAAATCCATGGAGACAACCCCATATGAGATATGGTATGGCAAGAAGCCAATGTTGTCATTTCTGAAAGTTTTGGGATGTGAGGCTTACCTCAAGAAACTACAACCTAACAAACTCGAACCCAAATCAGAAAAATGTATCTTTGTGGGATACACAAGGGAAACTGTTGGGTATACTTTCTACAACCAGACCGAAGGCAAAACATTTGTCGCGAAAGCTGGGACCTTTCTCGAGAAAGAGTTTCTCGCTAAAGGAGTTAGTGGAAAATTTGAGTTAGATGAAGTTGTTGACCCTTCTCTCCAAATTCCGAGTAGTGCAATGGAAGTTGTTCCGAAACCGCTCTCCAACATGGAAGAAGAGCCCAATGATGATGATCAAAATAACAACGTCGAAACTCATGCGGTTCGCAAGTCTACAAGAGTTCATGCTACTCTTGATTGGTACAATAGCCTTGTGATGTCTGTCATTCTAGATGAACAGGAAGAACATGCAAACTACAAAGAAGCTATGGATAGTGCTGACTCCGAGAAATGGCTAGAAGCCATGAAATCCGAAATAGGATCCATCTATGAAAAACAAGTTTGGACCTTGATAGATCTTCCGGAAGGCCGCAAGGCCGTGGAAAATAAATGGATATTTAAGAAAAAGACAGATGCGGATGGTAATGTGACCATTCACAAAGCTCGACTTGTCGCAAAGGGGTTTCGACAAATTCAAGGAGTCGACTACGATGAGACTTCCTCTCCCGTAGTGATGCTTAAGGCTATCTGGATTTTACTAGCAATTGCTGCTCATTTCAACTATGAAATTTGGCAGATGGATGTCAAGACCGCATTCCTCAATGGTCACATTGATGAAGAGTTGTATATGATGCAATCAGAAGGTTTTGTTGATCCTAAGGATGCTGGGAAGGTATGCAAACTTCAGCGATCCATTTATGGACTGATCAAGAGTTTTGGAGTTGTCCAAAATCAAGAAGAGTTCTGTGTTTAAAAGAAAGTGAGTGGGAGCTCAGTGGTTTTACTAGTAGTATATCTAGATGACATATTACTTATGGGAAACGATGTGGAACTTATGGAAAGCGTGAAAGCATATTTGAGTAGTCATTTTTCCATGAAGAACTTAGGTGAAGCTGCATACATATTAGGCATCAAAATCTATAGAGATAGATCAAGGCGCCTGATTGCATTAAGTCAAAGTACTTACCTTGAGAAGATTTTGAAGAGGTTCAAAATGGAGGATGCCAAAAGAGGTTTGGCGTCTGTAACAAAAGGTAGCAAACTGAGTTTGTCTCAATGTCCAGTAACGGATGCTGATAGAGAAAGGATGTCTTACATCCCCTATGCCTCAGCCATAGGATCTATCATGTATGCAATGCTAAGTACTTGACCTGATGTGGCATTGGCTCTCAGTTTGGCGAGCCGATACCAAAGTAATCCAGGAATGGATCACTGGACAATTGTCAAAAATATCCTAAGGTATCTCAGGAGGACAAAGGATATGGTCCTAGTATATGGAGGTAATGATGAAGCTCTAAACGTAACTGGTTACGTGGATGCAAGCTAGCACTCAGATCTTGATGAATCGAAGTCTCAGACGGGATTTTTTTGGGTGAATGGTGGGGCAGTAAGCTGGAAGAGCAAGAAGCAACCGGTAATTGCACAATCTACAATGGAGTCGAAATACATCGCTGTTGTTGATGCGGCGAATGAGGTTGTTTGGCTAAGGAATTTTGTCATTGAACTGGGAGTTGTTCCAAGTGCCCAAGACCCTGTCATGATCTATTGTGACAACACATGCGCTATTGGAAAAGCAAAGGAACCAAGAACTCATTCCACAGCCAAACACATCAAGCTACAGTTTCACGTCATCTAGCAGAACATTGACGAAGGTGAAATCAAGATTTGCAAAGTGCACATGGATCTGAATGTGGCAGATCCGTTGACTAAAGCTCTCATACAAGTCAAGCATGAACAACACCGTGATGCCATTTGTGTTAGGTTCCTTCCTACTATAAACTAGATTAATTTGTACTCTAGAGCAATTGGGAGACTGAAGAAGTTATGCCCTAGAGGAAAATAATAAAGTGTATTGTTTGATATATCTCCTATATATTCATAATACGTTTCATACTGTGCTATAACTATGTTAATGTGAAACATTAATATACGTGTGGTATGTAAACAAATCGTGTCTCTAGTTACCTCTAGCGAACTAGTTCATTGGTGATGGCCCAAAATATATCGAGCTCGTTGGGGAACCCCAAGAGGAAGGTATGATGAGCACAACAACAAGTTTTCCCTCAGTATGAAACCAAGGTTTAATCGAACCAGTAGGAGCAAGGAAACACCCCAAAGGTGTTGCTAGCTGAACTTTGGTAGGGCGCACTACCGGTGCCAGCAGCAACGTGGAGACCTGCACAACACAACCACAGAACTCTATCCCCAACTTGCGATGAGGTTGTCAATCTCACCGTTTTTTTTGAAAACAAAGGATTAAACGTATCGAGTGGAAGAAAGTAATAGTTTGCAGAAAGTAAACACAAAGCAGTAAACAATTGATTGTAGATTGATAGTAAAAGGAAGGACCGGGGTCCATAGTTCACTAGATCTGGCTCTCCTTAAGATAGATAACATGTTGGGTGAACAAATTACAGCGGGGCAATTGACAAACATCGAGAAAGCATACAAGCATATACTACCCATCTTGACTCCTTTGAGATTCGATTGGGCATTACAACATTATACATAGACCGCCGTCCAACTGCATCTATGACTAATAATCCACCTTCAGGTTATCATCCGAACCCCCTCCAGTATTAAGTTGCAAGCAACGGATAATTGCATTACGAATTGCGTGTAAAGTAAACAATATGATTGTTCTATGAACAAAGGATTGTTGTTTTCTCCCTAGTAGCAACAACACATCTAGTACCTTAGAGAATTCTGTCACTTCCCCAGATTACCAGAGGCATGAACCCACTGTCGAGCATAAATACTAAATCTTGGAGTTGCTAGCATCTACTTGGCCAAGATAGCTACTAACAATGGAAAGCATGCAAAATCACAAATAACAAAGACATGATACAATCAATAATCAATCTGAAATAGCATCTCAATATCCATCGGATCCCCGTAAACACAACATTTAGAATTACAAATAGATGATATTGATCATGAACGGAGCTCACAAGATCTAAACATGATAGCACAAAGGAGGAGAACTAGCCATCTAGCTACTACATGGACCTGTAGTCCAGAGATGAACTACTCACGCATCACACCGGAGGCTTGCATGATGATGAAGAAGGCCTCCAGGGTGAATTCCCCTCTCCGGTAAGGTGCCGGGAAGAGCTTCAGATCCCTCCCGATCTAGGGATGGAGATGATGACGACTACTGACTCTTTCGTGGATTTTTGATCGGGTACTTAGGGTTTCCGTATCAGAGGCAACTTATAGACGGAAGGAGAGGCCGAGGGGGTGCCTGGGGCGGCCAGACCACCCCCTGGTGCGGGCCAGGCTTGGTCGTGTGGCCAGGTGGTGTGGTTGGGCCCCATCCCCTCTCCGACTCGTATTTTGGCTCCATGTGTCCCTCAGTGAAAAACTGACATTGGCTTTTGTCCCGTCCAATTCCGAGAATATTCATTTTCTGACTTTCCTAGAACCCAAAATAGCAGAAAACAGGCAGCTGGCACTATGGCTCTTGTTAATAGGTTAGTCCAAGAAATCATATGAAAAGTACTCCAAAGTGTGGACAAAACACAAGAAAGTAGATAAAACCAAGCATGGAACATCAAAAATTATGGATACGTTTGCAACGTATCAACATCCCCAAGCTTAACTCCTGCTCGTTTTTGAGTAGGTAAGTGATGAAAAAGAAAGAATAATTTTTGAGATGACATGCACCATCATAAACTTGACCAAAGTATTTGTAAAACATTCATAGCTGGGATCATAGTACTTCAATCATAACATGAAAGACGAAGTTCTAGCAATAAGACAAAGAAACTATGTTGCAACATGAAAAGGCACAAACAAAAGATTAATGAATAACAATGCTTTGCAAGACGTTTGTTTGTTTCACATAAAGAAAACATAGCATTCAGCTTGTCCCTCATAGAGTGGCAAACATAAATGCATAGGACACCTTCAAAGTTCATAAAAGTGACTAGATACAAATAGTTTGAAACAAGCAATATCAAAGCTATGCATCAATCAACAAGTCTTGGGACAATGCACATAAAACTAAGAATGGCCACTATGCTCTCAAAGTAGGTGCATAAAGGTAGAAGGTGGAGACTCAACAAAAAAGTAAAAGAAAGGCCTTCGTAGAAGGAAGTAGGGATTCAAGTCTCATAAAGATCTTCCAAAAATTATGGTACTTAATAGCTTTCAGCTCTCATTGCCCCTATCATAAGCATCTTGAAGGTGATTAAGGTTAAAGTGACACAACTAAGAGGATATGCTTGACAAGTTATAAACTAAAATCTCATGCCCCTTACTTACGAAGACCGAACCTCATGCTACTCCACTTTAGTCACAAGTAAGATCTTGTCATGTAAGTACATATGTATCATAAAGAACCGCCAACGAGGTACCCCTTGCACATGATACAGGAGCTATCCCATAATCAAAATGACAAGGCAAGCAGTCAATGAACATCTCAGTGATCTTTTTATTTGCTATTTGCATAGGTTTTTATTGAGGATGCTTCATAGAGTGCTCATTATGGTTATGCTGCAAGTTTCCACCATGATTATAAGGGGAGCCCAATAAGAAGATGGCCCGTTACTGTTTTGTCTTGCACTGTTTGAAATGGGACAAAAAATGCAGCCAGCAGCGGCCCGCAAACTTTCAGGCCTGATTCTGTTTTGGCCTATAGAAGGCCCATGTTTGTCCAACACTGTGCGGCCCATTAGCAGCCTGCGCCAAGTCACTCATGTAAACATAAGGCCTGCAGTTAGCCCATCACTGTTATCGTAACCCATCATCGACCGCCTACTGACGACCCTTCTCTAAGATGGTCTGTTACTGTTCTGGCATGTTACTATTCTAGCCTTTTACTATTCTGGTCTTTAGCTGTTCAGGCCCACAAAAGGCCCTTTACTGTTCTAGCCAAGTAAATTTGTCGGCCTGTTACTACCCTCATCCAAGAATTTCTCGGCCCTTACTATTCAGAATCATCACCGCTCTGGCCTTTTACTTTTGTGGCCTGCTACTAGTTTAGCCCGCTACTATTTTGGCATGTTATTGTTTTGCGATTTGTGCAGTTTCTTGCCTGTTACTGTAATGGGTTGTTTCTGTTTTGGCCTACTACTGTTATGGCCTGCTTTAGTAACTGCATGGTTCTGTTACGGCCCATTAGGCCTATTACATTTACGGCATGTTACCACATGCGCATTGGCCTGTTATGTTTACGGCCTTTTACAGTTTCATCAATTCTAAAGCCCATGCCAATATCATAAAACATGTATAATAATCCATTATTTTTTTACTGTTCGTTGTCGGCCGAATACAGCACGGTACTATTCCCTAATCGACCTGCCTGACATAGTTACCGTAACGACTACCGCAATGTGTGGAGAGCGTCAACTAAATGCCTACATGGCCTACGCAAGTTATCTAGATATTACATCAGCTACAAACTTCTTAAAATTATTACATTTTATCAACTCAGGAGAAAGAAAAATCGGCATTTCCGTTGACAATCTAGTTGATAGCAGAGTCCTCAATTTGCTTTCTCAATTGATCACCAACATCTTCCATTGAGTGTGACAGCTACATTGGACGAGACATGATATTCCAGCCCCCTTTTTGGTGGGCTAGCAATAATTGTAGTCTGAAACTAAGTAATAACAAGTTAATACATCAAACAAGAAAAAATACTCATTTGACTGATATGACAGGAGCTATGAACTAGAGTTTACAACTGGTCAATGGTTCAATTATTGATCAACACGTCAAACAAACATGACAAGCAAGCACGCATTAAACAAGTGTGACTACCGTGAAACGAGCAATCAAAAAATGTGTGTGTGTTGCTTAGAATTTCAGCAGATATAAACTAGCCAGGTCATTTTGAACAAATATATATAGAAGCAGTTATATATCCTAAAATGCAAGAGATGTTGGGTTACTCGGAATTTGCGCTGAGCCAAAAAATGGCATGCAGTTACTGTCATAGCGAAGAATGAACCAGATAGAAATTATAACCGCATCATACGAGAACCTGTAGAGCAGGAATGCAAACCATTGATGAACTATATATTGTAGAGGATATTTATGTTGTGACTTAGGACGAACCAGACCCAGAACCATATGCGAGGTATAATGGCATCGCTCGTGAACCTGTAGAATAGGACAAACAAGCATTAGATAAGTGTGCCTAGAATGAAATGAGCAATCTAACAAAGTGTTTCTTAGAATTTTAGCAAATATATATGGAAGCAGTGGCATCTCCTGGAATGCATAGAGTCGTTGGGTGACTCAGAATTTGTGGTGAGCTACACAATGGCAAGTAGTTACTATCATAGATAAAAAATCAACCAGATAGAAATTATAATGCCATCATAAGAGAAATTTTAGAGCAGGAATGCAAACCACCAGTGAACTACATAGTAGAGGACAGTTATGCCGTTGCTCAAGACGAACCAACACCAGATAAGGAAGTAATGGCATCCCTTGTGAACCTGTAGAATAGGCTATGAAAACCAACATGTTCATTGTTCCATTTTGAGCTCTATGCAAGAAAAAGGAAATAGTTAGTGATGCAGCTTTTGAAGAACCAGATGGCATTATGGCAAATTAGTACGAAGAGTTTAAATGGCTACTACATGATAGCAGAATGATGCCAAGGAGGAAATAATAGCAGGATGATCTCAGGATGAACGAGATAGATTCAGCAACTATAGAGCAGGGAATTCACACTAATATTTTCCACTGACTATAGATTTTACAAGAATTACATGATAGCAGGCAATTACTGTTGTATGGAGTAGCTAAGAACATGTGCATGACTTGAAATTTGTAGAGCGAATGCAAACCAACATGTCTAATGACCTTGCATATACTAGCACGAAGAATAGGCGTGCCCAGTGACTTGTATGTACTAGCATGATTACAAAAATGCAGTTCACTATGACAGGATTGAACCTGCTATACTGCTAACAAAACAAAACGGGTTGGAGATTAGATTAACCTTGGTCAAAGAGGCATCAAAGCATCGTCGGTACCATGCGAGTGACGCCCAGGTCACCGAGGGTGCTGCGATTCCGGTGGCTATTGGCGTCGGGGAAGCAGATCTTGGACGGTCGATGCCGGCTTGAATGTGGTGGATGAGAGCGTTGATACGTCATAAACATATCTATAATTTTTGATGTTCCATGCTTTATTATTATCTACTTTCTTATGTTTTTTTTCACACTTTGAGGTATTTTTATACATTTTCTGGGACTACCCTATTAATGAGATGCCATAGTGCCAGTTGTCTGTTTTCTGTTGTTTTTGGTTTCAGAAAAGCTAGTAAGGAAATATTCTCGTAATTGGACGGGACAAAAGCTAAAGTCAATATTTTACCCGAAGCAACAAGGAGTCTGGAGGAGAGACGAAGTGGCGCACCAGGGCAGCCACACCTGGTGGCGGTGTGGCCAGCCCTAGGGCACGCCACAAGGGGGTGTTGGCCCCCTGGTGCTCCACCGACCTTGCCCCTTCACCTATAAAAGTGTCCCGGGACGAAAACCCTAGGTACCCCGATCAAAATTCCCCGAAAGAGTCTGTAACCGTCGTCATCTCCATCCCTAGATCACAAGTGATCTGAAGCTCTTCCTGGCACCCTGCCGGAGGGGAGAGATCACCCTGGAGGCCTTCTTCATCACCATGCCTACCTCCGGTGTGATGCATGAGTAGTTCATCCTGGGACTACGGGTCCATGTAGTAGCTAGATGGTTGGTTCTCCTCCTTTGTGCTATCATGTTTAGATCTTGTGAGCTCCGTTCATGATCAAGATCATCTATTTGTAATCTTACATGTTGTGTTTGCGGGGATCTGATGGATATTGAGATGTTATTTCAGATTGATTATTGATTCTATCATGTCTATGTTATTTGTGATCTTGCATGCTCTCCGTTGTTTGTAACTATCTTGGCCAAGTAGATGCTTGCAACTCCAAGAGGGAGTATTTATGCTCGATAGTGGGTTCATGCCTCTAGTAATCTGGGGAAGTGACATAAATCTCTAGGTTTGTAGATGTTCTATTGCTACTAGGGAGAAAACAACAATCCTTTGTCCATGGGGTGATCGTATTGTTTACTTTACACACAATGCTTAATGCAATTATTGGTTGCTTGCAACTTAATACTGGAAGGGGTTCGAATGATAACCTAAAGGTGGATTATTAGTCATAGATGCAGTTGGATTACGATCTATGTATAATGTTGTAATGCCCAATCAAATCTCATAGGAGTCGAGATGTCTAATATATGCATTGTATGCTTTCTCGAATCTGTCAATTGCCCGCTGTAATTTGTTCACCCAACATGTTATCTATCTTAAGGAGAATCGCCTCTAGTGAACTATGGAACCCGGTCCATGCTTTTACCATTGCTATACCTTCTATTGTTACTATTTACTGTTTACTTTCTCCAAGCAATTACTATCTTCCACAGAATACGTTTAATCCTTTGTTTTCAGCAAAACCGGTGAGATTGGCAACCTCACTGTAAGTTGGGAGCAATGGTCTATGGTTGTGTTGTGCAGGATTCCAAGTTGCTAGCAACACCTTGCAGTTGTTTCCTTGCTCCTACTGGTTCGATAACCTTGGTTTCATAACTAAGGGAAAACTTGCTGCTGTGTTCATCATACCTTCCTCTTGGGGTTCCCAACATGCTCTACATTTTGAGCCATCAAGCGTCGCTGAGGCAGATCTGGTGCAGTGAACTGTGACGGCCGTGCAGCTGGTCTAGAGCGGTGGACATGGAACTCCTTGAACTAGATCATGTCCGGTGGACATCGGTGAAGCGGATCCGGTACGGTTGGGTAGCTTTCGGTGTCGAGGAAGTAGAGCTTGGGCGTCGATGACGCCATCGGTGGCGAGGAAGCAGAGCTTGGGCGGTCGATGACGCCATCGGCGTGGTGAACGACACCGCAGCTCCAGTGCAGTGGCTGAGAGACCCGGTGAACTAGATTCGGTGGGTGAGCGTCGGTGAAGTGGCTCTATGGCGGTGCACGAGACCAGAGATCAAGTCGGTATGTGCGGTGGCCGTGGAGGCGACAGAGGATCTTAGGATTTTTGGGAGGGCCAGCAGGAAAAACTGTGCAAATCGGGACCATAGTATAGGTGAATAGCAATATAATTACGATTGTGCCCCCGAGTTACTGACTTTAGCATGCCCATCTATCGTCTGAACAATGGGTAGAATAGGAAATTTAAATACAAAACTTTTTGAAACAGAGGGGCGTGAAATGCTTCAAGGTCGGTGTGTGATATTCCTGCTCGATTGAGATTTGATTTTGGCCCATGTCCAGCTAGTAATAATAGAAAAATGGTACTATCCGGTGGGAGATTTTGGCTCAAAGGTTTTGAATCGGTGGGGCGGGAAATGCTTCAAGGTCGGTGGGTGATTTTGCCGCTCGATTCAGATTTTGAATTTGGCTAGCGTCCATCTAGTAATAGAAAAAGGTAGTAGACCGTAACCTATTTGTCCAGAAATTCAAGGCCGAGAGTCACATCAACTGATCATCCATATCCATACTAGTAAAAGGCACGTGACACAATTTCCATACCACTATATAGTGCTTGGCACTTCTTTTCAAAACAAAAAACAACTATGTTGCTTCACAATTTCCATACCACTATATAGTGTATGAATAACTTCGAACATCAGCACTTGGATATAGATTGGCAAAACCCGACATTTTTGACCATTCGATCTCTTTCAGTACATTTGATTATGTCATGTCTAGCATATAGAAGATCCCATTATTGTTGGCCTCTAGCACCATGAATATACTACGCGCAGAAAGTACAGAGAACATGGTTTTGAATTCCACAAGCCAAGTTTCTAGATATAGTGGACAATGATTTATGTAAGATTCCCAAGTTTTAGGAGTTTTCAAAGCTTCCGAGCAAACTCAGACCACTCAAATGACTTTATGTCTCTATTAACAAAATCATGTCATATTTGAACTAGAAGCTCTAGAAAGTGGTAGATTTCTATTGAAGTTCTACAAAAAGCTTTTGGTGGTACGCATCAGGTAGTTAATATATCGAAAGCAATCGAGAGTTTTGACAAATTCAACTTCTTGCTAAGAATTTGTATCTTGAATTTTTTTGAACCCGTTTTGAAACAATCACATGTAATAAAGAAAAACAGAAAAACAAATATTTACGCATGGCATCCTATGACGTCACGTGTACAGCCTGCCAAGAAACTGATAACCATTGGATTTGACAACTTCTAGAAACCAGCCACGCCATATTTTCCCACCATGTATGAATATTATTAGGTTTCAACCCTGATGACCAAAAAGGGTCATGGCCATATCGACATCATAGTTAATGTACTATTCCCACATTAATTTGGTATATTGGTGCAGCTTGGCGTAGTAGGAAATGTTGTCGGTGGGAGTCTCAACATTGGGCCTGTTCTTTTAACAGGCAAAGGATGAGTTTGCCCTTTTTCTCTGAACACACGCCATCATTGGAGCAAGCAAGACTGAAGATTAAGTCTGCATTTGTGTGCATACCTCGTTCTAACATCAATGCATGTGTGACCAACATATATGCAACCCAAGAAGCCCAGGCCTCATCTAGATTGAGAAGGCCATGTTTCAAAAGAAAAGCAAAACAATCTACTGCCATTGATCAAAACAAGTACCAGTACAAGAGTATTAGTTCTACAAAATACTTTAATAATAGCAACATCAGCACAGTTGAGAGATTCAGTAGCTTTTGAAAGATTCAGCAGTACAGGCCATATTCTGCACTCGATCTGAACAATTCCCAATACATAGGAATTATTACAAAATATATTCGCAGTTGAAGAACTCCATACAAAATACTCGGTAGAAGTATAAAACTACTCTTAGTAGAACCTTAATCTAGCTAGGAACGATTACATGTCCCATCATATACTCCAAACATGCATGAGAGAAAGAGAGATGTCAGAATCACCACAAGATCTGTATGCCAACGATTTAGCGTGTCCAGGTCGTGGCTGGGTAGCGCTTGCTTTCCCACCTGGCACGCTTCTCTCTTTTTACCGTCGTCTGTGGATTCTTGTAATAGGCTTTCTCCTGTTCACCCTTAGCAAGATAGATGAAAAATTCACGGATCTTTCCAGCCATTTCCACCACTCCGATTGCGAAAGGAATCTGCCACTAAAATAAATAAAGTAATTAATATTAGAACAAAGGGACTAGAAAATTACATATACATTCATATTAGGATCATCAGGAGAATATTAAGATGTGATATCTCATAATGGGTTGATGTCGTCGTCGATCCAACATTGGAACTCCACGAGGAACTCTGACCAACAATTAAGGAGTTTGACAATAAGTCCCCGCTGCCAACAGGTAATGGTTGAGCGCATCCAACGCGGCTTCGGCCGGTGGCTCCACAATTTTTGGCTCAGAATAAAACTCGAGCTGATAGAACCCACGAAAATCGACCAATGATGATATCCTCACCTCGTACTCCTCCAATTCCCACGCCATGGACCTTACGCGGTTGATGGACAGGACAATCTCCGTGATGTGCCCGTCAATCTGGCCGATGAACAGCATGCCTTTATTCCCGATGCCAATGACATTTGTTCTCCGCGAGCACCCTGCAGGCACCGGCTTAGACGGGTCCCATTGTTTGATGATGTAGAGGACTGTGGGCACCTCGATCGAGTGTGTGGATTTGAGGTGCCGATACAACGCTAATTTGTTGGCGACCTAGTTGCATCCTGGCTCCGTGTAGATAAACAGGACGTTGATGCAGGAGATCATGTGGGCATAGAGTTTGCTGAAGGAGACTACTTCCGGGCAGTTGTAGTTCGGGCAGTTGTAGTTCGGGCAGCTGTAACCTTCTCCACCGACGACTTGGCGAAGTAGCTCCATGGAGCATGCTGCTAGCCGGACGACGCTTTTAGCATCGAGACGCTGACGACCCACAAGTATAGGGGGTGTATCGCAGTATTTTCGATAAGTAAGAGTGTCGAACCCAACGAGGAGCAGAAGGTGCTGGCTAGTGGTATGTATCAGGAATTCTCTGCAAATACTTAGCAAATGGATTTTTAGGCTTTTTTGATAAAGCAAGTAAACGAAGTACGATTAAATAGAAGACAATAGGAATAAATGCAGCGAGTGGCCCAATCCTTTATGCAGCAAAGGACAAGCCGGTTGTATTACTTAAGATGACCAAACGTTCTCGAGGACACATGGTAAGACTGTCAAGTGCTTTCGCTTCATATAGTTGATTAATCTTCTTTAGCTTGCTAAGTGTTGTGTGGGTGAACCTGTGCTAATGTACCGACCTTCCTAGGACTAATACATACTTGTGATTATACCCCTTGCAAACATCCGTAAGTACAAGAAATTAATTAAGGTAGAAACCTAACCACAGCTTTAAACTCTAAGACCCTTACGTCCCTTGTGCAATGGTTTCCTAACAGGGGTTCAAGTTTCTATCACTCCGGCAACCCCTACGATTAGTAGCCAAATACACAATGCATTCCCCTAGGCCCATATAGGTGAAGTGTCATGTAGTCGACGTTCACATGACACCACTAGAAGAAGTACACCACAACTTAAATATCAAACCATTGAATCTTTCTCAACACAACTCCACTACTAACAACATGACTTCTCCCATGACCTCAAGAACAAAACGAACTACTCACAAGACATCATATGGATCATGATCAGAGATGGAATAATGATGTATAACAATCTGAACATAAACAATAATTCAATGGTTCACTCAATGGCATCAACTACAAAGAGTAATCAACACCGAGAAAGTTTCCCCTATAAAGTAATGCAAGATTCAACCCTTACAACAATATGGAGATGGTGATGAGGGTGCTGATGGTGATGATGGTGATGATGGTGGTGATGATGATGATGATCTCGATGAAGTCCAGCTTGATGGTGGTGTTGATGGCGACGATCTCCCCTCTCCAGGAAGGAATTCCCCTGATATAAATCTATCTGCCGGAGAGATCTTTCTCTCTCGGTGTTTTCCGCCCCGCAGAGGCGGCGGAATATTTTTGTGGTCGCCCTCCGAGTCTTAGGGTTTCGGGAGGATAATATACGCCAGAGGGGAGTGCCAGGGGTGGACCAGGGTGGACACACCACCTGGTGGCGCGGCGCAGGGTGGCCCGCGCCAGGGGGTGGTGTGGGCCCCCTGTGGCCCATCTCCAGCCCCCCTTCTGGCTTCCTTCGTCTTCTGGAAAAATAGGATTTTGCGTATATTTTCCCGGATTTTCTGATCTTCGCGAATTTTGCCTCCAAACAACACCTTTTCCATCAGAATCCTGACTGCAGCGGTCCATGCTCCAAAAGTCATCAACCATGCAAAAACAGATGAAATAACATAAGTATGACCTCTTAATATGAAATATATCAATGAATAAGAGTGAATTATGACATAGAATAGTGATGCAAAATGGACGTATCAACTCCCCCCAAGCTTAGACTTTGCTTGTCCCCAAGCGAAACTGAGCTCAATAAACATGGCCTCAGGTTTATGGAGTGAAGAGTCGATAAAAGAATACGGACAAGAAGCATCACATTCATCAATACGTAGATCATAATAGAAGACAACTCACTATTATATAGCTTAACTTGCAATAAGTAAAGGAAACACAATAAAGATACATGAAGTAAATCATAATTGGTAATGGCAAACTTAGCTCTTGGCTGAAGAATAGTTTGATAATTTGCTGGAGTTCACAAATAACTGGTTTTTCAATGATAGCTTTCAAAGTAGTAAACACCAAGATAAGAGCAATGTGCAAAACAAGGAACATAAGAAACATGATTGAATAAATCATCAAATGAATGAATGAAACACAACAACTCAAAATACTTGCTGAGATAGAAGGGAATAGGTTTACTGACTAAACTACAAACTAAAAGAAAGGCCCTTCGCAGAGGGAAGCAGGGATTGCAAGTTTCATAAAGAACTCCCAAAAATTATGATACTTACTAGCTTTTAGCTCTCATTGCCCCTATCATAGGCATCTTTTGGTGATTAAGGTTAAAGTGACACAACTAAGAGGATATGCTTGACAAGTTATAAGTTAAAATCTCATGCCCCTTACTTACGAGTACCAAACCACATGCTACTCAACTTCAGTCACAAGTAAGCCCTTGTCATTGTAAATACATGTGTATCATTGAGAACCGCCAACAGGGTACCCCTTGCACATGACATAGGAGCTATCCCATAATCAAAATGACAAGGCAAGCAGACAGTGATCATCTCAGCGATCTTTTTATTTGCTATTTGCATAGGTTTTTATTGAGGATGCTTCATTGAATGCTCACTATAGTTATGCTGCAAGTTTCCACCATGATTAGGCATGGCTTAGGCTAGCGGCCCAAGCGTTTCTCTAACACACATATAAACTCCATGATCTTACAAGTTCCACTTTTATTTCACACCGCTGGGATCCATAAGCAAAAGAACATGATATCAACTAGGTACAAAGTACCAATGCAGTGTTGAAAGCGTTCCCCATGATACATGGTTCTGCTAACTTCAACTCATAAAGCGCAAGCATATACGCAACAAACAAGCACCCAATGGTTCAGGTTATTAAATGCAAGAAAATTAAAGTGTGCCATCAAGTTCGTGATAGCTTTAATCACTAATTTTCACATAACAAGTTCAATTTGGGAGGTATATAAAACAAGAACTTACTTGGAATAGCTATAGTGCTAATAGGTAGGTATGGTGGACACAAATGGCATGGTTTTTGGTTTAAGGATTGGATGCACGAGAAGAGTTCCCTCTCAGTACAGGTTTTTGGCTAGCAAGGCTGTGTAGCAAGTATAAGAGTTGAAGGAAACAACCAAACATACAAGTGATAAAGACAAACATGCAATCTTCCTTGGAAGCACAAAAGTGTTGGGTTTGCAGCATAGAAAACAAAAAAATTCCTACGATGGGAACTATACGGCAAGATCTATCTACTAGATACAAGGAACGGGTGGATATACATCCATAGAGAACTTACCCTTGAAGACAACAAAGCTTTGTTAACGAGTTGGAACTCGTGGATGATGTAGTCGTACACTTGCTGATCTCAAGATCATGATGAAGTCTAGCAGGTCCGGCTCCAGCACGTCCATCAGATCCAGCTCCAGCAAGTCCAGCACCACCAAGTCCAGCACCACCAAGTCCAGCACCGCAAAGCAGCGGTGCATCCGTGATCGCACACACGTCCGGTACCCCGACAACCTCCATCCCTCGCTCTAGCAAAGCAGCGGAAGCAGCAACTCCTTTCCATATAAAGCCATCGGGAACATGTATCTCGCTAATCCGAGACCATGGAGGAATAATACTAGAGGGGGAGAGAGATCCTTCACGAGGAGGTGTGAGGAAGAAGGGGGGTGAGGGGGGCCTTTTATAGGAGGAGGGGGGTGCCACTCCCCATGGCCGACTCCCAAGGGGTGACCCCTCACCTCCTCATTCATGTGGTGGTAACTCCCTCCACATAAATTTGCCCCCTTCACATTCTCTTTTAAAGTCCCCACTTTAAATGCATTAAATTTCTCCAAATTTAATGCTCTCTCATTTAATAAAACTCTTTTATTAATTTTATTCAGAATTTTGTTAATTACTTTAATTAACAAACATTCACATAAACCCCCCTGCAACATTTCAATATTACATGCAGAACCAATTTCAGCAATTTCACCCAAAACAGTTTCGGTGTCTATTGAAATAATTCTAGCGCTTTCTTAAATCTTTATCTGAAAAATATTTGCTCCAAATGGTGTCGGTATCCCTTAAGTGTGTCACCCTACGGTTCGCGAATAATGCAGACATGATCGACACCCCTCTCAGATCAATAGAAGCGGGACCTGGAGATCCATACTGACTCCTACACATTCAACGATGACTTCTGTGATCGTGAGAACCTTTAACGCTAGTAACTAAATCCCTTTGTCTCATGATATAATACATGTCCAAGATTCGATCATCGGTATCCAAATACCTAGTTTGATCCTGTTACCGACATGCACTCTTTTCTTGTTCCCGTGATATAACATTCTAGTGATCACATCACTTGCTTGCAAGCTATCTTAATGTGATATCATCGAGAGGGCCTAGAGTATATCTATCCGTCATCGGGATGGACAAATCCCACTCTTGATCCATGAGCCTCAACATAACACCTTTGTAGCATTGAAGCCACCTTTATAGTCACCCTGTTACGGTGTGACGTTTGATGTTATCAAGATACTCTTCCGGTGTTAGCAATTAACATGATCTCATGGTTTAAGGACTAAGATTACTTCGTATGATGTTATAGCAATATAAACATAATGACTTTGATCGTAATGCTATACTTCGGATGAATGTTCATCACATCATTCCACCAATGTTGTGACCTCATTATTAACAACATCCAATGTCCATGATCAGGAAACCTTGATCATCTTGTTAATCAACGAGCTAGTTTATATGAGAGGCATTACTAGGAAATTTTTATTTTGTTTATTAAACACACATGTATTAACGTTTCCAATTAATACAATTATAGTCGGCAAAATAAACATTTATCATAAACATGGAATAAGATAATAACCACTTTATTATTGCCTCTTGGGCATATTCCCTTCAGTCTCCTACTTGCACTAGAGTCAATAATCTAGGATGAAAAACTTTGTGTATTTAACACCTATGGCTTTCTGGTGTTGCATATACGCGATTGCTAGTGGTTAACATAATCTCTGGATCTGACAGTTTCAGGTCCGTGTGTATTTGCATGTCTTTGCGTCTCTACGCATCACTCATTCTCAAATGAGATGGCATTGTATAAATTTGGTCCTTTGGTGAGACCTTTTAGTTTGTTCGGGTTAAAATATGTTGATATTATTGTCATATAATATATCTTCATAGTATTAGCCCACTTTGAACCACACCTAGTTTGATAACAAACTTCTTAACACAAATGCCCTCCTTTGCTGCTACTATAGCAGCCATATACTTAGCCTTTTGTTGTAGTATCTGTCACAATGTCTCAACTTTGGAACTCATCCAAATCCATCATGGAACATCCATTACATTGTGCCACCCATAGTCTAAATTGAGATAAATTTAACTTGTATCTTGTGACAAAACTAGTATCAATGTAACACTTTACAATGAACTACCTTTAACTATTTGTCACTTATACATGATATATTCTTAGTTCTTCCAAAGCTCATAAGAATATCTTTAATATTGTCCAATGATCATCTTATGAATCATTCTAGTATGTGCTCATAACATTTAGAGCATAGGACATTCTGGATATATACATATCACGGTATAATCGATCAAAATATTCATGTGATTTTACTCACCAAGTGTTGAAACACTTGAATTTTGATACAATCCTTTCCATGCAGCAAGAACCTTTCTTGTTGTTTCCATATGGAACCCTTTCAATATCTCATATATGTATGTCTGGCACAACCATATTAGCGCCTCAATCTATCCATATAGATATTGATGCCAAATATTCCGGTTTTGCCCAAGTCTTTCATCGAAATCTTATTTTAATGAAATTCTTAACTTGTGTCAATACAAGATACATCATTTCCAATCAACAATATGTTCTCTACATAATGTATTAGAAATATGTCTCCACGCTCCCACTTAATTTCTTGCAAATGCAAGCATCTTCATCATCTCTGATGAATTTAAACTCTTTTAACAGTTTCATCATGGTGAAGATTCCAACTCCGCTATGCTTAATTCAACTATTGAAGTTTGCATGCCCTTTTAGCACCCTCTGAATTAACAAAACCCTTCGGACCGTGTCTTGTACACGTCCTAGGTAACCATTCTACTAGAAGAACATTGTTTTGTTTATTCAACTACCATACATCAAATTATATGTAGTGGTTGCTACATTAATCCATCAAGACTAAATATCGCTATGAAAGATCAAATCTTGTCATAGTCAACTCCTTGAACATTGTCGTAAACTTCTTTCCGACATGTCGACTATTTCATAGATGTTAAACATCCATGTCTATTTCTTTATAGATCCAAACACGACTGATAGGCTTCACGCCTTTCTGGAGGGTCTTCCAAGTTCAGAAACTTGATTTCTCGTGTATGGATACTATCACGGATTCTATGACTTCTAGTCATTTTATGGAGTCAGGGCCCATCATCGCTTCTTTGCATGTAGTTGGTTCATCATTGTCAAAACAATAACGACTTGCTTATCAAATCACACTATTTGATTCTTACCGACCCACGCGGTTCAATAGGAACTCTAATCTCCGAGATCACAACCTTTGTAATCACGGGAGCCATGAGCATTGTGGCCGCCGCCAGGACACTTTTTGGCGCCACGCTACTTAGCACATATATCTAACGTTCAACAACCTTATCCAAGTTCTATTGTCCTCCCACTTAACTTTTCGCGAAAAATTCCTTCTCAAGAAACTTGACGTTCCAAGTAACAAACTCTTTTGTCCTCGGTGTTATGGAGACATTCCCAAAAAATTCTTTGGGATAACCTACAAAGACGTGCTTATCCGACTTTGGTTGTAAACATTTTACTTATGCATAGCATACCAAAATTTAAGAAAATACAATTCGGGTTTTATCCCAAACCATAACTTATATGGTGTCATTTCAACGGATCACGATGGTGCTCTTTTCAGTGTAAAAGCGGTAGTCTCTAAAGCTTTAATCCTTAAAACATAATGGCAGTTTTATAAATGACACCTTTGATCTTACCATGTCAAACATGGTTTGATTTCATCTCTCGAATATGCCATACTCCTATGGTTTACTGGAAAACACAAATCATGGAACAATTCCTCAAATCTTAGGTGTTTTGCTAAACATGTAACTCAAATATC
Source organism: Avena eriantha (assembly GCA_910589775.1). NCBI lineage: Eukaryota > Viridiplantae > Streptophyta > Magnoliopsida > Poales > Poaceae > Avena > Avena eriantha. The sequence continues at coordinate 159,886,683 of OU342741.1, read as the reverse complement.
TTCCTTTATGATCAAATCATAAACTCTTTTATTTTCTTGTTACAATGTTTTTTCACTTCATCTTGAAAGTCTTTGAACTATTTTCAAATGTTTCATACTTCTTCCTTATTAAGTAAATATATAGATATATTCACTTAAATTTCTGGCGAAAGCATATGAAGCAAAAAGATAAATCGCATATGGCTACACATAATGGACTATATACATCAACATGCATAATATCCAATAAGTTAGTCATCCGTTCCTCTTTGGCCTATGGACGGAGTTTCAATTATCTCGAGGAAAGTTTCACAAGCGTCAATTGATCAAAATCAAAGACTCCAAAAATTCCATCAACATGGAGTTTCTTCATGTTTTCTTTCCAATATAATTTAAAACAGCGATGTCACTTCATAAGTGATCTTAATCATTTGTCTTGTGACATTTTAGCAATAATGTTTATGGATGTAATTTCTCCAACTAGACTTGTAAAAGTTCATCCATCCTTTATGGAATACGGTAATTATGTGAACAACCATTGTTCTCATAATACCGAAACAAAATAACAATTATTAAAACAAATTTTGAAGACTAGGTTTGACGTCAATGAAAAGCACAATAACACTTTATTTGTTTTCGATCATCATCATCACTTATTCTCTTACTAGTTACTTAGGCCATTGCAGTTCATGAATTGCATTGTCTTGTATGACACTTCATACCAACCAATTCGGTATCCAATACCGGTATCCAATACCTAAGAACCACATTATTTAACAAGCAAAGAATACAGCCATAACATGTATATCTTCTATATACCTAAGCTGGACATCTCCAAATTTTCTTTTCTGCCAAATATTTTATAGATTCTCTTTCAGCAATTCCTTTTCATTTTAAAAGAAGATATCAACATCAATAGTAGTGTCATTCACATGACACATAGTACAAAGTGTATATAGTCAAATACTAATACCTTTGGATTTGCACTTTGAAGTGGATCACCATCATCAAATGTTTGGTGTTCTTTCAAAAATCCATTCTTTAGTAATCTATTAGTGTAGTAAACATTTTACTTACATCTTCTATTCATCCTTATCATGACAACTGTCATGATCAAGCTACTATAGCCTATAAGGAAGAATGACGAGTATAATTTTAGTTCCCAAAACCTTTTGGGAGATTCGGATGCCTAGCATCTCCATCCTTCACAAATTCTCATACAATATGAGAACATGTATTTTGCTAAATTATACTCTATCATAATGCAACTAAAAACATTGTTTCATATATCACAATATCTTCCACACATGATGGTTTCTGAAACAATTTTTCAGCTCCTAGATAATCTTGATATTAAAACAACTTTTGAATATCAATAATCATGGAGGCAAACATGATACTTTAGATACTAACATTGGAATTCTTACTCTTGATTTAATACTACTTATTAAACTTCATGGAGTAAATAGAGTTTGCTGAAAGTTTGCAATAGGACTTTTAAACTTTAAATTGACATTCAAAACAATATGATACTAGTTCGTAAAGTAAATATCCAAAATTCTATAGTTCTATTATCTCAATTAGAACTAAGCATAAGGTAGTAAACAGATGCCAATGACTACAACAAATTATGCAAATTCACTTCGATTTAGTTTATGACAAATTGAGTTCGACTAATCTAAATTAGAAATGAACTCCCACTCAAAAACGACATCCCTCGTGCCTTTTTGGTGATTACATGAACCAAATCCACTACACCAAGTCCGATCATCACGTGAGTCGCCGTAGCTTCAAAGGCGAGCATCAATATGGGCATCATATCAACTATATGACTCATGCTTAACCTTTCGGTCCGTGTTCCGAGGCCATGTCTGTACATGCTAGGCTCGCCAAGTAAGAACCTTAGTATTCGCGTGTGTAAAACTGTCTTACACCCGTTTTATGAAAGCGTAGAGTCAAGTACACCCGATCATCATGTGATGTCTCGAAACACAATCCATAGAACAATGCATACTTAAGGAAGAACACATTTTATCTTGATATTTAAATGAGGGATCATCTTATAATGCTACTAAAACACCAAACTAACAATATAAGATGCAAACATCTAATGTGTAAAGTGAGATGATATGGTCCATGGATTTGATCTCTATCATATGCATCATGGTATGATCTCTATCATTCCTTTGTGTGTAAGGCCAAGGTCTATGGAACTTACACGTTAGGTGTGTTGTAAGAGTATCTATCATACATCTACTTACAACATTACCATATCATGACACTAGCCCAACAACGATCTAAACTAGATGCCTCTAATTTATCCATTGCAAGTTTTACGTGGCTTAGGGCTTTCGAAGATAGAACTAGTCTTACCTACGAACATGGAACCACGACGAGGATAACCAAGTTATTAGCAACTCGTTGTAAATCAGATATTGACTATAGTAGGAGAGACAGACACCCGCCAGCCACTTATGCAAAACTAGTTAACAATATCCAAAATACATGAAAGAAGCAATAATATGATCATCATCGCCCACATATAAACATATGTGTACTACCCATGCAAAGCACCTACGCATAGATCAGGCTCTGATACCACTGTTGGGTTCGCAGCATAGAAAATAAAAAAATTCCTATGATGGGAACTATACGCCAAGATCTATCTACTAGATACAAGCAACGGGTGGATATACATCCATAGAGAAATTACCTTCGAAGACAACAGAGCTTTGTTAACGAGTTGGAACTCGTGGATGATGTAGTCGTACACTTGCCGATCTTAAGATTGTGATGAAGTCCAGCAGGTCCGGCTCTAGCATGTCCATCAGATCCAGCTCCAGCAAGTCCAGCACCGCAAAGCAGCGGTGCATCCATGATCGCACACACGTCCGGTACCCCGACAACCTCCGTCCCTCGCTCCAGCAAAGCAGCGGAAGCAACAACTCCTTTCCAGATAAAGCCATCGGGAACATGTATCTCGCTAATCCGAGACCATGGGGGAATAATACTAGAGGGGGAGAGAGATCCTTCACGAGGAGGTGTGAGGAAGAAGGGGTGTGAGGGGGGCCTTTTATAGGAGGAGGGGGTGCCACTCCCCATGGCCGGCACCCAAGGGGTGACCCCTCACCTCCTCATTCATGTGGTGGTAACTCCCTCCACATAAATTTGCCCATTCACATTCTCTTTTAAAGTCCCCACTTTAAATGCATTAAATTTCTCCAAATTTAATGCTCTCTCATTTAATAAACTCTTTTATTTATTTTATTCAGAATTTTGTTAATTACTTTAATTAACAAACATTCACATAAAACCCCCTGCAACATTTCAATATTACATGCAGAACCAATTTCAGCAATTTCACTCGAAACAGTTTCAGTGTCTATTGAAATAATTCCAGCGCTTTCTTAAATCTTTATCTGATACATATTTGCTCCAAATGGTGTCGGTATCCCTTAAGTGTGTCATCCTACGGTTCGTGAACAAGGCAGACATGATCAAGACCCCTCTCAGATCAATAATCAGAAGCGGGACCTGGAGATCCATACTGACTCCTACACATTCAACGATGACTTCTGTGATCGTGAGAACCTTTAACGCTAGTAACTAAATCCCTTTGTATCATGATATAATACATGTCCGAGATTCGATCATCGGTATCCAAATACCTAGTTTGATCTCGTTACCGACATGCACTCTTTTCTCGTTCTCGTGATATAACATTCTAGTGATCACATCACTTGCTTGCAAGCTATCTTAATGTGATATCACCGAGAGGGCCCAGAGTATATCTTTCTGTCATCGGGATGGACAAATCCCACTCTTGATCCATGAGCCTCAACATAACACCGACAGGCACTCCAAACCTAGGAAACGTAACATCCTTAAGCATTTTTAGAGAAGTTTCCCTGTCAGCACTCATTGTAGGAATGTCTTCTACCCACTTAGTAACATAATCAACGGCAACAAGAATATGAGTATAACCTTTCGAGGGAGGGAAAGGACCCATAAAGTAAAATCCCCAACAATCAAAGGGTTCAATAACTAGAGAGTAGTTCATAGGCATTTCATTGCGTCTAGAAATATTACCAACACGCTGATATTCATCACAAGATAAAACAAATTTTCTTGCATCTTTAAAAAGGGTAGGCCAGTAGAAACCTGATTGTAGCACCTTTTGTGCAGTTCTATCTCCTGCATGATGTCCTCCATAAGCACTACCATGAAATTTACGCAATATCTCCTTTTGTTCATATTCTGGAACACATCTTCACATAATACCATCCACTCCTTCTTTGTATAAGTATGGGTCATCCCAAAAATAATGCCTCCAATCATAGAAGAACTTCCTTCTTTGCTGAGATGTAAAAGTTGGAGGCAAATACTTGGAGACAATAAAGTTAGCATAATCAGCGTACCAAGGGCTCCCTCGCGAGCTTACCCCTACTGCAGCTAACTGTTCATTTGGGAAACTATCATTAACAGGCATAGGGTCAAAAGAGATGTTTTCCAATCGAGATAAATTATCAGCTACAGGGTTTTCAGCACCTTTCCTGTCTACCATATGTAGATCAAACTCTTGTAAAAGCAGCACCCATCTAATAAGCCTAGGCTTAGCGTCCTTCTTCGTCATAAGGTATTTAATAGCATAATGATCAGTGTGAATGGTGAATTTTGAGTCTACAATATAGGGTCTAAACTTATCACAAGCAAAAATGACAGCTAGAAATTGTTTTTGAGTAGTAGCATAATTCCTTTGAGCAGCGTCTAGAGTTTTACTAGCATAATGAATAACGTTTAGCTTTTTATCAATTCGCTGCCCAAGGACAACACCTATAGCAAAATCACTAGCATCACACATTATTTCAAAAGGCAAACTCCAATCAGGTGGTTGAACAATAAGGGTTGTAGTTAAAGCCTTCTTAAGAGTTTCAAAAGCTTCCTTACAAGGACAATCCCTTCTTTTCACTTTTAGTGATTACATTAGTTATCATAGGATGATCCTTTACCTTATCTGGGAAGGGAATCTTCTCAATATAAGGTTCAGGTAAGATGTGATCAATAGTGCAATACTCAGCACTCCCAACAGGAACACAGTCAACAATATCTTTATAAGGTGCATGGTACTTGTTCCATCCCCTTTTTGGAATTTCAATATAAGAAGCAAAGGACCTAAAGCAATTCGTAATAACTTGTAAATCAAGACCATAAGCATTACTAATATTTTGAAAGTCATCAGTTCCCATAAAAGATTCAATGCATTCATAATCGTAATTTATACCTGACTCTCTACCTTTGTCATTCTCCCATGCTTCAGCATTGTCTTGAATACGGTCCAGAAGATCCCATTTAGCTTCTTCTTCCATGCGAGTGAATGATCCAGCACAAGAAGCATCCAATAAATCCTTATCATGTAGAGAAAGCCTTCCATAAAAGTTATTGATAATAATATTGTTGGGGAGCTCATGAATGGGACATTTGAGCATTAGTAACTTCAATCTCCCCCAAGCTTGAGCTGTACTCTCTCCATAAGAGGCCAAAATCTGTCTACCGGAGAGATCTTTCTCTCTCGGTGTTTTCCGCCCTACTGAGGCGGCAGAATCTTTCTGTGGTTGCCCTCCGAGTCTTAGGGTTTCGGGAGGATAATATACGTTAGAGGGGAGTGCCAAGGGTGGACCAGGGTAGCCACACCACCTGGTGGCACGACCCAAGGTGGCCCGCGCCAGGGGGTGGTGTGGGCCCCCTGTGGCCCATCTCTAGCCCCCTTCTGGCTTACTTCGTCTTTTGGAAAAATAGGATTTTCCGTATATTTTCCCAGATTTTCTGATCTTCGCGAATTTTGCCTCCAAACAGCACCTTTTCCATCAGAATCCTGACTGCAGCAGTCCATGCTCCAACAGTCATCAACCATGCAAAAACAGATGAAATAACATAAGTATCACCTCTTAATATGAAATATATCAATGAATAATAGTGAATTATGACATATAATAGTGATGCAAAATGGACGTATCAGACGCTCAGCGATTTGGTTGACGTCGTCATCGCCGACCTTATTAAAGCCGCTGCACCGCGACTCTCCCTCGAACCTCTCCAAATTTTGTACAGACGATCTGCCATCGTGTCGAGGAGGATTGGGGGCAAGGGCAGATATATATAGAACTATTTGGGTTTTTTTGGAGGAGAGGGGTGGTGGTCTAGAAGGAGAGATGCACCAGGCAAGATGGCGAGGAAAATGTGTGATCAGCACGGTGGAGAGGATCCCAAATGCGGCTAGGCGGTATCGGCGAGTGTGGATAAACTAAACGGAGATGGGGAAGATGTGATGGCTCTTTCAAAGATGTTTTTTCTTTTCTTGTAATAAATTAACCATGTCACCTCCTAGCACAGTATAGTCTCATCACGTCGGTTTGACTAGACACATTATTTATTTACAGGTCCTACTGTAGTACTGTTTGCATAAGTAGGAGTAGTAGGTAGGAGTATTACTCTACCTCTTCCCCGGGGAATAATAAGGCGTCCTTGTTTTGGGTGTTTTTTTCTTTGACCGAGATTTACTCTAAATATATAGTATAAAGAATGTTGGTAGAAAATTAGCATTATTGGAAAGTTTTACTCTACCTCCAATAGTACGAGTACTAATTTTACACAAATTAATCAAGTGTATTAGTTACTCTATTTATTCGGTCAAATTTTACACAATGTAATCAAGTACGTATTTTCTTGGCACCCCCGCACACCTGCTAGTTGATCTCTCCCTTGTCCGGAGTGTGGCGCTCAACACATGTGCCATGGTTAGGGTTGCGAGCGGGATCCCGTGAAAGTCCTTCCTCTAGTTCATTTTGAAGTTTCTATAGGAGTCCTTCAAAATGAACTATAAGCGGAACTTCTGCGGGATGCCGCTTTCAACTCTAACATTGGTACGACGGCTCTGTGTTTGTCTATCGTGTGTTCATCAGCTATGTTGTGTTGGTGTGCATATGAAGGAACCACTTTGGGTGTTGGGTTGGGGCGGCGGCAAAAAAGTAGTCGCGGATCAAACTTTTCGGGTTTTGATTTTTTCACTTGCTTCGTCCCAAACATCGCATGGAAGGTTATTACAAGGATCAACACTCACAGCACTAGAGAAGGGATATTGTACTTGGTATGTATATATAAATATATACACGTAGGCAGCCCGAGAGGGCTGTAGTGAAGGTTATTACAAGTTATTGTAGAAGAGATTATGGGGTTAGAGAAGGTAGCCTGAGAGGGCTGCAGCGAAGAGGTGTTGAACGCGGTTCGATGTCAGATCAAAGTTATGGAAAAAAGATAGAAATAGAGTCACCGTAGTACCATGGCACATGTGCGCAGCGCCACACTATGGAAGAGGGAGATATCAACTAGAGGATGGGTGTGATGCAGCAAAGAAGAGAGTAGTATACAATTTATTTTCCTTGCATAGAGGAGGAGTGGCACACTGTAAGGCTGTAGGAGTGAGCACCACGCTGATTTTCTTTGTTAAGCAACCACAAGTGGACCTCATAAAAATGAAAATTGCATCCAAGTCCTTGCATTTAGCAAAATGACCCTAAAACTTAGCAATTAAGTGTGTGTTTTGAGGTTTGATCATACTAGCATTCATCGTGCTAAAGTAGAATCTTTCTAGATGCTAAGAATGGAAAAGAAGATCCAATGGTAGCAATGTTTCGATCTGCCTGTCTTGATCAAACATTCATTGTTCCGTACACCATGCAGTGGTATATATGGTATTGTGAGAGATAAGAGAAAAGATAAAGATAAGATACGAAGTATTGCGAATGGCCGATCTAACTTTAGGTCTCGTAGGAGCGAGGTGCTCGAGAGTTAACACGGTCGGTGGAAGTACAAGTAACATCAAGGACCTCGTAAAAAATAAAAAAATTACATCCAAGGACCGTGAAACTAAGCAATGAAATGTGTGTTTTGAGGTTTGCGCATACTAGCGTCCATCCTGCTAAAGACTTCAAGTAGAATCCTTCTAGATGATAAGAATGGAAAATAAGATCCAATGGTTGTTAGCAATGTTTGGATTTTCCAGTCTTAATCAAACGGTCAATGGTTTGTACACTCTATAGTGATGGTATGATATTGTAAGAGATAAGAGAAGATAAAGATAAAGATAAGATAAGAAGTATTATGAATGGCCGATCTAATGGTAGGTCTCGTAGGAGCGAGGTGCTTGAGAGTTAACACGGTCGGTGGAAGTACAAGTTACATCAAGGACCTCATGAAAATGATAATTATGTCATCCAAGTCCATGCATTTATTAGCACAAAGACCCTGAAACTGAGACCAATGAAGTGTGTGTTTTGAGGTTTGCGCATATACTAGCGTTCATCGTGCTAAAAACTATCAGTAGAATCTTTCTAGATGCTAAGAATGGAAAATAAGATCCAGCGGTTGGCAATGTTTGGATACGCTACTCTTGATCCAACGGTCAATGTTCAAAGTTAATTCGTACACTATGAAGTGGTTTATTGTATTGTAAGAGATAAGACATGATAAAGAGAAGATAAGAAGTACTGCGAATGGCCTATCAAATGGTAGGTCTCGTAGGAGAGAGGTGCTTGAGAGTTAACACGGTCGGTGGAAGTACAAGTTACATTAAGGACCTCATAAAAATTAAAATTGCGTCCAAGTCCACACATTTATTGGAACAAGGACCCTGAAAACTGAGCAATGGAGTTTGTGTTTTGAGGTTTGTGCATACTAGCGTTCATCGTGCTAAAGTACTCCCTCCAACCCAAATTAGTTGACTTAGTTTTATCTGGATTTGGACGTATCTAACACTAAAACAAGTCTAGATACATTCGAATCTAGACAAAATCTAAGTCAACTATTTTGGGTCGGAGGGAGTAGAATCTTTCTAGATGCTAAGAATGGAAAAAAGATCTAGGGTTTGACAATATTTGGATTTGCTAGACTTGATCCAACGGTCAATGTTCAAAGTTAATCCATACACTATGCAGTGATTTATTGTATTGTAAGAGATAAGACACGATAAAGAGAAGATAAGAAGTACTGTGAATGACCTACCAAATGGTATGTCTCGTAGGAGAGAGGTGCTTGAGAGTTAACATGGTCAGTGGAAGTACAAGATACATCAAGGACCTCATAAAAATGAAAATTGCATCCAAGTCCAAGCATTTATTAGCACAAGGACCCTAAAAACCGAGCAATGGAGTTTGTATTTTTAGGTTTACGCATAGTAACGTTCATCATGCTAAAGTAGAATCTTTCTAGATGCTAAGAATGGAAAAGAAGATCAAGAGGTTGCCAATGTTTGGATTTGCTAGTCTTGCTGCAACGGTCAATGTTCAAAGTTAATCTGTACACTATGCAGTGGTTTATTGTATTGTAAGAGATAAGACACGATAAAGAGAAGATAAGAAGTACTGCGAATGGCTGTCAAATGATAGGTCTCGTAGGAGAGAGGTGCTTGAGAGTTAACACGGTCGGTAGAAGTACAAGTTACATCAAGGACCTCATAAAAATGAAAATTGCACCCAAGTCCATGCATTTATTAGCACAGGGACCCTGAAAAATGAGTAATGGAGTTTGTGTTTTTAGGTTTGTGCATAGTAGCGTTCATCGTGCTAAAGTAGAATCTTTCTAGATGCTAAGAATGGAAAAGAAGATCAAGAGGTTGGCAATGTTTTGATTTGTTAGTCTTGATCCAACGGTCAATGTTCAAAGTTAATCTGTACACTATGCAGTGGTTTATTCTATTGTAAGAGATAAGACACGATAAAGAGAAGATAAGAAGTACTATGAATGGCCTATCAAATGGTAGGTCTCGTAGGAGAGAGGTGCTTGATAGTTAACACAGTCGGTGGAAGTACAAGTTACATCAAGGACCTCATAAAAATGAAAATTGCATCCAAGTCCATGCATTTATTAGCATAGGGATACTGAAAATGGAGCAATGGAGTTTGTGTTTTCAGGTTTGCGCATACTAGCGTTCATCGTGCTAAAGTAGAATCTTTCTAGATGCTAAGAATGGAAGAGAAGATCAAGAGGTTGGCATTGTTTGGATTTGCTAGTCTTGATCCAACGGTCAATGATCAAAGTTAATCCGTACACTATGAAGTGGCTTATTGTATTGTATTGAAAGAGATAAGGCATGATAAAGTGAAGATAAGAAGTACAGTACTGCGAATGGCTGATCTTTTGAATAACCTTCCCTCCTGATGTTTGGGAAGCAAGTGAAAATTTCGAAAACCGGAAAAGTTTGAATATTTGGACCACCAAGGACCAAAGTGGTTTCCTTCCTATGTCCTCCTCGTCCCTACTCCACACCATTGCGCGGCTAGCGAACATGCCAGAGACACAGAGCCACTGTACCAAGGCACACATGTGCAGCACCACGCTGTGGACGAGGGGAGAGAGATCAGTCGGACCAGTGCGTGAGGGGAAAGGGGAGGAGAGATGGAGCATAGGGAAGGAGAGAGAAAATACACGATTTGTTTTGTGTGCATAGGTCCTGAAATTTACTACTAGTATAGTGTACACTGTAAGGCCGCAGGAGTACCTCGTGTCAGAAACCCATCATAACTTTGCTCTGGCATGGAACCGCCTTCAACTTCTCTTCGCTGATGCCCTCTTCCCCTGCCAATGTTTTATTCTCTCAGCATGTACAGCGTGTGGACAAAGGTGACCATATGTCTAAGCAAAGAAATATACTACTCCCGCATTGTGTAAAAAAGCACACCTTAATAAGGACTACTATGTGGCATCCACTAAGGTTCACCTTATACATAGTGGAAAAAATAAAGTTATCTTTAAGCCTAAGGTGCACCTCAAGCTTGTGGGTTTCCCATAGAGAATAGAAATATCATTTCCCCTCTCTCCCTATTTCATGTGATTGTTTTCAAAAGGGGTTCAAAATTTTCAAGATGCAAAATCTTTTTTTTCTTTGAGGGAGATGCAAAATCTTATCTAGAGGCAGAACCAGTTGTCATCAATTGAGAATGTTCTTTCCTGGTAGTTGGACACTCACACCGACTACACTACTTTTAAAAGAAAAGATGCTCCCATATACCTTCGAAAAGACAAAAGGAAGGTACTGGGAGAAAACAAGTTGGAGGCGGAGTCCGGGGTGGACTCACCACCTGGTGGCGCGGCCTGGGGTGGGCCCGCGCTACAGGGTGGTGTGAGCCACCCTGGCTCCATTTCCGTCCCTCTTTCGCTTCGTAGCTTTCCTTATTGACTAAAAACTGCAAAAATATAGTTGGATAGTGTTTTCGCGGAACTTTTCTTACCAGAGTTGTCACCTATTTAGAAGCGGACTCTCCAGGTCTCTGAATTTGGTCCTTGATAAATTTTTCTGGAGTTATAACTTGAAAGGCATCAACATCTTCATTGTAAGAATCCCCAGCAATATAGTGCTTGAGTCGATGCCCATTCACTACTTGTGTAGTATTATCTTTTAAAGAAGAAATTTTTATTGCTCCTGAACGGTATACTTCTTCAATAATGAAAGGTCCTTCCCATTTTGACAGTAACTTTCCTGCAAAAAATATGAGACGAAACCTATACAATAGAACTTTCTCACCAACATGAAATTCTCTCTTAAGTATTCGCTTGTCATGCCATATTTTAACTTTTTCGTTAAAGAGCGTAGCATTTTCATAGGCTTCACTCCTCCATTCATCTAAAGAACTTAAGTCAAATAATCTTTTCTCACTAGCGAGCTTACAAAATCTATTTAGTTCTTTAATTGCCCATTAAGCTTTGTGTTCTAATTCTAAAGGTAGGTGACAAGCTTTCCCATAAACCATTTTATAAGGAGACATCCCCATAGGATTTTTGTAGGCAGTTTTATAAGCCCATAAAGCATCATTCAACTTTTTAGCCTAGTTTTTTCTATATCTATTAACAGTGTTTTGCAAGATGGATTTAATTTCTCTATTTGATAACTCTACTTGCCAACTAGTTTGGGGGTGATAAGCTGAAGCAATTCTAATGATTAACATCATATTTAGCAAGGGTCTTTCTAAAACCACCATGAATGAAATGAGAACCCCCATCAGTCATGAGATACCTAGGCACTCCAAACCTAGGAAACATAACATCCTTAAGCATTTTTAGAGAAGTTCCCTGTCAGCACTCTTCGTAGGAATGTCTTCTACCCACTTAGTAACATAATCAACGGCAACAAGAATATGAGTATAACCTTTCGAGGGAGGGAAAGGACCCATAAAGTCAAATCCCCAACAATCAAAGGGTTAAATAACTAGAGAGTAGTTCATAGGCATTTCATTGCGTCTAGAAATATTACCAACACGCTGACATTCATCACAAGATAAAACAAATTTTCTTGCATCTTTAAAAAGGGTAGGCCAGTAGAAACCTGATTGTAGCACCTTTTGTGCAGTTCTATCTCCTGCATGATGTCCTCCATAAGCACTACCATGACATTTACGCAATATCTCCTTTTGTTCATATTATGGAACACATCTTCGCATAATACCATCCACTCCTTCTTTGTATAAGTGTGGGTCATCCCAAAAATAATGCCTCAAATCATAGAAGAACTTCCTTCTTTGCTGAGCTGTAAAAGTTGGAGGCAAATACTTGGAGACAATAAAGTTAGCATAATCAGCGTACCAAGGGCTCCCTCGCGAGCTTACCCCTACTGCAGCTAACTGTTCATTTGGGAAACTATCATTAACAGGCATAGGGTCAAAAGAGATGTTTTCCAATCGAGATAAATTATCAGCTACAGGGTTTTCAACACCTTTCCTGTCTACCATATGTAGATCAAACTCTTGTAAAAGCAGCACCCATCTAATAAGCCTAGGCTTAGCGTCCTTCTTCGTCATAAGGTATTTAATAGCATAATGATCAGTGTGAATGGTGACTTTTGAGTCTACAATATAGGGTCTAAACTTATCACAAGCAAAACCGACAGCTAGAAATTGTTTTTGAGTAGTAGCATAATTCCTTTGAGCAACGTCTAGAGTTTTACTAGCATAATGAATAACGTTTAGCTTTTTATCAATTCGCTGCCCAAGGACAGCACCTACAGCAAAATCACTAGCATCACACATTATTTCAAAAGGCAAACTCCAATCAGGTGGTTGAACAATAAGGGCTGTAGTTAAAGCCTTCTTAAGAGTTTCAAAAGCTTCCTTACAGTCATCACCAAAAACGAAGGGTACATCTTTTTGAAGAAGATTAGTGAGGGGTTTTGATATCCTAGAAAAGTCTTTAATAAACCTTCTATAGAAACCAGCATGACCAAGGATACTACGAATACCTTTGATGTCTCTTGGACATGGCATCTTCTCAATTGCATCAACCTTAGCTCTATCAAATTCTATGCCTCTTTTAGAAACTTTATGCCCAAGGACAATCCCTTCATTAACCATGAAGTGGCATTTCTCCCAATTAAGAACAAGATTAGTTTCTTCACATCTCTGCAAAACTTTATCAAGGTTGTGCAGACAATTATCAAAAGAAGTTCCATAGACAGAAAAGTCATCCATGAACACTTCTACAATTTCCTCACAAAAACCAGGAAAGATAGCGGACATGCATCTTTGAAAAGTAGCAGGAGCATTACATAAACCAAAAGACATACGTCTATAAGCATAAGTTCCGTAAGGGCAAGTAAAAGTAGTTTTTCTTGATCTTGTTTTTTAATAGCAATTTGAGAGAAACCAGAATAACCATCAAGAAAAAATGGGTCTTTTTAGAAAACCTTTCCAACATTTGATCAGTAAAAGGAAGCGGGTAGGGATCTTTCTTAGTAACTTTATTGACTTTTCTAAAATCAATGCACATCCTATATCCTACTACTATTCTTTGGGGAATAAGCTCATCATTATCATTAGGAACAACGATAATACCTCCTTTTTTAGGAACACAATGGACAGGACTAACCCATTCACTATCGGCAATAGGGTAAATAATACCAGCATCAAGGAGTTTCAATACCTCATTCCTTACCACTTCCTTCATCTTAGTATTTAAACGTCGTTGGTGCTCTACTACTGGCTTTGCATCTGGTTCTATATGGATAGAATGTTGACATATACTAGGTGAAATCCCTTTTAAATCATCCAGAGTATAGCCCATAGCTCCGCGGTGTTTCTTCAAAACCTCCAATAACCTTTCTTCTTCCTTTCCTGAAAGTTTAGGGCTAATAATAATAGGATATATCTTTTTATCATCAATATAAGCATATTTAAGATCATCAGGGAGAGGTTTTAGATCAAAGATCGGATCCTTTTTAGGTGGCAACATGGTACCCAAGTATTCTACAGGCAAGTTATGCTTAAGCATCTTGGGTTGACGATGGAGAATCTCATCAATCTCATTCCTTTCTTCCATGAAGATCTCACTTTCGTTATCTTTCATAAATTGCTGCAAAGCATTGTTAGGAGAAAGAGAGATAGAAGCAAGTTGTTCAACTCTAAAATCCTTATATGGGTTTCCTCTTCACAGGGTTCTTTGGTAAATTTCGAAAAAATAAACTCATAAGATTCCCCATCAAACTTAGTCAAGATTTTCTCCCTCTTGCAATCTATAATAGCTCCACAAGTACTCAAGAAAGGTCTGCCAAAAATGATAGGATAAGTTTTACTAGCAGCTGAACCAAGTACTAGAAAATCAGCAGGATATTTAATCTTACCACAAAGGACTTCCACATCTTGTACAATGCCAATTGGAGAGATGGTTTGTCTATTATCAAGGTGAATAACCACATCAATCTCTTCTAATTCGCATGGGTTGATTTCATGCATAATTTCTCTGCAAAGCTCATAAGGAATAGCACTGGAACTTGCACCAATATCACATAAACCATAATAGCAATGATCACCAATTCTAACGGAAAGCACATGTACACTAGCTTTTTTAGCTCTATTAGGATGTGAAACAATATTAGAAGCATCCTCACAAAAAACTATGTGTCCATCTTCTATGCTGTTAGTGACAAGGTATTTCACAATTGCTACCACAGGTTCAACGTTTATTTGTTCATCAGGTTTTACAGTTCTCTTTTCACTTTTAGTGATTACATTAGTTATCATAGGATGATCCTTTACCTTATCTGGGAAGGGAATCTTCTCAATATAAGGTTCAGGTAAGATGTGATCAATAGTGCAATACTCAGCACTCCCAACAGGAACACAGTCAACAATATCTTTATAAGGTGCATGGTACTTGTTCCATCCCCTTTTTGGAATTTCAATATAAGAAGCAAAGGACCTAAAGCAATTCGTAATAACTTGTAAATCAAGACCATAAGCATTACTAGTATTTTGAAAGTCATCAGTTCCCATAAAAGATTCAATGCATTCATAATCGTAATTTATACCTGACTCTCTACCTTTGTCATTCTCCCATGCTTCAGCATTGTCTTGAATACGGTCCAGAAGATCCCATTTAGCTTCTTCTTCCATGCGAGTGAATGATCCAGCACAAGAAGCATCCAATAAATCCTTATCATGTAGAGAAAGCCTTGCATAAAAGTTATTGATAATAATATTGTTGGGGAGCTCATGAATGGGACATTTGAGCATTAGTAACTTCAATCTCCCCCAAGCTTGAGCTGTACTCTCTCCATAAGAGGCCAAAAGTTGTATATTTGATTCCGATCTTTATGAATCTCACTAGGAGGATAAAACTTTGAATAAAAGAGAGGCACTATTTCCTCCCATTCCAGAGCTTGACCATTCTTCAGTAGCTTATACCATTCCTCAACTCTTCCTTTCAGTGACAATGAGAATAACCTCTTCTTAACTTGATCTGTAGTAATACCGACACACTTGAACAACCCGCATAATTCGTGTATAAAGAGCAAATGATCACCGGGATGGAAAACTCCATCCCCAACATAATAGTTATCCATAACACGATCAATAATTCTTGTAGGTATTTTAAAAGCATCATTCTCAACAGGTGGTGATTCATTTACTACCTTAGAAGTGGTAGTAGCATTACCAAATAAGAAACTCAGCGAATTATCCATAACGAAAATAAAGCAACTAACAGAAGTAAACAATACTCACAGTAGAAGTTTCCTTTACCAGTTCTACTCTCCAATAGCGCTTCACTCCCCGGCAACGGCGCCAGAAAATAGTCTTGATGACCCACAAGTATAGGGGGAGTATCGCAGTATTTTCGATAAGTAAGAGTGTCGAACCCAACGAGGAGCAAAAGGTGCTGGCTAGTGGTATGGATCAGGAATTCTCTACAAATACTTAGCAAACGGATTTTTAGGGTTTTTTGATAAAGCAAGTAAACAAAGTACGATTAAATAAAAGACAATAGGAAGAAATGCAGCGAGTGGCCCAATCCTTTATGCAGCAAAGGACAAGCCGGTTGTATTACTTAATATGACCAAACGTTCTCGAGGACACATGGTAAGACTGTTAAGTGCTTTCGCTTCATATAGTTGATTAATCTTTTTTAGCTTGCTAAGTGTTGTGTGGGTGAACCTATGCTAATGTACCGACCTTCCTAGGACTAGTACATACTTGTGATTATACCCCTTGCAAACATCCGTAAGTACAAGAAAGTAATTAAGGTAGAAACCTAACCACTACTTTAAACTCTAAGACCCTTATGTCCCTTGTGCAATAGTTTCCTAACGGGGGTTCAGGTTTCTGTCACTCCGGCAACCCCTAAAATTAGTAGCCAAATACACAATGCATTCCCCTAGGCCCATATAGGTGAAGTGTCATGTAGTCGACGTTCACATGACACCACTAGAAGAAGTACACCACAACTTAAATATCAAACCATTGAATCTTTCTCAACACAACTCTACTACTAACAACATGACTTCTCCCATGTCCTCAAAAACCAAACGAACTACTCACAAGACATCATATGGATCATGATTATAGATGGAATAATGATGTATAACAATATGAACATAAACAATAATTCAATGGTTCACTCAATAGCATCAACTACAAAGAGAAATCAACACCGAGAAAGTTTCCCCTATGAACTAATGCAAGATTCGACCCAATTCCTACAGCAATATGGAGATGGTGATGAGGGTACTGATGGTGATGACGGTGGTGATGATGATGATGATCCCGATGAAGTCCAGCTTGATGGTGGTGTTGATGGCGACGATATCCCCTCTTCGGGAATGAATTCCCCCAGCAAAAATCTGTCTACCGGAGAGATCTTTCTCTCTCGGTGTTTTCCGCCCTACAGAGGCGGCGGAATCTTTCTGTGGTTGCCCTCCGAGTCTTAGGGTTTCGGGAGGATAATATACGTTAGAGGGGAGTGCCAGGGGTGGACCAGGGTGGCCACACCACCTGGTGGCACGACGCAAGGTGGCCCGCGCCAGGGAGTGGTGTGGGCCCCCTGTGGCCCATCTCCAGCCCCCTTCTGGCTTACTTCGTCTTTTGGAAAAATAGGATTTTCCGTATATTTTCCCAGATTTTCTGATCTTCGCGAATTTTGCCTCCAAACAGCACCTTTTCCATCAGAATCCTGACTGCAGCAGTCCATGCTCCAACAGTCATCAACCATGCAAAAACAGATGAAATAACATAAGTATCACCTCTTAATATGAAATATATCAATGAATAATAGTGAATTATGACATATAATAGTGATGCAAAATGGACGTATCAGACGCTCAACGATTTGGTTGACGTCGTCATCGTCGACCTTGTTAAAGCCGCTGCACCGCGACTCTCCCTCGAACCTCTCCAAATTTTGTACAGACGATCTGCCATCGTGTCGAGGAGGATTGGGGGCAAGGGCAGATATATATAGAACTGTTTGGGTTTTTTTGGAGGAGAGGGGTGGTGGTCTAGAAGGAGAGATGCACCGGGCAAGATGGCGAGGAAAATGTGTGATCAGCACGGTGGAGAGGATCCCAAATGCGGCCAGGCGGCATCAGCAAGTGTGGATAAACTAAACGGAGATGGGGAAGATGTGATGGCTCTTTCAAAGAGGTTTTTTCTTTTCTTGTAATTAATTAACCATGTCACCTCCTGGCGCAGTATAGTCTCATCACGTCGGTTTGACTAGACACATTATTTATTTACAGGTCCTACTGTAGTACTGTTTGCATAAGTAGGAGTAGTAGGTAGGAGTATTACTCTACCTCCGCCCCGAGGAATAATAAGGCGTCCTTGTTTTGGGTGTTTTTTTCTTTGACCGAGATTTACTCTAAATATATAGTATAAAGAATGTTGGTAGAAAATTAGCGGAACTTAGTCATTTTGAAGTTTCTATAGGAGTCCTTCAAAATGAACTATAAGCGGAACTTCTGCGGGATGCCGCTTTCAACTCTAACATTGGTATGACGGCTCTGTGTCTGTCTATCGTGTGTTCATCAGCTATGTTGTGTTGGTGTGCATATGAAGGAACCACGCTGCACCAACTCCGTATCTTCCCCAGCTACTTCCTCCGTTCTCACCGCCGTCGCGCAATGGGGAAAAAGAAGGGAGGCGCTGCCGCTGATTCTGCGGCCACCGCTGCCACGGTGAAGAAGAAGGGCGGCTCCGCCGCTGCGGGTGCCAGCACTGCCGCCGGCGGGAAGAAGAAGGTCCTGGCGACCCACGTCACAAATGGTGTGTGGTGCCCCTCCATCATCAAGGCGTCCGACCTCCATCTTCTTCGCCAAGACGGAGTACTGTCCGCCACAGTCGCCGACACGCGCGTCCCCGGTGGTGAGAAAGTTCATGTCCCCCCGCTGGTTTCCGAGTGATGTTTTCTGCATTCATCATTCGTGGTCTCTCCTTGCCTCTTCACCCCTTCTTTAGGGGTCTTCTTTGTTTTTACGGGCTCCAGCTCCATCAGCTGTCCCCAAACTCTATCCTCAATATCTCTTGTTTCATTACTCTCTGCGAGTACTGGCTCGGAATCGAGCCACACTTCGGCCTCTTCAAGCGCCTCTTCAAATTGAAGCGCCAATCTACCACTGGTTCTTTAGTCTACGATGTAGGTGGTTGCGGAATTCATCTCGACCCATCTGCCACCTACTTCGACATCAAGCTCATGGCATCCGTCCAAGGGTGGAGGGACAAATGGTTCTACATCCGCGATCAGAAGGACAACGGTGAGCACTTTGGACTCGCGCCCTTCGATCCCGCGACGCCGTGCAGGAGGATGCGCTCCTGGAAGAACATGATCATGCCTGGCAAGTCCGCGGAGACAGATGTGCTGTACCAGCGCGTCTGCGACCTCGAGAGTCGCATAGGCAAAGAGGAGGGAGGTTGCGCCGTCGCGTCCAGCCCCTGCAAGCCAGAGTCCACCCCATGTTTCAATGGGCTGGCGCTGATGATGCCACTCGCGTGTCTGCCGATGGCATGTCCGCGAGTGAGGTGGACAAGAGGGTTCGACTAGTCACAAAGTACACCGTCAAGGATGTGCTTCCCAGTGAGCCAGTTGTTCCTCCCTTCGATGCTTCAAATCCTCCTCCTGAGGTATAGTTGTGCTACGCGGTAGCTTATTTCGTCGATTGCTTTTCTGTTGCTTACTTGCTTTTTTGCTGAATTTCGTTGTCTGTACGCAGGATTGGGCGGTGTCGCCTTGTATGCCCCTTTCCCTGAGGGAATTATTCCTCGCGAAGCCTTGGAAGAGGATGAGTCTGAGTCGACTGTCCCTTCTGATGTGGAGGAGGAAGTCCCCGAGTCCGATAGTCCGGATACTCGCAAGCGTTCGCGCAGCGAGGATTCCGATGCGTCGTCTCCTTCGACTCCGGAAGGTACGGGCATTGGTGCGGAGTCGCCAATTCCTGCCGTTCCTATGAGTGCTGTGGCACCATCTTCTCGCAAGAAGATGCGGTTGCCCAAGGAGTCTTCGTCGGAGTCAGTGGAGGCCACATTTGACTTTGACAAGTTTGACTGGTGAGTTTTATAGTTCATTTGTTCTTCTTTGTTTTCTCCTTGTTGGCTTGCCCCAGAGTTTGCCCTTTCTCAATGTGGGTTTTGTCTTGTAGTCAAGAGGCGTCGTCATCTTCTGGCGACGTCCAATTTTTGAAGGAATCAGGAGTCGCGACCTCAAGGGCCAAGAAAGAGGTCGAGCACACTCCTTCCCCTCCATTGGCGGCCCACTCCGGGCACAACTCTTCCAGTTCTCCTCGTGCAGGAGAGCATCGAATGGTTGCCCGGATGACGGTACAGTAGACATCTTCGGAGTCACTGAAGGACCATGTAAGTATAGCTTTTCTTCTTTTTAGTGTTGCAGTCGATGTTATCTGTTGCCTTTGCTGATTTCTTGTTTGTGCGACAGATCCTTGTGAAGGAAGCCGCGCACTTGGCAGAACAAGTGATGGCGATGGGCCGCTAGCATGCAATGCTGGAGACGCGTCACCGCATGGTTTAAAGTGAGTGTTCTACACTTATTCTTCTTCGTATTCTCCTTTTGATATAGTCGACTGATAATCAACTTTTGCTTGTCGTGTGGCTGAACATAATGCCTTACTGCGCAACGTTGCCACCTTGGAGAAGACACTTGCCGCGGCTGTGAAGGGTCACGACGAGGCAATCGTGTCGCGTGACAAGGCGCGAAGAGGAGTTGCGTGCCTCCTTCGCAGCCAGGGAGAAGTTGTTCGAAGAAGAGCTTTTCTCAGTCGCCAAGGCTCTCTCAGGTACTTTTACTTGTGGATATTGTTATTCTTCTCTGGTTCGAATGTTTTTTTTTTGCCGGTGGCGCTGATATTTTGGTCCATGTGTGGATTTATGTACAGATGCTGGCGATTTGAGCTTTGACCCGCAGGCCCTTTGTCGTGATGACGCTCTGGCGGGTGCGTTGTCGGCAGTCGAGGACCGTAGCGTCGCCGTCCAGGATACACTTTCCAAGGCCAAGGGCGCTCTCAGTCGCCTCCAGGAGGAGTTGATGCCCAAGGCAGAGCTAATCGATAATATAGACGAGCTGGTGGAGTCACTCGCCGGAGGTGTGCCTTCCAGCTACAAGAACTCACTCCGCGCGACTGGTGCGCCCATGTTGCTTGCCATGGTGCAGGCCCACGGAGTCGAGGTTGATCCTGCCGCGATGTCGAAGGCGATGCCTGTTAACGCCGATGGCCAGCAGGTAGTCTTCTCTCCCTTCGCGGCTGCCTGTGGCAAATACGGGCATCATCTAATAAATACTGTTGCAAAGTACTCCGAGGAGCTCCAACGTGCCAAGAAGGTAGCGAAAGCTTCAGCGTCAGGGGCCGGCGGAAAGTCAGTGGCGTTTGATACTGCCACGGACTTTATGAAGCCCCCGAAGCCGTCGAAGTCGAAGAAGCCAACTGCTCCTTAGTTAGCTTTGTAATAGTTGATTAGTTTATGTCCTTTGTTTAAGAACATGCCTGCTGGCTAGTGTATCTGCTGATACTTTTGCTAGTCTTGAATGCATCTGATCTTTTTGTCTTTGTGTTGATTTGGTCGTCTTATTTGCTTCTATCTTGACTTGTGGTAGGGTACATCAAGTGATCCTTTGAGGGAAACCCATGACTCGCCAACTCTTGATGATACCATGGCACCGCCACGCTCCAGGGTAGATGAGTTGTCCTTGCTTTCGCGACTGCGTGACCGCGTGAAGCAGCTGGAGCGTGAGTTGCCCGTGCTCCGCGGTAATGCGGATGTATGGAAGTCGAAGGCGGAAAAAGCCGCCGCTTGAGAGCAGTATTTGCTTGGCGAGGTGACGCAGTTGGGCGACCAATTCAAATGTTAGTTTGCTGGTTCTCATCTTTTCCTTGTAGTTACTCGTAGTGGTACGTTGTACTCATGCTGCTGTTGCTGCTTCGTGTAGTTGTCAATGCGCGTCATCCGCATGAGGAGAAGGATAGAATTGCCATTCGCATGCATGATCTTACCCAGGAGCAACTTTAGGAGAGTGGATACTTCTGGGTAGATCATGATCGTGCGACTGCGCTGGTGACCCTACAGAATCGTGCGTCACGAGTGCTGCTCTTTCTGAAGAAATCGCAGTCATGCTTGAAGAACATTTATCGGGGAATATTCCCGTTGGATGATACTCCATCAAGCTTGCTGGCCCTCCTAGCCAAGTTTCAAGATCTGTCCGCGGTTCGCGAATGCGTGAGGCAACAGTTGGTGGCCGGTGCCAAGGCTGCTCTGCCAATGGTGCGGTTGCACAGGCCTGACGTAGACGTTGCGGCAATTGCATCTGGGCCACCTGCACCACCAGCAGGTTCTGCCTGGAATATGGTGCCGCACTACCAGGCGGTGGATCGCCCAGCAGAAGAGATCATCGACTTCTTTGAGGGACAAACCAACGTTCTCCTGCTGCAGTAGTAGCCTAATTTGTATCCTGCACATAAGTGTACTTGTGTTGTAAAGTTCATATAGATGTTGTAGATAATTTATTGTCAAATGTGTACAAAGAGCTTTGTTAGCATGAGGTGCGTTGCACTATGCGAGTCCTTTTCGTTAGCCTGGCTATGTTTTATCTCAGTCCCTTGTCAACCTGTCAGGTGCGTTGCAGCTGGGTTGAGGTTGTGTTAAGGGGTTCGATTGATGTACCAGCTACTCCGGATATCGCGTTTTGGTTCGAAGAACAGATGTGTATAGGGTGGCACAGCCCCCGAGTACATAAATTAAGAAAGTAAAGGAGAACACAGAGTTTTGGGGAACTTAGCTTTTCTTTATTCGAAGAACAGTGCGAGGTACAATGTGTGGCTAAGTAGCCTTATTTGCGATGTAAAAGTAAAAAGCGACTAGGGGTAGAAGCGTCACAGTTGTGCGGCGTTCCAGGGGTTGGAGTATGCAACTCCTGTCTCTAAATCTTGAAGGCGATAGGCACCACCTGGGATTACTTCTGTAATCACGTACGGTTCTTCCCAGGGGGACTCGAGCTTGAGATGCCCCTGCTGCTTCAGTCGCAGGACCAGGTCACCTTCGACAAAGGATCTGGGGCGAAGCCTTCTACTATGGTAGTTGCGCAGGTTCTGCTGGTAGATCGTTGATCTCTCCGTGGCGATTTCCCTTTCTTCGTCAAGGAGGTCGGCGGAGTCTTCAAGTGTGAGGGATGACTCTTGTTCGCTGTAAGCGACCACGCGCGGCGCCTTGTACCGTACCTCGGCTGGTAGCACTGCCTCTGCTCCATGCACCATAAAAAAAGGCGTGTAGCCCATGGCGTTGTTTGGAGTTGTACGTAGGCTCTAGAGTACGGATTGCAGTTCGTCCAGCCAGCAACCCGCGGCCTGTTCGAGTGGCCAGAGGAGTCGCTTCTTGATGCTGCTGTAGACGAGCCCGTTTGCTTTTTCCACCTGACCGTTGTTCTGTGGATGCGCGACTGAGGCGTAGCTGATGTTGATTCCCAGGTTCTCGCAGAATTCCTGGAACTCTTTGGATGTGAAGTTCGTTCCGTTGTCGATGATGATGCTGTGCGACACTCCGAAGCGGTAGACGGTGGACTCGAAGAACTTGACTGCGCTGTGCCCTGACTGGCTTGTCACTGGCATGGCCTCAATCCACTTGGTGAATTTGTCGACTGCGACTAAGAGGTAGACGTAGCCTCGTCGTGAGGACCTTGGAAGTTTGCCGACCATGTCGAGCCCCCATTGCGCAAAGGGCCAGGCCAATGGGATTGGCCGTAGCTCTACGCCCGGTGCGTGCGGCTTGTCCGCGAATCGCTGGCAGGCGTTGCATTTTTGGACGATGTCCTTGGCGTCGCGCATGGCCGTAGGCCAGTAGAATCCAGCTCGTAGAGCTTTGGCGACGAGGGCGCGACTACCGGCGTGGTGCCCGCAGGTACCTTCATGGATATCAAGGAGAACTGCTTTTCCATCAGCCATGGAGACGCATCGTTGGAGTACTCCTGTGATGCTGTGCTTATACAGCTCGCCTTTGATAATGGCGAATGCCTTGGATCGCCGCGCGATGTGCCGTGCATCTGTCGGATCATCCGGTAGCCTCTTGCTGAGGAGGTATGTGATGTACGGCTGCGTCCAGGATTGTTCAATCATCATGATGTCATTGGTCCCTCGAGTCCTGTGTCCAGCTCCAAGTCATCGAGTGCCATTGGCTCATTGGGTGGCGTAGCCCCCGAGTCCGTTGCTGCGCTTGTTTTCTTCTCTACGGCCTTTGGCTTGATGGAGCGTTCGCAGATGCGCTCGAGAAATACCCCAGGTGGTATGGGGGCGCAGGTAGAGCCTATGTTGGCGAGTGCGTCCGCCTCTTCGTTGCTTTCGCGACCTACGTGTCGCAGCTCACAACCATCAAAATCTCCTTCGAGTGTATCGTAGAGGTCGCGGTACGCGATCATGTTGTCGTTCAGTGCGTCACACTCATGCATTGTTTGGTTGACAACCAACTTGGACTCGCCGTATATGATAAGCCTCTTGGCGCCGCAGGCTTTTGCCATCCTCATCCCGGGCAACAGGGCCTCGTATTCAGCCTCGTTGTTTGAGGCTATGAACTGCATTCGTAGGATATACTTCAGCTTATCCCCTTGAGGTGATGTTAGTATGACACCTGCGCCTGCTCTGTCTTTCTGCTTGGACCCATCGAAGTGCATTGTCCAGCGGTAGGACATATCTGGCTTGTCCGGGAGCTAGTTCTCTATCCAGTGCACGAGGAAGTCCGCGAGAACTTGCGACTTGATTGTGTCGCGCTTTTCGTACGTGATGTGTCGTGGAGACAATTCTATTCCCCAAAGTGCGACTCGTCCTGTGGCATCGGGGTTATTGAGGATAAGCCCCAAGGGGGCATCGTTGACCACCACGATTGGGTGTTCCTGGAAGTAGTGGCACAGTCGCCGGGCGGTCATAAAGACGTCGTACGCCAGCTTCTGGTAGTGCGGGTACCGCTGTTTTGTTGGCGTGAGGACCTCGCTGAGGTAGTATACTGGGCATTGTACACCGTGGACCTTGTTTTCCTCAGCTCGCTCGACGACGAGCACTGTGCTGACCACCTGGTTGGTGGCGGAGATGTACAGCAACAGTGGTTCCCTTTCTCGTGGAGTCACCAGCACTGGCGAAGTGGATAGCGGGCGCTTGAGATCTTCGAATGCTTCTTGTGCTTCATTGGTCCACTCGAATTTTTCAGCTTTGCGAAGGAGCTAGTAGAAGGGCAGTGCCTTTTCACCCATCCGACTAATAAATCGACTGAGGGCCGCGATTCGTCCGGCCAGTTGCTGGACGCCTCTTATGTTCTTCGGCTTCTCCATGGCCAGTATGGCTTTTATCTTCTTTGGGTTTGCCTCGATTCCCCTCGCGGAGATGAGATACCCGAGTAGCTGCCTAGATGGTACGCCGAAGACGCATTTGTCCGGATTGAGCTTGATCCGGTAGCGGTCGAGGTTGGCGAAGGTTTCGCGCAAATCGTCGATTAGAGAGGCTTCCTCCTTGGTCTTGATTACTATGTCGTCGACATAGACTTGGATGTTGCGACCCAGTTGTTCCTTGAGGCAAGCCTGCATGCACCGCTGGTAGGTGGCTCCCGCATTTTTTAGCCTGAAGGGCATTGTGTTGTAGCAGAACACACCAAAGGGCATTGTAAACGATGTTTTTTCTTGATCTTCCTCCTTCATTCGAATTTGATTATAGCCTGAGTAGGCGTCGAGGAAGCAGAGGCGCTCGCATCCCGCGGTGGAGTCGATGATATGGTCGATCCGTGGCAGCGGGAAGTGATCCTTTGGGCAGTGCTTGTTCAGAGAAGTGAAGTCCACGCACATCCATAGGATATCCGTGTCCTTTTTTGGTACCAGCACCGTGTTGGCGAGCCAAGTGCTTTCCTTGATCTCGCGTATGAACTTGGCCTCAAGGAGTCTGTTGATCTCCATTCCAACTGCCTGCGCTCGTGGCTCAGACAATCGCCTAATTGTTTGCTTGACTGGCCTTGCGTCGGGGTTGACGTTGAGTGCGTGCTCGGTGAATTCCCTGGGAACTCCTGGCATGTCCGCAGGACACCAGGCAAAAATTTCCCAGTGCTCACGGAGGAATTCGATGAGCGCGAGTTCCTATGCGGGACTCAAGTTGTTGGCAATGAGGACCATCTTGGCGAGATCCGATGGATGGACTTGCATTTTCTTCGTGTGCACAGATGAGTCGAAGGAGAGATCAGGTGAGCTTGGCCTGCTCAGGAGAGGCAGACTGTTGTCTGTCGTCTCTTTCAATCTCGCGAGTTCCTCCTGCATGCTGAAGTACTGGGAGATTATGTTGAATTCCCTGTCGCAACTATCAGATCGCTCAAAGCTCCCATTGATCATGATGACGCCATTGGGACCTGGCATTTTCATCTGCAAGTAGGCATAGTGGGGCACTGCCATGAACCTAGCGAACGCGATGCGCCCGAGGATACAGTGGTACTGTGAGGGCCAGTCGACGACCACAAAGTCGATGCGCTCGCGCCAGAAGTTCTTCGGCGTGCCGAAGATGACGTCAAGGTTGATTTTGCCCAGGGGGTATACGCCTTTCCCTGGGACGATGTCGTGGGACATTGTGTCCGATGCCTCTAGGTAGGTTAGAGGGATCCTCATTGCTCGCAAGGTACTCGCGAATATAAGGTTGATGCCGCTTCCACCATCCACGAAGACGCGGCTCATGTCAAAGCCTCGGATTTGCGCCTCGAGTACGAGGGGACAATGGCCTGGACGGGGTATCTGAGGAGGGTGGTCGCGCTTGTCGAAGGTGATGCATGACTCGCTTCCGCTAAGGTACTTAGTGGTGGATGGTGGCGAGTGCGTGGCCAAGTTGACCTGGCGAGTTATGGCCTTCTGCACCCTGTTGGAGGGGCGTCCCTTTTGGATCATCATGGTGCCCATGGCCCGTGGGTACGGTTCGCCTCCGTGGTGCTGGTCCGGTGCGGCTCCATTCGGGGGTGGACCAGGTGGTGGTGGTGCGCCATGTGCCACGGCGCCTGGAGTGGCTCCGTAGCCTCTTTCGACTGCATTGCGGTTCATCTGAACCAATCCCTCGTGTAGCTTGAGGAACTCGCAGCAGTCCTTGAGGAGGTGGCTGGACTTTCTCTTGCCATCATGCTTGTCGATGTAGAAGTGTACCGTGCATGGCCCGGACAGTTTGTCCTCGATGGATTTCGCGGGTGCTTCATCGCGAGTGCGGCATTGCCATACTTGCGTGGTTTTCCCGGAGTCGCGGTATCCGCCACTACGGTATCCGTTGTTGCGGTTATCGTCGCGTCTATCGGCGTGGCTGGCCGCGACCATGTTGACGTCGTCACGGTCATCAAAGATGCGCATGCGGCGCTTGCCTCGGCGGTCGCGTCTGCGTTCGAGTTCTGCCTCCTCGTCGGAGTGAGCGCGATTCTTCACCGAATCTTCTCCATCGGCACATCGATTCGCGATCTCCATCAGGTGGGCGATGGTCTGGGGCTTTGAGCGGCCCAGCTCCTCCCTGAGTTCTAGGCGGCGGACACCACCGTTGAATGCATCAATCGCGCGGTCTTTCGAGATGTTCTTCGCGGAGTTCTTGATGATGGACCACCTTTGGATGTAGGAGCGCAGCGATTTGCCAGATCTTTGTTGGCAGCATCTCAGCTCTTCGATTGATGCGGGCTGCTTGTACGTGCCCTTAAAGTTGCGCACGAAGCTGTAAACCAGCTCATCCCAACTGCGAATGGATCCGCGTGGGAGGTTATTGAGCCATGCTCGGGCGGCGCCCTACAGCTGTAGCTGCAAGCATTGCATGGCAGTGCTTCGACTGCCTCCGTGGAGTCTGACGGAGGAGATGTGGTCCTCTAGCCAGATCTTGGGGTCCTGTAGGCCGTCAAACTTCGAGTTCTCTGACGGGAGTTTAAACCCTTTAGGCATTCGCTTCTGCCTAATGGATCTGCTGAAGCATCTGGCGCCGCAGAGCTCCCCATCTTCTTCTTCCGTGTCAGTCGACCGAGCACATCGTGCCCTTGATTTGTCGATCTTGCGCTACGTGAGGTCGTTGCACACATCGTAGTCACGGTCGTGTCGCCGTGAGCGGCGGCGCCGAGACAGGTCGTGACTGTCATCGCTGGATGAGGGCGAGGAGTGGCGCTTTGCTAGCGCTTTGCCCTTTTTTGGGTATGGTGTTGGCTCCTTGTCGAGGGCGGCCTCGATTAATCCCAAGCCCGCGATCGTAGATCGGTGCATGGCAGTTCGGGGATCTCTAGCTAGCGACTGGTTATTGAGGGGGTACATGGTGGCCGCTGTCACCGGAGCCTGCGGCGTCCTGGGGACCATGTTGCCTCGCGTGTCGACTGTCATAGAGCCGAAATCGAGGACTTTCGTGGCTTCTATGCGTTCTTGCTCGGTGAGATGAGCCACCCGCGATTGCCTCTTCTTGGCGAGGTACTCGCTGCCCCTTGAGGAGGATCCTCCATAGGAGGAGAGCCCAGCGCCACGAAGGCTCGATTTGTCCGCTGCCTTCTTACGCGCTTCAAGTTGCACGATTGTTTGCAGTTGGCAATTGAATTCTTCCTTCAGGAGCCAGTGATAGCCCATCAACAGTTCTTGCGGGGACCCGAAGGGTAGAGGAGTGCCTCGTAAGGCCTCGCGGCAGCGATCCCACTCTTGCTCGTTGAGCTTGATTACGACGCGTTCGCTGGTTTGCTCATTGACTATGCTGGGAGGTTCGACTGCTCCTCCATTGATGACGGGGGCGCGATTGCCACCGTTACCGCCGTTGCCACCATTGCCACCGTTACCGGCATGTGGTGGATCGCTGCCATTACCAGGGTTGCCACCGTTGTCGCGATTGTCAGAGTTGTCGCATGCGTTGATGACGGCGCACATGAAGTGATTGGGGAAGCTGTTGCTTCCACAACTCTCAGATCCGGAACCATAGGTTCCATCTTCAGTGTCCAGATCGCTCAGATCGGAGTCGCAACTGCTGTCACTGGCCGTATTCTCGACTGCTGTCGGGGCGTTGAGCTCGCTGAGGCTGCCGATCGATGGAGGGAACCATGATGTTGGGGCAATCGCCGGTGCTGTCGGCTGATCGGGCATGCGAAGCATGCCCATCTGACCAACTTGGAAGCGGAAGCTCCCGATTTCCAGGCTGATTCCGTCGCCTACGGACTCGAAGGCCGGGCGGGTGGCCGGCGTGTGGACGGTGAATTCGAACACGCCGAAGAGCTGGCGAATCTCCGCTGTTGCGGAGTTGTAGATCGCAGTTGATGGGGCCGAAGAAGCCGCAACATCAGCACTCCCAATTCCCACAGACAGCGTCAATTGACGAGGGTTTAACTCATCAATGCCCATTGTTATGGACTTGGGTTTTGGAGAAGGAGGGAGCACTGGAGACATCTATAGGCTAGCAAACAAGCACGCAGGGGACAAAGATTTACCCAGGTTCAGGCCTCGTAGAGGTCCCTACTCCTGCTTGTCTGCTCGTGGAATTATCGAAGGAATCGAAGATTACAATGGTGCGCAGATGCAATCTGGCGAGGGTGGTGGAAACTAGGGTTACGTGTGTCCTCCTCGCCGCCCCTCCTAGCCTTTATATAGATAGGCTAGGTCTCGGGTAGCAGGTCGAGTCGGTTACAAGTTAGGGTTTTTCCCCTTCAAACTTTCTATCTTTAACTTCTTCTTGTTCTTCAAGCAATCGAGAGTCCATAGGTTACTCGAGTCCCTTATTTGGGCCTTGGCGACACCGTGGGCCTGTACGTACTTGGAACGTATATACCAAGCTCGAGTACCTGTAGGGTATACCCATGTCAGTATGTCTCGTAGGAGAGAGGTGCTTGAGACTTCACATGGTTAGTGGAAGTACAAGTTACATCAAGGACCTCATAAAAATGAAAATTGCATCCAAGTCCAAGCATTTATTAGCACAAGTACCCTGAAAACCAAGCAATGGAGTTTGTGGTTTTAGGTTTACGCATAGTAGCGTTCATCATGCTAAAGTAGAATCTTTCTAGATGCTAAGAATGGAAAAGAAGATCAAGAGGTTGCCAATGTTTGGATTTGCTAGCCTTGATGCAACGGTCAATGTTCAAAGTTAATCCGTACACTATGCAATGGTTTATTGTATTGTAAGAGATAAGACACGATAAAGAGAAGATAAGAAGTACTACGAATGGCTGTCAAATGGTAGGTCTTGTAGGAGAGAGGTGCTTGAGAGTTAACACGGTTGGTGGAAGTACAAGTTACATCAAGGATCTCATAAAAATGAAAATTGCACCCAAGTCCATGCATTTATTAGCACAGGGACCCTGAAAACTGAGTAATGGAGTTTGTGTTTTTAGGTTTGTGCATAGTAGCGTTCATCGTGCTAAAGTAGAATCTTTCTAGATGCTAAGAATGGAAAAGAAGATCCAGCGGTTGGCAATGTTTGGAATTGCTAGTCTTGATCCAATGGTCAATGTTCAAAGTTAATCCGTACACTATGCAGTGGTTTATTCTATTGTAAGAGATAAGACACGATAAAGAGAAGATAAGAAGTACTGTGAATGGCCTATCAAATGGTAGGTCCCGTAGGAGAGAGGTGCTTGATAGTTAACACGGTCGGTGGAATTACAAGTTACATCAAGGACCTCATAAAAATGAAAATTGCATCCAAGTCCATGCATTTATTAGCATAGGGATCCTGAAAATGGAGCAATGGAGTTTGTGTTTTTAGTTTTGCGCATACTAGCGTTCATCGTGCTAAAGTAGAATCTTTCTAGATGCTAAGAATGGAAGAGAAGATCAAGAGGTTGGCACTGTTTGGATTTACTAGTCTTGATCCAATGGTCAATGTTCAAAGTTAATCCGTACACTATGAAGTGGCTTATTATATTGTATTGTATTGAAAGAGATAAGGCATGATAAAGTGAAGATAAGAAGTATAGTATTGCGAATGGCTGATCTTTTGAATAACCTTCCCTCCTGATGTTTGGGAAGCAAGTGAAAATTTCAAAAATCGGAAAAGTTTGAATATTTGGACCACCAAGGACCAAAGTGGTTTCCTTCCTATGTCCTCCTCGTCCCTACTCCACACCATTGCGCGGCTACCGAACATGCCAGAGACACAGAGCCACTGTACCAAGGCACACATGTGCAGCACCACGTTGTGGACGAGGGGAGAGAGATCAGTCGGACTAGTGCGTGAGGGGAAAGGGGAGGAGAGATGGAGCATAGGGAAGGAGAGAGAAAATACACGATTTGTTTTCATGGCACGTGGTACACAAGACATGATAGGACATCATGAGTAAAACTTTTGTTTTTTGTTTTTCGTTTATTCAATTTGATCAATGTTCAAAACGGGTTCAAAATTTCCTTTCCTCCCGATGTTTGGCTGATCTTTTGAATAATATTTCCTCCTAATGTTTGGGAAGCAAGTGAAATTTTCGAAAACTGGAAAACTTCAAATTTTTGTGCTGCCAAGGACCAAAAGTGGTTTTCTTCCTATGTACTCCTTGTCCCTACTCCACACCAACGCGTGGCTGCCGAACACGCCAGAGACATAGAGCCGCCGTGCCAAGGCACACGTGCGCAGCGCCATGCTGTGGACGAGGGAAGAGAGATCGGCCAGACCGGTGCGCGAGGGGAAAGGGGAGGAGAGATGGAGCATAGGGAAGGAGAGACAAAATACACGATTTTGTTTTGCGTGTATAGGTCCTAAAATTTACTACTAATAGAGTATACACTGTAAGACCGCAGGAGTACCTCGTGTCAGAAACCCATCATAACTTTGCTCTGACATGGAACTGCCTTCAACTTATCTTCACTGCTACCCTCTTCCCCTGCCAACGTTTTATTCTCTCAGCATGTATATCGCGTGGACAGAGGTGATCATATGTCTAAGCAAAGAAATATACTACTCCCGCATTATGTAAAAAAAGCACACCTTAATAAGGCCTACTATGTGGCATCCGCTAAGGTTCACCTTATACATAGTGGAAAAAGTAAAGTTATGTTTAAGCCTAAGGTGCACCTCAAGCTTGTGGGTTTCCCATACAGAATAGAAATATCATTTCCCCTCTCTCCCTATTTCATGTGATTGTTTTCAAAAGGGGTTCAAAATTTTCAAGATGCAAAATCTTTTTTTTCTTCGAGGGAGATGCAAAATCTTATCTAGAGGCCGAACCAGTTGTCATCAATTGAGAATGTTCTTTCCTGGTAGTTGGACACTCACACCGACTACGCTACTTTTACAAGAAAAGATGCACCCATATACCTTCGAAAAGACAACTAATTTAAGAGCAATCTATCATGCTTACTTGTAGCTCAAGTTTGACCTAATTTTGATAAACTATCAAGATGCAAAATCTTAGCAAGAAGTTGAACCTATTGTGGACGAGGAAGAGACAAGCCGTACTATGCACCCACGGCTGCAGAGAAGAAATCGATGGAGGATGGATAGTGAGAGCAAGCGAAGGGGAGAGAAAACGCAACTTGTTTTGCGTGCATATACTCCTACTAGTAGTAGGTCCATACATTTACTACTATTGGAGTGTACCCTGTACTTCGTGTCAGCTATCCATCATAGCTTTACTATGACATCACACCGCCTTCAAGTCCTCTTCTGCGTTGATCTTGCGCTGCTTTTTTTTTGAAAGTCTCGCGCTGCCTCCCTCCTGTTCTCTACTTGTGTAGCTCAGGTTTGACCAAATTTCGTTAAATTTTCAAGACGCAAAATCTTACTCCCTCCGATCCAAATTAATTGACTCAGATTTTTCTACATTCGGATGTATCTAGACATATTTTAGTAGTAGATACATCCAAATCTAGAAAAGCTTGAGTCAATTAATTTGGATCGGGTGGAGTATCAAAAAGTTAAACCTGTTATCCAAACTCTCGGTGGTTTGCGGTTTGCGCATAGTAGCGTTCATCATGCTAAAATATAATCTTTCTAGATGCTAAGAATGGGAAAGAATATCCAGTGGTTGGCAATGTTTGGAATTGCTAGTCTTGATCCAACGGTCAATGTTCAAAGTTAATCTATGCACTATGTAGTGGTTTATTGTATTGTAAGAGATAAGACCCAATAAAGAGAAGATAAGAAGTACTATGAATGGCCTATCTAATGGTAGGTCTCGTAGGAGAGAGGTGCTTGAGAGTTAACATGCTCGGTGGAAGAACAAGTTACATCAAGGACTTCATAAAAATGAAAATTGCGTCCAAGTCCACGCATTTATAATAATAAGGACCCTGAAAACTGGGCAATGGAGTTTGTGTTTTGAGGTTTGCGCATACTAGCGTTCATCGTGCTAAACTAGAATCTTTCTAGATGCTAAGAATTGAATAGAAGATACATCGGTTGGCAATGTTTGGAATTGCTAGTCTTGATCCAATGGTCAATGTTCAAAGTTAATTCGTACACTATGTAGTGGTTTATTGTATTGTAAGAGATAAGACACGATAAAGAGAAGATAAGAAGTACTCGAATGGCCTATCAAATGGTTGGTCTCGTACAAGAGAGGTGCTTGAGAGTTAACATGGTCGGTGGAAGAACAACTTACATCAAGGACTTCATAAAAATGAAAATTACATCCAAGTCCATGCATTTATCATAACAAGGACCCTGAAAACAAAGCAATGGAGTTTGTGTTTTGAGGTTTGCGCATATTAGCGTTCATCGTGCTAAAGTAGAATTTTTCTAGATGCTAAGAATGGAAAAGAAGATCCAGCGGTTAGCAATGGTTGGATTTGCTAGTCTTGATCCAACGGTCAATGTTCTAAGTTAATCCGTACACAATGTAGTGGTTTATTGTATTGTAAGAGATAAGACACGATAAAGAGAAGATAAGAAGTATTGCGAATGGCCTATCAAATACTAGGTCTCGTAGGAGAGAGGTGCTTGAGAGTTAACATGGTAGGTGGAAGAACAAGTTACATCAAGGACTTCATAAAAATAAAAATTGCGTCCAAGTCCACGCATTTATTGTAACAAGGACCCTGAAAACTTAGCAATGGAGTTTGTGTTTTGAGGTTTGCGCATACTAGGGCTTTATCATGCTAAAGTAGAATTTTTCTATATGCTAAGAATGGAAAAGAAGATCCAGCAGTTGGCAATGTTTGGATTTGCTAGTCTTGATCCAACGGTCAATGTTCAAAGTTAATCCGTACACTAGGAAGTGGTTTATTGTATTGTAAGAGATAAGACACAATAAAGAGAAGATAAGAAGTACTACGAATGGCCTATCAAATGGTAGGTCTCATAGGAGAGAGGTGCTTGAGAGTTAACATGGTCGGTGGAAGAACAAGTTACATCAAGGACTTCATAAAAATGAAAATTGCATCCAAGTCCACGCATTTATTATAACAAGGACCTTGAAAACTAAGCAATGGAGTTTGTGTTTTGAGGTTTGCGCATAATACAGTTCATCGTGCTAAAGTAGAATCTTTCTAGATGCTAAGAATGGAAAAGAAGATCCAGTGGTTGGCAATGTTTGGATTTGCTAGTCTTGATCCAACGGTCAATGTTCAAAGTTAATATGTACACTAGGAAGTGGTTTATTGTATTGTAAGAGATAAGACACGATAAAGAGAAGATAATAAGTATTGCGAATGGCCTATCAAATGGTAGGTTTCGTAGGAGAGAGGTGCTTGAGAGTTACATGGTCAGTGGAAGAACAAGTTACATCAAGGACTTCATAAAAATTAAAATTGCGTCCAAGTCCACGCATTTATTAAAATTAACATTGACCATGAAAACTAAGCAATGGAGTTTGTGTTTTGAGGTTTACGCATAATAGAGTTCATCGTGCTAAAGTAGAATCTTTCTAGATGCTAAGAATGCAAAAGAAGATCCAGTGGTTGGCAATGTTTGGATTTGCTCATGTTGATCCAATGGTCAATGTTCAAAGTTAATCCGTACACTAGGAAGTGGTTTATTGTATTGTAAGAGATAAGACACGATAAACAGAAGATAAGAAGTACTACGAATGGCCTATCAAATGGTAGGTCCTGTAGGAGAGAGGTGCTTGAGAGTTAACATGGTCGGTGGACGAACAAGTTACATCAAGGACTTCATAAAAATGAAAATTCTGTCCAAGTCCATGCATTTATTATAACAAGGACGTTGAAAACTAAGCAATGGAGTTTGTGTTTCGAGGTTTGCGCATAATATAGTTCATCATGCTAATGTAGAATCTTTCTAGATGCTAAGAATGGAAAATAAGATCCAGCGGTCGGCAATGTTTGGATTTGCTAGTCTTGATCCAACGGTCAATGTTCAAAGTTAATCCGTACACTAGGAATTGGTTTATTGTATTGTAAGAGATAAGACACGATAAAGAGAAGGTAAGAAGTACTGCGAATGGCCTAGCAAATGGTAGGTCTCATAGGAGAGAGGTGCTTGAGTGGGTTAACACGGTCGGTGGAAGCACAAGTTACATCATGGACCTCATAAAAATGAAAATTCCATCCAAGTCCATGCATTTATTAGCACAAGGACCCTGAAAACCGAGCAATGGAGTTTGTGTTTTGAGGTTTGCACATAATAGCGTTCATCGTGCTAAAGTAGAATCTTTCTAGATGCTAAGAATGGAAAAGAAGATCTACTGGTTGGCACTGTTTGGATTCGCTACTCTTGATTCAATGGTCAATGTTCAAAGTTAATCCATACACTATGTAGTGGTTTATTGTATTGTAAAAGACAAGACACGATAAAGAGAAGATAAGAAGTACGAATGTCCTATCAAATGGTAGGTCTCATAGGAGAGAGGTGCTTGAGATGAGTTAACATGGTCGATGGAAGAACAAGTTACATCAAGGACTTCATAAAAATGAAAATTGCGTCCAAGTCCACACATTTATTATAACAAGGACCTTGAAAACTAAGCAATGGAGTTTGTGTTTTGAGGTGTGCACATAATAGCGTTCATCGTGCTAAAGTAGAATATTTCTAGATGCTAAGAATGGAAAAGAAGATCCAGCAGTTGGCAATGTTTGGATTTGCTAGTCTTGATCCAACGGTCAATGTTCAAGATTAATTCGTACACTATGTAGTGGTTTATTGTATTGTAAGAGATAAGACACGATAAAGAGAAGAGAAGAAGTACTCGAATGGTCTACCAAATGGTAGGTCTCGTAGGAGAGAGGTGCTTGAGATGAGTTAACATGGTCGGTGGAAAAACAAGTTACATCAAGGACTTCATAAAAATGAAAATTGCGTCCTAGTCCACACATTTATTATAACAAGGACCTTGAAAACTAACAATGGAGTTTATGTTTTGAGGTTTGTGCATAATAGCGTTCACCGTGCTAAAGTAGAATCTATCTAGATGCTAAGAATGGAAAATAAGATCCAGCGGTTGGTAATGTTTGGATTTTCTAGTCTTGATCCAACAGTCAATGTTCAAAATTAATCTGTACACTATGCAGTGGTTTATTGTACTGTAAGAGATAAGACACGATAAAGAGAAGATAAGAAGTACTGTGAATGGCCTATAAAATAGTAGGTCTCGTAGGAGAGAGGTGCTTGAGAGTTAACACGGTCGGTGGAAGTACAAGTTACATCAAGGACCTCATAAAAATGAAAATTGCATCCAAGTCCATGCATTTATTAGCACAAGGACCATGAAAACTGAGCAATGGAGTTTGTGTTTTGAGGTTTGCGCATACTAGCGTTCATCGTGCTAAAGTAGTATCTTTCTAGGTTCTAAGAATGGAAGATAATATCAATAGGTTGGCACTGTTTGGATTTGCTAGTCTTGATCCAATGGTCAATGTTCAAAGTTAATCCGTACACTATGTTGTGGTTTATTGTATTGTATTGTATTGCAAGGGATAACATGATAAAGAGAAGATAAGAAGTACAGTACTGCGAATGGCCGATCTTTTGAATAACCTTCCCTCCTGATGTTTGGGAAGCAAGTGAAAATTTCGAAAACCAGAAAACTTTGTATTTTTGTGCCGCCAAGGACCAAAGTGGTTTCCTTCCTATGTCCTCCTCGTCTCTACTCCACACCAATGGGCGGCTACCGAACATGCCAGAGACACAGAGCCGCCGTACCAAGGCACACGTCCGCAGCACCACGCTGTGGATGAGGGGAGAGAGATCAGCCGGACCGGTGCGCGAGGGGAAAGGGGAGGAAAGATGGAGCATATGGAAAGAGAGAAAACACACGATTTGTTTTGTGTGCATAGGTCCTAAAATTTACTACTAGTAGAGTTTACACTGTAAGGCTGCATAACTTTGTTGTAAGGCACATGAGTACCTCATGTCAGAAACCCATCATAACTTTGCTCTGACATAGAACCGCCTTCAACTTCTCTTCGCTGCTGCCCTCTTCCCCTGCCAACGTTTTATTCTCTTAGCATGTACAACATGTGGACAGAGGTGACCATATGTCTAAGCAAAGAAATATACTACTCCCGCATTGTGTAAAAAAGCACACCTTAATTAGGCTCAGATAGTAAACGTATGACATATCATCACTATATAAAATAATTGGTAAAGCACAAAAAATTATAAATTTGATCAACATCTATAAAGTATGGGTGTATATTTGGTCCTTGTACTTTGTATCATCATGCGTAGAAGTCAAAGATTATTAGCTACCTAACACTTGAAATTTTTGGTAACATGGTCTAGAGAAACGAGGGAGAAGATTCTAGTATGATGGAGAAGTGTGTTTGGAGAGGTTTATGCATAGTGCATTCATTGTATTCAAGACTATCAATAGAATCTTTTGGATGCTAGAATGGAAAAGAAGATACAACGGATAGAAATGCTGGGATTCGTGAGTCTTGATCCAACGGTCAACATTCAAAGTTATCCGTACACTATATAAGATAAGATAAGATAAGATAAGATAAGATAAGATAAGATAAGATAAGATAAGATAAGATAAGATAAGATAAGATCATGTAGAATTCAATGAGTATTAGCTACGAGGGAGAAGATTCTAGTATGATGGAGAAGTGTGTTTTGAGGTTTGTGCATAGCATTCATTATACTAAAGACTATCAATAGAAACTTCTAGATGCTAGAATGGAAAAGAAGATCCAACGGTAAATATTCAAAGTTATTTGTACACTATATAGTGGTAAGATAAGATAAGATATCTCTATCTCTACTACTATAGTGGAGAAGTTTTGAATTGGATCCATAGCACCAATCCTGACCGTTGGGCTATTGGATCCAATGGTTCAGAGAAGCTGGATTCATATTGAATAGTACCGAGAGCAAACTCCACCATGCATGTTCTAGCACCATCATGTCACCACCGCCAAAATTTCATAGCACAGTAGACTGTATTCTCTCTACTTACTACTATAGTGGAGCAGTTTTGAATTGAATCCATAGCACTAATCATGACCGTTGGGATATTAGATCCAATGGTTTAGAGCAATTGCATTCATGTTGAATAGTACTCCCTCTGCCAAAATATAAGGCGCCTAAGGATTAGTCAAAAGTCAACATTTTTTAAGTTTGACCATGATTATACACAAAAATATAAAAATTTAGAATACTAAATTAATATCAATAGATTCACCATAAAGTATATTTTCTTAATATGTCCATTCAATATTATAGATGTAGATATTTTTTTCTAAATATTAGGTCAAAGTTAGTAAGGTTTGACTTTTGACCGATCCTTAGGTGCCTTATATTTTGGAACGGAGAGAGGGAGTATAGACCTAGATGCTAGAATGGAAAAGAAGATCCAACTGTTAGCAATGTTTGGATTTGCTAGTCTTGATCCAACTATTAATTTTCAAAGTTAATCTCTACAATATATATAGTGGTATGGTATTGTAAGAGATAAGAGAGAAAATAAAGATAAGATAGAAGTATTGCGAATGGCCAATCTAATGGTAGGTCTCGTAAGAGCGAGGTGCTTGAGAGTTAACACGGTCAGTGTAAGTACAAGTTACATTAAGGACCTCACAAAAAATGAAAATTGCATCCAACAAGTCTGTGCATTTAGCACAAGGACCCTTAAACCGAGTAATTAAGTACTATGTGTTTTGAGGTTGCTCATACTAGTGTTCATCATGCTAAAGACTATCAGTAGAATCTTTCTAGATACTAAGAATGGAAAAGAAGATCCAATGGTTAGCAATGTTTGGATTTGCCAGTGTTGATCCAACGGTCAATGTTCAAATAAGTTAATCCCTACACTATTTAGTGGTGGTATGCATGGTATTGTAAGAGATAAGAGACAAGATAAAGGTAAGATAAGAAGTACTGCGAATGGCCGATCTAATGGTATGTCTCGTATGAACGAGGTGATTGAGAGTTAACACGGTCGGTGGAAGTACAAGTTACATCAAGAACCTCGTAAAAAATGAAAATTGCATCCAAGTCCATGCATTTTAGCACAAGGACCCTAACACTAAGCAATGAAGTACTGTGTGTTTTTAGGTTTGTGCATACTAGCGTTCATCATGCTAAAGACCATCAATAGATCGAATCTTTCTCAATGTTAAGAATGGAAAAAAGATCCAACGGTTAACAATGTTTGGATTTGCCAGTCTTGATCCAACGGTTAATATGTCCAAAGTTAATCCCTACACTATGTAGTGGTATGGTATTGTAAGAGATATGAGACAAGATAAAAGATAAGATAAGAAGTATTGCGAATGGCCGATCTAATGGTAGGTCTCGTAAGAGTGAGGTGCTTGAGAGTTAACACGGTGGGTAGAATTACAATTTACATCAAGGACCTCATAAAAATGAAAATTGCATCCAAGTCCATGCATTTATCACAAGGACCCTGAAACCGAGTAATGAAGTACTTTGTGTTTTGAGGTTTGCACATACTAGTGTTCATCATGCTAAAGACTATCAATAGAATATTTATAGATGCTAAGAATGGAAAAGAAGATCCAACGGTTAGCAATGTTTGGATTTGCCAGTCTTGAGATCCAACGGTCAATGTTCAAAATAAGTTAATCGCTACACTATGTAGTGGTGGTATATATGGTATTGTAAGAGATAAGAGACAAGATAAAGATAAGAAGTATTGTGAATGGCCGATCTAATGGTAGGTCTCATAAGAGCGAGGAGCTCGAGTGGTTGGTTGAAGTATAAGTTACATCAAGGACCTCATAAAAAATGAAAATTCCATCCAAGTCCGTGCATTTGGCACAAGGACCCTGAAACTGAGTAATAATGAAGTACTATGTGTTTTGAGGTTTGCGCATACTAGTGTTCATCGTGCTAAATACTATTGGTAGAATCTTTCTAGATGCTAAGAATGGAAAAGATTTTCCAACGGTTAGCAATGTTTGGATTTGTCAGTCTTGATCCAACGATCAATGTTCAAAGTTAATCGGTTAGAAAAGTTTGACCTAATTTCATGAAACAGTGAGCAAAGTTTGACCTAATTTCATTAAATAGTTAGGATGCAAAAACTTAGCAAGAAGATGAACTTGTCGTCAAAACTCTCAGTGGTTTCTGATATAT
Organism: Avena eriantha; assembly: GCA_910589775.1. Classification (NCBI taxonomy): domain Eukaryota; kingdom Viridiplantae; phylum Streptophyta; class Magnoliopsida; order Poales; family Poaceae; genus Avena; species Avena eriantha. The sequence continues at coordinate 159,846,476 of OU342741.1, read as the reverse complement.
ATTAATTGACACTTCCCCCCGATGGGTACCTCCAAGAGCTTTTTCGTAAAACTTTCAAAGCAACCTACAATTTACCTGTACTAGTCCAAATTTTTACCTCATTTCGATAAATCGACATAAAATCATTCAAGTGGGTGAAGTTAGCTAGGAAATTTGAGAATTGATAAAACATGGGAAATCGTAAGTGCATCGTGTTGGTCCACTATATATTTGTGAAAACTTGGCTTGTGGCATTCAGATCCATAGTCTTTGTACTTTCTTTAGGGGAAAGAACAATCTAGTCACACTCGAAAAATTAAGAATGTTCTTTCCTAAGATAGTTGAAAACTCACACTGGCGGCATTGTCTACTACAAGAAGATGCACCTATATCTACCTCCGAAAAGACTTTTAAATCAAGAGGAATCTATTGTACTTACTTGTAGCTAAAGTTTGGCCTAGTTTTGTTAAACTAGCAAGATGCAAAATCTTAGCAATAAGTTGAATTTGTTGTCAAAAATCTCGTTGGATGGTTTCTCATATATTAACTGTGACCCCCTGATGGGTACCTTCAAAAGATTTTTCATAAAACTTTCACAGTAACCTACAATTTGCTTGTAGTAGTTCAAATTTGACGTAATTTTGATAAATAGACATAAGGTCATTCAAGTGGGCGAAGTTAGGTAGCGAGTTTGAGAATTCTTAAAACACATGAAATCATAAGTACAATATGTTGGTCCACTATATATATGTGTGTGTGTGTGAAAACTTGGCTTCTAGCATTTAGATCGATATTCTTCGAACTTCCTTTACGAGAGAGAATAATCTTGACATCACTCAGAAAATTGAGAATGGTCTTTCCTGATAATTGGAAACTCACACCGACGACATTTTTTACTACAAGAAGATGCACCCATCTACCTCCAAAAATACATTTAATTCAAGGGCAATCTATCGCGCTTACATGTAGCTCAATTCTGACTTAATTTTGTTAAATTGTCAAGATGCAAAATCTTAGAAAGAAGTTGAACCTGTCATCAAAGCTCATAGTGGTTTTTGATATATTAATTCACCCCTCCCCCGAAGGGTACCTCCAAAAGCTTTTTCATGAAACATTCAACGCAACCTACAATTTAATTGTAGTTCAAATTCGAGCTAATATAATTTCGATAAATGAAGATAAAGTCATTCAAGTTGGCAGAGTTAGATAGGAAGTATGAAAGCACATAAAACATGGGTATCATCAGTACAACATGTCGGTCCACTATACATATATGTCTGAAAACCTGGATTGTGGCATTCAGATCCATATTATTCGGACTTTCTTGACGAAAAATAACAACCACGCTTGTCATCTCTCGGAAAATTGAGAATTGAATGTTCTTTCCTGATAGTTCGAAACTCACACCAACGACATTGTTTATTGTATATTGATTTTTTCAGTGAGTATTGATGACCCACAAGTATAGGGGTGTATCGTGGTATTTTCGATAAGTAAGAGTGTCGAACCCAACGAGGAGCAGAAGGTGTTGACGAGTGGCTTGGAGCAGGAATTCTTTGTAAATACTTAGCAAACAGATTTTTACGGGTTTTTGATAATGCAGATAAATAAATTATAAGTAAACAAAATACAATAATAATAGATGCAAGAAGTGGCCCAATCCTTTCTTTAGCAAGGACAAGCCGGTTGTATTACTTAAGATGACCAAACGTTCTCGAGCACAAACGGGAATTCTATCAACTGTTTTCGCTTCATATAGTTGATTAATCTTCTTTAGTTGGATAAGTGTTGTGTGGGTGAACCTGTGCTAATGTACTGGCCTTCCTAGGACTAATACATACTTGTGATTATACCCCTTGCAAGCATCCGCAAGTACAAGAAAGTAATTAAGATAGAAACCTAACTACAGCTTTAAACTCTGAGATCCTACACTCCCTTGTGCAAAGGTTTCCTAACGGGGGTTCAGGTTTCTGTCACTCCGGCAACCCCTACAATTAGTAGCCAAATACACAATGCATTCCCCTAGGCCCGTAAAGGTGAAGTGTCATGTAGTCGACGTTCACATGAAACCACTAGAAGAATAACACCACAACTTAAATATCAAACTATTGAATCTTTCTCAACACAATTCCACTACTAACAACATGACTTCTCCCATGTCCTCAAGAACTAAACGAACTACATACAAGACATCATATGGATCAAGATCAGAGATGGAATAATGACAAGTAATAATCTGAACATAACAATAATTCAATGGTTCCACTCAATAGCATCAATTGTTGGGTCACGTAGAGATAAACAAAACTCTTTACCCTACGCGGTACTCCCAAGATCCAGCTCAGGTGATAGGCCACGAGATTTACCACTAGACACATAGGTGCGGATTGTTTATGAAGCGCGTCAGTTGATTCCATGCCGAACGATCCCCGTACATCACGTCCAGATCCCCACAGACCTCCTTGTCTCCAGCGCCGCATGTACAATGCCTCTACCGGTATCCACACGTATAGGAAGGAGCTCCAGGCAGAGGACTGCTAGATCCTATCTAGCCCGAAATGGGAGTGGAGAAAGTGACAGCTAGGTCAGGTACAATCCCTTGTCACTCGACTTATATACACTCCTAGCTAGGCTCAACGCTTGAGGCCCATCTAGGTCGTACCCCAATCTCCACATGGATCAAATCCACATGGGCTCTTTACCCTTAAGTGTGTGACCCTGTCGGTTTACGTATGCCTGGACACGACACGAGTCACTACTCCGAGTCGATAGTTGGTAGCAGCCTCTTGCAAGACATGCCAACTCCCAAGCGCCGTAAAGTTAGAAGACAAACCTTTCTCAATGTGATTTTCATCCAAGTTCCTTCACCTCATGATATATCTTGTCAAGCCATAGGCGAGTTGTTGCCATCCCTTTAATAGGTCGACTCTCTCTTCTTGTTCCATGATATACGATTCACTGGACTAACACTTAGTCCAACTCCTTGGTTAACACTTAAACAAGTCGCACATGGCCATGCTTCCGAATCATATCACACTAGAGGGCCCAGAGAATATCTCTCCATTATGGAGGGGCAAATCCCATCTTGGTAATCCACGTCACGCAGCTTGCTTCACAACAACCAACCCGAACCCTACCTTTATAACTGCCCATTTATGGAACAACGTTTGATAGGACCTAAGCTGGCGATCCACAACTCGGATCATGTGATCACCTCAGGTCGAAGGATTCCATTGCTTGAGACTACAAATGACAACATGCTCATTGCATCTCAACTGTGTGTCAGTCTGATTTGCTAAACTCTTTAGCCGAATCAGTGTAAGTTGGAATAGCATCTCCATGCCCATGACAAGTGGAACCGAGTCATCAGCCGACTTTCACATTAGTCTAAGTTGTGTGTCCGGCACAACCTCAACGACCAAGGATAATTAGTATGAACAACATGAATATATAGTTCCACAATCGAATCACATATTCAATGATACATATCAGTAGTTCATACATGGACAATAACTTTATGAATACATTGGGAATAACATCATACATGATTGCCTCTAGGGTATATTCCCAACAGTCTCCCACTTGCACTAGAGTCAATCATCCGACATCACATGTCTAGGCATCTAATGCCTATAGCTCTCAGGTGCGCCTCATGCTTCGGCTGTGGTAGCGGCTTTGTCAACGGATCCGCAATATTTGCATCCATGTGTACCTTGCATAACTTGATATCACCTTGATCCACGAACTGGCAAATCAGGTGGTACCGCATGAGTATATGTTTGTTCTTCTGGTGTTTTCTAGGTTCCTTGGCTTGTGAGATAGCACCATTGTTGTCACAATACACGTCTAACGGATTGGACAAGCCCTGAACCATACCAAGATCCATGAGGAAATTCCTCATCCAAATAGCTTCCTTTGACGCCTCCGAGGCAACAATATACCCAGCCCCTGTCGTAGACGCAGACACCGTCTCTTGCTTGGAACTCTTCCAGCTCACAGCTCCTCCGTTTATCACAAACACATATCCGTATTGCGAACGAGAATCATCTGAGTCAGTGAGATAACTTGCATCCGTGTAACCCCTTACACTGAGTTCATCCTCACCTCCATAAACCAGGAACATATCCTTAGTCCTTCTCAAGTACTTAAGGATATTTTTAGCTGCTGCCCAATGGATCTCTCCAGGGTCAGCCGGGTATATGCTCACAACACTTAGAGCATACGAAACATCCGGCCTAGTACAAATCATAGCGTACATGATGGATCTGACTGCAGAAGCATACAAAATCGCACTCATCTGACTCCGCTCATCAGTTGTCGAAGGACACTGAGTCTTGCTAAGTTTCACGCCATGAGACATCGGTAAGAAGCCCTTCTTAGACGATTCCATGTTGAACTTCTTCAACACTTTGTCCAAATATGTACTCTGACTCAATACAATGAGCCGCCTTGATCTATCTCTATAGATCCGGATTCCTAGTATGTAAGTCGCCTCACCCAAGTCTTTCATCGAAAAACTCTTTTCTAATGATTCCTTGGTTTCTTGCAACATCTAGACATCATTTCCAATCAGTAATATGTCATCCACATATAAGATCAGAAAGTTTACTTTGCTCCCACTAAACTTCTTGTATAAACAAGAATCATGATCACTCTTGATGAAGCCAAACAATTTGACTACCTCATCAAAGCGAATGTTCCAACTCCGAGATGCTTGCTTCAACCCATAAATGGATTTCCGAAGCTTGCATACCTTGTCAGCGTTAGCTAGATCGACAAAACCCTCGGGCTGTATCATATACATGTCCTCGGTTAAATTTCCATTAAGGAAAGCCATCTTGACATCCATCTGCCATATCTCATAGTTGAAATAGGCTGCTATAGCTAACATGATCCGAACTGACTTAACATCGCTACGGGTGACAAAGACTCATCGTAGTCAACTCCTTGAACTTGTTGGAACCCCTTTGCGACAAGCCGTGCTTTATAGATAGAGATATTTCCATCCATATCAGTTTTCTTCTTAAAGACCCATTTACACTCGATGGGTCTTGCACCGTCTGGCAGATCAACCAAGTTCCAAACTTGATTTTCATACATGGACTTTAACTCGGATCTCATGGCTCCAAGTCATGACTCAGAATTAGAACCCACCATCGCTTCCGAATAAGTTGCCGGCTCATCACTGTCCAACAGCAACACATCACGAACACTTCGCAATCTGGCCGATCTTCACAGTGTCGATGTAGCTGCCGGCTCAGGTACCACGATCGGCTCAACCTCTAAGATTTTTGCCGACTCGCTACTGGCTGGTTCCTCTCGAATTTCTTCGAGCTGCACCGTGCTCCTACTAACTCCCCGACTTAGAAACTTTTTCTCAAGGAAGACACCGTTTCGAGCGACAAACACTTTGCCCTCTTCTCGGTTGTAGAAGTAGTAACCCAGGGTTTCCCTCGGATACCCCAGGAAAATACACTTATCTGACTTGGCTGTAAGCTTGTCTGACTGAAGTCGCTTGACAAAAGCTTCACAACCCCAAATCTTAAGAAAAGACAAACTCGGCTTCTTGCCAGTCCACATCTCATGCGGTGTCTTCTCTACCGACTTTGATGGTACTCTGTTTAGTGTGAACGCTGCAGTTTCTAGACAATAACCCCGAAATGATAAAGGCAGATCCGTACGACTCATCATTGATCGTACCATGTCTAACAAGGTCCGATTCCGCCTTTCTGACACACCGTTTCTCTGTGGCGTTCTCGGTGGAGTGAGCTGGGGAACTATTCCACAACTCTTCAGATGGTCATCAAACTCATGACTCATGTACTCGCCTCCTTGGTCTGACCGAAGAAACTTTATTTTCTTGCCGAGCTGATTCTGCACCTCATTCTAGAATTCCTTGAAATTTTCAAAGGCTTCCGACTTATGTTTCATCAAGTAGATATATCCATACCTACTCAAATCATAAGTGAAGGTAATGAAGTACTCATAACCACCTCTGGCTATCGTGCTCATTGGGCCACATACATCACTATGTATTAGTCCCAATAAGTCAGACGCCCTTTCACAACTCTTTGCAAAAGGTGTCTTGGTCATCTTGCCGAGTAGGCAGGATTCACATGTCTCAAACGACTCCAAGTCAAACGAAGTTAGGAGTCCATCATCATGGATCTTCTTCATGCATTTCCAAATTATATGACCAAGCCGACAATGCCAAAAGTAAGTCATATTCAGATCATTTGGTTTCAACCTTTTCACATTTATGTTATAAATAGATTCACCTTCAAGATTCAAAATAAATAACCCATCCTGGACTGGTGCAAAGTCGTGAAACATATCATTCAAATACAAAGAACAACCATTATTCTTAATATTCGACTCATAGCCTTGTCTCATCAAACATGAGGCAAAAATAATGTTTCGACTAAGCACTAGAACATAATAACAATTATTTAGCTCCATTAAGAATCCAGAAGGTAAATGAAGTTGCATCGTGCCAACTACCAACGCAGTGACTCTCGCTTTGTTGCTGACTTGAATATCAACCTCGCCTCTCGCCACGCTCCTAGTTCTTACCAGTACCTACAACAAGTTGTAGATGTGAATAACTGATCCGGTATCATATACCCAAGAACTACCAGGTGTATCCGCAAGATAAATGTCTATAACATTACAAACAAGCGTACTGAGCCGGAAGTCACACCTCCACTCTTGGCTTTATCAGCCAGATACTTGCTGCAATTCCTCTTCCAGTGGCCTTCCGCCTTGCAATAGAAGCAAAGGAGATGGCTTAGTCCCTGAGGAAGCGCTTTGGACCAAGTCCTCAGCCTTACCTCCCGACTTTGCCTTCTACTTTTTAGTCCAAGAACTCTTCTTGAACTTAGCCTTATTCTGCACCATCAACACTTGACTGGCGCCGTTCTTGAGATCCGCCTCAGCCTGCTTGAGCATGCCATGTAATTCAGTGAGCTTCTTATCCATACCATGCATGTGGTAGTTCGATATGAACTGACCATATGCACTAGGAAGAGAGTTCAGAATTATGTATGTGGCGAACTCTTCGCTGATGGGGTAGCCAAGCCTTTCTAGAGACTACACGTAACCAACCATCTTGATCACATGCGTACACAGTGGATCGCCATCCTTAAGATTTCAACTCAATAAAGCCTGAAGAGACTTGATACCTCTCAGTCTTTGCCTGAGCCTGGAACATAATTTTGAGGCTTTCGATCATATCGTAGGCCTCAACATTCTCGAAATATTGTTGCAAGTCCGATTCCATGTGAGCAAGCATAAGACAGCTAATCTCCATAGACTCATCACATGTCCTACGGTAGGCATTGGTGGCTACGACACTCGCATTCTCATTCGGCTCATCTGGAAGTGGGTTGTCTAGGACATGGTCCCTCTTTTCTTGCTTGAGAACAATTCTCAGATTATGATATCAGTTGGTGAAATTAGTTCCATTTAGGTTATCTTTCTCTAAGATGGTTCTCAAAGCAAAACTGGAAATCTGAGGGAGACTGCTAGGTGCCATTGATCTACAATAGAAAAATATGCAAAACACTTAAGACATGTATTCATAAAAGAGCAAACATATTAAAAACTTTAATACTTATGCTCCCACTAGAACCAACACCCCTCCGATGGTTACTTACTGATTCAGGACCCTAAATAAGCAAGTCGACTAGTGAGCTTTAGCATCACCGGTAGTCATCAAGTGATCTAGGTAGACAACTCCTTGTTAATCGTATCTCATATGACTCCTATTAGATGGGTGGCATCACATGCCATGGCTCCCATCCGACTTTTCCCCGAGTCCCACAACCGTTGTGATAGACCTGTCTAGATTACCAAGTGCTTTCGCTATAAGAGTCCGACTCGAACCCACCTAGTCGGAAAGAATTGATAGCACCTCAATTTTATGAGCCCACTACCAAAAATGTCCGACTTGTGATGGTGTAGCACTGGTGGGGAAACCGACTAGACCTTCTTTGAGGGATTACTTTCTACCAACTATCTTATAGAGGTGAAAACAGAGACATAACAGTAACACAAAATAAAGTAATTATAATGTGAGATGGTATGGCTCTCTTCATGGCGATCTTCATCTCCACAAAGCTTGTAATTCGACTCGTGTCAACTCTTGTCACGTGCCGTCTTACACCATGTAGCCGACTTGTACATCGACTTGTATGCCATCTGGGTTCTCCAAACAGCTATACTAGCTAGTAATGTAAATTACATAGATAATCCGACACGCAGGTCATTATACAATAAAATGACAACACCTAGGCTCCAGCCGGCTGACAAAAACCGTGATACGCAGATCACGTATGGATTACACACATCACATGCACATAAGCCATACCATTCATAACATCATCCTGCAAGAACAAGTTATGCATAGATATGATATCTACCAGTGTTGTGAAACTCGCAACGACATCTAAGGCGCTACGACAGGGCAAAAAAAGCCGGCGGCCCCGATGATTTTTCTGAAAACGCAGATCTCATCTGCCTTCCGAACATGGATTTCATCATCAGATAAAACAATTTTATCCGAATTAGACCCGTACTCCGATTCGACCAAACTCTTTGATCTTCGATCACCGCATCTGGATTTACGTGTCACAGTCTACCCCGATGGCGGAAGCCGGCCGGTAGGGGTATGTCGTTCCACGACCTTAGCAGTTAGATCACAGAAACCAAATCATCCATTCCCAGAGTACAGTTGATCCAATCAACCTCGTACAAAACCGATCTATCTCATAGATCGGCCACCAAATCTGCAATTAGATCCAATCTAACGCCAACCGCATATCACTGCATGATCTCGAGCCTAAAACCAGAAGCTAATGCTCTAATACCACTGTTGGGTCACGTAGAGATAAACAAAACTTTTTACCCTACGCGGTAATCCCAAGATCTAGCTCAGGTGATAGGCCACGAGATTTATCACTAGACGCGCAGGTGCAGATTGTTGATGAAGCACGTCATTTGATGCTGTGCCGAACGATCCCCGTACAGCACGTCCAGATCCCCACGGACCTCCTTGTCTCCAGCGTCGCACGTGCAACGTCTCTACCGGTATCCACACGTACAGGAAGGAGCTCCAGGCAGAGGACTGCTAGATCCTGTCTAGCCCGAAATGGGAGTAGAGAAAGTGACGGCTAGGTTAGGGACAATCCCTTGTCACTCCACTTATATACACTCCTAGCTAGGCTCAATGCTTGAGGCCCATCTAGGCTGTACCCCAATCTCCACATGGATCAAATCCACATGGGCTCCTTACCCATAAGTGTGTGACCCTGTAGGTTTATGTACGCCTGGACACGACACGAGTCACCACTCCAAGTCGATAGTTGGTAGCGGCCTCTAGCAAGACGTGCCAACTCCCAAGCATCGTAAAGTCAGAAGACAGACCTTTCTCAATGTGATTTTCGTCCAACTCCCTTTGTCTCACGATATATCTTGTCAAGCTATAGGCGAGTTGTTGCGATCCCTTTAATAGCTCACTCTCTCTTTTCGTTCTGTGATATACGATTCACTGGACTAACACTTAGTGAAACTCCTTGGTTAACACTTAACCAAGTCGAGCATGGCCATGCTTCTGAATCATATCACACGAGAGGACCTAGAGAATATCTCTCCATTACGGAGGGGCAAATCCCATCTTGGTAATCCACGTCATGCAGCTTGCTTCACAGCCAACCCGAACCCTACCTTTATAACCGCCCATTTACGGAACAACGTTTGATAGGACCTAAGCTGGCGATCCACAACTCGGATCATGCGATCACCTAAGGTCAAAGGATTCCATTGCTTGAGAATACAAATGACAACATGCTTCTTGCATCTCAACTGTGGGTCAGTCCGATTTGCTAAACTCTTTAGCCGAATCAGTGTAAGTCAGAATAGCATCTCCATGCCCATGACAAGTGGAACCGAGTCATCAGCCAACTTTCACATTAGTCTAAGTTGTGTGTCCGGCACAACCTCAACAACCAAGGACAATTAGTATGAACAACATGAATATATAGTTCCATAATCGAATCACATATTCAATGATACATATCAGTAGTTCATACATGGACAATAACTCTATGAATACATTGGGAATAACATCATACATGATTGCTGATGACCCACAATTATAGGGGGTGTATTGCGGTATTTTCGAGGGAAGTGAAACCCAATTTATTGATTCGACACAAGGGGAGCCAAAGAATATTTATAAGCCTTAACAACTGAGTTGTCAATTAAGCTGCACCTGGAAACAATCTTGCTCACAACAGTTTATTAGTAGCAACAGTTTGTAATAGCAATAGTAAAGTAATATCAATAGTAAGAGTAAAGACAGTAGTAAGAATTGCAGTAAACAGTAGGATTAAAGCACGGTAGGCATAGGGATGGATGGACGGGCGTTGCATGGACAACACAATTCATATAGCAATCAAGACATAGGGCATTTGCAGATAAATAAGATAAAGCATCCAAGTACTAAATAATCATAGGCATGTGTTCCATATACAGTCATACGTGCTCGCAATGAGAACTTGCACAACAGCTTTTGTCCTGCCAACCCGTTTGCAGCGGGGCCTCAAGGGAACTACTGGCAATTAAGGTGCTCCTTTTAATAGAGCACCGGAGCAAAGCATTAACACTCCATGAACACATGTGATCCTCACATCAAAGCCATCCCCTCCGGTTATCCCGATTGTTGTCACTTCGGGGCATTTGGTTTTGGACAACAATATGTGTATACAACTTGCAGGTAAGACCATAAACAATACTATCACAATGAATCAATAACATGTTCAGATATGAAATCATGGCACTCGGGCCCTAGTGACAAGCATTAAGCATAACAAGTTGCAACAAAGTCAAAAAGCACTAATAATAGATACTAGGCACCATGCCCTAACAATATGATGGCATTACATGAACAATCTCATCTAATCCCTACCATCCCCATAGCCTACAGCAGGGGATTACTCACTCATAGATGGGGAAAACATGGATGGTCGATGGAGAAGCGATGGTGATGATGATGGCAATGATCTCCTCCAATTCCCTGTCCCGGCAGGGTGCCAAAACGGAGTTTCTGGTTCTAAATCGTGAAATCTGATGGTGGCGGTGCAGCGGAACTCATTCTGGAAAAACATCAAACCCCCCTTGGTTTTTAGGTCAAGAGGCAACTTATAGGCAAAGAGGGAGGTCGAGGGGGTGACCGAGGTGGCCACACCACCCCCAGGCACGGCCTGGCCTGGCCCGCGCGGCCAGGTGGTGTGGTCCCCTCATGGCCCTTCTCTGTCTCGTCTTCTGGCTCCATGAGTCTTCTGGTGAAATAGGATTTTTGGCATATTTTCCGGGATTTTTCCTGATAGTTGATTTTCTGCACAAAAACTAAACACCAAGGTAATTATGCTGAAAATGGCGTCAGTCTGTGTTAGTTGTATCCAAATCACACAAGTTTAGAGGAAAAACAATAGCAAAAGTGTTCTGGAAAGTAGATACGTTTTGGACGTATCAACTCCCCCCAAGATTAGCTTATTGCTTGTCCTCAAGCAATTCAGTTGAAAACTGAGTGCGATAAAAGAAACTTTCACGAACACATTTGCTTCACATGATGTATATATTCTCATCATATGATCAACTACTTAAGCAATTCATAATAAAGAGTATGCGACTAAGTTTACTTAATAGTCATTGCAAGCTATGAAGACATTCCAACTCAAAAATAATAAATAGCATGAAACATAAACATAAGCAACATTGCAATGCTCATAAAAAGGTATGATAGAGTGGTATCTCACTTGCCTTTGATTGTAGAGCGAACATAAATGCTAAGGCACCTTTGAAGTTCAAGTGAAGACTAGAAGTAAAGATATCAAAGATACAAGCATCAAGGTGATAACACAATTAATCAAGTTTTGAGACAAGCACATTACACTAAGAATGACAACTATGCTCTCAAGAAAGTGCTCATAAAATGTGTGGAGACTTAACAAGGACATGAAAAGGTTTTGAAAAGTTTGAAAAGGATTCCAAATGCTGAAAGTATGGTACTCATTAGCTTTGAGCTCTCATTGCCCCTATCATAAGCATTTTTAAATGGTTAAGGTTAAAGTGACACAACTAAGAGGATATGCTTGACAAGTTATAAACCGAAATCTCATGCCCCTTACTTACCGAACCTCATGCTACTCAACTTCAGTCACAAGTAAGCTCTTGTCATTGTAACTACATATGTATCATAGAGAACCGCCAACGAGGTACCCCTTGCACATGATACAGGAGCTATCCCATAATCAAAATGACAAGGCAAGCAGAAAATGAGCATCTCGGCGATCTTTTTATTTACTATTTGCATAGGTTTTTATTGAGGATGCTTCATAGAATACTCATTATGGTCATGCTGCAAGTTTCCACCATGATTAGGCATGGCTTAGGCTAGCGGCCCAGGCATTTCTCTAACACACATACGAACTCCATGATCTTACAAGTTCCCCTTTTATTTCACACCGCCGGGATCCATAAGCAAAAGAATCATGATATCAACGAGGTACAAAGTACTAGTGCATTGTTGAAAGCGTTCCCCATGATACATGGTTCTGCTAACTTTAACTTATAAAGCGCAAGCATATACGCAACAAAGATGGACACAATGGTTCAAGTTTATTAAGTGCAAGAAAGTAAAGTGTGCCATCAATTTCGTGAGAGCTTTACTAACTAACTTCCTCATAACAAGAAAACATTTTATTCAGAAGAAAACAAGGCATACTGAATATGCACGGACTAGCAAATGATGCTAATAGGTAGGTATGGTGGACACTTTTGGCAATATTGGTTTTGGGGAATTGGAAACACGAGTAGAACTCATACTCAGTGCAAGTGAAGGCTAGCAATAGTAAGGGAGCGACAAACGAGAGAGCAATAACTGTCATAATCATGCTTGCAACAAAACATGACTTAATCATGGCAAGAGAGTGATTCAAGACCCCTGAGGAAAAATAATTCATCGAGGCTTAACTGATTATTGTTTCAGTCATATGCATGCGTGAGCATGTGCCAAGTCAATTCAAGTGAAACATTCAGAGGGAGATACCACCGTTTCATACCAAGTTATGAATAGAGCAATGCAAGCAAACATTCATACGACATGCTACAAACTATTAGCAAGATGGAGCTAATCATAAGAAAGCAAGAACTACTAAACATCCATAAATAACATACACCCTATATGAACAGACTAAGCGTGCCCATAATGATGAGTATATGTACAAAAATGAAAACAAATAGAGTTCGTTACCAGCCTCTTACCACACCTTGTGTGGCTTGAATAATACCATGAAACCAAATTCCACTGAGGACTGCTGAACCCTGCAACAAACTTCACAAAACCAAAGAAGAACAACAATTTTTTTTGGTGTTTTCAATTTTTCAAAGCAAGAACCAAAAGGAAGAACAAGCAAAGCAAAATCTTTTTGGTTTTTTTGAATAATTAAGACAAAGCCAAAAGGAAGAAGCAAACCAAGGCAAAAAGAAAAAGAAGCAAACAAAGAAAATATTTTTGGTCTTTTTGTGTTTTAGAAAGAAAAAGTAAATAAAGAACGAAAACTAAAAAGAGAACGAAGCATGGATATACAAAGTACTGACTAAACATGATATGTAGATGAGTGTGATGTCGGTGTACCTCCCCCCCCCCCCAAGCTTAGGCTTTTGGCCTAAGTGGGTGATACGTAGCAAACGTATCCATAATTTTTGATGTTCCATGCTTGGTTTTATCTACTTTCTTGTGTTTTGTCCACACTTTGGAGTACTTTTCATATGATTTCTTAGACTAACCTATTAACAAGAGCCACAGTGCTAGCTGCCTGTTTTCTGCTGTTTTTGGTTCTAGGGAAGTCAGAAAATGAATATTCTCGGAATTGGACGGGACAAAAGCCGAAGTCAGTTTTTCACCGAGGGACACCTAGAGCTAGAATACAAGACGGAGAGGGGCTGGGGCCCGGCCACACCACCTGGCCGCGCGTCCAGGCCTGGCCCATGCCAGGGGGTGGTCTGGCCGCCCCAGGCACCCCCTCGGCCTCGCCTTCCGCCTATAAGTTGCCTCCGATACAGAAACCCTAAGTACCTGATCAAAATTCCACGAAAGAGTCTGTAGCCGCCTTCATCTCCATCCCTAGATCGGGAGGGATCTGAAGCTCTTCTCGGCACCCTGCCGGAGAGGGGAATTCACCCTGGAGGCCTTCTTCATCATCATGCAAGCCTCCGGTGTGATGCGTGAGTAGTTCATCTCTGGACTACGGGTCCATGTAATATCTAGATGGCTGGTTCTCCTCCTTTGTGCTATCATGTTTAGATCTTGTGAGCTTCGTTCATGATCAAGATCATCTATTTGTAATTTTGCATGTTGTGTTTGCGGGGATCCGATGGATATTGAGATGCTATTTCAGATTGACTATTGATTCTATCATGTCTTTGTTATTTGTGATCTTGCATGCTTTCCGTTGTTAGTAGCTATCTTAGCCAAGTAGATGCTAGCAACTCCAAAAGTTAGTATTTATGCTCGATAGTGGGTTCATGCCTCTGGTAATCTGGGGAAGTGACAAAAATCTCTAAGGTACTAGATGTGTTGTTGCTACTAGGGAGAAAACAACAATCCTTTGTTCATAGAACAATCGTATTGTTTACTTTACACACAATTCGTAATGCAATTATTTGTTGCTTGCAACTTAATACCGGAGGGGGTTCGGATGATAACCTGAAGGTGGATTATTAGTCATAGATGCAGTTGGATGGCGGTCTATGTATAATGTTGTAATGCCCAATCGAATCTTAAAGGAGTCAAGATGAGTAGTATATGCTTGTATGCTTTCTCGATGTTTGTCAATTGCACCGCTGTAATTTGTTCACCCAACATGTTATCTATCTTAAGGAGAGCCACCTCTAGTGAACTATGGACCCCGGTCCTTCCTTTTACTATCAATCTACAATCAACAGTTTACTGCTTTGTGTTTACTTTCTGCAAACTATTACTTTCTTCCACTCGATACGTTTAATCCTTTGTTTTCAGCAAAACCGATGAGATTGACAACCTCATCGCAAGTTGGGGACAGAGTTCTGTGGTTGAGTTGTGCAGGTCTCCACGTTGCTGCTGGCACCGGTAGTGCGCCCTGCCAAAGTTCAGCTAGCTACACCTTTGGGGGTTTCCTTGCTCCTATTGGTTCGATTAAACCTTGGTTTCATACTGAGGGAAAACTTGTTGCTGCGCTCATCATACCTTCCTCTTGGGGTTCCCCAACGAGCTCGATATATTTTGGGCCATAAAGCTATTTTTCTGGCGCCGTTGCCGGGGAGTCAAGGACATCTTCACAAGGGGAGTTCCTCATAACCAATCTCTTTACTTTGTTATTTTTGTTTTGCTTAGTTTACTTTTGCTTTGTTTGCTTGTTTCTTTATCAAAAACACAAAAATTAGTCTTACTAGTTTGCTTTCTTTATTAAAACACACAAAAATTAGTTCCTATCTTAAGTTGCCATTATGTCTAGCATTTCTCCAATCACTATGTCACCTGAGGAAATGATTTTCACTCTTAAACAAGGAATTGAAGAGAGTTTCAAAGAATCTTGGTCTAGAATCTCTGATCTACAGGAAAAAACAGAGCCTAAAATGAATCAAAGCTTGTTCCTTAGAAGTTTTTACCTTGGAATTGATCTTTGCTATAGATATGCTTTAGATGCTGTTGTGGGAGGAGATTTCCTCCAATGCAATGAGGATGATGTTGTTAATGCCATAAAGAAATTGGTCTTTACTTAAAACTTGCCTAGAAAATCTAATTCTTCTTTCATAAACATATTTGCTAGATTGAATACTCTTGAGACCAGCACTGCTAGTTTAAAAGATTGTTATAATACGCTTAGGGAGCATCACAACTATGTTCCAATAAACTCTGAACCCTCCGAATGGCTTCCCACAGTAAAGATTGCTATAAACAATGAAACTTTTCATGCTCGCTATGATATCATGTCTGAATTTTGTCTTATGCCCAAAGATATTTATGAATCTTTGAATCTTTGGGGGCTTTTTGAAGGAGGAGAAGAAATTTTTCTTGCTAATAATGCCACAATATTACCCATTGGAATAGCTGAAGGAGTGTTTACAAAGATCCTAGGGAAAATGGTTTATATTGATTATCTTGTTATTGAATGTGTAGGAAAAGGACAAATCACACTTGGAAGACCCTATTGAAGCTCCTTGGAGCAATAATAGATGTGGAAAAGGGCACCATGCGCTTTGTTTCTCCACCGAGCATTCACAAGTTCCCCAAGGTTAAGAATAAAAGTAAGAGAGGTAAGGGCAAGAAATTTGGTTTTAATGCTTCTTCAAACACTTGATCATTTTTCTTGCTTCTTATGCCTAACTTAAAGGCGTTAAAGAAAAGTACTTATTGGGAGATAACCCAAAAGTTTTAGATGAGTCTTGGAAGTTATTACATCTATAATAACCACTCCTTATCCTTATTATTTGCTTTTTGTGCCAAGAGTGACCTCTAATGAGAGAGAAGTAATGATTGGAAAATTTGCTGTCCCGAAACAGATTTCTGTGCTTCACCATAAAAATTCGTGTAAAATCTTTGTATGTCCTTTTGAGGCATGAATTTTTTTCCTTCTGACCCAGGTCATTATCTAACTTTCTTTAGTTCAACACTTTTTTATTTGAGGAACAGAAGGACTTCGAAAAAAAAAATCTTTACCTGCTGGCCTGTTTTGACAGATTTCTGCCATTTTCTGCATTCGCTTCTTGTTGGTTCCTTTTTTAGTTCTTTTGGGGAATTGAGATTTTTGAGGGAAGTGCTACATTAGGTAGTGTTTAATGGAAGTTTTATTGGTGTTAGAACTGAACCTAAAGACTTATTATCATGAGTGCAGTAATGTTGCTAATAAAGATTGTGTAAAGTTTTGTATGAAGGAAAAATTTCAGGTGTATGGAAGGAATGAGTAATGAGATGAATGATGGACTAAAGCTCAAGCTTGGGGATGCCACGCATGTCACCCCAAGAAATATCCAAGAAGTACAAGCGTCAAAGCTTGGAGATTCCCAAGGCATCCCCCTCTTCATCAATAAAATCCCAGATTTCTTTCAAACGCTTCATTTTTATTGTTTCATGCACAGTTGTGTTGTTCTTGGAGCGTCTTCTTTTTCGTTTTTGTTTTTGGTTTTTCATTTTCTTAGTTTGCTGAATAAATTGGTTGGACCCCCTCTTTCATACATTGGTTTTCAAATAGTTTGGTTTGGATTGGAAAAGAGTAGGAAAGTTCATGCTTAAGTGGTAAAGAGAGCTTGTTTTTGACTGTGGCCTATGCTTTATCATGCCATGCCTGATATTGTTTTGGTTTTATTCTTAGTATTCTTTGTTGTACCATGAGTTGTTATAAACAATTGAGATTGCTTAATGTGCCTTGGAAGGATCATGCGTTGTTTTAGCATATTAAAGCATAGTATTGTGGTATTCTCCTTTGTTGCTTTATTTGTGTTGACTTGGCGCATGCTCACACCATGTTATGACTATACCAAGTCACCATAGCCTTTATGATCCTTTAGTTTTCAACTTGTAGTATCACTTTATGCTTTGATCAATGATGTTTTGTCGCTCTGCATGATTATGGCCATTATTGCTCTCTTAGTTTGTCGCTCCTAGTCTTTTGCTAGCCTCTGCAACCAAGTATGAGTTCCACTCATGCATCCAACTCCTTAAACCAAGTTATTCCAAAGAGTCCACCATACCTACCTACTAGCATATGCTATTCCAAGTATATTCATGTTTTTATCTACCTTCTGAATTAAACTTGTTATGAGAAAACTAGTGATTAAAGCTCTCACGAACTTGATGGAACACTTTACTTTCCTTGCCCTTAATAAACTTGAACCATTGCTTCCATCTTTGTTGCGTATGTGCTTGCGCTTTATAAGTTGAAGTTACCAGAACCATGTATCATGGGGAACGCTTTCAACATTACACCTGTACTTTGTACCCCGTTGATATCATGTTCTTTTGCTTATGGATCCCGGCGGTGTAAAATAAAAGGGGAACTTATAAGATCATGGAGTTTGTATGTGTGTTAGAGAAACGCCTGGGCCGCTAGCCTAAGCCATGCCTAATCATGGTGGAAACTTGCAGCATAACCATAATGAGCACTCTATGAAGCATCCTCAATAAAAATCTATGCAAATAGCAAATAAAAAGATTGCTGAGATGCTCATTGTCTGCTTGCCTTGTCATTTTGATTATGGGATAGCTCCTGTATCATGTGCAAGGGGTACCCCATTGGCAGTTCTTTATGATACATATGTACTTACATGACAAGAGCTTACTTGTGACTAAAGTTGAGTAGCATGAGGTTCGGTCTTCGTAAGTAAGGGGCATGAGATTTCGGTTTATAACTTGTCAAGCATATCCTCTTAGTTGTGTCACTTTAACCTTAATCACCTTCAAGATGCTTATGATAGGGCAATGAGAGCTGAAAGCTATTAAGTACCATAATTTTTGGAAGCGCTTTATGGGACTTGAATCCCTACTTCCTTCTATGAAGGCCTTTCTTTTACTTTTTTGTTGAGTCTCCACCTTCTACCTTTATGCACCTACTTTGAGAGCATAGTGGTCATTCTTAGTTCTATGTGCATTGTCCCAATACTTCTTGATTGATGCATAACTTTGATATTGCTTGTTTTGAACTATTTGTATCTAGTCACTCTTATGAACTTTGAAGGTGTCCTATGCATTTATATTTGCTACTCTATGAGGGACAAGCTGAATGCTATTATGCTATGATTTCTTTATGTGAAACAAACAAACGTATTGCAAAGCATTGTTATTCATTAATCTTTTGTTTGTGCCTTTTCATATTGCAACATAGTTTCTTTGTCTTATTGCTAGAACTTTGTCCTTCATGTTATGATTGAAGTACTATGATCCCAGCTATGAATGTTTTACAAATACTTTGACAAAGTTTATGATGGTGCATGTCACCTCAAAAATTATTCTTCCTTGTTTATCACTTACCTACTCGAGGACGAGCAGGAGTTAAGCTTGGGGATGTTGATACGTTGCAAACATATCCATAATTTTTGATGTTCCATGCTTGGTTTTATCTACTTTCTTGTGTTTTGTCCACACTTTGGAGTACTTTTCATATGATTTCTTTGACTAACCTATTAACAAGAGCCACAGTGCCAGCTGCCTGTTTTCTGCTATTTTTGGTTCTAGGAAAGTCAGAAAATGAATATTCTCGGAATTGGACGGGACAAAAGCCAAAGTCAGTTTTTCACCGAGGGACACCTGGAGCCAGAATACGAGACGGAGAGGGGCTGGGGCCCAGACACACCACCTGGCCGCGTGGCCAGGCCTAGCCCGCACCAGGGGGTGGTCTGGCCGCCCCAGGCACCCCCTCGGCCTCTCCTTCCGCCTATAAGTTGCCTCTGATACGAAAACCCTAAGTACCCAATCAAAATTCCATGAAAGAGTCTGTAGTCGCCGCCATCTCCATCCCTAGATCGGGAGGGATCTGATGCTCTTCCCGACACCCTGCCGGAGAGGGGAATTCACCCTGGAGGCCTTCTTCATCATCATGCAAGCCTCCGGTGTGATGTGTGAGTAGTTCATCTCTGGACTACGGGTCCATGTAGTAGCTAGATGGCTGGTTCTCCTCCTTTGTGCTATTATGTTTAGATCTTGTGAGCTCCATTCATGATCAAGATCATCTATTTGTAATTCTGCATGTTGTGTTTGCAGGAATCCGATGGATATTGATATGCTATTTTAGATTGATTATTGATTCTGTGATGTCTTTGTTATTTGTGATCTTGCATGCTTTCCGTTGTTAGTAGCTATCTTGGCCAAGTAGATGCTAGCAACTCCAAGAGTTAGTATTTATGCTCGATAGTGGGTTCATGCCTCTGGTAATCTAGGGAAGTGATAGAAATCTCTAAGGTACTAGATGTGCTATTGCTACTAGGAAGAAAATAACAATCCTTTGTTCATAGAACAATCGTATTGTTTACTTTACACGCAATTCGTAATGCAATTATCCGTTGCTTGCAACTTAATACTGGAGGGGGTTTGGATGATAACCTGAAGGTGGATTATTAGTCATAGATGCAGTTGGATGGCGGTCTATGTATAATGTTGTAATGCCCAATCGTATCTCAGAAGAGTCAAGATGAGTAGTATATGCTTGTATGCTTTCTCGATGTTTGTTAATTGCTCCGCTGTAATTTTTTCACCCAACTTGTTATCTATCTTAAGGAGAGCCACCTCTAGTGAACTATGGACCCTGGTCCTTCCTTTTACTATCAATCTACAATCAACTGTTTACTGCTTTGTGTTTACTTTCTGCAAACTATTACTTTCTTCCACTCGATACGTTTAATCCTTTGTTTTAAGCAAAACCGGTGAGATTGACAACCTCATCGCAAGTTGGGGACAAAGTTCTGTGGTTGTGTTGTGCAGGTCTCCATGTTGCTGCTGGCACCGGTAGTGCGCCCTTTCAAAGTTCAGCTAGCTACACCTTTGGGGTGTTTCCTTGCTCCTACTGGTTCGATTAAACCTTGGTTTCATATTGAGGGAAAACTTACTGCTGTGCTCATCATACCTTCCTCTTGGGGTTCCCTAACGAGCTCGATATATTTTGGGCCATCAGTGGGTATCAACCCCAACACGTGTAAGGGTTCCAAGAAGGTGGGTCATTGTAAGAATGATCGTGGTTAGGCCCTTGGGAAGAAGAAGAGGCTCTCCAATCATAGTAGGCTGTTGATATGAAGACTCCCCATCATTCGAGGGCTGGACCGAATCATCTGTAACCTCCCTTCCAGCATGTTGCTCCTGTTGGGAGAGATCCCCCAGGTATGCATCGAGTTCTTCCTCGGTGAGTGACCATCCTACCCTGGTATCAAGGTTAAACAAAACAGGTGCAGGCAAAAGAACAACTCGCTCGGACTTACTCCTTCTCCAACCAGCCTCGAGAAAGGTTATTTCATAAGACAAATCACTCAAATTAGCCCAACAAGAAACAAATTTATGCTGTATCATGGAATTAAGGTCAAGCCTCTCTATGGGAAACTGTAGGTCTAGATTTGAGGCGCTACACCATGCAAAGCTAATAGACGAGAGGCGATGAGGCCTCCACAAATTCCACCTTTCTCGCGGTTGGCAGCAAGATGGAAAGCTATCAAGGCAGCCAAGTTATAAGTCCTATCTCGTTTTAAAGCAGCTGAGATGAATGCTAGATCATATGAGGATAACTTATTAGTAGTTTTCCTAGCGAGAACACACTTGGCAATAAAGTAAGCAAAGTAGCGAATAGACGGGAGATGAATGTTAAGTCCATGAGTGGTGCAGGTAGCTCTTTAATCCTTCCACATGATTCCCACTGAGGTACCTTAATAGCTGCACAAAAGTCATCAAGAGGAAGGTTGACAACTATATTGTAAATTTTGTAGTGAACCATGGGATTAGGCAAAGGGCAACTAAATCGAAAGTCCTGCACCACAGACATATTTAGTTTCCCAAATTGGTAAGGTTCATCTCCCACAAAATGCCCCAATCCTGCATTAGCAATTAAAGTATGGAAGTCCTGAGAAATCCCTGCAGTCCTCATGAATTCGGGGCATGGATAGATGGAAGGAAAAACTTCCTCCTCTCGGTGAACCTTCATAACCTTAGGCACCCTCGGTTCATGTTGGTTGAGTTGGTGTTCATTCATCTTCTATTATGAAATTTAAACATCCATTATACAAGTGATTGCAAAGTGAATACATAATGAAGGGAACTACTCATAGGGACTTGTAAGAAGACTAAACATGCATCAAAACAATATCTCTAAGCATTCAACAAGCTTACTAGCTCTCATAACATGTCACCTGCAGCAGCAGAATACTCAAGATATAAACAACCAAACACAAATCTACTTGGACAAGCAGAGGATTCACATACCAAAGAACAAATGCTCCAAATTTCAGCAGCAAAGATGGGCTAAGAAAGGAGATCGAAAAATCATGTATAAGAACAGCAAGAACGCGATTTCGAGCAATGAACTGGTGTTTTCTCGAGAGAGAGTAGTGGGAAGTGAGAGAGTGAGTGGAGGGCCAGGGGTGGCCCACACCATGGCCATGCGCGCCCCTGGGCTGGCCACGCCACTAGGTGGTGTGCCTGCCTCGTGAGCCCCCCTCATACTCTCTAGGCACTTCTCTGCCCCTTTTTTCATGTAAAAATTTAATATGAATTTTCTAGAATTTTTTGAGACACTTTATTTTTAAGCAATTTTCAGGTATAGATGAATGATTTCCTGACAGAAAAAGGTTTCTAGAATGATGCAATCACAAAACAAAGCTAAAACTTCAGAAGTTCTAAGCCACTTTAATATGCAAGCAACTAACAACATAAAGTAAACTAAGCGAAAGAAAAATCTAAAAATGGATAAGATAAAAGTAAGCAGAGATAATCATGGTGAAAACATTGTTTTGTTCATTAAAATCCCTTTGTTAACAAGGTTGATCAGGTCTTGTTAGCAAAACAATTTTATATGAAACAAAACTTTGTATTCCACTAATGATTATGTTACCTCAACCTTGATAGCAATGGTCCCGATCATAATAGTTTCATATTTTTCTCGTGGTATGGGACAATATATTTCTCCAACTTGAATGCCCTTAACATGTTCAACTGAATTTAAACCATAAGTCATATCAATCTTCTTGGGAAAATAGACAGTATGCTCCTTTTCATTAACATTAAAAGTCACCTTTCCTTGATTACAATTAATAACGGCTCCTGCAGTATTAAGAAAAGGTCTCCTAAGAATAATAGACATATTATCATCTTCAGGCATTTCAAGGACAACAAAATCAGTTAATATCAAGCAATTATGAGCCGCTTGAACAGGTACATCCTCACATATACCAACATGAATAGTAATAGATTTATCAGCCATTTGCAAAGATATATCAGTTGGTATTAGTTTTTCCAATTGAAGTCTCCCATAGCAGAAAAAGGCATAACACTAACTTCTGCTCCCAAATCGCACAAAGCAGTTCTAACATAACTATTTTTAATAGAGCATGGAATAGTTGGAATCCCTGGGTCTCCAAGTTTCTTTGGAACCTTACCATTAAAGGAATAATTAGCAAGCAAAGTAGAAATTTCTTCATTAGGGATCTTCCTTTTATTAGAGACAATATCCTTCATATACTTTGAATAAGGTGGTAATTTAATAGCATCAGTCAGAGGGATTTGCAATAATAAAGGTTTCATCCACTCACAAAACTTATTATAGTATTCATCTTCCTTTGACTTGTGTTTCTTATCAGGGAAAGGCATAGGTTTTTGGACCCAAGGCTCTCTTTCACTACCATGTTTCTTAGCAAAAAAATCTTCTTTAGTGTATTTAGTATTCTTAGTGTGCCTTTCAGGTTCTTCTTCAACTTTTTCTTTATCAGGAACATCATTTTTCTCATTACCACTTCCAGTTTCAGCATCAGAGACAGATATACTATTAGGATATTTAGCAGGTTCAGAGGATTCTACAATAGTTTTATGTTTCTTTTTTTAGGAGTAGTACCACTATTTCAGCTTGTTGAGAATCTTGCTCAATTCTTTTAGGATGCCCCTGGGGATACAGAGGATCCTGGGTAGCAGCACCACTTCTATTTCTAATTTCATAAGCATGTTTTTCTTTAGCAGCATTAACTAGCAAGTCTTTTTGTACCTTAATAAGCTGATCAATTTGACTTTGAACCATTTTCAAATGTTTAACAAGCATTTTAACATCACTATGGTTCTTTCCACAATATCTTTTAACTCAATAATAGCTCTAGAGTTTTCCATTAAATGATTCTGCACCTTTTATTAAAATTATCTTGCTTAACAATAAAAACATCAAATTCTTCTAAGCATTGATCAGGAGGTTTGGAGTAAGGAATATCACCTTCATCAAAATGTTGGAGAGAGTGTACCTCAATAGTGGATGAGTGGGAGATTGGCTTACATAATTCTTCTATAGGAGGTAAATTCTTGACGTGTGCAGCTTTAATTCCCTTCTCTTTAAGACATTTCTTAGCTTCCTTCATCACTTCATCGTTTAGTTCAATAACTCCCCTCTTCTTTGATGTTGGTATAGGCACAGGAATAGTTGGTTAAGGTATAATTGCCTCAGGTATAGCTGGTTCAGGAGGAGTCCAATCTTCATTATTCTTGCTTATTTTAGCCATTAATTTCTCAGCTTCCTTGGGAGTCCTATTCCTAAAAACACAATCAGCACAACTATCCAGGTATGTCCTAGATTCTTCAGTTAGTCCATTATAAAATATATCAAGAAGCTCATTCTTAGGTAATGGACATCCAGCCTGTGCATGAATCAAAGCACAAAACCTTGCCCATAATTCAGGCAATATCTCTTTTTCTCCCTGTTAAAAATCAAAAAGTTCCTGCAAAATAGCATGTCTAGCACTAGGAGGAAAATGTTTCTGGAGGAAGGTACTAATCAAGCAATCAGGGCTATCAATAGATCCAGGAGGTAAATTATTAAACCAAGTTTTAGCTTCTCCTTTCAGCGAGAAAGGGAAAATTTTAGCAACAAAGTAGGTGCGCATCTTAATATCATCAGAAAACATGCCACTCATGGTAGAAAGCTCAGTCATATGTGCTACCGCACTTTCATTCTTAGTCCCACAAAAAGGTTCTTTCTCAACAATAGTTATGTAAGATAGATCAAGAGAGAAATCATAATCCTTATCTTTAATGTTTATGGGAGATGCAACAAACTTAGCATTAGGAGACAATCTGGGTTTTATAGTACGCCTCTCAAGGAGACTCTTAATAGCACTCTTATCATGGGTGTTTTGACATTCTTTAATAAATTCATCGGTCATCTCTATATAACCATCTTCAATATCATAGCTCTCTCCAGACTCAGGTGAACTGACAGGTGTAGTAGTGTCTTCATTAGGAGTTTCGGTATTTACAGCTATAGTTCTAGCAATTGAATTTTATCTAGGAAAGGACCTAATGAACCACTCTTATCAAGCACAGTAGAAGCATCATCATAAGTATCAGAAGTTTCAGATTCAGCAGTAGTAGCAGTATCTGTAGCATGTGTGTGTGGTGGTGTAAGGAACTTACTCATAACAGACAGTGAATCAAGAGCAACAGAGGTGTTCAGAACCGTACCTCTCCTTATAGTGGATGGTAAAATAGGGACCTTGCCATCGCGAGACTTACCCATGATGGATGGATGGCAGCGAACAATAGTGATTCCAAGTGAACTTGATAAATAGAGCTATGCTCCTCGGCAACGGCGCCAGAAAATAGTCTTGATGACCCACAAGTATAGGGGGGTGTACCGCAGTATTTTCGAGGGAAGTGAAACCCAGTTTATTGATTCGACACAAGGGGAGCCAAAGAATATTTATAAGCCTTAACAACTGAGTTGTCAATTCAGCTGCACCTGGAAATAATCTTGCTCACAGCAGTTTATCAGTGGCAACAGTTTGTAATAGCAATAGTAAAGTAATAGCATTAGTAAGAGTAAAGACAGTAGTAACAATTGCAGTAAACAATAGGATTAAAGCGCGTTAGGCATAGGGGATGGGCGTTGCATGGACAAGACAATTCATATAGCAATCAAGACATAGGGCATTTGCAGATAAATAAGATAAAGCATCCAAGTACTAAATAATCATAGGCATGTGTTCCATATATAGTCATACGTGCTCGCAATGAGAATTTTCACAACATCTTTTGTCCTGCCACCCCATTTGCAGCGGGGCCTCAAGGGAACTACTAACAATTAAGGTGCTCCTTTTAATAGAGCATCGGAGCAAAGCATTAACACTCCGTGAACACATGTGATCCTCACATCAAAGCCATCCCCTCCGGTTATCCCGATTGCTGTCACTTCGGCGCCTTTGGTTCCGGACAACAATATGTGTATACAACTTGCAGGTAAGACCATAAACAATACTATCATAATGAATCAATAACATGTGCAAATCTGAGATCATGGCACTCGGGCCCTAGTGACAAGCATTAAACATAACAAGTTGCAACAAAGTCAAAAAGCACTAATAATAGATACAAGGCACTATGCCCTAACAATCTGATGACATTACATGAACGATCTCATCCAATCCCTACCATCCCCATAGCCTACAACGGGGGATTACTCACTCATAGATGGGGAAACATGGATGGTCGATGGAGAAGCGATGGTGATGATGATGGCAATGATCTCCTCCAATTCCCCATCCCAGTAGGGTGCCAGAACGGAGTTTCTGGTTCTGAATCATGGAATCTAGTGGTGGCAGCGCAGCGGAACTCTTTCTGGAAAAACATCGAACCCCCTTGGTTTTTAGGTCAAGAGGCAACTTATAGGCGAAGAGGGAGGCCGAGGGGTGACCGAGGCGGCCACACCACCCCAGGCGCGGCCTGGCCTGTCCCGCGCGACCAGGTGGTGTGGGCCCCTCGTGGCCCTTCTCCGTCTCGTCTTCTGGCTCCATGAGTCTTCTGGCGAAATAGGATTTTTGGCATATTTTCCGGGATATTTCCTGATAGTTGATTTTCTGCAAAAAGAATTAGACACCAAGGTAATTCTGCTGAAAACAACGTCAGTCCATGTTAGTTGTATCCAAATCACACAAGTTTAGAGGAAAAACAATAGCAAAAGTGTTCGGGAAAGTAGATACGTTTTGGACGTATCAATTGCCTCTAGGGCATATTCCCAACATCAACTACAACAAGTAATCAACACCGGGAAAGTTTCCCCTATGAACTATGCAAGATTCAACCCAATTGTTACAGCGGTATGGAGTGGTGATGATGGTGCTAGTGGAGATGATGATGAAGAAGAAGATGATGATGATCCCGATGAAGTCCAGCTTTATGATGGTGTTGATGGCGATGATCTCCCCTCTCTGAGAAGGAATTTCCCCGACAGATTTCTGCCTGCCGGAGAGCTCTTTCTCTCTCTACAGTTTTCCGCCCCGCAGAGGCGGCGGAATCTTTCTATGTTCACTCTCCGAGTCTTAGGGTTTCGTGGGGAATATATACGCCAAAGAGCAGAGCCACAGGTGGGCCAGGATGACCACACCACCTGGTGGCGTGGCCAGAGCTGGCCCGTGCCAGGGTGGTGTGGGCCCCTTGTGGCCCATCTCTGCTCCCCCTTCTGGCTTCCTTCATCTTCTAGAAAAATAGGATTTTCCATGTATTTTCTGGAATTTTCCGATCTTTGTGAATTTCGCCTCCAAATAGTGCCTTTTCCATCAGAATCCTGACTGCAGCGGTCCATCCTCCAAAAGTCATCAACCATGCAAAAACAGATGAAATAACATAAGTATCATCTCTTAATATGAAATATATCAATGAATAACAGTAAATTATGATATAGAATAGTGATGCAAAATGGACGTATCAAGTATACTATTTAATACTGTATATAGTTGGTCAAACTTTGTAACGGTTGACTTTGACTAAACCTAATATGCTGAGTAATACTCCCTCCATTTAGAAATATAAGACGTTTTAGCTTTGTGAATCGAATGTATCTAGAAGTATTTTAGTGTATGGTTCATAGAGGTTCAGAGTTAACCTATACACTAAAAGGCGTCTAGATACATTCATTTCACAAAGCTAAAACATCTTATATTTCTGAACAGAGGGACTATTAAATAAATGGAGTATAGGATAAGATTAGGAAAACATCCTTTTTTAGAACCCTCACACGCTTTTTCTTAGCATCACAGATCTGAATATTACATTGACACTAATGATTAACCAAACTGCAAACAGAGCAAACCCAAACACATACGGAGTAGTAGCAGTACAACTTAACGACTTCTAGGGGGACTCCGCGGTCTTCTCAGGCGACTTGGCAGCATCCTCCGCGGGCAACTTGGATGCGGCCTCTACGGTACCATCACCAAGCAGGGACTCATGGATGTTGGGCAGCACGCCACTGTGCGCGACGGTAACACCGGCCAGCAGCTTGCTAAGCTCCTCGTCGCGCATGATGCCGAGCATCACGTGCCTCGGGATGATGCGGATCTTCTTGTTGTCCTTTGCGGCTTGCCCGGCGAGCTCCAACACCTCGGTGGTGAGGTACTCGAGAATGGTTGTGAGGTAGACGGGAGCCCCGAAGCCTATGCTCTAGGAGTACCGACCCTCCTTGAGGTAGTGCCCGATCCGGCCGATGAGGAAATGCAGCCCGGCCTTGACGGACCTCGACACTTGCTTCTTCTTGTGGCTGCCTGGTGCGAGACTGCGACTTGGAGTGGCCAGAGCAGGATTCGTAAGCCGGCGACATGTCTTCTTTTTCTCCACGGCATTTGTCGCTGCCACCTGGGTCTTCTTCCCACGGGGAGCTCCAGTCTTCGGAGCCATAACTGCAAAGTCTGAGAGGAAGAAAGGTTAATCGGGAGAGCCGGTGAAGGTGCCCAGGTCTCTTGTATTGAAACTTTAATAGCACTGTCTTTACTGTTTTACAAGTATGAATTTTTAATAGGAGTACTACTAAAAGGCTATGTGGATGTTTCCTTATTTTCTTTCACTTTTTTGAAAAATGGTCAGATGTGTTAGCATGAAAATTCATACAAAGAAGTTGTATCTTTCAAAACAATAGTCGGTTTTCAGTATGACTGCGTGGGTACAATAATTAGTACTATATGAATTTCTGATAAATTTACAAGCAACCTATCATGCACTTGTAGATCAAAATTTACCTACTTTGGTTTTATTGACAAAATGTCATTTAATTATGTGAAATTAGCTAGAAGGCCTAAAAATTCATGAAACTTGTTAACCATGAAACATACTCTATTTTGTGTGAAATTTAGTGTGTTGTGGCATTCAGAGCCATACTCGTTTCCTTTTCTTTAAAAAATAATTATATGTGGCACTTCTAAAATAATTTAACAAAATTCTATACATAAAAATTGAAAAGTCCAATTAACAACATTAGTATGTCATGCCAAGATGCACCCCGTCTACCCGAAATGGACACAACCTTTGTCATTATTTAACTTGAAACCCAAGTACTCCCTCTGTCTCAAAATAGATGTTGCAATTTTTTACATTTAGATGTATCTAGAGTAGATAGTGGCTAGATACATCCAAATTTAAACAATTTTGAAACATCTATTTTGAGACGGAGGGAGTATGTTAACACATCACTGATCATATTGTGAAGAAGTATTTTTAAACCTTATCAAAATTCATGTTTATCATTTACGAAAGAGGACACCATACATAAGTGCTTAACATTTTTTATTCTTTTCTTTACTTTTCTTTAGTTCATCCCAATAAACGGGACGAGTGATGCAGATATGACCTCAACATTGGTAGCTTGGCTTAAAATGTGAAAAATGTTCATACATGGTTATGACCATATTGTGTAGCAAGTTTTTTTCGAAAGTTGTCCTAATCCATGTTTGTAATTTTCGTCCAAACAAGCACAAATATAAGAGGACACTATTTAAGTTTCAACTATGTATCATTACCCCCCCCTCCGCAAAAAAACCTTTGTATCATGACACACATTGAAATAAGTATTTTCATATAGTACTAACATGCGATGGAAATTATGTATATTTTGCTAGAATACAGTGAGTGCACTCTAAGCCAAATTATCCGGACGTACTTAATTACTAAAAACAAATACTATCACTTGGAAATTGAAAAGCATTTTCCTAAAAGTTTGGAACTCTCATTGACAATATTATTTACCAAAGCCAAGATGCTTGGTAGAACAAGATATAATACACTGCCCGCCTCTTCTCTGGACGCCATTTAATTTTTCACTCGGGCACGCTTCTTCGGTGGGGGGCAGGAAGAGACCTCCTTCTCGTCGTCCTTGGCCTCCTCCCTATCGCCATCTTTGGCCTCCTTCTCAAGGTCGACCTCAGACTCCTCCTCTTCCTCAATCTCATCTTCTGTCTTATCAGAGTCGCTCGGTGTTGGTGGTGGTGTCCCTTCGAAAAAGCGCTGCCAGTGGCTATCTTCTTCATGAGAGGAGTCAGACAGCGACGGCAGCCATGGCCCGTCGACCGAGTCTAGGCTCCAGGTCGAGTTTTGGAGCCTTTCCCATTTGTCAGGTCAATCGACGTGTTCTGGAGAGAGTTGTCATACGACATTTTGGAAGGAAATAGAGAGAGATCGAGTTCTAAGCAACGGTGGGTTGGGTGTTTTGGGTGAAAGTAGGCGTGCGTACTGTTGCAATTTATAATGTCTATTTATAGTCGTTCTTATGTTAATACCCTGAAAACTATTCCAAAATATCATAAATAGATTGTACCAGACTCGTCTTGTTAACAAAAAAAGGATTATATCAGACTTGTCGGTTCTTGATTTTTCTAGGCCCAGAGAATTTAGGAGGCGCCCCGCTTTATCCAAAAATGAAGAGAATCATGCAGATCATGGTGAATTACTCGCTGTCTCTTACTTCCTCCATTAAAAATTAAGTGTCTATAGTAGTACATATTTATCTAGCTACAGTACTACTAGTATACGTATACTCTTCACAAAGTTGTGTCACCGAACTTGATTCATGGTCGTATAGTGTGGGTCTCATCTTTTTCTACACCGCTACATCTTATACTAGAAGTATAATCATTACGTGAAAGATTACACGGGAAGGAAGGAGAAATGGAGAGGATAGTGGATGGATGGTGAGAGGGGGCGAAGGAGAGAGAAAATCTACTACGTAGTAGTATGTGTACTAGTACCGCGTGTTACGATCCATCGTAATATGTAAACTTTTAGCCGAAGTTTGATAGGAACTATGATCAACTATAGTGTGTGTGAAACCATTGGCTTGTGGTATTCTGAACCATATTATTTGAACTTTCTTCACAAAAAAACATCACTGTCCTCACTGGGAAAATTGAATTTTTTTTCCTAATTGTTGGAAACTCCCACATGCAACAATGCTTACTACGCGAAGATGCACCCATCTACCAAACTATTGTGAGAACTCTATCAAATTATAAACTATGATATCCATATGGCCTTGATGACCTTGGTCGTTCGGGTTGAAATAAACCCGATAGTGTCTATACACATGGTAGGACAATATTGTGAAGCTATTTTTCCAAAACTTATCTAATCCCATGATTACAGTTTTCATAGCACGTGGTGCACAAGACATGATAGGACATCATGAGTAAAACTTTTGTTTTTTGTTTTTCGTTTATTCAATTTGATCAATGTTCAAAACGGGTTCAAAATTTCCTTTCCTCCCGATGTTTGGCCGATCTTTTGAATAATCTTTCCTCCTAATGTTTGGGAAGCAAGTGAAATTTTCGAAAACTGGAAAACTTCGAATTTTTGTGCTGCCAAGGACCAAAAGTGGTTTTCTTCCTATGTACTCCTTGTCCCTACTCCACACCAACGCGTGGCTGCCGAACACGCCAGAGACATAGAGCCGCCGTGCCAAGGCACACGTGCGCAGCGCCATGCTGTGGACGAGGGAAGAGAGATCGGCCAGACCGGTGCGCGAGGGGAAAGGGGAGGAGAGATGGAGCATAGGGAAGGAGAGACAAAATACACGATTTTGTTTTGCGTGTATAGGTCCTAAAATTTACTACTAGTAGAGTATACACTGTAAGACCGCAGGAGTACCTCGTGTTAGAAACCCATCATAACTTTGCTCTGACATGGAACTGCCTTCAACTTATCTTCACTGCTACCCTCTTCCCCTGCCAACGTTTTATTCTCTCAGCATGTATATCGCGTGGACAAAGGTGATCATATGTCTAAGCAAAGAAATATACTACTCCCGCATTATGTAAAAAAAGCACACCTTAATAAGGCCTACTATGTGGCATCTGCTAAGGTTCACCTTATACATAGTGGAAAAAGTAAAGTTATGTTTAAGCCGAAGGTGCACCTCAAGCTTGTTGGTTGCCCATAGAGAATAGAAATATCATTTCCCCTCTCTCCCTATTTCATGTGATCATTTTCAAAAGGGGTTCAAAATTTTCAAAATGCAAAATCTTTTTTTTCTTTGAGGAAGATGCAAAATCTTAGCTAGAGGCCGAACCAGTCATCATCAACTGAGAATGGTCTTTCCTGGTAGTTGGACACTCACACCCACTACACTGCTTTTACAAGAAGATATGCACCCATATACCTTCGAAAAGATAATTAATTTAAGAGCAATCTATCACACTTACTTGTAGCTCAAGTTTGACTTAATTTTGATAAACTGTCAAGATGCAAAATCTTAGCAAGAAGTTGAACATGTTGTGGACGAGGAAGAGACAAGCCAGGCTGTGCACCCGCGGCTGCAAAAAAGAAATCGATGGAGGATGGATGGTGAGAGCCAGTCAAGGAGAGAGAAAACACAACTTGTTTTGCGTGCATATACTCCTACTAGTGGTAGGTCCATACATTTACTACTATTGGAGTGTCTCCTATACCTCATGTCAGCAGCCATCATAGCTTTGGTCTGACATCGCACCGCCTTCAAGTCCTCTTCTGCGCTGATCTTGCGCTGCTTTTTTTAAGTCTCGCGTTGCCTCCCTCCTGTTCTCTACTTGTGTAGCAGAGTTGGCTAGGAAGTTTTAAAATTTGCAAAAACATGGGATTCTTTGCTAAAAGTTGGCAAACTCACACCGACAATATTATTTACTAAAAGAAGATGCACGCATCTACCTTCGAAAAAACAATTAATCCAAGAGCAATTTATCACGCTAACTTGTAGCTCAAGTTTGACGTAATTTCGTTATGTTCTCAAGATGCAATTTCTTAGCAAGAAGTTGAACGTGTTGTCAAAATTTCAGGACCTTTTATTTACTATATATATGGACGCAAAAGAAATTATGTTTTCTCTCTCCTTCTTCACTACCTCATCACCATCCACGCACACCCTTGTCGGCTAATCTCTCCCTCGTCCACAATGTGGCGCTGCCCACGTGCGTCGACCTACCTTGTCGTTCCATTTCACACCCTACACAGAGGAAGCACCAAGCACATCCCCCATCATGGTTGTTCGAAAGTGTGAGGAGCGTTTTTTGTGTGAAGCGAGTACAGTAGTACGAAGAAGGGTATGGCTCAGTTTCTCGCTTGAGAAGGACCCACCTGCTTTTCCTTGCTTAACTTTAGGATCCTTTGTGCTAAATTTATGGACCTCTACATGTAATTTTATCTTTTTTGGGGTCTTTGATCTAAACCATACTCCCACCGATCGTGTCAAATTTTAACTACAAGTAAACATGATAGATAGTTTCCTCTTAAAATTTTCCAAAAAACTTTTGAAGCTAACCAGGAATTTAGTACATCAAAAACCACCAAAAAGTTTTTTCAAAAAATTTCCAAAGCAACCTCAATTTACTTATAGTTCAAACTTGAGCTAATTTCGATAAATTGGCACATAGTCTCATTCAAGTCGACAGAGTTAGCTAGGAATTTTTAAAATCCGCAAAACATGGGAAAATTAAGAATGTTCTTTCCTGATAGTTGGAAACTCACACCGACGACATCGTTTAGTAAAAGAAGATGCACCCACCATCTAACTTCCAAAAGACAATTATTCCAAGAGCTATCTATCACACTTACTTGTATCTAAAGTTTGACCTAATTTCAGTAAGTTTTCAATATATAGAGTCTTAGCAAGAAGTTGAACCTCTTGTCAAAATTTCAGGACCTTTACTATATATATGCACGCAAAACAAGTTGTGTTTTCTCTCTCCTTCGCACTGCCTCATCACCATCCACACACACCCCGACCGGCTGACCTCTCCATTGTCCACAACGTGGTGCTGCCCACGTGCGTCGACCTGCCTTGTCGTTCCATTTCACACCCTACGAAGAGCAAGCACCAAGCACACCCTAGCACACTTGTTCGAAAGTGTGAGGAGCGTTGTTTTGTGTGTGTGAAGCAAGTACACTAGTACGAAGGGTATATGGCTAAGTTGCTCTCTCGAGAAGGACCAGAATGATTTTCCTTGCTTAACTTTAGAGCCCTTTATGCTAAATTTATGGACCTCTATGTAATTTTTTTAGGTCTTCGATGCAAATCGTACTTTCTCCCACCGTCCATATCAAATTTTAACTACTAGTAAGCGCGATGGATAGATTCCTCTTAAAATGTCCCAACAAACTTTTGAAGCTCTAACCAGGAATTCAGTACATCGAAAACCACCGAAAGCTTTTTCGTAAAACTTCCAAAGCAATCTATAATTTACTTGTAGTTAAAATCTGACCTAATTTCGATAAATTGGCATAGAGTCTTATTCAAGTCGGCAGAGTTAGTTAGGAAGTTTTAAAATTCGCAAAACATGGGAAAATTGAGAATGTTCTTTCCTGATAGTTGTAAACTCACACCTAGAACATCGTTTACTAAAAGAAGATGCACCCATCTACCTTCGACAAGACAACTAATCCAAGGGTTATCTATCACACGCTTACTTATATCTCAAGTTTGACCTAATATAATTTTGTTAAGTTGCTAAGATGTAGAATCTTAGCAAGAAGTTGAACCTATGGTCAAAATTTCGGGACCTTTACTATATATATGCACGCAAAAAAAATTGTGTTTTCTCTCTCCTTTCCCGCCTCATCACCATCCACACACACCCTGCTGGCCCACTGATCTCTCCCTCGTCTACAATGTGGCGCTACCCACGTGCGTCGACATGCATTGTTGTTCCATTTCACACCCTACAAAGAGGAAGCACCAAGCACACCCCCATCACACTGGTTCAAAAGTGTGAGGAGCGCTTTGTGTGTTTTTGTGTAGAAAATATAGCAGTTTGAAGGGTATGACTCAGTTTCTTGCTCGAGAAGGACCCGAGTGCTTTTCCTTGCTTAACTTTAGGGCCCTTTGTGCTAAGTTTATGGACCTCTATGTAATTTTCTCTTTTTTGAGGTCTTCGATGTAAACTGTAGTCCCACTGACCGTGTCAAATTTTAACTACAAGTAAGCATGATAGATAGATTGCTCTTTGAATTTTCCAAATACTTTTTAAGCTAACCAGGAATTCAGTAGTACATCAAAAGTTTTTCCTTAAAACCTCCCAGCTTACAGACAAATCCTACCACCATAGTTGATACCCTAATACTAGTATGAAAATAGAAGCTGACGTGACAAGAAAGTATTGCGCTAGGAAGTGACATGTTTAATTTATTGCATAGGGGCACGTTTTACATGCAATCACACTTAGCCGGCATCCTCGATGCAGCCGCTTCTTACAGCAGAAGAAAAGAAAAAACCTCTTTCAGAGAGCCATCCTATCTTCCCCATCTC
Source organism: Avena eriantha (assembly GCA_910589775.1). Classification (NCBI taxonomy): domain Eukaryota; kingdom Viridiplantae; phylum Streptophyta; class Magnoliopsida; order Poales; family Poaceae; genus Avena; species Avena eriantha. The sequence goes on along the minus strand of OU342741.1, from coordinate 159,811,203 downwards.
TGTTTAGTTTATCCCCACTCGTCGATGCCGCCTGGCCACATCTCTGGCACGTGCTTCACACATTTTACTCCCCATCTTGCACACTGCATCACTCCCTCCAGGCCACCAGCCCTCTCCTTCAAAAACCACCAACAACTCTACATAGATCCACCCTCACCCCCAATCCGTCCGGACGGGATGGCGGATTCGAGGTGCAATCCGCGGTACTGCGGCTGGAGCAAGGTCGGCGACGACGTCTTCAATGAAATCACTATGCGTCTGGACACTATCAGTGCCGTTAGGCTGGCCGCATGCTCCAAGGAGCTGTATCGCCAGGTCACCGGCGAAAAAGGTAGCAGGTGCCCCAACGACCGCTGTTGTTCATTGTTTTCCTACAATGATGTCTACGAGCACAAGATCTAGTGTTGCTACGCCCCGTGCGCAGCCTGCACGGGGCGAGGATGCGAGTTCGTCAACCGGCCATTGACTTTGCACGAGCTCTTTGACCACTTGAAACTTGCCCACAAGATGTACTATTTGCCCCAAGTGACCTACTCTAACAAGTACTGGTACCCGACTAACGAGTGGACGCACCAGAGATCATCGGCATCGGGAAAGAGGGCACGGAGTTTGCCGCCCTAATTGGAGGGTACACCACGAACATCTTCCTATCCGTCAGGTATGTCAGGTCGGCAGCGTGCGAATTTCCACGGTACAAGGTGATGTTATGGTTGCTGTCGTCATGGAATAAGCTCCATTCGGTCGAAATGGCAGCAATATCTGAACAGACGAGCAGCCTTCGTTGGCTGAAGTCGCGCTAAAAGGGCTCATGTCGTACCTGTCAAAACCGAGGCATTACCTATGAGCTTCTCAAGATGTTGTCGTAATTCTCCCTTGATTACAAGAATATCAACCAAGAGTAAGTTAACACATATAAATCTTCTTGTGATGATCCTAATATGAATATATGTAATGTCGTACTAATTAATTACTTTATGTTAGTGACTGACCCAATTGGTATGGGATGTCCAGCCAAATATGTCTTTATGTTCAATGCTCGCTGATGCAGTCCAATGGAACTACGTGGTGCCTGGCTGCGAGTTCGCCGCAATTCCGTTTGTGCTCCACTCCCACCTTAGAGAAGACCATGCCATGAGGTTGTGCATTTTACACTATGGTAGGAAAGGCAGGTACATCTCTAAGTTGGTTCCGGCACCAGGCTCGCAAAATGTAGATATCGGGGTAACCAGGTTCGATGACACGGTGTTCTGCGTGCTATTCGACGGGCACGGCGATGTCATCTTGATATATGTCGTGTGCGTCAGGCCGGCGGCGCGCGTGTCACCGCAGTTCATGGTAAAGTTGAGCTCTGCACATCCAAATGGCTTGTGTGAGAAGGTATTATATGCGAATTCTAAAGCCATTTGCTCTTTGTCGGTTTGTCGGTCTAATATGGTCGCTCGTCGTTGGAATCGACCATCGGAGTTCACCATGGAATACAAGCTTCGTATCGACAAGATTATTACCGTAGATGCATAGGTGGGATATGTGGGATACTTCTAAACTAACTCTAAACTAAGTGGGATAAGCGGGATAAGTGAGATTTGTTAAATCCTACTTGTCCCACTTCTCCCAGTTAGATTAGAGTTAGTCTAGGGGTCTAAAATTAAGGATCCCACCTGTCCCATTTGTCCCACTTCTGCATCCCTATTTCTTAGCGATTAACCCATTTTTACCTTCTTGTGATGATCCTAACTTGAACACATGTACTCCTCGATCGGATTTTTCTTACCATTTTGGACATGTGGTTCCTAGATTAAGGTAGTTCTAAGTATTTTGTATGGAGTAGTAGGAATAATACCTATGTACTAGTACTTGTTCAGACTGACAGATCTAGTGCATAATAAGGACTCTCTTTCCTTTTGAATCATGCCCTTACTACATCTACCGAATTTCGATGTACGCATTATTGAATCTGTCAATTCCTTTGGTCATTATTTGTACTGCTAAATCGGTCACTTTGAAATGGTGCTAAATCTGTCAAGTGCTGCTTATTATGAACTGAGAATCTGATGATATTTTTCCGTCTTATTCAGTACTGCTAAATCTTTCAAGTGCCATTGAATCTGTCGAACATTCTGTTGTTGCTATTACTAAAGTATTTTTTAGAACTAATAGTGATATATTGGTACTTGTTTAGATCAAGTCCAGTAGATGGTCCTGCTCTTCTTTTGGAACATGTCCATGCTCTTCTTTTGGAACATGTCCAGAATATGTTCTCTCTATCCTTTTGAATTATGGCCTTGCTACATCTATTCGATTTTAGTGTATGCATTGTTAAATCTCTCAATACTTTTGGTCATTATTTGTACTGCTAAATCGGCCACTTTGAAATGTTGTTGAATCTGTCAAGTGCCGCTGATTATGTGTTTAGAATCTATTGATATTTTTCTATTTTATTCCGTGCTATTAAATCTTTCAAATGGTAGTGAATTTGTCAAATGTTCTATCCTTTTTGCTACAGTACTAAAATATATTATAGAACTAATACTGACGTACTGATACTTTTTTAGATCAAGGGCAGTAGATGGTCTTATTGTTTTTTTGAAACATGGCCTTATCACAATCTAGATGAGGCTTGGGGCATTTTGGTTTGCATATGTGGGTTACACAGTCATTGATGTGAGTATAAAGTATGCACAGAAAAGCAGGCTTGATGGTCAGTTTTGCTTGCTCCAATGATCGAGTGTGTTCGGAGAAAAGCGACTGATCCCGCACCAAGGTTTTTAGTCCTAAAACAAGAATTGATTCTCATTGTCCTGCTATTGAATTTCAGAGTCTGCATTGATGAATCGGTCACTTTGAAATGCTGCTGAATATGAACTGAGAACCTGTCGTTATTTCACCAAGCATGATGCAATTTAGGCCGTGGGTTCTTACCTTTCTAGAAGTTTCAGCAATTTTAGCAGGCTTGACAATCTTTGCAAAGGGGTACCTTTCTAAAAAGTTCATATGAGGTTCAGCATCTTGGTATTTTGGTAAGTACTATGACGGACCAAAAAAGTAAGTGACTCAACTTACAACTACTCTGTCTAACTGATGTGAATCTAGACAAAGTTGAGGCCATTAGAATATGAACTTGAGGGAGTAGTATAAAAATGGAAGCAATAAATAAATCATCTCTCAGTTCTAATAACTGATATGTGATGAGAGAACACTCCATGGTAGTGTGCCAGTCTAGAGTACCTATAGTACTCCCTACTCCATAACTCTAGTTGGCGTGCTCGATGCAGTATGCCCAGCAGAAGACAGCCGTAGGAGCACGGCAAAAAACCCTCCTTAAGAGCCATTCCCAAATCCGAGAGGCCGCATTTGGATCTTCTCTAGCGCGCACTTCACACATTTTTCTTACCATCTCACCCGTAGCATCGATCCTTCCAGGCCACCACCCCTCTCCTCCAAATAAGCCCAACAGTCATACATAGATCCGCCCTTGCCCCCAATCATTCGAACGTGATGGTTGTGGATTCGAGGCACAACCGGCTGAACAACGTCTAGACGAAGGTCGGCGACGATGTCTTCAATGAAATAGCTAAGCGTCTGGACACTACCAGCGCCGTCCGGCTGGCCGCATGCTCCAAGGAGCTATACCACCAAGTCGCTGGTGGAAAAGGTAGTGGATGTCCCAACAACATCTGCTGGACTTTGGTCTCCTACAAGGACGTCTACGACCACAAGATCGCGTGCAACTACCGCTGGTGTGTCTGCACGGAGCCAGGATGCGAGTTCTCCGGTGTCAAGAAAGTGTTCATCGAGCACCTCATATCTGCCCACTCGATGACAGTGCCTAGATACAGTCCCAAAAAATGGGACCCGTCTGTGCTGGTTCGTGCACCGGGCTCGCTCAGAGCTGACGTCATCGACATCGGGAAGGAGGGCAAGTTGTTCATCACCCAAATTGACGGGCATAGCATAGACTTGCTCCTATCCGTCGGGCCGGTCAGGTCGACGGCGTGCGAATCGCTGCGGTACGAGGTGAGGTTTTGGTCGTTGGTCTTGTTCTCTAGTTTCAATCAGGTTGTAGTAAAGAGGTCACGTGAGACAACAATTAGGTCGTCATCGGCCAACGCCGCGCAAAAATTGCTCATGTCTTTTCTGTCCAAGCCGCGTCTTTACTGGCATACTACTGAACCTGTCGTTGGACAAGATTCACTGCTGAGATATCACATATTAATCCTCTTGTGATGACCCTACTATGAGTGTATATAATGTTGTACTAATTAGCTAGTCTATGTTGGTGGCAGATTCCCTTCGTAATTGGAATTGCTGAAATTAAGGATCCCGAACTTCCTGGTTTGTCGTATGAATTTTACATGTATGCTGCTGACCTAGAGGCCGACAGGTGACAATGAAACGAGAGACGCGTCCCAGGCAGGAAATCAAGGGCGCAGCCCGGCCAGCACTTTGACACGCTAGAGCATTCTCGTTTCTTCGAGTACATATGATGGGACATGTAGTGGTTCCTAGCTTAGTGTAAGCTTGTAGTTCTACACTTCTACTAAGTATTTTGTATGGAGTTCCGCTACTGCTAATCTATTGTGTAGTAATACCTATGAACTTGGACTTATTCAGATGGAGTGGAGAAAATGCATGGTCACGTTTTCCTTTTGAAACTTGGCTTTGCCACATTGTTGTACATCCATTGAATCTCAATGTCGGCATTGCTGAATCTGTCAATTCTTTTGGTCATTTTCTTCCACCGTTGAATCGGTCACTTTAAATTGCTGCTGAATCTGTCATGTGCTGCTGAATGTGAAACAAACGAGTGCTCGTCGCTCTTGTACATGGCCGTGTCACAATCTAGATAAGACTTGGGGCATTTTGGGTTGCATATGGGGGTCACACAGGCATTGATGTGAGAAGAAGGTACTCAAAGCAGACTTGATCGTCAGTTTTGCTTGCTCCAGTGGTCGAGTGTTATTGGTGAAAATGACAAACTGATCACGTGACAAGGTTTCGAAACAAAAACTGGTTCTCTCTGTACTGCTATGGTATTTTATTATCTCTATTGCTGAATTTTTCACTTTTAAAATGCTGCTGAATTGGTCAAGTGCTCCTGAATATGAACTTTGAATCTGTTGATAATTTTTCTACCTTATTCTATACTGCTGAATTTTGACATGAATAGCTTCCAAAAAGAATTATGGCTTTCCTCCCTCCCTCTCTGAGGTCTTTGTTTCGAATCCGACCGAGCACATCACAATGCCATTTTTATTAACCAGGAGAAGAAATATAGTACCTCATTCGGCCCCTCTTTAGCCCAGAACATTTTTATTCATTCTTTTCGGGGTCAGGGGACTGTTGACCATAGCCCAGTAAAATTTGAGAAAGTAGCCCATGGAGCATATCCGAGAACATATTAATTCGGCCTTTCAGGGGTCAGGGGACTACTGAGAACAACCCACTAAAATTTGAGAATGAAGCTCATGGAGCATACCCTACGAAGTATAACCCACGTAGAGCAGCCTATGTAAAATAGCCAAACTCTTTTTAATTCGGCCTTTTGGGCATTGCCCTCCACCTCTCAAAATAAATAAAAGCTCTGTCTACCCATGTTTTTAAGAAAATACTCCATTATTTGGCATTTTATAAATTGAGATGCCAGGAGCGCTGTCCTTTTATATTTTAAAAGAGATAAACATAGACACCCAAAATATTTTTAAGAAGACTAATACATAAATTGCAGTACTAATAAAAGTTTAATGATATTTATTCTATAAATATCTTTGTTGTAGTGGTAACACACTCAGTTTACGTTTATTTGATTTGAAGGTATTTTGTTCAAATTTATCTTTGGTTTACATTTTTTCTTCTAGCAATATCGTATTACAGAGAGGCTGACATCACGGACCCAGTTTGTTTTAAGGGTGGGTTCGAAATAAAAGTTTAAATACTTGTACAGAGAGGCTCGCATCGGGGACCCACCAGATAGAACATACAAGGCTGCATCGGGGACCCATAAGCCAGAACATACCAGAGAGGCTGACATAAGGGCCCCAGCAGTAAGACCATACACGGCTTCCATGGTGAAAACAGCAGACGCGGCCGAAAAAAAAGTCCATCACACACACGTTGCACTTACAGAGAAGCTAACATGTCGGACCCAGTAGGCCCAAGCATAGCCCATGAAATTAGCCTATCAGCCGCATAGCCCAATACCTTCTAATTAGGCCTTCTTGTGGTCTTGTGGCCACCAACCATAGCCCATTTAATTTAGGAGTGAGCCTATAGAATATAAGTCATGATGAATAGGCATCTGCCCCGAGTTAGCGCATAATCTTTTTAATTCAGCCTTTATGAGCATTTTTTGTACTCTAAGGTTGACATCTGTCACGAAAAAACAGCCCAACATACACACGTTTCTTTCAAATAGAGGTTGCCAGCTGGGACCCTGCATAGACACGTTTTCTGCACAGAGGTGATTGACATCTGGGATTCAACAAGTTGCCAAGGTCAAAATAGCGGACATGGCCAAAAAAAAGTCCATCATACGCATGTTTCATTTACACAGAGGCTGATATGTGGGACCCAGCAGCGCGACCTTATACAGATGCTGCATAGAGCAACATAGCTAGTTCAAAACAGGAAGGCGTGAGTGAGAAAAAAGTTCAGCATGTACACGTTTCTTTTAATGAGAGGCTGAAATGGGGGACCCAGCAGTGTGAGCAAAGGGCAGATTCGTTGAGCAACGCTATCTAGTTCGAAACAGCGTAGCACTAGAGAAGAAAAAATTACATCGTACCCACGATTCTTTTAATGTGAGGCTGACATAAGGGACCCACCAGCCTGAATAAATGGCTGATGCAGTGAGCAAAGCTATCAAATTCGAAACACGAAGGCGCTACAGAGGGTAAAAAATCCATCATACACACGTTTCTTTTAATGAGAGGATGGCATGTGGGGCCTAGCATCATGATTAAACGGTAGATGCATCAAACAGCGCTATCAAGTTCGAAACAGGGTAGCGCGAGCGAAGGAAAAAAAATCTATCATACACACGTTTCTTATAATAAGAGGATAATATGTGGGGCTTAGGAGGTTGGTTAAACGATACATGCGTCGAGTAGTGCTATCAACTCGGAATGGGGTAGCGCCAGCGAGGGAAAAAAATTCATCATACACACGTTTCTTCTAATGAGAGGATGACATGTGGGTCCTAGGAGGTTGATTAGACGGTAGATGCATCGAGCAGCGCTATCAACTTCGGAACAGGGTAGCGCGAGTAAAGGAAAAAATTCCATCATACACACGATCCTTCTAATGAGAGGCTGGCATGTTGGACCTAGGAGCCTGACTAAAAGACAGACGCCTCGAGCTACGTTATCAGTTCAAATTAGGGAGACACGACCGAAAAGTATGGTCCACTACAGACACTGACGTCCGGGACCAACACGCCTTAAAAGACTTCGGTGAGTCAACATCACGCGAGGAAACGAAAATCTTGCTTCTGCCACGTGTTGGCCGAGCTTCCTCCATGTTTTAGCAGATCCGTCGTAGTAGAGGGCCGTGAAACCAGAAAAAAAAAGTTTTCCATCGGCCACGACCGAGCCAAGAATTTCTTCACGGAAGACGCGCCTTCTACGCGCAATTATTGATACAGTGCAATCCTCATGATCCGATTCAATTCCACGATTGTTGAAGTGTTAAACATGCAACACCTCTTCCAGTATCCACACATACGAGGAGGAGCTCCGACGACGGACTGCTAGGTCCGGGGCGGCCATTGAACCAAATGGGGCAAGGGTTTCCAACGTATTGACTGGTCTAACCATTCCCTCTTGCGCCCCAGTATATAGGGAGTGAAAGTGAGCTTCACTCACTTGTGGCTCATCCACTGAAACCTATACTAGTCATTGCGAATCCAACTCACTGATTCAGTCCGTCCGGTTCGGGTCGAACCAAAACGACTTGCTCCCGCTATTAAGTGTGTGACCCCGCAGGCTCATGGCGACTTGGATACGATTGGAGTCCAACTCTCAATCGATCAACCGGTAGCGGCTCCTAGCAGAACATGTTGTTTCCAAGTACCAAAAAGTCATGACGACATACCTTCCAATGCGACTGATGTCCAAGTTCCTTTTGCCTCACAATATACCTTGTGGAGCTATAGACGAATTATCGTCATTCCTTAAATAGCCCAACTCTCTTCTCGATCCATGATGTGTGATTCATCCGACTAACTCTTAGTCGATCGCCTCAGTTTGTGCATGTCCATTCTTTCCGAATCATATCACACGAGAGGGCCCAAAGAATATCTCTCAAATTGGAGGGGGGAAATCCCATCTTGGTTATCCACATCACGTAGCTTACTTCTCAGTCGACCCGAACTCTACCTTTATAACTGTTCTATTACAAAACAACGTGTGATGGAACCTAAATCGGTGATCCACAACTCGAATTATGCGACAACCTTAGGTCTAAGGATTACGTCGATTGAGACATACAGATGACTACTAGTTCATTGTATCTCAATATGGATCAGTTTGACTCGCCAAACTTTTTAGCAGAATCCGTATAAGTTGGAATAGAATCACAATGCCTATGACAAGTGTAACAGTGTCATCTAACGACTTTCACATTAGTCTAAGTTGTGTGTCCAGTACAACCTCAATAACTAAGGACATCTAGTATGTACAACATGAATATATAGTTCCATAACTGAATCACACATTCTATGATACATATCAGATGTTCATACTAGAACAAACAATTTATGAATACATTGGAAATTACATCATACATGATTGACTCTAGGGCATATTCCTAACACTTAATGTGTATATAAGCGGTATATTTTTCTCATTAGTTATGTATAAATTTAGTTTAGATCATGTTAATTTGTCGGTTCGTACTTTGTGTACCCACATAATTATGTTGAAAATTTATTTGATTGTCTTGTAAGATCTGATTGTATACATCGAGCAATAGTGTCATATAACATTTGGGTCCTTCACCATGTATTAGCTGATAACATATTTATTGTATATGCACGGGGTATATGATGATGTGCATGCGTGCAAACCATATCTGATTTGTTTCGTACCATGTCAAAACATGACACGCTTTGACATAATTCGGTGTTCGAATCTGCTTCTATCCTTTATCTGCCACACCTCTAACAAAAAAAATATAAAGCAATAAAGGTTCGAGCACTATTCGACATGTAGATACAAACTTTTGTTTAAAGTGCCGTTTGAGACTTATATTTTGCATCGCATCCATGTCATGAACACCACATGCTCAAAACTAGACCCATGTGAGTGTATTCGGTGACATTTCCATGAAAAAAATTCAAGTGGATTTTCATGTATATGCTGTAGGGCGTGTCCATAAATTTTCTAAACATATGCCCTTTGTTGCCTTTGAAAAAGGAGCACTCAAACCTATGCCTACCTTACAACATCTAGATAAAATTGAAGTGTGGAAGAAGATAAATCTCAACTAAACATGCTTTTACATGATTTGGGTTTGGCACTTGATACAGATCACATGCCATGCCTTGCTTCGAGCTTGGCTATGTTAATTCAAGCAAAACAACATCTCTGTTTTGCTAATTTCAGTTGCCTAGTATTTACCCAAATCACATGACCTCTTTGGATCACATGAGTGGATAACATAGGAATAGGAAAACACACAAGAATCTAACATGTTTGCCGGTGGAAAACAAAACACATGAAAATTGCATGAATAATCATTTGAATGGAATATACTAAAAACACATAAAACATGTCCCGGTACTATGCGAGAGTGTCTTAAAAGAGGTTAGAGTGCATGGTCAAAATCCTAAGATTGAGGCATAAGTGTCCAATCCTAGGATATGAGTAGCACTATTCTTTTAATCCAATGATAATTTACATGAAAAAAATCAAAAAGATTGAAATCCTACAGAATTCGTATGGTATTTCTACAATCCAAAGATGGTCTCAGAGGTAATCTAGAGATTTCAGGACTCTTTGGTTCACATGATTTGAAAAACGTACGAATAATAAACACGTGGGAATAGAATGTCATGACATGTGAAATTCTACAAGAATTGAAAAAAGCGGGAAATAGTCTAAGAAATTGTTTGGTTACATTAAACACATAAAGTTTCTATAGGGATTGAGTATATGTCATAGTTATCTTTGACACATAGGAGATTTTCCAAGAAGTCTAATATCTTGTTAGAAATCTTGAGAGATAGTAGTGTAGGAAAGCAATTTATAGGAATTTTGGAGGTTCAGTTCTTTTAAACCAAATGGACTCTATATGAGAAAAATGCAATGCATTGAAATCTTACAAAATTCTTTCGAGGATTATTTGAACCAAATACGCCAACGCCTCTTTTGGTTTGCATGATAGTATTTCATATGCACATAAGTTTATCCATCACACGAATACAAAGGATTCCTATAACAAGGTTCAAGTGGATGTTAGAGTTTCTATAAAATATAGTGTAAAAGATTTTTTAAGATTAATTCAAAGGCAATTCATAGGGGGATCCTAAAGATTGGAATCATACAAAAATCGTATGGAATTCATACAATCCAAAAAGGGCTCAGAGGAAATCCAAAGATTCATGTCCTCTTTGATTTACGGGATTTGGAAAAGTCAAGAATAGGGACATGTGAAATCCTGCGTGAATAGAAAACACGGGAATCAGTCTAAGAAACTATTTGGTTGCACCGAAGGATAAACACGTGAAATTTCTATCGGGATTGGGTACATGTCATAGTTATCGTCAGCCCATAGAAATGTTTTCAAGAGGTCTAACATCTTCTCGAAATAGGCTTTCACCTCGCTTTATAAATAAAGCACACAGGTGAGATCGCTGCTGGACCAGACAGCACAACGCCCAAAGGAAGACACGATATGGTGCTGGGGCAGCAGTACACACACATGAACAAAAACAAAGAAAAACAAAAAGGAATAGAGACGGAGGTGGATCAACTACACGCTGGCAACCCGCACCCGCTGCGCCCTCCGAAGAATGACCACCATGCTCCTTGCCGCAACTCGTCGAGCACCAAGCAACACCCTCAAGAGGGAAAGCACCCGCTGCTGCCCGGACCAGAAAGGTCCTAGGATTTCCCCCGGCACACAGAGGGCGGTGGAAGAAGGGTAGCCACGATGCCCTTCAGGAAGGAGAGATTCCACCCACGTGCGGCACTGCATTGGTGTCAGGCAAGCCGACAAGCATTTCTCCCGAAAACCCTCTCCACCACCCTCGGACGAGCTGTTGCACAAGAGCCCGGCGAGGTCGAAGCCTCGCCACCACCAAGCTCGTCATCCACAAACATGCACCACTACGGTTACGCCGCTACCATCGTCGTCTCACCGAGATTACCGTTGCGGGGTCTGCAAGCCAGAGGCAAGAGGTAGCTTGAAACGGGGCTAGCAGTACCGCGACCGCGCGGGAGGAAACTACCTCCACCTCCAAAGGCGGTAGTCGACCGGACGTGGCCGCAGGTACACCAGTCCCCTTTGGGTCTTCCCGGGTCCAACAGACCCATAAAGCCTCCGCGGAGGCACACCAGTCCCAAGAGGGTACATGCGGGTGACCCGTAAAGCCCGCCGCCACGCTGCAACTGGCCGAACACGATCCTCATTGAGCCATGTACTAGCTATCTTGCCGTCGCCTGCTAAACCTGTGGAGAGCAGGGCAGGCCCGCCCGTGCCCAACCGCCTCGCCTCCGCTTGTGGACAAACGCCCCGCACTGCCCTGCAGAACACGACCGTGCCACCGCGCAGACCTCCCTCAGCCGTCGCCGGACCTCTGCCGCCCTAAGAGCACTGCTGCCGCTAGGATTGGGGCCCCGACCCGGCCTCCAATAGCTCGAGGAAAGGCAAGCCGCCGCCGGCGGCGCCACGTGGGCCGCGCCCGGTGGCCCCTGCCGGCGGCGGCGACGGGAGAGTTGTTGGCGGAGATGGAGGAGCTGCCCCTGTCGCCCTCGGGGGTGCAGGGACGGGTCGGGGGTTTTCTTTTTCGGGGCGCGGGGACGGGTCCGAGAGGTCTAACATCTTGTTATAGGAAAAAACCAGGACAAGGATAGTAGTGTAGCACATGAATCTTGGAGGATTCATTCCTTTAAACCAAATGAACTCTATAGGAAAAAAATCATATAGAATGAAATTCCTACAAAATTCCCCCGAGAACTCTTTCAACCAAATAGGACAGGGCATTTGCATGATAGAAAAAAACGCGGGATTGCCATATCATGTTCATTTCATATGTACCAAAGTTTATTGGATTCTTCCCCGCGAAAAAAAGTTTATTGGATTCCAAGCGAAAACCGAAGGATATCTACAGTGAAGTTTGAGTTGATGTTAGAATGTAGTGCAAAAGATTTCCTATGGAAAATTTTATGAGATCCAATCCTACAAATCAAACAAGCACGGTATAAAAAATATGAGGATTTAACATACAAAATTCTTATATGAATAAAAGAGTCAAGTGGGATTGACGGCAATCTTAGACAAACAATCCCGATATTTTAGTAGGACTATGATGGTTATTAGTGCTATCGATGTCTCGAGCCTTGTCAGCTCGTGCCACCTTAGCATTCCCTTGTTTCTTTGGTTTTAAGCACAACCTGGCAGAGGTTTCTGCCTTTCTCGTGAGAGGGAATCACTAAAGAAAAACAAGGCACAGATATAAAACAATGAAGATCATCAAAAGACGAGACCTAAAGCATCTTCGCTGCACACTGATCTACTAGTAGCGACAACAAAGCCTGTCGTGCCCACATCACTGCTCCTCCATCGAAAGGAGGGGAGAACCGAAGTCCAAAGTATCAGAAGCCATGGCAAGAGTCGAAGCGGTGGTCGTCTGCCTCCTAATCGTCGCCATGGATGTCGCCGCCGGCGTGCTCGGGATCCACGCGGAGAAAGCTCAGAACCAGGTAAACCGCGTGTGACAGCAATATTACTAAGGCGCAGGAGGAGGTTCAGGCTTGGCGAACTTACGTCATCTTGCAGGGGAGGCACTTGCGGATACTGTTCATCGAGTGCCGTCAGCCGGTCCGGCAGGCCTACAAGCTGGGTGTCGCGGCGGCCGCGGTGCTGGCGGCGTCGCACGCCATCGCCAACATCGTCGGCGGCTGCGCGTGCGTCTGCTGCTCCGGCGACAAGCTCCGGCGCTCGTCGCCCAACCGGCAGATGGCGTCCTTCGCCCTTGTCCTCACATGGTACGCTCCTATCCTCCTACATGCATCATCATGCTTCCAGTGATTCGAGCCGAAGAAGTCTGCCTTGGATTGATGAGCTGCATGCATGCTTTGTCTGCCCCGATCGATCGGCAGGATGGTTCTGATAGTGGGGCTGGCGCTGCTGGTCCTCGGGGCGCTGCCCAACTCCAAGAAGTCTTTGGCGCAGTGCGGGGTGATGCGGCACAACTTCCTCTCCATCGGCGGCATCCTCTGCTTCGTGCACGCGCTCTTCTGCCTCGTCTACTACGTCTCCGCCAACGCCGCCGCGCGGGAGGAAGCAGGCGGCCGCGGGTCCAAGGCCGTCGGCGTGCACACCTGATGGATCATGTCTTGTCTGGTCGACCATGCATCATCTCTTCCTTTAAACCGACTGCTTTTTTTTGCTTGGTTAATTTCTTCTCTGCTGTGAGATAGTGTGTGATTCGGCAGTTCTGCTCACCCTGTGCATGATGTGTTGGCATCCTGTTGCTGAACTACGTAGTGATACTTTTAGCAGTTTTGTCGTCGTGTTCAATAAAATCTTTTCGATTACTAGCTGGTTTCTGAGAGGACATTTAAGGATTTTCGGTACATAACAAGCGGGCACGCGTGTACTTCCTTGGTGACAATTAAAACACTGCTCTGAAGTCTAGCCTCTTGCTCACCTATCTCATTCGGAATTGTTACCCTCAGTAGTCAGGCCTCAGCCGACATGAGTTCGGTGCTTCGGCGAAATAAAAAAAGGAACGGTCGATTTCGGGGGGTGGAAGTCTCGTCCCATCAGGTTTTGGCGAGGCTCGTTCATGGCCGCAAAGACTTGAAGCCCGTCCAATTCTAAAAACTGGCTTGTCGGCAGGATCGCAGGCTATCATACCGCGCACCGATGGTGGTTGTCTGCATCATTTCGACATCTGGCACCTGAAAACATTTTTTAGCAAAAGGCTTATCCAGCCCAGCCACCTTACATCCGGATTACCAAGTTTATCCAAGGTTGGAATATTGGCATCAAAGTTAATGATGAGAGTGGCGATTTTTTCCTCGCACGAGACACGACATTTAAGGATTTTCGGTACTCCATCCTAGGCAAATCTGAGCCATTAATTTGGATCGGAGAGAGTACTTAATCAGTTGGCACGCTTGTGTACTTCCGGGTCGTACGTGATAGCCCACTTCGAGGGTGCATTTCAGGATTGCTAACTTCCTATGTTCCTCACGTTAGGGTTTACGATTATGTCACGGCATAGCCAGCGTTGAGACCTTTTTCCATGATCTTTCCACTACCTTCCCTATAGATTGTGTTCGGGCAAATTCAGGGGCAATCTAGTATTGATTCCCGGCCTTGGCACCTGGAGTCGGAGCTGTTGGTGGATCTTCTAGGGTTTCGAGATCAGCTTCGTGTGGTGTAACCATGGCTGGAGATCGCATGGGTCATCATAATCAGGTGATGATGGATGTATTGAGGAAATGATGAAGCAGCTGGGGATGCGCGAGGAGGACATGGACGATGTGGTGTTTGAAGCGGAAGGACCGGCGTCAGAGGAGGCAACTCGATGGATGACCGTAGCGAAGTTTCACATGGATGTTAAATATTCCTTTCATTGATTCTACAAGAACATGAAATCAGCTTGGGACTTGGCCCGGGAGGCCAAGACGAAATCCCTCGAAGGGAATCTCCATGTTTTCCAGTTCTTCTGTCTTGGCGACTAGGAGAAAGTCGCCGAAGGAGGGCCTTGGGTGTTCCTAGGCAATCCGGTGCTCATGGCACCCTATGATGGGTTCACCAAGCCATCAACAATAGCATTGTCTCACATTGGCATATGGATCCATATCCATGACCTACCTATTAGCTATGCTCCTATGGTTAAATCCTTAGCCTCGAAGGTGGGAGATTTTAAGACAATTGAGAGCGTTGGTTGTGGGTATGAGGGGAATTTTGACAATTTAAAGTTACGCTCGATGTTCGCAAACCGTTGAAGGTGCTCATATCAATGAGTCGTGGAGGAAAAAGGGAGTTGTTGTTGGTGAAGTATGAAAAGCTCCCAAAATGGTGCCAAGTATGTGGTCATATGGGCGACGAATTTAAAGAGCATGGCGACGGTATGCATCCGTCGCTAGCCCTTGTGTTCAAGAACTTGAGGGCCTCATGGGTAATACGCGATGGAGGAGGAATGTCTAATCGTGGCAGGGGCGCACGTGGTTGCTTTGGAGCGGGTCATGGAGAATTCTAGCTTAGGGCTGATGCATATGATAAACTGAGGAAGAGGAGGGTGACAATATGGATGCTACTGATGTTGATCCGTCGCGGAAGAAAGGACATACTCAGTGAGGAGGAGAGTTGTCAGTGATTCAGTATATTGAAGCCAACAATGGTGCTTTGGTGATGACCCAGCACGATAAGGTGGGTGCATTGGTCAACCAACTAGATACTATAGTGGCAAATCCCAATGCACCTCCGAGGTCAGTACTTGTGTTAGCTTTGTGACAATCAAATAACAAAGAATGAAAATAAAATCACAGCAAAGAGGACACAGATTTAATGTGGAAAACCCTCTCCAACAAAGAGAGGGAAAAACCACGGGCGCCAGCCAGCAGAACTTCACTATACGGGAAGTGTTTACACAATGACAGGGATTTCACAGATGCAACTTATCCCAGTCGGCGTCTTACAAGAGGTATATATAGTGGTGGTAACCTAGGTCATCAATGATCTATACCGGCTTGGACCGAAGCGGAGCGAAGTTTGAAGTTAGCCTCCTTAATAGAATTTGAATCATACTTCAACAAACTCTACCTTGAGACAAATTTCTTCTTGTAGCATCAACATCAATCATCTCCCTGAACAAACAAAGACAACACTTTCGGCACCAACAACAACTTGGGCTAAGTAGTTATACCAACTAAGCTTGAGCATAGCTCAAACTTACCAACAGGAACAGGCTTTGTCATCATATCAGCAGGATTATCATGAGTGCTTATCTTGCATACCTTTAGTGTACCTTGTGCAACAACGTCATGAACATAATGGTACTTGATATCAATGTGCTTTGTTCTCTCATGGAACATATGGTCCTTAGTAAGGTAAAAAGCACTTCGACTGTCACAGAACAGGTTAATGCAAAAATCATCCTGACAAAGCTCAGCATACAAACCTTTCAACCAAATAGTCTATTTGCAAGCTTCAGCAACAACCATATATTCTGCTTTGGTTGTAGATAGAGCATCAACTAGTTGTAGCGTTGCCTTCCAACTCACAGCACATCCACCTACCGTGAACACATAACCTGTAAGGGATCTCCTCTTACCCAAATCGGCAGCAAAATCTGAATCCACATAGCCTGCGAGTCCCTCACTAGTCTTGCCAAACTTCAATCAAGCATTTGATGTGCCACGGAGGTACCTGAAAATCCACTGAACAACTTTCCAATGTTCTTTACAAGGATTAGCCATGTAACGACTCATCAAACTCATAGCATGTGATAAATTAGGGCGAGAACAAACCATCGCATACATCAAGGAACCAACAGCACTAGAATAAGGAACTCGAGACATGTACTCAATATCTTCATCAGAACTAGGACATTGCAATGCTGACAATTTAAAATGAGGAGCAACAAGAGTACTAACTCACTTTGCATCATGCATATTAAAACGTTGGAGAACTTTCTCAACGTAATTTTGCTGACTAAGAAATAGCATCCAAGATTTTCTGTCTCGTTTAATTTCCATACCTAGGATTTTCTTAGCAGCACCAAGATCTTTCATCTCAAATTCACTACTTAAGTGTGCCTTCAAAATAGTGATTTCTTTCATGCTCTTGGCAGCAATTAACATATCATCAACACATAACAGCAAGTATATAGGTGATCCATCAACAAATTTCATATAAACACAGTTATCAAACCAAGACCTCTTAAGACCTTGTGAGATCATAAATGAATCAAACCTTTTGTACCACTATTTTGGAGATTGCTTCAAACCATAAAGTGACCTCTTCAATTTGCACACAAAATCCTCTTTTCCAAGAACTATGAACCCTTCAAGTTGGTCCATGTAAATCTCCTCCTCCAGTTCACCATGCAGAAAAAGCAGTCTTTACATCTAGCTGCTCAAGCTCAAGATCATGCATAGCAACAATACCAAAGAAAGCACGAATAGAACTATGCTTCACAACCAGAGAGTAAACATTATTATAGTCAATACCTGGAATCTGGCTGAAACCTTTTGCTACTAACCTTGCCTTAAACATTGGAGGCTCATTAGGAGACAAACCTTCATTTCTATTGTATATCCACTTACAGCGGGCGTCCTTCTTTTGTTTAGGCCAGCGCACAACTTCCCATGTGTCATTCTTATCAAGCGATTACATCTCGGTCAACGGATGCAACAGCTTCATTGTATGTAGTTGGTTCAGTATCATGCTCCACCTGTTCAGCACAACTCAAGGCATAATGAGCAAGATTACATTCTTCAATTAAACGATGAGGTGGAACTATGTTATGCCTCGGTCTATCAGCAGCAATAGATTCATGTGTCTGCTGCAAAACAGTAGGTGAGTGTTGAACAACATCATCATCAATATTTTCCTCATGAGTATCATCAACGACAACATTATTATCAACAGTTTTCTGCATGTGCTCCACCTGCACACTAACTCCCTCCTCTCCTATAGCAACAGGAGAGGGATCTGATGGCAAGCTGTCATGATACATAACGGATTCATTGAAAACAACGTTCCTACTCAACAAAATCTTTTTAGTTTCAGGATTCCATAGTTTATATGATTTAACTCCTGAACCATAACTAAGGAATATGCACTTAACAACTCTAGGCTCTCTTTCCATTATCAACATGAGCATAAGAAGTGCAACCAAAAACTCTCAACTATGAATAATCAGCAGGCGAACCTGACCATACCTCAATGGGAGTTTTCTTCTCAAGTGGAATAGAAGGTGACCTGTTGATGAGGTAGCACGCTGTGTTGGCTGCTTCAGCCCATAAATGTCTATGCATACGTACATTGGACAACATACATCGAGCCCTCGAGATGATGGTCCTATTCATGCGCTCAGCCATGCCATTTTGTTGAGGAGTGTAAGGGATGGTGTGGTGCCAGATCATACCATCATTACTACAAAACTTCTCAAACTCATTAGAACAAAATTCCATACCATTGCAGTATGTAGTACCTTTACCTTCTTTTCAGTTTGCTTTTCTACCATAACTTTACACTTCTTAAAAGCATCAAAAATATCATATTTATGTTTTAGAAAATATGGCCACACTTTTCTTGAGTAGTCATCAATAATAGTAAGCATGTAATTAGCACCACCAATAGAAGTCTTACGGGAAGGTCCCCATACATCAGCATTCACATAATCTAATATGCCTTGGTGGTATGAACGGAAGCATTGAATTTAACTCTTTTGTGATTACCAAAAATACAGTGCTCATAGAACTTAAACTTACCCAAGTTGCAATCATCAATCAGCTCTCTCTTAACCAACTCTGTCATGCCATGTTCACTCATATGCCCAAGATGCATATTCCAGATATTTGTTTTACCAGAATCATTAGAAGTAATAGCAGCAGCAATACCAGGCAAAGTGCTACCTCTAAGAACATATAACTTAGCAGAATTCATATCACGTATCATGTGAATAAGAGAACCTTTTGATACCTTTAACAATCTACGCCCACCGGCGTATTTGTATCCATCAATGTCCAGGGTATTCAGGGAGATCAAATTTCTGGCCATGCTTGGTATGTGCTTCACCTCAGTCAACGTACGTGTCACGTCATCATGTGTCCTGATCTTAATAGATCCAACAACAATATGGCATGGGTTGTCATTCCCCACACGTACAAAATCTCCAGTCTGCACAGACTCATATGAACTGAACCAATCTTTGTTACAGCAAATATGAAATGAACATGCAGTATCAAGAATCCATTCATCATCACGAGAAGCACAAGCAGCAAAAACAGCTAAACATTCACCGTCAGAACTATCACCAGAAACAACGGCAGTCTTACCATTACCTTGATCATTATCTTTCGGTTGGTAAGTTCCGTTCCTTTTCTCATTATTCTCCAACTTCCAACAATCATCAATAACATGATTAGATTTCTTACAATACCTACAAAACTTGTCCTTTCCCTTGGACTTTGAACGACTTATGCCGTCCTTGCTCTTATCTCGGTTGTCCTTGTTGTTAAACCTCTGCTCGGTCCTGCCACGAACCTACAGAGCTTCAGCCTTGGATGACGAGCCATCTGCGTGTACCATAGTTTTCATCTTTTCCCTCTGTTTGAGGGCCTCTTGTACTTCATCAAGGGTTAGTTCATAACGTCTAAACAATATTGTATCATGGAAGTGAGCATAAGAACTAGGCAGCAAGCATAAGAGTAATAGGGCTAGATCATCATCATCATATTTTACTTCCATAGACTGCAAATCAGAAACGATCTCTCTAAAAACAGATAAGTGATTCAATACCGATCCACCTTCTTGCAACCTATGCGAGAACAACTTCATCTTCACATGCATCTTACTGGTTAGATCCTTTGACATGCAGATCGATTCCAGTTTCAACCAAATGGCAGCGGCAGATTTCTCTGCCAACACTTCCTGCAAAATATTATTTGACATATGAAGTTGAATCAAAGACAAAGCCTTACGGTCCTTCCCCTTTTCATCATCGGACCAGCTCTTCGCATCCGGTTTTACAAATCCTTCCAGCGCTTCATCCAGATCTGAAGTTTGGGCGAGAATCGCCGACATCTTCACCTGCCACAAGCAGAATCTTGTGGTGTAGTCCAGCTGCGGTAGATCGAACTTCAATGACGACATGTCGTAAACCCTAGATTAGAACCTGGGGCTCTGATACCACTTGTTAGCTTTGCGATAATCAAATAACGAAGAACAAAAATAAAATCGCAGCAAAGGGGACACATATTTAACGTGGAAAACCCTCTCCAACAAAGAGAGAGGAAAACCACAGACACCAGCCATCAGAACTTCACTATACGGGGAGTGTTTACACAACACCATGGATTTCACAGATGCAACTTATCCCAGCCGGCGGTTTATAAGAGGTATATATATAGTGGTGGTAACCTAGGTCATCAACGATCCGTACCAGCTTGGGCCGAAGCAGAGTGGAGTCTGAAGTTAGCCTCCTTAATAGAATTTGGATCATACTTCAATAAACTCCACCTTGAGACAAATTCCTTCTTGTAGCATCAACATCAATGATCTCCCTAAACAAACAAAGAAAACACTTTCGGCGCCAACAGCCACTCGGGCTAAGTAGTTATACTAACTAAGCATGAGCATAGCTCAAACTAGCAACAGGAACATGCTTTGTCATCATACTAGCAGGATTATCATGAGTGCTTATCTTGCATGCCTTTAGTGTACCTTGTGCAACAACGGCACGAACATAATTGTACTTGATATCAATGTGTGTTGTTCTCACATGGAACATCTGATCCTTAGTAAGGTAAATAGCACTTTGACTATCATAGAACATGTTAATGTAAGAATCGTCCTAACAAAGCTTAGCATACAAACCTTTCAACCAAACAGACTCTTTGCAAGCTTCAGTAATAGCCATATATTCTGCTTTGGTTGTAGATAGAGCAACGATTGGTTGTAGTGTTGCCTTCTAACTCACAGCACATCCACCTACCATGAACACATAACCTGTGAGGGATCTCCTCTTATCCAAATCGGCAGCAAAATCTGAATCCACATAGCCTACAAGTCCCTCACTAGTCTTGCCAAACTTCAAGCAAGCATTTGATGTGCCACGGAGGTACCTGAAAATCCACTAAACAACTTTCCAATGTTCTTTACCAGGATTAGCCATGTAACGACTCACCAAACTCATAGCATATGATAAATTAGGGAGAGAACAAACCATGGCATACATCAAGGAACCAACAGCACTAGAATAAGGAACTCGAGACATGTACTCAATATCTTCATCAGAACTAGGACATTGCAATGCTGACAATTTAAAATTAGGAGCAACAGGAGTACTAACTGACTTTGCATCATGCATATTAAAACGTTGGAGAACTTTCTCAACGTAATTTTGCTGACTAAGAAATAGCAACCAAGATTTTCTGTCCCATTTAATTTCCATACCTAGGATTTTCTTAGCAGCACCAACATCTTTCATCTCAAATTCACTACTTAGGTGTGCCTTCAAAATAGTGATTTCTTTCATGCTCTTGTTAGCAATTAACATATCATCAACATATAACAACAAGTATATAGGTGATCCATCAACAAATTTCATATAAACACAGCTATCAAAACGAGACCTTTTAAAACCTTGTGAGATCATAAATGAATCAAACCTTTTGTACCACTGTCTTGGAGATTGCTTCAAACCATAAAGCGACCTCTTCAATTTGCACACAAAATCCTCTTTTCCAGGAACTATGAACCCTTTAGGTTGGTCCATGTAAATCTCCTCCTCCATTTCACCATGAAGAAAAGCAGTCTTTACATCTAGCTGCTCATGCTCAAGGTCATGCATAGCAACAATACCAAAGAAAGCACAAATAGAACTATTCTTCACAACCATAGAGAAAACATCATTATAGTCAATACCTGAAATCTGGCTGAAACCTTTTGCTACTAACCTTTGAAGGAAATATGCCCTAAGAGGCAATAATAAAGTTGTTATTATATATTCCTTGTATATGATAGATATTTATTTTGCATGCTATAATTGTATTGATAGGAAACATCAATACATGTGTGTTTAATAAACAAAAAGGGTTCCTAGTTATGCCTCTCTTATAGACTAGCTTGTTGATTAACAAGATGATCAAAGTTTCCTGATCATGGACATTGGATGTTGTTAATAACAAGGTCACATCATTTGTGAAATGATGTGATGAACATTCATCCGAAGTATAGCATTACGATCAAGTCATTATGTTTATATTGCTATAACATCATACAAAGTAGTCTTAGTCCTTAGACCATGAGATCATGTTAATTGCAAACACCGGAAGAGTATCTTGATAACATCAAATGTCATACCGTAACAGGGTGACTATAAAGATGGGTTCAGTACTACGAAGGTGTTATGTCGAGGCTCATGGATCAAGAGTGGAATTTGTAAATCCAGATGACGGATAGATATACTCTGGGCCCTCTCGGTGATATCACATTAAGATAGCTTGCAAGCAAGTGATGTGATCACTAGAATGTTATATCACGGGAACGAGAAAAGAGTGCATGTCGGTAACGAGATCAAACTAGGTATTTGGATACCGATGATCGAATCTCGGACATGTATTATATCATGAGACAAAGGGATTAAATTGTTGATGTTAAAGGTTCTCACGATCACAGAAGTCATCGTTGAATGTGTAGGAGTCAGTATGGATCTCCAGGTCCCGCTTCTGATTATTGATATGAGAGGAGTCTCAATCATGTCTGCATTATTCGCGAACCGTAGGGTGACACACTTAAGGGTTGTCGGACACCATTTAGGAGCACATATGTTCCAGACAAAAGGTTTGCAAAGCGCAGGAAATGTTTCGATAGAAACAGGAATTGTTTTGATAGAAACCGGAATTGTATCGGGTGAAATTGCAGAAAGTGGTTCTGCATGTGATATTGAAATGTTGCAAGGGGTTTTATGTGAATGTTTGTTAATTAAAGTAATTAACAAAATTCTGAATAAAATAAATAAAAGAGTTTTATTAAATGAAAGAGCATTAAATTTGGAGAAATTTAATGCATTTAAAGTGGAGACTTTAAAAGAGAATGTCAAGGGGCATTTTAATGTGGAGGGGTTACAACCACATGAATGGGGGAGGTGAGGGGTCACCCCCCCATGCGCCGGCCATGGAGAGAGGGGGCACCCCCCTCCTCCTATAAAAGGCCACCCATTCCCTCCTTCATCCTCACACCTCCTCGTGAAGGATCTCTCTCCCCTCTAGATATTCCCCCATGGTCTCGCATTAGCGAGATACATGTTCCCGGTGGCCTTGCGTCTGGAAGGAGTTGCTGCTTCCGCTGATTCGCTGGAGCGAGGAGGTGGAGGTTGTCCGGTGGCTTGAACGTGTGTGCGAGGACGGATGCGCTGCTGATTTGCGGCACTCGGACTTCCACACGATCTTGAGATCGGCAAGCGTACGACTACATCAACCACGAGTTCCTACTCGTTAACAAAACTCGTTATCTTCGAGGGTAAGTTCTCCATGGATGTATGTCCACCCGTTGCTCTGTATCTAGTAGATAGATCTTGGCGTATAGTTCTCATCGTAGGAATTTTTTTGTTTTCTATGCTGCAGACCCAACAGTGGTATCAGAGCCTGATCTATGCGTAGGTGCTTTGCACGGGTAGTACACATATGTTTATATGTGGGCGATGATGATCATGTTATTGCATCTTCTATGTACTTTGGATATTGGTGGCATAGTGGGATGAAGCGGCCCGGACCAACCTTACATGTCATCGTACATGAGACCGGTTCCACGACTAACATGCAACTTGTTTTCCATAAGTGGCTGGCGGGTGTCTGTCTCTCCTACTATAGTCAATATATGATTTACAACGAGTTGCTAATAACTTGGTTATCCTCATTGTGGTTCATGTTCGTAGGTAAGACCGGTTCTATCTCTGAAAGCCCTAAGCCACATTAAACTTGCAATTGATAAATTAGAGGTGTCTAGTTTAGATCGTTGCTGGGCTAGTGTCTTGATATGGTATTGTTGTAAGTAGATGTATGATAGATACTCCTACAACTCACTTAACGTGTAAGTTTCATAGACCTTGGCCTTACACACAAAGGAATGATAGAGATCATACCACGATGCAAATGATAGAGATCAAATGCATGGACCATATCACCTCACTTCACACATTAGATGTTAGCATCTTATATTGCTAGTTTGGCGCTTTTGGTAGCATTATAAGATGATCCCTCATTTAGATATCAAGATAAAATGTGTTCTTCCTTAAGTATGCACCGTTTTGTGGATCGTGTTTTGAGGCATCACGTGATGATCGGGTGTTCTCGACTCTACGCTTTCATACAACGGGTGTAAGACAGTTTTACACACGCGAATACTAAGGTTCTTACTTGATGATACTAGCATGTACATACATGGCCTCGGAACACGGACCGAAAGGTTAAGCATGAGTCATATAGTTGATATGATGCCTATATAGATACTCGCCTTTGAAGCTACACTGACTCACGTGATGATCGGACTTGGTGTAGTGGATTTGGTTCATGTAATCACCAAAAGGACACGAGGGATGTCGTTTTTGAGTGGGAGTTCATTAGTAGAACGCAATCTATCATAAACTTAGTCTAAATATATTTTACAAATTCCGTAGTAGATGGCACCACCTGCTTTTAATTTCAATGTGTTCATGGAGAAAGAGAAGCTTGCTGCGAATGGTAGCAACTTCACCAATTGGGCTATGAATTTGAGGATTCTCCTCACTGCTGCACAAAAGCAATATGTGCTAGAGGCGCCGCTAGGCCCCCCCACCAGCTTCTGATGCCCCTGACGAGGAAAAGAACGTCTATATAACTCGTCAGGAGGACCACAACTTAGTTCATTGCGGCATACTGTATGGGCTAGAGCGAGAACTTCGAAAACATTTCGAAAATGGCAATGCCTTTGATACCATGGGAGAATTGAAAATGATTATCGATACCCATGCTGCCGTAGAGAGTTATAATGCTTCTGAAAAGTTCTTTAGCTGCATGATGGAAGAGAACAGCTCCGTTATTGAGCATGTACTCAAATGTCTGGGGACGCCGATAAGCTTGTGTCCTTGGGAATAACGATTCCCATTGACTTAGGCATACATCGTGTTCTCCAATCTCTGCCACCTAGCTACAAGAGCTTCGTGATGAAATATAATATGCAGGGCATGAAGAAGTCTCTTCCCGAGCTTCTGTCAATGCTTAAGACTGCAGAAGTGGAGATTAGGAAAGAACATCAAGTGTTGATGATCAATAAGACCACCGGTTTCAAGAAGGACAAGGAAGGCAAGCAGAAGGGAAAGAAGGGCGGCAAATCTGTTGCCGCGCCTGAAAAGAAACCCCGAGCTGGCCCTAAGTCTGACACCGAGTGCTACTATTGCAAGGGGACTGGCCATTGGAAGCGCAACTGCCCCAAGTATTTGGCGGACAAGAAGGTCGGCAAGGCAAACAAAGGTATATGTGATATACATGTTATTGATGTGTACTTGACTAGTACTCGCAGTAGCACCTAGGTATTTGATACGGGGTCGGTTGCTAATATATGTAACTCGGTTCAGGGGCTGCGGAACAAGCGACAACTAGCAAGGGATGAGGTCACGATGCGGGTCGGCAATGGATCAAGAGTTGATGTGATTGCCGTCGGAACGCTGCCTCTCCATATGCCGTCGGGATTAGTTATAAACCTAAATAATTGTTATTTGGTGCCTGCACTGAGCATGAACATTATATCCGGATCATGTTTGATGCAAAGTGGTTATTCGTTTAAATCTGGAAACAATGGTTGTTCGATTTATATGAATAATATCTTTTATGGT
Source organism: Avena eriantha (assembly GCA_910589775.1). Taxonomy (NCBI): domain Eukaryota; kingdom Viridiplantae; phylum Streptophyta; class Magnoliopsida; order Poales; family Poaceae; genus Avena; species Avena eriantha. The sequence goes on along the minus strand of OU342741.1, from coordinate 159,785,429 downwards.
CATGCACCTGTGTTGAATGGTTTATTTCTATTGGATCTCGATAGTAGTATTACGCATATTCATAATGTTGATGCTAAAAGGATTAACTTGATAATGATATATCTACATATATGTGGCACTGCCGTCTAGGTCATATTGGCGTTAAACGCATGAAGAAACTCCATTCTGATGGACTTTTGGAATCACTTGATTTTGAATCATTTGATACGTGTGAGCCATGCCTTATGGGCAAGATGACTAGAACGCCATTTTCTGGTTCAATGGAACGGGCGACAGATCTATTGGAAATCATACATACTGATGTGTGTGGACCAATGAGTGTGTCGGCGCGAGATGGATATCGTTATTTTGTTACTTTCACGGATGATTTGAGTAGATACGGGTATATCTATTTGATAAAACATAAGTTTGAAACTTTTGAAAAGTTCAAAGAATTTCAGAATGAAGTGGAAAATCATCGTAATAGAAAGATCAAATTTCTACGGTCTGACCGTGGAGGAGAGTATCTAAGTTACGAGTTTAGCACACACATGAAAGATTGTGGAATAGTTTCACAACTCACGCCTGCCGGAACACCACGGTGTAATGGTGTGTCAGAACACATAATCGTACTTTATTGGATATGGTTCGATCTATGATGTCTCTGACTGACTTGCCACTGTCATTTTGGGGTTATGCACTGGAAACCGCTACATTCACTTTAAATAGGGCACCGTCTAAATCCGTTGAAAAGACACCGTATGAATTATGGTTTGGAAACAAACCTAAGCTGTCATTTCTTAAAGTTTGGGGATGTGATGTTTATGTGAAGAAACTTCAACCGGATAAACTCGAACCCAAAGTAGAAAAATGCGTCTTCATAGGATACCCTAAGGAAACTATTGGGTATACCTTCTATCACAGATCCGAGGGCAAGGTCTTTGTTGCCAAGAATGGATCCTTTCTTGAGAAAGAGTTTCTCGTGAAAGGTGTGAGTAGTTGGAAGGTAGAACTCGAAGAGGTTATTCAACCTTCTCTTCATGAAATGGCGAGTAGCGCAGCACCGGAAGTTGTTTCAGAGTTGACTTCACCTAATGAAGAGAGAGCTAATGATATTGATCATGAAACTCCGAAAGAGGACACTACCGAACCTCGCAGGTCAAGCAGGACACGTGCAGCTCCTGAACTGTACGGCAATCCTGTTATGAATTTCATGATTGATGAAATAGATGAACCTGCGACGTATGAAGAAGCGATGATGAGCCCTGATTCCAACAAATGGCTAGAAGCCATGAAATCCGAGATGGAATCCATGTACGAAAACCAGGTCTGGACCTTGGTGGACTTACCTCACGATCGAAAAGCCGTTGAGAATAAATGGATTTTCAAAAGAAAAACGGATGCTGATGGTAATGTAACCATCTATAAGGCTCGACTTGTCGCAAAGGGGTTTCGACAAATTTAAGGAGTTGACTACGATGAGACATTCTCTCCCGTAGCGATGCTTAAGTCGGTTAGGATTATGTTAGCAATTGCTGCATATTTCGATTATGAAATATGGCAGATGGATGTCAAAACTGCGTTCCTCAATGGTAATATTGAAGAAGAGTTGTATATGATACAACCAAAGGGTTTTGTCGATCCTAAGGATGCTGATAAGGTGTGCAAACTTTAGCGATCCATCTATAGGTGGAAGGAGAGGCCGAGGGGGTGCTGGGGGCGGCCAGACCACCCCCTGGCGCGGGCCAGGCCTGGCCGCGCGGCTAGGTGATGTGGCCGGGCCCCAGCCCTTCTCCGTCTCATATTCTGGCACTTGATCCCTTCCGGAAAATTAGGCACTTGGGCTTTTGTCCCGTCCAATTCCGAGAATATTCATTTTCTGACTTTTCTGGAACCAAAAACAACATAAAACAGGCAGCTGGCACTGTGGCTCTTTTTAATAGGTTAGTCCAAGAAATCATAATAAAAGTACTCCAAAGTTGGAACAAAACACAAGAAAGTGGATAAAACCAAGCATGGAACATCAAAAATTATAGATACATTTGCAATGTATCAGTATGCCAATAGATGTTGAATCTTCTAGGTATGGAACTTCAAATTCCTTAGAGATCGGGTCTGGAGCAAAGTTAAGGGTTGGTTGGAGAAGATCGTTTCATTAGGAGGGAAGGAGGTTTTAATTAAGTCAGTTGCCCAATAGTCCTTGCCATCAGCTGATATCCTTCGGCATCTAAACATGGCCAGTACAAAATCATGCTCATTTTGTGGATCTACAGACTCTTGGAGGCATTCGCTGATCAAATGTAATATGGCCAATATTGTGTGGGTTTTATTGGATGAGCTATTAGTGGAGCATATGATTGCATGCGGGGAGACAAACGCCAAGCACTAGTTATTCCATCTAATTGAAACAATGCCACATGATTAATTCACAAGGATGACAGTGACTATATGAGCAATTTGGACGGCTAGGAGAAATGCAATACATGAGGAATTTTTCCAGAGTCCCGTCACAACTCATGATTTGTTAATTTGTTTCTTACAGAGCTATAGACCATTACCAAACCCTCTGATCGGTCTAGCTATAGACCAGTGCAATTCAACTGGCATGCAGGGTCGCGGAGAATGACACTGATCGATTTGGGTTATTATACTTATTACATATTTATGGTGAGTGTAATTATATTTATTACATATGGTGAGTCTAATTATATTTATTACATATTTTAGATGTTGATATTTTTTTTATATACACAATCAAAGTTTATAAAGTTTGACTTTGACTAAACACAACGTAAATTGAGACGGAAGGAGTACGATAATGTCTATCCAGGATAGTTTGTTACAAAATGGGATCAAGAGAGAGCACAATAAATAGCACTGTTGCTCAGCGAAGAAGGAAACAAAACCGACAGGTGGTCCCTGAGAAATAGAACACGTGACCGCTCCGTCGATTCCCCGAGGCGCCCGCGAAAAAGTCCGAGACGAAAACCTCTCCCGCCCATGGCCCCCTCCCGCCGCTTCCGGATCCCAACCCTGGTGGCACCGTCCTCGCATCCACCGTACACATTCGCGTATCCGACGGTCCAGAAACGCGATCCGTGTGATCGACTCCCATTGGCTGCCGCCCCGTCCCCACCCTCCTATATATTCTCCCCAACGCTGGACGATGCCTCCCACCTGCCTTCCCATCGCTTCCACCGCCTCAGACTCCTCGCGCGTTCCGTTTCTCAGTAGCCGCCCTCGCCGTTCCCCTCCTCCTCGGTTGCTCAGATGGCTGGTCGCGGAAAGGCAATCGGCGCCGGCGCCGCGAAGAAGGCGACGTCGAGGAGTTCCAAGGCCGGGCTCCAGTTCCCCGTGGGTAGGATCGCCAGGTTCCTCAAGGCCGGCAAGTACGCCGAGCGTGTCGGCGCCGGCGCCCCGGTCTACCTCGCAGCCGTCCTCGAGTATCTCGCCGCTGAGGTGCGTTTCTCCCGGATCTTATCTCCGACCTCCTTGTTTGGTTGTCCCGTTTCCTGATCTGGTTTGCGCCCCGGTTCCGAAGATTAGGCGTTCTTAGATCTGATTTGAATCGTATCATCGATTAGTTGCCAAGCATTGAGGATTTTGTGGAGATAACTTGTTGCATAACCAATTTATGTTTTTTATTCTACCTGTTCTGCAATTAGACATCATTCTGTTGCGAATCTGTAGTCAAGATTAGGTTTTCTTGTTGCACAAAAACTGGTTAACTCGCTGCGTATTCTTTGATACCCAATAGCAATTGTTCTAATCTCGTCTTTTCTCACCAATACAGGTCCTGGAGCTGGCCGGCAACGCCGCAAGGGACAACAAGAAGACTCGCATCGTGCCCCGCCACATCCAGCTCGCCGTCCGCAACGACGAGGAGCTCACCAAGCTGCTTGGCGGTGCCACCATCGCCAGCGGTGGTGTGATGCCCAACATCCACCAGCACCTCCTCCCCAAGAAGGCTTCATCCTCCAAGACCTCCAACGTCGACGACGATGACAACTGAAGAACAGTCCTCACCTCACCGCCACCCTTGCCATGGATTGCATCGCATCACAAGAGGAATCTCGTTCAGTAGGATTTAGCATCTTCGTTTTAAGCATAGTTCGGATGTCTTTGGCATTCAGGGAACTCTAGTTGTTGGTCGCATTAGTGCTTGGATGGCTGTGAATATGGCAAACAAAATTTTCGGGTGGTCATCTCAGATGTAAGCCAGGCTGGTTATTTACTTGTTTCGATGTGCTGAAGAAATGAGAAGGAGCTGAACTCTTTAATCTTATTACCGTCTGTACCCGAACCTTTACTTGATGAATCTGTTCTGAATGATTTGCGATGTTATTGTTGGATTGGTCTAGCTTTGCAGTTTGTGAACTACTGGTGGTCTGGTGGTTTAGATCTTTTCGTTGTGCTTGTTTTAGTTAAGTTGCTTTCATTCGTCTGTACTTCCCATTTAGGATGATCTAGAGAAAGCAATGCTTCCACATACCGCTATAGTATACCGGTGAAATAAGAAGTACTCCTAGATTAATCTAAGGAAACAAGAAGTACTCCTAGATTAATCTAGGAATCTTCAGATGTCTTAGATTGAGGAACCGGTTCCGTTTGTAGAAAAAACGTGATGCCTGACAGGCAGTGGCACACTACCACTACCGAGTTTATGTTTTTTTTTTTTTGCTTTAACAATCCATAAAAGGAAGTACCTGTGCAGTGTTCACGCCAAGTCACGGGTCAGGGTGTCGACGGGCCAGGATGCCACAAACATACAGAACAAGATTAACCCCTCTTTATATTTGACAACAAATATATCAGCAAAATGTCATTATGGCACATGGGCACTAGTGATCTCTTCTTCAAGAGTTCGATTTCTTGTCTCTTGAAAAGCATATAAATATTTCTTGTCTCTTAAAAAGCATACAAATACGTATATATGTGGTGTACGGCCAAATTTGCATCGATTTTTTTTTTTCAAAATGAGGACTTTTTTGCCTTTCCAGATACACGATTTTGTGATTTTTATGTAACCTCTAATGCAAGTTTACAAGTCCTAAAGGTATACCTAGGTCGTCAATTTATTACTCAATAAAATATAAATTATATAGCACAGAAAATGTACTACCTCCGTCACAAAATAGATGTCAAAAATTTATCGAAATTTGGATAAATTTGGACACTATTTAGTACTAGGTACATCCAAATTCTGAAAATTTTGAGACATCTATTTTGAGACGAAGGGAGTACCTATTATATTTTCTATTTTTTTGTGCTATAAAATTAATATTTTAGCAGTGAAATTGATAATCTAGATATAACCGACAGGGCCTGTAAACCGAAACGAGTGAGTATTATGTACCAAGACTCAACACGTATGTAGGTGACATGTGTCGTATCAATGTTATTTTTTTTAGAATTTATTTAAACTTTAAAAATACCATTTTTGAATTTTTCAAAGTATGGTTGCGGTCTCGATGACAACAAATATAGCAAAATCATAATGGTTGCAATCCAAAATTACATTCCCTCTCCACAATCTATTTCATCAACATGTTAACAAGTTAAACTGTTTATTTGGGCCATGTGAAAAAAAAATAAGTCACAAACTATAATATACCACAAAGTAACTTACTTCTGTGTTTTGTGTAACAAATACCACAAAAGTCTAGTGTTAGCTACAATTTTCTCCTTTTCGCTACTTCCGTAACAAAATGCATCAAGTAGCCACCAACGTACACAACCGTGGATGATGTCCACGAGCCAACTCCAATGGAAACCTCCATTTCAGACAAGCATATGTTTTTATCCGTTTTGCGGTGAAAAGAGGACATGAACCGACCCTTGTCGGTTTGGGGTAGGGAAGAGGCGAGGTCCATGGCGGAGGCCTCGGGGATGTCGCGCGAGCATGTTGGGGAGATGCTAAATGTATCAGCATTGCATGTCTCTAATCCGGATAACACGAGTGTCCTACAGTTGGTAGCATGGTCCATGGCCTGCTGGACGACTAGTTAGACGGATCTAGAAGGGAGGCCCACGCCGGATCAAAGAAGGCTACAATGCAGTCACCGAGCTATTGATACCTTCGATCCAGATTACGGATGTAGTATAGCTTCTTTTTTCCTAGTAGACCAAGGTTACCGAATCCTCGGGAAGCGAATGCGTAATAAAGTTACTTTAATAGATCTTCGGAAGTTTTAGAATTTCTTTTGTATTTTCACCGGACCAATAGCTTACGTCTTTTTGTTGTTGTCGATGATGGAGAGAGAGAGGGCCTAGGGCGTTCGGTTTCACCTGTAGCTGTGCAAAACATCTGATGGGAGTAAAAGATAGAAATAAAGTATGCATGTACTTGTTAGAACAAGATAAATTATATGTGAGCAGTGCATCCATAATTTCTATTGTCTTCGCAACCGCTTATAGCAATAACCTACTAGTCTCGTCCATAGAAAAAAAGAGCTAATGATATGCATAGTGATGTCACCGTTAATCCCAAGCAGATCCCACATACAGTCGTACTACCCCTTTTGTCACCGGGGTTTCCAACCTGCAGATCAATCATTACTCATACTCCCTATACCTGGCTCAACCCTCGGGGGTCTTGGGTACCTGACAAGTCCTTGGATTGAGGCAAGAGAGGATATAATAATCATCATGTCATACAAACTAATGCACAATCCCATCTATGATAAATAATATGCACAAACGCTACATGGCTAGGCTGAAACCCTTAGCCCAAGGAGAATTACTCACACATAGAGATGAGATCAACAATCATAAATATTGTAATAAAAATCATAAGATTGATAGCAGTAGTCTTACAATGTCGCCAATCGGAGAAGAGATCTACTAGTACAAGTGGTGGAATATGGCTATAGAGATGGAGAAGGGTTTTGAGATCTTGAGGCGGCTGGTGATCTGTGGCAGATACTTTTTGCAAGGCCTGAGAGAGTTTTATGGTCGCCCGAGGCTTCTTTATATATGAGTCCCTTCACGAAAGTTGTTCTGTTTGCCCTAACGGTGGCGACGCCAACTATACGGGTCGTATAGTTGGTCGCTAAAACGTCTACCTCCACTTTATGGCTCCTGGTTTTTTGTGGTTGTTGGAAATATCGTATCTTCGACTTTAATGTAGTGATTCCCTCTTTTAAATGACATTATCTGCGTAGGAAAAATATAAAAGAAAGGATTGGATACCCCTTTGAATATTAGGCATTTATGGCAGGATTTAGAGAGATATTTCATCAAAATTATGAATAATCTCCAGTTTAAATGTGGACATGGATGGCTATATTTCAGAGCCATCGGTTACTCATAGCCTTGGAGTACAAGACACGAAGACTAGTTAGTATTAGTGTAGTACTCTGTAACCTGTCCGACAAGGTCCTTTTCCTATAATCCTAGGTTCTGGCTTCTTTATAAGTCAGGCTAGTGGGAGCCTTTAAGACACGATTCATAACACCTCGCACAACGAACCGATCCCTGTAGCAGGAGTAGAGTTTTTCCACTTTTATGGGACTTAAAACTGGGTAAGCTGTGTTACGTCGTACCCGTCAACTCGTCGCCTTCCCCCACCTCTCTAAAACACGCTCTGTGAGGACCCCTCCATGACGTACTCGTCGGCAATACCACGACAGTTGGCGCCCACCATGGGGCAAGAGGTGTTTGAAGCTCTACACCGGGCGAGGTCCCATATCTTCGCGGGAATCGGTAACATTGTGTGGCCATTGGGCGTGTTCTCTTCTCCGGCAATGTTCAGATCGTCCCTCTAGACGAGTTCTAGATCCTGGCGAAGACAAACCCCATCCGCTGCTCCATTGTTCCAATTGGGGACATCCATCTCTTCATGGGTGAAACCGACTCGGGTTCTAGCTCCCAGGAAGTCGGAAACATGTCAAGCCCCGCATGGACCGCCTCTAGGCAGGACACGTTCGCGGAAGGATCAAGCTCGGATCTCTCTTCGAAGTTTTCTAGCTCAGATCAGGAAAAATCAAGGCCCATCCAAACCTCCCGTATGCAGGATATAACGGTGGAAGGACCTCGCAGATCCACTTGGCCTCCCTGAGTGTTTGATACGCGGAGGTCACACTTTGTCGGCGTCTTCACCATCTTCGATTTGGCTAGATGTGTCCAGAGGATGGGGGAATCCCCCTGAGACTACCTCGCCAGATGGATGATGGCGAGGGAAACCCTAGAAGGTGACTGCACTGACGAACTCGTGTACCACTTCGTGGAGGCGCTTACGCCCGACACACTTCTCTAGAATATGCTCAGGAGGCGACATGCTTTCCGGCTTGCTTACCCTCAATGAGATGATCGCAGTTGTTAACAGTTTCACTGGCGCCAACGGGGAAGCTGAGGCCGAGATCGCCGCTAGAACCGTAGAAGCCAAGACTACCGGGCCCGCACCCACCACCTCCAACTCCACCATCGAAACCACCAAGGCTAACCCCGACTCAGTGCTTGACGCACTTTACACCGACATCAACATGGATGGCGGTGGTTCAGAGACCAACATGGAGGAGTACGACACGGACATGAGGGAGATCGAGAAGAAGGAGTGCGCCGAGAAAGCCGTCGCTTCCTACTAGGTACTGGTGGCCATCCGGAAAGTGATAGAAGAAGATCAGCAGGCCAGGGAGCCAGAAAAGCTCCGCCAGCAGCGGCGGATGCCGGAGTAGCAGTGACAAATGTTAAGAAGGCGATCGATCCTCCGGGTTCGGCTAAATCCATGCCCCCTTCGCCTATCCCCCTGCAGCAGCCGCAGCAACACACTACCGGACCCAATGCTGCAAACCAAACAAATCTACCGCCTCCACCATCCACGCCAGCACCTGGCAACCCCTAAATCACTCCAGCCGACAAGGTGATGTACGACCAACTCCTCGTTGAACCGTCAATTGTTTCCCATATCCGGAACATTACGGAGCTTGATGAGAAGCGCATGGAGATCTTCGTGGAGGCCAAACCTTTTCAAAAATTGTTTTAAAATTCAAATTCAATTCAGATTTAAATAACTTTTCAAATATAAATCCAACTAATACAAGTAATATATGTTTTGGAATCAGAAAAATGTGAGGAATTCAAATATGCCATTCAAAATAATGATTGAGCACTTTAAAATTTCGAGATGATTAAAATTACAATAAAATGCCCTTTTCCTTTATTAATTAATAACTTTAATTCTACAACTCCAAATTTGGCAAATAATATGTCTAAATCGATCAGCGCGACGGGCCCGTTCTATTTATGCAGTCCTTGTTCTGAATTGAAGCATGCATCATGTCATTCTTACAAATCTGAACTGTTTATGGCAATAAAAATTGGACTAAATAAATAATAAAATGCTTTAATTCTTGAACCACACCTCACCCTTGCCATGCTACTTTAATGCCATGTAAAATGTGCATCATTCATCATGGCATGCTTGTTTGCTTGTCGCATTTTAATTCATATGCTTGTGCACTTTATTTATGTTGGCCCTTGTTTGTTTGGTTCTTCTTCGAATAGATGCCCAGCAGGAGAATTATCAGGAATCACAGGAGTACTACCCAGATCCATCTCTTGCTTCAACTGAGCTGCCAGGCAAGCACTACCACATGCTTGCATACATACAGTACCTATTGCCTCTATTTTATTCTTGCATCATCGAGTCGCGATTGCATTAAATTGAATCCCAAGTACTGCATAGCCTTTACTTTTAAACCCCACCGAAGCTTGTTCCTCCATCCCATGAGCCATTACTACAGGAGTTGTCTGAGCGATGCGAGTCGTAGAAAAGCATGAGTAGGGTATGTGAGTGTCTGATGAACAATGAGGTACCTAAACAACTTAACCTGAGTAGTAATGGGATAACTAATGAAAGAGGCACCGGTGAGCAATATCTGCTATTTGGTTTTTCATGCTCACTTGTGTCCCGTAGGACCCCGAGTACTTGATTCCTGTTCCTTGACTATTCGCACTATCCACATCCGGGAGGCCTTATGGACCCCCCTGAGCCAGAGCTTGATTCATTCTTATTTCTTGGGGCCACAATTAGTTTGGGGCTTTATTACTATCCTGTACTTATGCCATGTTACTGCTTTATTTAAGATTGTGCGAGGAGCACCTGTACTGTTTTGGATCGCGCCACGTTTTCGCGGTATCGACAAGCCCAGTCACATTTTCGGGTTCCCAGTCGTTTACAGCCGTCGTCGCAAACCCTGGGTCCGTCTCGGAGCCGGCCAACTTTGTTGCGGGTAGCTTATTGGGGTGGCCCCCTGAAATATTTCTGAATCCTGTGATTGCTTTGTCGTGAATGCCTCGTTGGGTTTTGATTTTGTTTTTCCGAGGTTGATCGAGTGTGTGTTGCTATTCGTGCACCCCTGCAGGGTAAACCTTTCTGAAAGCCGTGTCCACGGTTATGGACGACTTGGAGCATAGTTTCTCGATCATAGACAAGTATAACTAAAGTACCGCTTTTAATTTGACTAAGTACTTGACTAGTAAATAGTGCAATACTCATGGAATGGTTAATAAAACTGCCAACGGATGATGGGGGTTGTTCGTCCGCTTCCTCGTCGGTAAGCGAGGAGGAGGATGGATCTGTTAATTATACTGTTATAACTGTTGTTCTTAATTCATGGACTTCCGTCTATCATTGGTGAGGCGGAAGGTTAGCGAGTATCTGTAGCATTGTTAGGTATTATCTTTTGCTGCAATTGTGTCACCCCAGGTTGTGTCCCCTTTAGCGGCATAAAAACTTGCTGAGTACCCCTAGGGTCTCACCCGATAAATTGTTTGATTCAGATGAACAGGTGTACCCGCAAGATGGATACTGGGTGGAAGAGACAGATGATGTTGGCAACGATCATTCGGTGTAGAGATTCCGGGAACGGGGATCCGTGAGATCTGTGGGCAGGATGTGTTTATTTCTGGGGCATATTATGCCAATTTGCTTCTTATTCGTACTCGGATCTTGTTTTCCGCTTCCGCCTGATACTCTGATGTGTGATGTATGAGGAGCTATCCTAAATTATTATCTCTATCTAGGATATTTGAATCTTGCCGTATGGCATTACAATATTTCTATTTCTTTTAGATGGAATGGCTCTGAGGACTGTTGTATGTGGCTTGCATACATACTCATTTGTGTATGTAGTTGATCCCTTCGCCTGCCGATTACGCCGCTCGTTCTTGTCCCGTTGTCTGAAAGTGGTTAGGATGGCCGAAAGGTCTACCGTGAGTGGCCCTGGGCCCCACCGTACTATTTTAACCACTTTCGTTCATCCAGGCATGTAACTAAGAGCGTAATTCACCGAGGTAGTTACATAGAGGCACCGCTACATAGAGCAGCTAGAGCCTGGGTGGAGGAATTACCATCTATCTTGTGGAGTTTGCAAACAACACCCAACAGATCTACCGGCTTGACCCTGATGTCTACGCACTTCTATTCTTGTAGACAGTTGTTGGGCCTCCAAGTGTAGAGGTATGTAGAACAGTAGCAAGTTTCCCTTAAGTGGATCACCCAAGGTTTATCGAACTCAGGGAGGAAGTGGTCAAAGGTATCCCCTCTCAAGCAACCCTGCATTCAAGATACAAGAAGTCTCTTGTGTCCCCAACACATCCAATACACTTGTCAGGTGTATAGGTGCACTAGTTCAGCGAATAGATAGTGAAATACAAGTGGTATGGATATAAGACAACGGTGCTAGAAAATAGCTTGATGGTGTGGAAGAGACTAAAGGCAAACTGAAATAAAGATGGAAGCAAGCAAACATGTAACAGATCTAATAGCAAACGGTGTTTAAGTGCTTAGAAACAAGGCCTAGGGATCATACTTTCACTAGTGAACAATCTCATATAAATATCTTCTCTTTATGATACTACTCTTAACTACTCTCCGGTTGGACACTCTAATCATTGGTAGGGCTATAACAACACACCTCAAAGTCCGCCTTTCCCATCTTGATAACCCCACACCGTCACCTTGAGCACTAGATGGATCCAACAAACACCACAATTTCATAAAGGCATCCAACTCCAAATATAACTCATAACAAGTATTTGAAATCTCTAGCCTAAGTTCCACCATGGTGTGCACACTGTCAAGTTCACACACATGGGGAGAGCAGAGATATATTAAAGCACTTGAGTAGCAAGGTAGATCCACTTGATTACAAAGCTCATGATCACAATATGATCATGCATAGAGAGAGAGATTAACACATAGCTACCGGTAGAACCCTTAGCCTCGAGGAAGAACTACTCCCTCCTCATCATGGGAATCAACAATGGCGATGGAGATGGCGGTGGAGATCGATGGAAATGGCTCCGGGGGCACTTCCCCGTCTCGGTAGGGTGCCGGAACAGAGACTTTCTGTCCCCCGAATCTCCCCTTCGGTGGCGGCGGCGCTGCAGAAATTTTCGTGGCTAGAGGCTTGACGACTTAGGGTTTCTGTATCGGGAGGAATATATAGGCGAAGGGGCCAGATCGGTGGCCAGCCAGGGGGGCCACACCATGCTCTGGCGCGGTCTAGGGGACCCGTGCCTAGGGGTGGTTTGGCTACACTATGGCCCCCCTTCGTCTCTCATTCTGGCTCCGTGAATCTTCCGGGAAAATAACGAATTTGGCTTTTGGCCGGTCCAATTCCGAGAATATTGATTTTCTGACTTTCCTGGAACCAAAAACAGCAGAAAAAAGGCATCTAGCACTGTGGCATCTTGTTAATAGGTTAGTCCAAGAAAGTCTATGAAAAGTACTCCAAAGTTGGAACAAAACATAAGAAAGTAGATAAAAACCAAGCACAGAACATCAAAAATTATAGATACGTTAGCAACATATCAGACCCCTTTCTTCATGGTCTATGGAGCAGAAGCAGTCCTACCATCCGACATCCTCCATGATGCACCAAGAATCGTTGCCTACGACAAAGATGACACTAAAGAATCCAGACGCCTATCTGTGGACCTGCTCAAGGAAGAACACGTCTTGGAATTCCAAAGATCCGCCATCTACTAGTAGAAGCTCCGCAGCTACCATAATCACCGTGTTAGGCATCACTCGTTTAAATAGGGGGATCTGGTGCTTCGTCCAAAGTAGCAAAATTCACACAAACTATCCCTACCTTGGGAAGGACCGTTCATCATAAGCAAGCGCTGCTCAATGGTTCCTATTACCTCGTCGATATTCGCAAGTTGGAAGATAGGCCAAAAGAATGCAAGCACAAGGAACATGACCCCGATGATAAATATCCGGAGACTGATCAGCCATGGAACATAGCACAACTACATTCTTTTTACACTTAGCATATTTTATATTATGTAACAAGTACCTTATATGATCAATGAAATAAAGATTTTGGTTCACTCATATTTGCTGAGTATTTTACCTCCTTTAGTGTTCATTTTTGGATCATGTAAACCCTTTATGCACAAGTTTGCATTTGCACTTCTGAAAATTTCGCCTACGGGTGTTAGCTTAAGTTTTATGGTCTACACATTTTATGTTATTTTTATGTGGATTCCGGAGTAGTGACTTTTAGGCACTCAAAGCCGACAATTTTGTTCTTAGGTTCTTGACGGTGCTATTAAGCATCATCACCTGAGAACATGGTTATGTGCTGCGAGTCTTCCGTCTCACGAAAGGTCAAGCATACGAACCAGAATAATGGATAAGCCAACACTTGCTTAAAAAATATATACATGCTGGATCTAGATAAGTAGAAGGAGGCTTGCAGCCATGTTTTCCGTCTTAGTTCTATAAGTTTTCCGCATACTTACAAAAATTGCAAAGACACATTTAATACAACAAGTATTTATGGCTCTGTTGTAGGGGACTTCGAAGCTGCATCATCAGCTACAGGAGAATCAGACTTGGCGAGATCATCTAACTAGGAGTATAAAAGGATAGAGTTTGAAGTTGTTGGTTCATCATCCAGATATTCGGTAGGCACGAAGACGTCTGCCTTGATTATCTTGACAACCATGGTGTCATAGCCAGCGAGGGAGTTCCAGATAGCATCGTTGTCAATTTCACGCCCTTCCTCGTCAAACTTCGGCATGACAGAGGTTACTAGGTCTATGTCGGCCTCATCGTAATGTGCCCTGGCCAAGGACAAGGCAATCCTTGCACCAGCCTGAACACAAGATGCTTCCCAGCTCTTCACTTTCTCGGGGGCTCGACGCAGGATTTCCGAATACTTGGTGGTAGAATCTGTCGCCTTGATGGTAATGTCCAGCGGCTTTGCTATCTCCTTGTCCTGCGTGATGGCAGTGTTGATGAAGTTGTCAGCAAGAATCATGCACTCCTTTAATCCGGAGCACCTTTACCCATATTGGTTAAACCAAATGGAGTTGTGTTTTCGTAAGAGACAAGGATCATGAGAACAACAATAATATACATTTATCCGACTTGTAGAATTGACAAAGATAGATGAAAGTTACCAAAGATGTTGGTTTTAGCTTATTGGCAGGTTTCCGTCAAGATGTCATGCTCCTTCTGAAGCTTCTTGTACACCTCAAGGCCCCGAGCATTCTTCTCCAGGGCAGCTTGGTTTTGCCCCTTGAGGTGTTCAATCTGGTTCTTCAGCACTGCATCTTGGTGTTGGCAGATTCTTACCGAACCTTCATTGCCTCCTCATGCCGTTTGACGGCATCAACCAAGTCTTTTTTCAAGATCTGATTCTCATCGTCGAGCTCCTGGGTATGCTTGGATTACTCGATGATGCTCTTTGCCTTGGCAATGGTCTTTGTAATACGGAGCAAATACAACTTTGTGAGAATCCATATGAAATGGTTACAAGTGATAGATTAGGGAGTTGTTGGAGGAAAACAGATGCTTGCTATTTGTGATCTGTTCCTTCAAAAAGACTGGTTTACCCTTTTCAATATCCAGTGCTTCCTGTAGCTTGGCATATTTTTCCTTGGCAGCCTTCCTCTAGGTATTCTCATTCTGCAAAGAGAAGAGTGCTTAGTTTCTCTAGAGAATCTAGTTGGAGCTTATCAGTTTCAACTAGAAGCTCAGAGGCTACAGTATCAGATTTTAATTCATGTGTGTTCTCTCTTAGAGTATCTAGCCGAAATTAATCATTCTAACTAGAAACTCGGGGGCTACACTATCAAGTTCTACACTTAGTTCTTATTTGGAGCACTCAAGCCAATAACTATTGGTTTTGTGCCTAAAAGCTCGAGGCTACAGTGGGATATACTGTAACGTAAAATGTAAAGATCGAAGACTTACAATAGCAATAAACTTTGAGATTGCTGGCCAAATTGGAATATGCATTGTGGAAGGTCCGGGCATTGTTATAAATAGCATATGCCCGTTGAATAAAATCATCTAGGCACAATGTCAGGAGTTAGAGGCAAAGTAGATGTAGAAGCTCGAGGCATGGATGAAGCCCTAGATGTCTCCTGCGTAATAATAACAATTGATGGCGTAGTGGCTCCCGGCTTGGCTATTGCTGCTGCTGCTCCCTCCATCAGTTGCTTCCCTTTCTCAGTGGCATCCTTAGCCGGAGTTTCAGCCACTTTGGAGGAGGCTCTCTCCTGCGTTGCCTAGCCGCTGGGAGCAAGGTCCATGCCGACAGAGCCTGAGACATCTGGGGTTGGATTGATGTATATCTCCATGACAGAGGTCTTAGGAATGACGGAGGATGAGGTTCTAGTGGAGCCTATCACAGGCTTGGCAGCGGGAGTTGGGGGAGAAACGGCGGGCGATGACTTGGTCAACATATCACGAATATTTTTGGAACCTTCAATATCTTTGGAGGTTCGCTTTAAACTACTACCATATCTGTTCCTGCAATGTACAAAGTATAAGTACAGGGATTGAGTAGGTGCAAAGCAAAGTCGAAGAATGAATATACTATTGGAAATATGCCCTAGAGACAAATAGTAATAAGGACTATTATCATATTTCATATAGTTTATGATTAAGTTTTATATCATGCTATAACTGTATTGAGTGGAAACATCAATACACATGTGATATACAAACAACCAGGGGTTCCTAGTGAAACTCTAGTCACTAGTTCATTGGTCAATAGATGATCAAGTTTCCTGATCATGTGGCATTTATGCTAGTTGGAAATGGAGTCAACTCATTCTGAGAATGAGATGATGAACCAATACCCAACCTAAACATCGTGACCCGATCATGTCATGAAGTTCAAGTTACGATGATTAGAAATGGATCCTCGTAGACTATTCCTTAGACCATGAGGCTATATCAATCACTGTCTCCTGAGAGTGCTTAGATAGCATCAAGCGCCACTTGGAGGAAACCGTAGAGGCAATATATTTCAAGAGCAGGATTTGTCTGTCCATGTGACGGGAAGATACTCAAGGGCCCACTTAGAGAGGTTATATCCAATAGATGTGCAGCGTGTGATTTGATCACGTGGATATCACTTGTCAGAATGAGTCAAGTAGCATTGTTCGGTAACAAGCTTGAACACGACATGGTGATGTCATTGATTAGATCTCGGACAATGCAAGTATCGAGAGACAAAGGGGATAAGACACGACTGTCCCAGTTCAAACGAAAAAGATCTTCGTGGAACGCACAAGGGTCACATGGCCATCCAGGTCCCTCTGTCGATCATTGGTGCGGGAGTGTGCCGACCATGTCTGGAGTGTTCCCGAACCGTGGGGTATCATGCTTAAGGGCTTGATGATGCTTAGAGAGTGTTTATAGTATCGGTAGAATCATCGAAGAATAGTAGAGAGAAAACCGGAAGGGTTTTGGTAAGTCCGAAGGATGTCTGGAGTGGAGGTGGAAGTGTTCCATAGCCACAGAGGTTGAATAATATGTGAATGAATGTTAAATATTGATTTAATCATTTATTCATAATTATTTAATAAAGCAAAAATCAATTTAAAAGGTCAAAAGGCTTAATGGGCCAATTCCCGGAGGGGAGAGGGCCCATTAGGGAAAGGTAAGAGGATGAAGGGGCCAAGGGGGTGGCCGGTGGCCCTATTGGGCCAGCCCCCCATGTGGGGCCATGAGGGGGTGGCCGGCGGTGCCTCCGCCCCCACCTCTTCTCTCCTTTAGTCCCACCCCGGGACTTTGTGGGAGGTAGTACCTCCCCTCCCCCTATATATAGTGGGGGTATTTGGCCAGATAAATACACCCAATAATCAATAAAGGTCTTCTCACTTTTGGGAGGACCTCCAATTGATATTTTCTCTCTGTCTCTCTCCCTCTCGTGACCGTGGTCCCAAGTTCGGACTGTGCGAACGAGAGAAATCTTCACCGCGGAGCGCCGTCGCGCTGCGGGATTCGGATCCAAGAGCTCTACTTCCGCAACTACTGCTGGATCGGGGAAGCGGGAGTCATCGTCAGGCACCGGACGTGTGTAACACCCCGCGAGGTGTCGCACTTGAGGTACTCAAGTCGTTGGAGCCAAGGGAGTGCGAGGACTTCATCACGACCTTGAGGTCGGCTTCGGCTCGTCTACATCAACCATGCTCTCCTGAGCGTTGACAACGCTTTTTGGTCTTCAAGGGTAAGTTTGCGAAAAGCCCCTCCTGTTACTGTATTACTAATAGATAGATCCTGGTAGCTTCAGGGGTTCAGGGGCGTAGGGTAAAAATTTACTGTTTTCATACGCGGAACCCCAATAGTGGTATCCGAGCTAGATCTATGCGTAGTAATGCTAGTACGGGTAGAACACACGAGATGTAGCGTGTGGGCGTTGATCTTTTAGTTGTTACCCTCCCACGTGTACTTGTCTATACCGCTGTAATGCTTGATGAAGCGGCCCCCAACCGACTTTACGCGTTCATTCGTGAGACTAGTCCACGCTTGACATACGGCTTGTACCGTATAAAGTGGCTTAGGGGGTGTCTGTCTCTCTCGCATTAGTTGGTATACCATTTGCAACGGACGGCCCCGAAAGGGGTGTAGTAGAGACAACTACTTGATCAGTGTTGTGCTGAAAGTTCGTAGGTAAGAACATTTCTTCTGCAAAAGCCCATTCAGCCACGTAAAACATGCAAAGATAAAGTAGAGGCGTCTAACTTTGTTTTGCAGGGGGGAGTTGCTTTGTGATATGTTTGTGGCATAGGTAAAGTGATTACCTTATGTTACGTAGTAGTAGATATTCACGGAGGTGACGGACTACCATGCCGGAATGACACCGGTACCCTGGTGTCTACGGCGTCGGAACTCTGGCGCTGGAATCCGGTGACGACGGATGGAGATCACGACATGAAGGACCATATCACATCGCATTTACATTCAATGTTATTGTTTGTATATCTTATTGTGTGCTAGTATTAGATACTCGACGGTAGACTAATAAGATGATCCCTGTTAAACTACCAACGATTGTGTTCCCCCTTAGTGTGCACCACCAAAAAAGTTCTTCGGTATGAGGCGATCCATGGTACATGCATGGGTGTCAGACATATGTACGTTCGCATACAGTGGGTGTAAGCCATGTTGCATAATGGATACACTAAGGTTGAGTTGGCGAGCCTAGCATGTGCAGACATGGACTCGAAACATAGATGGTCAAAAGATCGAGCACGAGTCGCATGAATGATGTGACCGACGCTTAGCGTCCACCCTTGAACCCACATTGATGGCCGTGACGATCGGGGGGATGTGGTTGATAGGGGTCGTGTTATCACTAGGAACCCTTATGGGGATAGGTGTTTCTGAGTGGAGTGATTATTAACTCATTTAATTATAAACTTAGTCTAAATTCCTTTTGCAATTATAAATGTAGAGATGGCTCACCATGAAACTTACTTTGTCATTGAGGAATGGGTAAAGGGTGAGAAACTTAGACTTGATGGATCCAACTGCCCTAGTTGGCTTGTGCGCCTGAATGATCTCCTTACTAGGAATCATGTGGTAGACTACATACGCCGCACGATGGATTTGACTGAGCCAGACCACTATGAGACTCCACAAGAGCTGGCAGACCGCTACTATCGTCAAGAGATGTCCACCTACATTCAGATAATAATGCGTTACGGTATGCTGGATGAACTCCATCCGCTCATGGGTGATCTTGATCCATATTCAATGGTGGAACAGCTGAGAGCAGAGTTCATAGGCCATGTGCGCATGTGGAAGCATGAGCTGCTTGGAGAGTTCCTTTCCATCCAGATGGAGGAGCATACATGTCTGAAGGGTCACTTGGAGCGCATGCTTGATGCACACGTGAGACTGGTTCACTTCGTGGATTACTGCATGGATGATCCGTTGCGATAGGCGTACTGCTTCGATCGTTGCCTCCCAGCTACGCAGGACATGTCCAGAGTAGCATCATGAGTGGTGATACGGAAACATTGGATTTCCAAGAGTTCATATTATGTTCCAGGAACGTAAAGGTTGAACCAATCACCGGAGAGGTCATCGATGACAAAGGTATATATTTGATATACAATTTTACAAATGTTATAATCTTGCAAACAAATTTGCAGTGTTAAGTATATTTGTTATTTGATCTCTTTTGCTGGAAATAGGTCCTTCTGCATGAGAGGTGCTTGCTGGAGAGGAGGTGACGTTGCGTGTTGATGGCGATCATGACAATGATGGCCAACGACACTCTTCCTCGACATTTATCATTTAGTTTATGTTTTGGATAGTTATTGTAATCAAAAGATTGTGAACTTCTTTAGTGTGTCTCATACTTTGTGAGACGGTTATTCATATGAGTTTGTAACAAACAGTTGTTCTACTTTTATGAATGATTTCTATCTGTGTTCATATCTTGTTTGATTACTTGAGAATTATCCTTGTTGTTTGAAACTAATTGATAATGCATGAACATTTGTAAAATATTGAAATGCCTTAAAATACCCAACTTAAATGATATTCATTAACGAATGAAAAACATTGTTTAAATTCAAAGTTATGATGATAATATGTGAAAGGCATTCGATTTCTTGTCACATATAAATCATGCCTAAGTTCGACAAAAATAACTTGAACACCGTGTATTACTTGAATACAAAGTGTTTAATAAATTGTTAAAAGTAAATACATATTCAATGTATTGTATTTTAACAAAAAGGTAATTATCATTATACGATTGTTTAAAAGTGTAAAGTAGTTTACCAAAGGAAACATGAATGCGAAACTATTTGATTTGATCAAAGTGTTTCATTAACAAAGGGTATAATTATAAAAGAGAATCTAATTACTATGATTTGATCAATAGTAATGAAATTCGACTTTATAAGAATGGCATAAAAGAAATTGTGAAATGCAAAGTATTTTGAAATGTCAAAATGCAAAGCATCACAATATGATATTATATATCAAAGTGGGTGAATAGATGGCACCAAATAAATCGTTGTAGTATAGATGTAGAGACCATTAGTTAGAAATAGTTAGAACTCAATTAGAATATATAGTGAACCATTTGAATTCGTGAAAGCAGCTCCATATCTGGTATGGATCATCGTAATAGTTTTGGGGTTATTCAATATAACCAAAACAATAGCGAATAAGTCCTTGTAGAGTATTCATTAGAAACTTTGAATACGAAATCCATAGGTGAAACCAAAAGAGAAGCAAAACTTGTATTGCTTGGTTTTTGGTACATTTTCGAGAAAATTTGCATGATATTTATTGGTTATGGAGCAATTGGAAGATAGTGAAAAGCACGATGAGGATTCAAATCCATGCATCAGAGCGTTGAGAAGCGCAACGGACAATGTTCCTGAATGATTCTCTTCACAAAAGGAAAGAATCAATGATAATGATCATTGTGTTTTCCCCACTAGTGTTATTCACTACATGAAGTAGGATTCAAATTGTAACCCATATCTTGTATCGAGACATTTGTGAATCATCTATCATGATTCTTGGAATATGACATACCTACGAACTACTAAGGAAATAATGGCAAACTAGAATTATGAGAAATCCTAGAAACAAAATTCCCTTGAGATTAGAAAGCAATTCATTACCGAATCTCACAAGTAAAAAGGGGTTACTTGAATTTTCCCAAATGACTGCAAAGCCATAGTGGAAAAGGGGGTGAATGACGAAAGCATAGTTTGTCAAGTATTGGACAAATTCAAATGAATTTGATTCATGTGTGCTTAATGTCTAGTGGATTTAAAACTAGTAAAAGTACTAGTGTCTCATAGTAAATCTCTCACTTTGATATTTGATCAAAGTTTTCGAAATTGTTTAAAATAGTGAGTAGATGTGCAATTTGCATGAAATTGAGTGGGAGCTATGAAAGTCTTCCTAAAACAATATGTGAATGACAGATTTTTGAGTGGGAGCAATATAAGTCTCAAATTCAAATATGTAGGAACATAATTTGAGTAAGTGTAGTGACTCATACCCAAATATGTTAGAAACATATTTTGAGTGGGAGCTTATAGGAGTGATTCTTAAGTGTGTTAAGAATAAAAGCGCAAGTACCAACTAATAATGATTTATGAGGTGTAGAAGTTGATAATAAGTGTATTATGATATTATGTAGTATTCCTTAAGGGATTATGAAAAGGGTTTCAGAATAGAAGTTAATTAAGGAAATGGTCCTTAATAACTCAAGTTAGGAATAGCATTAAGTTTAACATCAATGGTTGAAAGAAACAAAAGGATGATCATCATCCACTATGTTGAGACATAGGTTCTATTTTAGAAAACCATGGTGATAACTTAACATAATATATGATCCAATAAAGAATGTTTGAAAGTGATTAAGTTTGAATCACGGAACGTTGAGCTAAGTTTGTCCGCAGTGTCTAATAGAGAACTGTAGACATGTTTTCCAAATCCATAAAGGATGACATATCCTAAAACATAAAGAGTTATGTTATAAGGGAATGTGTTGGAAACTCCCGTAAATACCGATTGAAGTCAAGTAGGAAGCGAGGTGAACAAAACATCGAAAGTTGCATAGAGTGCACTAGTGTTTCCATGGTTGCATTTATAATAATAGATAATGGTACCATCTAAAGTGTTGTATAATGTTATGGCGGGGCTAGTTCCCTTTTAACATAGAATGATGTGTCCCAGGGCACAGTGCCCATGAGAAAGCCCTCGAGGTTGATCTGAAGTCACTGTAGGCTCCTGGAATCAGGTCTCGTTCTGCTGCCATAGCGACGATGCATACACACAGATGTTATCATGTGATGATAAAGTATTAATGTCAATCAAGGTGACATTAGTAAGTTGAAAAGGATTTGGGACTGTAAAGTACAAACCCAAGACTCAACCTCTTCCATGAGCAAGCATGTTCAGGGTACCGAATATATGGTGCCAATGATTAAAGAACAAATGCAACTGGTGTATTTGTACTCTAGTGCAAGTGGGAGACTGTTGGAAATATGCCCTAGAGAAAAATAGTAATAAGGACTATTATCATATTTCATATAGATTAAGTTTTATATCATGCTATGACTGTATTGAGTGGAAAGATCAATACACGATATACAAACAACCAGGGGTTCCCAGTGAAACTCTAGTCACTGGTTCATTGGTCAACAAATGATCAAGTTTCCTGATCATGTGGCATTTATGCCAGCTGGAAATGGAGTCAACTCATTCCGGGAATGAGATGATGAACCAATACCCAATCTAAACATCGTGACCCGATCATGTCATGAAGTTCAAGTTATGATGATTAGAAATGGATCCTCGTACACTATTCCTTAGACCGTGAGGCTATATCAATCGCTGTCTCCCGAGAGTGCTTAGATCGCATCAAGCGCCACTTGGTAATACAGTGGTTATAAAGGTGTGTTCAGGTACTCGGAGGAAACCGTAGAGGCAATATATGTCAAGAGTGGGATTTGTCCGTCCATGTGACGGGGAGATACTCAAAGGCCCACTCGGAGAGGTTATATCCAGTAGCTACACAACATGTGATTTGATCACGGGGATATCACTTGTCAGAATGAGTCAAGTAGAGCATTGTTCGGTAATGAGATTGAACACGACATGGTGATGTCATTGATCAGATCTAGGGCAATGCAAGTATCAAGAGACAAAGGAAATAAGACACGACTGTCCCGGTTCAAACAACGAAAGATCTTCGTGGAACACACAGGGGTCACATGGCCATCCAGGCCCCTCTGTCGATCATTGGTACGAGAGTGTACCGACCATGTCTAGAGTGTTCCCGAATCGTGGGGTATCACGCTTAAGGGCTTGATGATGCTTAGAGAGTGTTTATAGGATCGGTAGAATCGCCGAAGAATAGTAGAGAGAAAACCGAAAGGGTTTCGGTAAGTCCAGAGGATGTCCGGAGTGGAGCTGGAAGTGTTCCATAGCCATGGAGGTTGAATAATATGTGAATGAATGTTAAATATTGATTTAATCATTTATTCACAATTATTTAATAAAAATAAAATCAATTTAAAAGGTTAAAAGGCTTAATGGGCCAATTCCCGGAGGGGAGCGGGACCATTAGGGAAAGGTAAGAGGAGGAAGGGGCCAAGGGGGTGGCCGACAGCGCCTCCCCCCACCTCTTCTCTCCTTTAGTCCCACCCGAGACTTTGAGGGAGGTACTACCTCCCCTCCCCCTATATATAGTGGGGGTATTTGGCCAGATAAATACACCCAATAATCAATAAAGGTCTTCTCACTTTTGGGTGGACCTCCAATTGATATTTTCTCTCTCTCCCTCTCCCTCTCATGACCGTGGTCCCAAGTTCGGACTGCACGAACGAGAGACATCTTCACCGTGGAGCGCCGTCACACTGCGGGATTCGGATCCAAGAGCTATACTTCCACAACTGCAGCTGGATCGGGGAAGCGGGAGTCATCGTCAGGCACCAGACGTGTGTAACTCCCCGCGAGGTGTCGCACTTGAGGCACTCAATTCATTGGAGCGAAGGGAGCACAAGGACTTCATCACGACCTTGAGGTCGGCTTCGGCTCATCTACATCAACCATGCTCTCCTGAGCGTTGACAACGCTTTTCGGTCTTCAAGGGTAAGTTGTTAAGGGAGCCACGACGCAACCTTCTGT
Source organism: Avena eriantha (assembly GCA_910589775.1). Taxonomy (NCBI): domain Eukaryota; kingdom Viridiplantae; phylum Streptophyta; class Magnoliopsida; order Poales; family Poaceae; genus Avena; species Avena eriantha. The sequence continues at coordinate 159,761,521 of OU342741.1, read as the reverse complement.
GTGGGGGTGGAATATCCCCCGAATAATCCAAGTCTGGGGCGGAGTTTTATCCTCGGATGGATAATCCGGCCCTCACTTGGGCCAGATAATCCGGCCATGGACTTCACCAATGGCTCTGTTTAGGCAGGGGGTATAAAAGCCCCAATCACCCCTCCTGTCAGATCCCTTGATTCATTCGAAAAAGTTCTGGTCTGTTGCAAAAGCTCTCATTTAAGGTCTCCCATTCAACCACCCGAAGGCTCTGATCTTTAGGGAATCGAAGGAGGAGACTTCATTCATCAACATCACGAATCAAGCGCTTCATCTCCTCTCCATTCACTTGGAGATTTCTCAATCTAGTATTTTTGTTAATATCTAGATCTTGTGTTTTGACTTTGATAATATTTGTTCTTGTGGCAGCTTGTTGTCATTACGGGAGCCTCCAATTCGGTTGTGGAGTTGTGCCCTACTAGTTGTGTAAAGGCATCGGTTCCCACCTCGAAGGGTACCAATAGTGGAAAGGTGGATCAGGCCTTTGGTGGCGAGATCCATCGGAGAACAGGGTGAGGCCTATTGTGGTGTGGTGGTCTTAGTACCGCCCACCCCTCCAACGCAGATGTACTTCCCTTAACAAGGAAGGAACTGCGGTAAAACAAATCATGTGTCTCCGTGTGCTTCACTACGATTTCCTCGTTCCTCACTCTTACTCGCCTTTACTCGCTAGTAGTTAGGTCTGCATATAGGGAAATTCTTCGTAGTTGCATATCTAGAGAATTTACCTTTTGTGTCAAGCCTAAAATTGAAAAAGCATTAAAATTTGAAGTATCACCCAACTTCGTTCTCGCCTTTACTTCATTGACTTTATTGCCGAACTTGAGTTGTTGATGATGGTTTCTTGAGCAGAAAGTGATGTTGACGTCGTCTTCAATGGCATAGAACCTAGCAAGGGTTAAGAAGGTATGGTTGAGTACGAGCGTGCTCAGCAAGTTCACTAAAAAGGAGTGTATGATGCACTATCTCTACAGCCACAGACCATAGGTCGTAGACAATGCAGGTTTTCGTAAACAATTCTTCAAAGGTTGCTTTTATTCTGAAAGCTATGTCCGACAGCCTTCATAGGTTGACCAGAACTTAATGGAGTTCCTTTCCTGCCGCGTTCGTAGCTCCTTCCCGGAATAGGGAGTAACATGTCACAATTCTTACACTCTGCAGAGGTACGTCACTTTTCCCACAAGAGACCATAAGCTTTGTTGCACAACCGGGAGTATGTCCCCGTTCAAACTTCCTTGGTTTGAGGCCCAACTTAAGATCCAAGCCAATCGCTGCCCTCTCCGCGATCCCATATGTATGCACGATCCTCCGGGGTTGACAACACCTCCGTTAAGCCGCCAACTAGGGCAAGCTATAACCATGGGAGTTCCCAAAGACTCTATAAGCAGCTCTGACTGGCGGTCACCATCAGCTATGGTGAACTCCAACCCAGATAGCTATGCACAGATAACCTAGACACCTAGCTCGTGGGGAACTAAGGGGTCCCACCCATGTGCTGGATTCTCTAGAACTCCACGAGAAATCAACAGCCTCACGATAAGGTCATCTTGCCTCCATATGAAAGGGAGAAGATACAACTGACTTCTCTGTCCCATTCCAAATCTCATGGTTGACGCGTAATATACGGCGCTAGAATCACTGGAGACATTGGTTGTTAAGTCCTATATATTATGTTCCTTTACCACTGGAACTGTATTAGTAGATTATTACCATCTAGTAAATAATCAATAATCATATTATTAAGAAAATAGTGTTTTCTAACCTTTTTGAAATGCAGGTGATGACACAGTTGAGTTACAAGCATAGAAAATAATCAAAGGACATGAGCAAGTTGTGAACTTGCCTTTTGTGATTGCAAGATTATGCACTCACGGTCTTCAAGACAATAGAAGATCCAAATTCTGTAAATAGCATCATTGGTCCAGTAAGGACTAATGTTTAAAGAAGCAAAATGCAATGATGCATAAGTAATGTAATGCAATTTGAGAAACGCGAATCCTCAGAATTGTCGCATCTGATCTAGGGTTTGGAGTTTGTGATGAGTTCTTAGGAATGTGTTAAATTTTTAGCTCAGCTTCACACTTGTGCTTCTTATTAAGGTTTGTGAGAGGATGTGTGAAATAATAAGTAGATACAATAAGTAATATCCAATAGTAAAGCACTCAAATGGTATGGTATCTGAAATACTTCTTTAACAAGATTAAGATTCCTTTAGAGTTTTTAAATAGGTGATCAAGGATTACTTTTAATGTTTCTTAAAAGAATAACCTTTGAGGAAAGATTATTTTTATAAAGTAAAAAGTATTTAAACTTAAAGCTAACACTTGAAGGTTTTTTATTAGCTAAGATTATTAAATAATAAAACATTACTACATTAAATAATCATAGTATAAGTTAATAGTATTCTTGTGATGAACAATATACTCTTTTAGTTGATTTTATAATTGGTAAAATCTTATTAGGAGAATTAAAATATTCTTAATTTGAGACGATAGCTTTAGTAGATATACTTTAAAATGGTTTGACCTATTTTAACTTCACTTAAACATTAATTGACTTGTTATTATATATTTTTATACTTTGAACAAATAATACGAAAGACATTAGCAAAGGTTTATATATTTTTCAGAAATTAAAATAAAAGAAAAGGGTTTAAATAAAATTTATTAGACCTCTACCTTTTATTTTACTTCAAAAGTATGAGTTGATATTTTTAGTGTGTAGATTTTATTTTTGTGATAATTTTAGTATATTACAAGTATTTTTGTGAATTTTAAATAATAAGATATGATTTTTATAAGTTTATTCACTTTATAAATACTAAATAAATAATAAATATTGGTTAAGTGATACAAAAATAATTTAAACAAGTTTGTAAATGTAAATTTTGTTTTTATAAGAATTTTAGTATATTATTTATATTTTTCTTATTTACTAATATTAAAATATGAATTTTTTAAAGTATTATTATTTGTAAAATCTTTATAAAATAATTATTATTTAAATAGTTAACACAATAATATTTGTTAATAAAGTTTAATTTATAGATTTTATTTTTCTTAACATTTTGATATATAATATGTATTTTTCTGAATTATAAAACAAAAGATATAGAATTAACAAGATTTAATCTTTATATTAAATTTCTAGAATTATATTTATATTAAACTTATTTGGTTTTATTTATTTTCTAAACAGATAATACTTTTTATACTACACTAAACCTAGCCACAGATACTGACTAATGGGCCCGTGGCCACGTCATCTGCCACACGAGATAAAGACCAATTTACACCCGATTGAATCTACCCCAGAGTCATAGACAAGTGGGGCTATTGCCACGTTGGCTACCACGAGGGCAGAGACTAGTCAAACTAGTAGAGGTGGCTAGGTGGTGACGAGGATCTAACGTCACTGTGACGTCATGTCGCTGGAGACGGTCAGACGACAAACGGTGGCAGTGTTTGAGAGGGTTTTGGCAGGCGTAGTTGGGGTGGTTCGAACGAGGAGAATGAGACGAACCAACTGGTGGTGGCTCCGCTATGATATGGTCACTGGATCAATGTCACCTATGAGGACTAATGGCGGTGAACGGCGGTGCTCGATGCAATGGCGATACATCACGTGAGGAAAGGATCTAAGAGGTGATGGGGATTCAGTAGCTTACCCTTGACGCGCTAGTGGCCTCAGATGAAGCAGGGGAGGATGGAGACGATGACACATTCTCGGCGACTCGGTCGGAGCCAATGAAGATAATGACATTGTACTCGATTACGACTGGGCGCGGCCGATTCCTTCTGCGAGAAGAACCAGGACAACACGGCAGTTCCGCCAGTGGCTTCAGATGTGCGAGAGGATGCCGGAGATGGCGGCTCCTCAGAGCTCCAACGAGCAAGGGTTAGGATACAGAGAGCATGGGCGAGAGGGGAAATGAGGATGAGGATGTCGCGGTGTCGATCTTATCCTCGGCTAGGGCGGCGGCGAGAACCTGGGCGGTTAGATCCTGCTGACACCGGCAACGCGCATCCAGCGGCGGCGCAGACCTCCAGCGAGGTGCTTGTTGTCGTCGCGGGTGACGACGACGCCATTTTTGGGAAAACCCCCTAATGTTTCTACGAATTAACCTGCGGTCCTTCTCGGGTCCCACGTGATAGTGAGAGAGATAAAGGTGGATGGGCTTGTACTAGGCCTTTGCAAAGCATGCGGATTTCTACTCATGTTGCTCGCTAGCGACACTTAGCAGATGGGATGCGGGCCAAGCTAGTCTGTTGGCTTGGCCAAGTCTTTTTTCTTTCTATTTTCTTTTTCTATTTTCTATTTTGATTTCAGGGTTGTATTTTTTACAAAACCAATTCAAATATGAATTTCCATAAGGACTCAAGTATCTAGAATTTTATAAGACATGGATATTATGATAAAGGTTAATTATAACCAATTTCTCTACATTTCTTGTGATGTATACAAAATATGTTATTATATGCAAGGTTCTTTTATTCAATAAGGTAAATATAATTTAGGGTTTTAGGAATCGATTTCTTAGAATAAGTTTTCATAGAAATAATTCTGTCCTTACTTAATAATATTTATGGTACTAGTTTGAGATGATTATTGATGTATATGGAATCTTGTTTCTACTTATCTTTATGAAAGATTTATCTATATACATAATAAAGTATTAATCTTTGTGGTTCATGATGGGGTGATATAGGTTTTGAAAGGTTTTAATAACCATATTCAATTATAGATAGGTACAAGGGCCAAGATTTAGGGATACTACTTTTAAATCTATGAGTGGTTTGATATCTCCACATAGAGTGAGATATTGGAATTACTTAGTAATATGATCCTGATGATTCTATCATTCTAGGTTTCTATTAGGGTTTAAGACAATTAGGTAGACAGGACTTCTTGAACACTCATATGGTTCTCTAATTACCTCTTGGAAACCTTAGTTGTCCAAGAGGTATTGTTCAATAGTTACCTAGGAATAGGAAACGGTTTCACTATCCATTTGATTCTAGGGTCTTGAATAATACAGTAGACATGATCTTGGTTAAAGCTTCTAAAGAATCCTTACCTTAATACCTCCCTAAGCTTACCTTTAGATAAGGAATTCCTTTCCTAAATAGACTCTATAAATCTCTCTTATCTTATCCACAAAGATCACATCTTCCTGAATAAGACAATCATCTGACTCCACCATATCCATCATCATATGATGACATGGTCATGTCATTTCAACATTACTCCATTCTGAATCCTAGTATATAACTCTTCTTCAACACCTAAGCATCTATTCCCAAGTGACTTGAGAATAATGACCACCATCATTTGATCATACAAAGCTTAGGCTTCTAATTGTTTGATCAAGATCTATACTCAACTAAGTAGTAAACTTGTATTAGTCTCTCTATAGACTTATCTTGTTAAGCAAGCTTATTCTAAGTCTATATCCACTTGTCCTAACAATATTGTTATCTAATGTACTAATACTACTAGCCTTCTCATAGCTCCTCAATTACTAGCTCAACTCTTGGTTTTAGGTACTGCTTCTAGTTAACTCATGAGTGAGTTAACTCCTCCATCATCAAATGGTTTGATCTCCACTAAGGATCACATTCCATTGATGATTGTACACTCAACCATAACTAGTTCTTCCTTCAGATTAATTTACTTAAGGTATCTGGAAGGTTAATATAACAGGTCACTAAGTTCTAGGTCAAGGATTGATCACTCAATACTATTGATCAATTGACACTAGGACTTGGTTAAATAGGTTTGTCATCTATTAAAATGATAACAAAGATATATGATGGATGGTCTAGGCTTGACTTCCATTATACTCCCTTTGTGATAAGAATTGATATTTATGAACTACCATGATACCCATGGTAGGTATCACTATGGCAATCGAGTATATCAAGACTTAGTTATAAAGTTTCTTTCCTTAAGTGATGTACTTAACTTGTTATTCAAGGTTTATGGTAGACAATACCTTGATATCATCTTTAGAACATTAAGTATTCATCTTTGAGTTGTGGTATGAAATACCATGTAATGATCTCTAGAAGATCTAGTACTCCTTATTAAGTAGTGTGTTGTAACTTAGTTTTATCACATCTGATCTAACCTTAGATCAAATTATATTACCCAACAATAAGATTTTAGCAAAGGTCATATTGAAACTTATCGCATCCAACTTGATGATCTACTTTAGTTCCACCAAGTTAAGAGAAGTTTCAATCACTTTGACAAGTTTTATTAAAAAGCGTGAAAATTATTCGGATTTTCTATGCATGAATGCAATGCACATACCTGTGTTCAGTTTATTTCTAAGCTCTAATGCTGGGGTGTTACAGACTCTCCCCTTAATATAAACTTTGTCCCCAAAGTTCGTACTCTCTTACGTTTTGGAATGAGGTATTGACTTGTATTGATCACACCATTATCCAAATCCATATTGATCATAATTGGGGATAATTGTGATATCCCGTATCCAAATCTTTTTTCCTTGAATCATCTTCATACTTGGCAACTTCGAACTATCATTCCTAATTTATCCTATGGTTTCCGTTACGAAAATCCCTTGGATTATGTCCTTAAAGTTTTACTTAGGATTGGTTTGGACATATTTCGTTAATTCCGATCTGTTTTTTTCCTTTTACTCTACACCGATCTATTTTGGAATACTCTCTTTACAATAAAGGATAACTTACCATATGTTTGGGTCATTCATCCGGTCATACTCTAGAGAGTACTCTAATACATATGATTTCTTATTGATCTTTGTCTAGCTTATAACCTTATGAGAATAAGGCTTAATCTCATCATAAATTTGTACTTCTTCAACCTTTAGTCAGAAAGTTAGACAACCACACTTCAGTGTTTATTGTTTACTCTCCCCTTGGGATTTCCTAATGGTCTCTAAACTTCATGTATAATACCCATCAACTCGATAGTAAGGATATTGATCTTTGTCTAGCTTATACTTTATCTCTATAAGGCTTCACGAAATAATTTGCGGTACACCCACACGGTTGTGGATCTCCGTAATGAATCTTCCGACAGTATTTGTCTTACTTCTAACCTTTTGGACATTTTCGCTTTAGTAAGTCTGATCTTACGAAGCGTCTCGAAAGCCGTTTCGCTTAACTTCTATACTCCTTAGGTCTAACTTAACTTAGGCCAAGTTTTATACTCTTTAGATTACACATATATGAATTACTTCACTACACTGTTAGGATACCAGCTATGGATACCAGCTAATACCAGCTGTGGATACCAACTATGAATACTAGCTGCGGATCCTCCTGGGTGTATGGATTACCCTACCGTTTTTAACTTCTTACTAGCATCCTCTCTGAGTTTGTCAGAGCTTGAATATCAGCTACGGTTTCCAAACTTCTTGTTTGCACTGATTCATGATACTTCCATGAACCAGGTACAACTACTTCATTAGCTTCTTAGCAACATCATCTATCTTAAGTGAACTTAAGTTCATTCCTTCATGTTGCTCTACACCTTTGCTGTACTAATATTCCCTCTTGTTGCCAACTCAAAATAAGTTGGAATTGATCCATTCTTCAAAATAGTGTTGCTACTCCTTATATTTGGCTTCCTTCTTCATGCAAGTCTTCATCTTGATCTTCGAAACTCATCACTCCCTTACACGAATTCCCTTTTCTATCTAGGTCTATAACATCAAGTAATAACTTGATGATGCAACATGCATTTGCACATCAAGTCAAACTTCATGCACAGATCTAGTCAATCAAGAAGATGCAATAAAAACCAAAAATCCAAATGTGGTACATATAACACACATCATTCTAAGCCCGGAATATAATAGTTGAGTATAATACCTCTAGAATTCAGGCTTAGCTGTGTAGTATATGACACCTCCTAATATAGGTTTACCTCGTGATACTTAGAACTTAGGGTTTAAACTACTCTTTGTCTCGATATCTACCCAAATTGCTCATGTGCAACAGGATAATTTTGAGCAAAGTGGTCGCACTTTGGTTCTAACTAACCTCTTACCTTTCTTTCGAGACTACTAAAGACTACCAAATTTCCATTCTATCATAAACTATCCTCACATGATCTCTCAAAACTACTTACAAAATTGTAGTTACTACCTTAATCCCAAAATTATCGTAATATTATAATATCTATGACTTCTATCATAGACCTGCACTGTTCTTTACTTACTGTTATTACCAGACTTTTTACTAAGTACTTGTCCTAAGTACAAACTTATCATGGCCTTGGAGCTATTCTCACCACGAACTTGTTAAGATTACATAGTCATCATGATTAAAGAGCTAATCTCACCATGACGACTCTTCTTCTTAGCTTACTATCCATGATTCTTAACAAAATTCTATTCCATCACATGGAATTCTCAAGTGAATCTCACATGATTTACTTCCAATTGTATTTATACATACTCTGATGGTCTAACTTAATTGGTATGGTGGTATCAACTAGTGATAAATTCTGCTACTTCACAGGGATTCTAAATATAGACTTCATCACTAATACTACTCCACATGGTATACTAATCTTAGTCCTAATCTTCTTTGATATTTCAACTACTATAGATATCTTAATGGTGTTATACCTATTTAGAGCTACACTCAGATGACAATTCTCTAGAGAATACATATAACTACTCCTTAAGAAAGATGATAAGAACATCCAACTTAAGTGTGACAAGGTTTATCCTCAAGTGGATATCCATCACAAGTCTTGGTTTAGATAAGATGGCTTCTATAGTCACTATCCAACCTACAGATCTTCCTAAAAGGGTTTGAATCCTAAGGTCAAAGCATATGCTCTGATACCAGCTGCGGTGACCCAGCATACCACTGCATGATGTAGTACACTATAGTCGTTGACATAACACCAATGAAATACCGTTCACTAGTATTACATCCCTCAGAAGGGTACAAATGAAACACAGTAGGTCCAAGACATGACTATAGATTTGATACATTGCAAATGTATCTATAATTTTTGATGTTCCATGCTTGGTTTTATCCACTTTCTTGTGTTTTGTCCACACTTTGGAGTACTTTTCATATGATTTCTTGGACTAACCTATTAACAAGAGCCACAGTGCTAGTTGCCTGTTTTCTGCTGTTTTTTGTTCCAGGAAAGTCAGAAAATGAATATTCTCGTAATTGGACGGGACAAAAGCCAAAGTGCCTATTTTTCCGGAAGTCATGAGATGCCAGAATACGAGATGGAGAAGGGCTGGGTCCGGCCACATCACCTGGCCGCGCGGCTAGGCCTGGCCCACGCCAGGGGGTGGTCTGGCCGACCCTAGCACCCCCTCGGCCTCTCCTTCCGCCTATAAGATGCCCTCGGGACGAAAACCCTAAGTACCCGATCAAAAATCTACGAAAGAGTCTGTAGTCGCCGCCATCTCCATCCCTAGATCGGGAGGGATCTGAAGCTCTTCCCGGCACCCTGCCAGAGAGGGGAATTCACCCTGGAGGCCTTCTTCATCACCATGCAAGCCTCCGGTGTGATGCGTGAGTAGTTCATCCTTGGACTACGGATCCATGTAGTAGCTAGATGGCTGGTTTCTCCTCCTTTGTGCTTTCATGTTTAGATCTTGTGAGCTCCGTTCATGATCAAGATCATCTATTTGTAATTCATACATGTTGTGTTTGCGGGGATCCGATGGATATTGAGATGCTATTTCAGATTGATTATTGATTCTATCATGTCTTTGTTTTTTGAGATCTTGCATGCTTTCCGTTGTTAGTAGCTATCTTGGCCAAGTAGATGCTAGCAACTCCAAGAGTTAGTATTTATGCTCGATAGTGGGTTCATGCCTCTGGTGATCTAGGGAAGTGACAGAAATCTCTAAGGTACTAGATGTGATGTTGCTACTAGGGAGAAAACAACGATCTTTTGTTCATAGAACAATCGTATTGTTTACTTTACACGCAGTTCGTAAAGAATAATTTGTTGCTTGCAACTTAATACTGGAGGGGGTTCGGATGATAACCTGAAGGTGGATTATTAGCCATAGATGCAGTTGGATGGCGGTCTATGTATAATGTTGTAATGCCCAATCGAATCTCAAAGGAGTCAAGATGATTAGTATATGCATGTATTGCTTTCTCGATGTTTGTCAATTGCCCAGCTGTAATTTGTTCACCCAGCATGTTATCTATCTTAAGGAGAGCCACCTCTAGTGAACTATGGATCCCGTTCCTTTCTTTTACATTCAATCTATAAATTGTTTACTGCTTTGTGTTTACTTTCTACAAACTATTACTTCCTTCCATTCGATACGTTTAATCCTTTGTTTTCAGCAAAACCGGTGAGATTGACAACCTCATCGCAAGTTGGGGACAGAGTTTTATGGTTGTGTTGTGCAGGTCTCCACGTCGCTGCTGGCACCGGTAGTGCGCCCTGCCATCGTTCAGCTAGCTACACCTTTGTGGTGTTTCCTTGCTCCTACTGGATTGATAACCTTGGTTTTGTACTGAGGGAAAACTTGCTGCTGTGCTCATCATACCTTCCTCTTGGGGTTCCCCAACGAGGTCGATATATTTTGGGCCATCAAGATTACAACTCGACTCTTTACAAAATATCCAGAGAACACTCTAGATTAAAGAGAGAGAAAGAACTTCTTACAAAGAAGAACCAGAAAATAATAACTTAGAAATATCTAGTAACTAAGACTAGCATCTAAACTATTTGGCTTGCCATTGCTGCTATTGCAATGGTCTACAGAAATAGGTTTCATGGCTAGAGAATCTACTCCTATCTAAACCGACACTTTATCTTCACTTCAGCTGAAGTATATGTTTGACTTCATTGACTTTATTGCCGAACTTGAGTTGTCGATGATGGTTTCTTGAGCAGAAAGTGATGTTGACGTCGTCTTCAATGGCATAGAACCTAGCAAGGGTTAAGAAGGTATGGTTGAGTACGAGCGTGCTCAGCAAGTTCACTAAAAAGGAGTGTATGATGCACTATCTCTACAGCCACAGACCATAGGTCGTAGACAATGCAGGTTTTCGTAAACAATTCTTCAAAGGTTGCTTTTATTCTGAAAGCTATGTCCGACAGCCTTCATAGGTTGACCAGAACTTAATGGAGTTCCTTTCCTGCCGCGTTCGTAGCTCCTTCCCGGAATAGGGAGTAACATGTCACAATTCTTACACTCTGCAGAGGTACGTCACTTTTCCCACAAGAGACCATAAGCTTTGTTGCACAACCGAGAGTATGTCCCCGTTCAAACTTCCTTGGTTTGAGGGCCAACTTAAGATCCAAGCCAATCGCTACCCTCTCCGCGATCCCATATGTCTGCACGATCCTCCGGGGCTGACTACACCTCCGTTAAGCTGCCAACTAGGGTAAGCTATAACCATGGGAGTTCCCGAAGACTCTGAAGTAGTTCTGACTGGCGGTCACCATCAACTATGGTGAACTCCGACCCAGACAGCTATGCACAGATAACCTAGACACCTAGCTCGTGGGGAACTAAGGGGTCCCACCCATGTGTTGGATTCTCTAGAACTCTATGAGAAACCAACAGCCTCACGATAAGGTCATCTTGCCTCCATATGAAAGGGAGAAGATACAGCTGAATTCTCTGTCCCATTCCAAATCTCATGGTTGACGCGTAATATACGGCGCTAGAATCACTGGAGACATTGGTTGTTAAGTCCTAGATATTATGTTCCTTTACCACTAGAACTGTATTAGTAGATTAGTACCATCTGGTAAATAATCCATAATCATATTATTAAGAAAATAGTGTTTGCTAACCTTTTTGAAATGCACGTGATGACACAGTTGAGTTACAAGCATAGAAAATAATCGAAGGACATGAGCAAGTTGTGAACTTGCCTTTTGTGATTGCAATATTATGCACTCACGGTCTTCAAGACAATAGAAGATCCAAATTCTGTAAATAGCATCATTGGTCCGGTAAGGACTAATGTTTAAAGAAGCAAAATGCAATGATGCATAAGTAATGTAATGCAATTTGAGAAACGCGAATCCCCGGAATAGTCGTATCTGATCTAGGGTTTGAAGTTTGTGATGAGTTCTTAGGAATGTGTTGCATTTTTAGCTCATCTTCACACTTGTGCTTCTTATTAAGGTTTATGAGAGGATGTGTGAAATAATAAGTAGATACAATAAGTAATATGCAATAGTAAAGCACTCAAATAGTATGGTATCTAAAATACTTCTTAAACAAGATTAAGATTCCTTTAGAGTTTTTAAATAGGTGATCAAGGATTACTTTTAATGTTTCTTAAAAGAATAACCTTTGAGGAAAGATTATTTTTATAAAGTAAAAAGTATTTAAACTTAAAGCTAACACTTGAAGGTTTTTTATTAGCTAAGATTATTAAATAATAAAACATTACTACATTAAATAATCATAGTATAAGTTAATAGTATTCTTGTGATGAACAATATACTCTTTTAGTTGATTTTATAATTGGTAAAATCTTATTAGGAGAATTAAAATATTCTTAATTTGAGACGATAGCTTTAGTAGATATACTTTAAAATGGTTTGACCTATTTTAACTTCACTTAAACATTAATTGACTTGTTATTATATATTTTTATACTTTGAACAAATAATACGAAAGACATTAGCAAAGGTTTATATATTTTTCAGAAATTAAAATAAAAGAAAAGGGTTTAAATAAAATTTATTAGACCTCTACCTTTTATTTTACTTCAAAAGTATGAGTTGATATTTTTAGTGTGTAGATTTTATTTTTGTGATAATTTTAGTATATTACAAGTATTTTTGTGAATTTTAAATAATAAGATATGATTTTTATAAGTTTATTCACTTTATAAATACTAAATAAATAATAAATATTGGTTAAGTGATACAAAAATAATTTAAACAAGTTTGTAAATGTAAATTTTGTTTTTATAAGAATTTTAGTATATTATTTATATTTTTCTTATTTACTAATATTAAAATATGAATTTTTTAAAGTATTATTATTTGTAAAATCTTTATAAAATAATTATTATTTAAATAGTTAACACAATAATATTTGTTAATAAAGTTTAATTTATAGATTTTATTTTTCTTAACATTTTGATATATAATATGTATTTTTCTGAATTATAAAACAAAAGATATAGAATTAACAAGATTTAATCTTTATATTAAATTTCTAGAATTATATTTATATTAAACTTATTTGGTTTTATTTATTTTCTAAACAGATAATACTTTTTATACTACACTAAACCTAGCCACAGATACTGACTAATGGGCCCGTGGCCACGTCATCTGCCACACGAGATAAAGACCAATTTACACCCGATTGAATCTACCCCAGAGTCATAGACAAGTGGGGCTATTGCCACGTTGGCTACCACGAGGGCAGAGACTAGTCAAACTAGTAGAGGTGGCTAGGTGGTGACGAGGATCTAACGTCACTGTGACGTCATGTCGCTGGAGACGGTCAGACGACAAACGGTGGCAGTGTTTGAGAGGGTTTTGGCAGGCGTAGTTGGGGTGGTTCGAACGAGGAGAATGAGACGAACCAACTGGTGGTGGCTCCGCTATGATATGGTCACTGGATCAATGTCACCTATGAGGACTAATGGCGGTGAACGGCGGTGCTCGATGCAATGGCGATACATCACGTGAGGAAAGGATCTAAGAGGTGATGGGGATTCAGTAGCTTACCCTTGACGCGCTAGTGGCCTCAGATGAAGCAGGGGAGGATGGAGACGATGACACATTCTCGGCGACTCGGTCGGAGCCAATGAAGATAATGACATTGTACTCGATTACGACTGGGCGCGGCCGATTCCTTCTGCGAGAAGAACCAGGACAACACGGCAGTTCCGCCAGTGGCTTCAGATGTGCGAGAGGATGCCGGAGATGGCGGCTCCTCAGAGCTCCAACGAGCAAGGGTTAGGATACAGAGAGCATGGGCGAGAGGGGAAATGAGGATGAGGATGTCGCGGTGTCGATCTTATCCTCGGCTAGGGCGGCGGCGAGAACCTGGGCGGTTAGATCCTGCTGACACCGGCAACGCGCATCCAGCGGCGGCGCAGACCTCCAGCGAGGTGCTTGTTGTCGTCGCGGTGACGACGACGCCATTTTTGGGAAAACCCCCTAATGTTTCTACGAATTAACCTGCGGTCCTTCTCGGGTCCCACGTGATAGTGAGAGAGATAAAGGTGGATGGGCTTGTACTAGGCCTTTGCAAAGCATGCGGATTTCTACTCATGTTGCTCGCTAGCGACACTTAGCAGATGGGATGCGGGCCAAGCTAGTCTGTTGGCTTGGCCAAGTCTTTTTTCTTTCTATTTTCTTTTTCTATTTTCTATTTTGATTTCAGGGTTGTATTTTTTACAAAACCAATTCAAATATGAATTTCCATAAGGACTCAAGTATCTAGAATTTTATAAGACATGGATATTATGATAAAGGTTAATTATAACCAATTTCTCTACATTTCTTGTGATGTATACAAAATATGTTATTATATGCAAGGTTCTTTTATTCAATAAGGTAAATATAATTTAGGGTTTTAGGAATCGATTTCTTAGAATAAGTTTTCATAGAAATAATTCTGTCCTTACTTAATAATATTTATGGTACTAGTTTGAGATGATTATTGATGTATATGGAATCTTGTTTCTACTTATCTTTATGAAAGATTTATCTATATACATAATAAAGTATTAATCTTTGTGGTTCATGATGGGGTGATATAGGTTTTGAAAGGTTTTAATAACCATATTCAATTATAGATAGGTACAAGGGCCAAGATTTAGGGATACTACTTTTAAATCTATGAGTGGTTTGATATCTCCACATAGAGTGAGATATTGGAATTACTTAGTAATATGATCCTGATGATTCTATCATTCTAGGTTTCTATTAGGGTTTAAGACAATTAGGTAGACAGGACTTCTTGAACACTCATATGGTTCTCTAATTACCTCTTGGAAACCTTAGTTGTCCAAGAGGTATTGTTCAATAGTTACCTAGGAATAGGAAACGGTTTCACTATCCATTTGATTCTAGGGTCTTGAATAATACAGTAGACATGATCTTGGTTAAAGCTTCTAAAGAATCCTTACCTTAATACCTCCCTAAGCTTACCTTTAGATAAGGAATTCCTTTCCTAAATAGACTCTATAAATCTCTCTTATCTTATCCACAAAGATCACATCTTCCTGAATAAGACAATCATCTGACTCCACCATATCCATCATCATATGATGACATGGTCATGTCATTTCAACATTACTCCATTCTGAATCCTAGTATATAACTCTTCTTCAACACCTAAGCATCTATTCCCAAGTGACTTGAGAATAATGACCACCATCATTTGATCATACAAAGCTTAGGCTTCTAATTGTTTGATCAAGATCTATACTCAACTAAGTAGTAAACTTGTATTAGTCTCTCTATAGACTTATCTTGTTAAGCAAGCTTATTCTAAGTCTATATCCACTTGTCCTAACAAGATTGTTATCTAATGTACTAATACTACTAGCCTTCTCATAGCTCCTCAATTACTAGCTCAACTCTTGGTTTTAGGTACTGCTTCTAGTTAACTCATGAGTGAGTTAACTCCTCCATCATCAAATGGTTTGATCTCCACTAAGGATCACATTCCATTGATGATTGTACACTCAACCATAACTAGTTCTTCCTTCAGATTAATTTACTTAAGGTATCTGGAAGGTTAATATAACAGGTCACTAAGTTCTAGGTCAAGGATTGATCACTCAATACTATTGATCAATTGACACTAGGACTTGGTTAAATAGGTTTGTCATCTATTAAAATGATAACAAAGATATATGATGGATGGTCTAGGCTTGACTTCCATTATACTCCCATTGTGATAAGAATTGATATTTATGAACTACCATGATACCCATGGTAGGTATCACTATGGCAATCGAGTATATCAAGACTTAGTTATAAAGTTTCTTTCCTTAAGTGATGTACTTAACTTGTTATTCAAGGTTTATGGTAGACAATACCTTGATATCATCTTTAGAACATTAAGTATTCATCTTTGAGTTGTGGTATGAAATACCATGTAATGATCTCTAGAAGATCTAGTACTCCTTATTAAGTAGTGTGTTGTAACTTAGTTTTATCACATCTGATCTAACCTTAGATCAAATTATATTACCCAACAATAAGATTTTAGCAAAGGTCATATTGAAACTTATCGCATCCAACTTGATGATCTACTTTAGTTCCACCAAGTTAAGAGAAGTTTCAATCACTTTGACAAGTTTTATTAAAAAGCGTGAAAATTATTCGGATTTTCTATGCATGAATGCAATGCACATACCTGTGTTCAGTTTATTTCTAAGCTCTAATGCTGGGGTGTTACAGACTCTCCCCTTAATATAAACTTTGTCCCCAAAGTTCGTACTCTCTTACGTTTTGGAATGAGGTATTGACTTGTATTGATCACACCATTATCCAAATCCATATTGATCATAATTGGGGATAATTGTGATATCCCGTATCCAAATCTTTTTTCCTTGAATCATCTTCATACTTGGCAACTTCGAACTATCATTCCTAATTTATCCTATGGTTTCCGTTACGAAAATCCCTTGGATTATGTCCTTAAAGTTTTACTTAGGATTGGTTTGGACATATTTCGTTAATTCCGATCTGTTTTTTTCCTTTTACTCTACACCGATCTATTTTGGAATACTCTCTTTACAATAAAGGATAACTTACCATATGTTTGGGTCATTCATCCGGTCATACTCTAGAGAGTACTCTAATACATATGATTTCTTATTGATCTTTGTCTAGCTTATAACCTTATGAGAATAAGGCTTAATCTCATCATAAATTTGTACTTCTTCAACCTTTAGTCAGAAAGTTAGACAACCACACTTCAGTGTTTATTGTTTACTCTCCCCTTGGGATTTCCTAATGGTCTCTAAACTTCATGTATAATACCCATCAACTCGATAGTAAGGATATTGATCTTTGTCTAGCTTATACTTTATCTCTATAAGGCTTCACGAAATAATTTGCGGTACACCCACACGGTTGTGGATCTCCGTAATGAATCTTCCGACAGTATTTGTCTTACTTCTAACCTTTTGGACATTTTCGCTTTAGTAAGTCTGATCTTACGAAGCGTCTCGAAAGCCGTTTCGCTTAACTTCTATACTCCTTAGGTCTAACTTAACTTAGGCCAAGTTTTATACTCTTTAGATTACACATATATGAATTACTTCACTACACTGTTAGGATACCAGCTATGGATACCAGCTAATACCAGCTGTGGATACCAACTATGAATACTAGCTGCGGATCCTCCTGGGTGTATGGATTACCCTACCGTTTTTAACTTCTTACTAGCATCCTCTCTGAGTTTGTCAGAGCTTGAATATCAGCTACGGTTTCCAAACTTCTTGTTTGCACTGATTCATGATACTTCCATGAACCAGGTACAACTACTTCATTAGCTTCTTAGCAACATCATCTATCTTAAGTGAACTTAAGTTCATTCCTTCATGTTGCTCTACACCTTTGCTGTACTAATATTCCCTCTTGTTGCCAACTCAAAATAAGTTGGAATTGATCCATTCTTCAAAATAGTGTTGCTACTCCTTATATTTGGCTTCCTTCTTCATGCAAGTCTTCATCTTGATCTTCGAAACTCATCACTCCCTTACACGAATTCCCTTTTCTATCTAGGTCTATAACATCAAGTAATAACTTGATGATGCAACATGCATTTGCACATCAAGTCAAACTTCATGCACAGATCTAGTCAATCAAGAAGATGCAATAAAAACCAAAAATCCAAATGTGGTACATATAACACACATCATTCTAAGCCCGGAATATAATAGTTGAGTATAATACCTCTAGAATTCAGGCTTAGCTGTGTAGTATATGACACCTCCTAATATAGGTTTACCTCGTGATACTTAGAACTTAGGGTTTAAACTACTCTTTGTCTCGATATCTACCCAAATTGCTCATGTGCAACAGGATAATTTTGAGCAAAGTGGTCGCACTTTGGTTCTAACTAACCTCTTACCTTTCTTTCGAGACTACTAAAGACTACCAAATTTCCATTCTATCATAAACTATCCTCACATGATCTCTCAAAACTACTTACAAAATTGTAGTTACTACCTTAATCCCAAAATTATCGTAATATTATAATATCTATGACTTCTATCATAGACCTGCACTGTTCTTTACTTACTGTTATTACCAGACTTTTTACTAAGTACTTGTCCTAAGTACAAACTTATCATGGCCTTGGAGCTATTCTCACCACGAACTTGTTAAGATTACATAGTCATCATGATTAAAGAGCTAATCTCACCATGACGACTCTTCTTCTTAGCTTACTATCCATGATTCTTAACAAAATTCTATTCCATCACATGGAATTCTCAAGTGAATCTCACATGATTTACTTCCAATTGTATTTATACATACTCTGATGGTCTAACTTAATTGGTATGGTGGTATCAACTAGTGATAAATTCTGCTACTTCACAGGGATTCTAAATATAGACTTCATCACTAATACTACTCCACATGGTATACTAATCTTAGTCCTAATCTTCTTTGATATTTCAACTACTATAGATATCTTAATGGTGTTATACCTATTTAGAGCTACACTCAGATGACAATTCTCTAGAGAATACATATAACTACTCCTTAAGAAAGATGATAAGAACATCCAACTTAAGTGTGACAAGGTTTATCCTCAAGTGGATATCCATCACAAGTCTTGGTTTAGATAAGATGGCTTCTATAGTCACTATCCAACCTACAGATCTTCCTAAAAGGGTTTGAATCCTAAGGTCAAAGCATATGCTCTGATACCAGCTGCGGTGACCCAGCATACCACTGCATGATGTAGTACACTATAGTCGTTGACATAACACCAATGAAATACCGTTCACTAGTATTACATCCCTCAGAAGGGTACAAATGAAACACAGTAGGTCCAAGACATGACTATAGATTTGATACATTGCAAATGTATCTATAATTTTTGATGTTCCATGCTTGGTTTTATCCACTTTCTTGTGTTTTGTCCACACTTTGGAGTACTTTTCATATGATTTCTTGGACTAACCTATTAACAAGAGCCACAGTGCTAGTTGCCTGTTTTCTGCTGTTTTTTGTTCCAGGAAAGTCAGAAAATGAATATTCTCGTAATTGGACGGGACAAAAGCCAAAGTGCCTATTTTTCCGGAAGTCATGAGATGCCAGAATACGAGATGGAGAAGGGCTGGGTCCGGCCACATCACCTGGCCGCGCGGCTAGGCCTGGCCCACGCCAGGGGGTGGTCTGGCCGACCCTAGCACCCCCTCGGCCTCTCCTTCCGCCTATAAGATGCCCTCGGGACGAAAACCCTAAGTACCCGATCAAAAATCTACGAAAGAGTCTGTAGTCGCCGCCATCTCCATCCCTAGATCGGGAGGGATCTGAAGCTCTTCCCGGCACCCTGCCAGAGAGGGGAATTCACCCTGGAGGCCTTCTTCATCACCATGCAAGCCTCCGGTGTGATGCGTGAGTAGTTCATCCTTGGACTACGGATCCATGTAGTAGCTAGATGGCTGGTTTCTCCTCCTTTGTGCTTTCATGTTTAGATCTTGTGAGCTCCGTTCATGATCAAGATCATCTATTTGTAATTCATACATGTTGTGTTTGCGGGGATCCGATGGATATTGAGATGCTATTTCAGATTGATTATTGATTCTATCATGTCTTTGTTTTTTGAGATCTTGCATGCTTTCCGTTGTTAGTAGCTATCTTGGCCAAGTAGATGCTAGCAACTCCAAGAGTTAGTATTTATGCTCGATAGTGGGTTCATGCCTCTGGTGATCTAGGGAAGTGACAGAAATCTCTAAGGTACTAGATGTGATGTTGCTACTAGGGAGAAAACAACGATCTTTTGTTCATAGAACAATCGTATTGTTTACTTTACACGCAGTTCGTAAAGAATAATTTGTTGCTTGCAACTTAATACTGGAGGGGGTTCGGATGATAACCTGAAGGTGGATTATTAGCCATAGATGCAGTTGGATGGCGGTCTATGTATAATGTTGTAATGCCCAATCGAATCTCAAAGGAGTCAAGATGATTAGTATATGCATGTATTGCTTTCTCGATGTTTGTCAATTGCCCAGCTGTAATTTGTTCACCCAGCATGTTATCTATCTTAAGGAGAGCCACCTCTAGTGAACTATGGATCCCGTTCCTTTCTTTTACATTCAATCTATAAATTGTTTACTGCTTTGTGTTTACTTTCTACAAACTATTACTTCCTTCCATTCGATACGTTTAATCCTTTGTTTTCAGCAAAACCGGTGAGATTGACAACCTCATCGCAAGTTGGGGACAGAGTTTTATGGTTGTGTTGTGCAGGTCTCCACGTCGCTGCTGGCACCGGTAGTGCGCCCTGCCATCGTTCAGCTAGCTACACCTTTGTGGTGTTTCCTTGCTCCTACTGGATTGATAACCTTGGTTTTGTACTGAGGGAAAACTTGCTGCTGTGCTCATCATACCTTCCTCTTGGGGTTCCCCAACGAGGTCGATATATTTTGGGCCATCAAGATTACAACTCGACTCTTTACAAAATATCCAGAGAACACTCTAGATTAAAGAGAGAGAAAGAACTTCTTACAAAGAAGAACCAGAAAATAATAACTTAGAAATATCTAGTAACTAAGACTAGCATCTAAACTATTTGGCTTGCCATTGCTGCTATTGCAATGGTCTACAGAAATAGGTTTCATGGCTAGAGAATCTACTCCTATCTAAACCGACACTTTATCTTCACTTCAGCTGAAGTATATGTTTGACTTCATTGACTTTATTGCCGAACTTGAGTTGTCGATGATGGTTTCTTGAGCAGAAAGTGATGTTGACGTCGTCTTCAATGGCATAGAACCTAGCAAGGGTTAAGAAGGTACGGTTGAGTACGAGCGTACTCAGCAAGTTCACTAAAAAGGAGTGTATGATGCACTATCTCTACAGCCATAGACCATAGGTCATAGGCAATGCAGGTTTTCGTAAACATTTCTTCAAAGGTTGCTTTTATTCTGAAAGCTATATCCGATAGCCTTCACAGGTTGACTAGAACTTCATGGAGTTCCTTTCCTACCACGTTCGTAGCTCCTTCCCAGAACAGGGAGTAACATGTCACAATTCTTACACTCTGCAGAGGTATGTCACTTTTCCCACAAGAGACCATAAGCTTTGTTGCACAACCGGGAGTATGTCCCCGTTCAAACTTCCTTGGTTTGAGGGCCAACTTAAGATCCAAGCCAATCGCTACCCTCTCCGCGATCCCATATGTCTGCACGATCCTCCGGGGCTGACTACACCTCCGTTAAGCTGCCAACTAGGGTAAGCTATAACCATGGGAGTTCCCGAAGACTCTGAAGTAGTTCTGACTGGCGGTCACCATCAACTATGGTGAACTCCGACCCAGACAGCTATGCACAGATAACCTAGACACCTAGCTCGTGGGGAACTAAGGGGTCCCACCCATGTGTTGGATTCTCTAGAACTCTATGAGAAACCAACAGCCTCACGATAAGGTCATCTTGCCTCCATATGAAAGGGAGAAGATACAGCTGAATTCTCTGTCCCATTCCAAATCTCATGGTTGACGCGTAATATACGGCGCTAGAATCACTGGAGACATTGGTTGTTAAGTCCTAGATATTATGTTCCTTTACCACTAGAACTGTATCAGTAGATTAGTACCATCTGGTAAATAATCCATAATCATATTATTAAGAAAATAGTGTTTGCTAACCTTTTTGAAATGCACGTGATGACACAGTTGAGTTACAAGCATAGAAAATAATCGAAGGACATGAGCAAGTTGTGAACTTGCCTTTTGTGATTGCAATATTATGCACTCACGGTCTTCAAGACAATAGAAGATCCAAATTCTGTAAATAGCATCATTGGTCCGGTAAGGACTAATGTTTAAAGAAGCAAAATGCAATGATGCATAAGTAATGTAATGCAATTTGAGAAACGCGAATCCCCGGAATAGTCGTATCTGATCTAGGGTTTGAAGTTTGTGATGAGTTCTTAGGAATGTGTTGCATTTTTAGCTCATCTTCACACTTGTGCTTCTTATTAAGGTTTGTGAGAGGATGTGTGAAATAATAAGTAGATACAATAAGTAATATGCAATAGTAAAGCACTCAAATAGTATGGTATCTAAAATACTTCTTAAACAAGATTAAGATTCCTTTAGAGTTTTTAAATAGGTGATCAAGGATTACTTATAATGTTTCTTAAAATAATAACCTTTGACGAAAGATTATTTTTATAAAGTAAAAAGTATTAAAACTTAAAGCTAACCCTTGAAGGTTCTTATTAGCTAAGATTATTAAATAAGAAAACATTACTACATTAAATAATCATAGTATAAGTGAATAGTACTCTTGTGATGAACAATATAATCTTTTAGTTGATTTTATAATTGGTAAAATCTTATTAGGAGAATAAAAATATTCTTAATTTGAGATTATAGTTTTAGTAGATATACTTTAAAATGGTTTGACCTATTTTAACTTCACTTAAACATTAATTGACTTGTTATTATATTTTTTTAGACTTTGAACAAATAATACTAAAGACATTAGCAAAGGTTTATATATTTTCAGAAATTAAAATAAAAGAAAAGGGTTTAAATATAATTTATTAGACCTTTACCTTTTATTTTACTTCAAAAGTATGAGTTGATATTTTTAGTGTGTAGATTTTTTTTTGTGATCATTTTAGTATATTATAAGTATTTTTGTGAATTTTAAATAATAAGATATTATTTTTATAAGTTTATTCACTTTATAAATACTAAATAAATAATAAATATTGGTTAAGTGATACAAAAATAATTTAAACAAGTTTGTAAATGTAGATTTTGTTTTTATAAGAATTTTAGTATATTATTTATATTTTTCTTATTTACTAATATTAAAATATGAATTTTTTAAAGTATTATTATTTGTAAAATCTTTATAAAATAATAATTATTTAAATATTTAAAACAATAATATTTGTTAATAAAGTGTAATTTATAGATTTTATATTTCTTAACATTTTGATATATAATATGTATTTTTCTGAATTATAAAACAAAAGATATAGAATTAACAAGATTTAATCTTTATATTAAATTTCTGGAATTATATTTATATTAAACTTATTTGGTTTTATTTATTTTCTAAACAGATAATACATTTTATACTACACTAAATCTAGCCATAGACATTGAATAATGGGCCCGTGGCCACGTCATCTGCCACACGAGATAAAGACCAATTTACACCCAATTGAATCTACCCCAGAGTCACAGATAAGTGGGGCTATTGCTACATTGGCTACCACGCGGGCAGAGACTAGTCAAACTAGCAGAGGTGGCCAGGTGGTGACGAGGAGCTGACGTCACGTTGACGTCATCTTGCCAGAGACGGTGAGACGACGAACGGCGACAGTGTTTGAGAGGGTTTTGGCAGGCATAGTTGGGGTGGTTCGAACAAGGAGAACGAGACGAACCAATTGCTGGTGGCTCCGCTATGATATGGTCACCGGATCAATATCACCGACGACGACTGACGGCGGTGAACGGCGGCGCTCGATGCAACGGGGATACATCACGTGATGAAAGGATCTAAGAGGTGCTAGGGATTCAGTGGCTTACCCTTGATGCGCTAGTGGCCTCAGATGAAGCAGGGGAGGACGGAGACGACGACACGTTCTCGGCGGCGCTTGGTCGGAGCCGAAGAAGATGATGACGTTGTACTCGATTATGACTACGCGCAGCCAATTCCTTCTGCAAGAAGAACCAGGATAACATGGCGGTTCCGCCGGTGGCTTAAGATGTGCGAGAGGATGCCGGATATGGTGGCTCCTTAGAGCTCCGACGAGCTAGGGTTAGGATACAGAGAGAGGAATAGAGAGCATGGGCAAGAGGGGAAATGAGGATGAGGATGTCGCGATGTCGTTCTTATCCTCGACTAGGGCGGCAGCGAGAACCTGGGCGGTTAGATCCTGTTGACGCCGGCGACGCGCATCCAGCGGCGGCGCAGACCTCCAGCGAGCTGCCTATGTGCGTCGCGGTGACGACGACGCCATTTTCCATAAACCCCCCTAATGTTTCTACGAATTAACCTACGGTCCTTCTCGGGTCCCACGTGATAGTGAGAGAGATAAAGGTAGATGGGCTGGTACTGGGCCTTTGCAAAGCATGTGGATTTCTACTGAAGTTGCTCGCTAGCGACACTTAGCAGATGGGCTGCGGCCCAAGCTAGTCTGCTGGCTTGGCCAGGTCTTTTCTATCTTTCTATTTTCTTTTTCTATTTTCTGTTTTGATTTCAGGGTTGTATTTTTTACAAAACCAATTCAAATATGAATTTCCATAAGGACTCAAGTATCTAGAATTTTATAAGACATGGATATTATGATAAAGGTTAATTATAACCAATTTCTCTACATTTCTTGTGATGTATACAAAATATGTTATTATATGCAAGGTTCTTTTATTCAATAAGGTAAATATAATTTAGAGTTTTAGGAATTGATTTCTTGGAATAAGTTTTCATAGAAATAATTATGTCCTTACTTAATAATCTTTATGGTACTAGTTTGAGATGATTATTGATGTATATAGAATCTTGTTTCTACTTATCTTTATGAAAGATTTATCTATATACATAATAAAGTATTAATCTTTGTGGTTCATGATGGGGTGATATAGGTTTTGAAAGGTTTTAATAACCATATTCAATTATAGATAGGTACAAGGGCCAAGATTTAGGGATACTACTTTTAAATCTATGAGTGGTTTGATATCTCCACATAGAGTGAGATATTGGAATTACTTAGTAATATGATCCTGATGATTCTATCATTCTAGGTTTCTATTTGGGTTTAAGACAATTAGGTAGACAAGGCTTCTTGAACACTCATATGGTTCTCTAATTACCTCTTGGAAACCTTAGTTGTCCAAGAGGTATTGTTCAATAGTTACCTAGGAATAGGAAATGGTTTCACTATCCATTTGATTCTAGGGTCTTGAATAATACAATAGACATGATCTTGGTTAAAGCTTCTAAAGAATCCTTACCTTAATACCTCCCTAAGCTTACCTTGAGATAAGGAATTCCTTTCCTAAATATACTCTATAAATCTCTCTTATCTTATCCACAAAGATCACATCTTCCTGAATAAGACAATCATCTGACTCCACCATATCCATCATCATATGATGACATGGTCATGTCATTTCAACATTACTCCATTCTGACTCCTAGTATATAACTCTTATTCAACACCTAATCATCTATTCCCAAGTGACTTGAGAATAATGACCACCATCATTTGATCATACAAATCTTAGGCTTCTAATTGTTTGATCAAGATCTATACTCAACTAAGTAGTAAACTTGTATTAGTCTCTCTATAGACTTATCTTGTTAAGCAAGGTTATTCTAAGTCTATATCCACTTGTCCTAACAAGATTGTTATCTAATGTACTAATACTACTAGCCTTCTCATAACTCCTCAATTACTAGCTCAACTCTTGGTTTTAGGTACTGCTTCTAGTTAACTCATGAGTGAGTTAACTCCTCCATCATCAAATGGTTTGGTCTCCACTAAGGATCACATTCCATTGATGATTGTACACTCAACCATAACTAGTTCTTCCTTCAGATTAATTTATTTAAGGTATCTAGAAGGTTAATATAACAGGTCACTAAGTTCTAGGTCAAGGATTGATCACTCAATACTATTGATCAATTGACACTAGGACTTGGTTAAATAGGTTTGTCATCTATTAAAATGATAACAAAGATATATGATGGATGGTCTAGGCTTGACTTCCATTATACTCCCATTGTGATAAGAATTGATATTTATGAACTACCATGATACCCATGGTAGGTATCACTATGGCAATCAAGTATATCAAGACTTAGTTATAAAGTTTCTTTCCTTAAGTGATGTACTTAACTTGTTATTCGAGGTTTATGGTAGACAATACCTTGATATCATCTTTAGAACATTAAGTATTCATCTTTGAGTTGTGGTATGAAATACCATGTAATGATCTCTAGAAGATCTAGTACTCCTTATTAAGTAGTGTGTTGTGACTTAGTTTTATCACATTTGATCTAACCTTAGTTCAAATTATATTACCCAAAAATAAGATTTTAGCAAAGGTCATATTGAAACTTATCGCAGTCAACTTGACGATCTACTTCAGTTCCACCAAGTTAAGAGAAGCTTCAATCACTTTGGTAAGTTTTATTAAAAAGTGCGAAAATTATTCGGATTTTCTATGCATGAATGCAATGCACACACCTATGTTCAGCTTATTTCTAAGCTCTAATGTTGGGGTGTTACAACAGTGTAAATTATGACAAAGTGCCTCTTTTATGTGATAATGAAAGTGCAATCAAAATTGCATACAATCCGGTGCAATATACAAGGACAAAGCATATTGAGATTGAGAATCATTTTATTCAGGGCCATGTTGCTCGTGGTGATATTGATCTATCTTTTGTGAGCACGAAGAACCAACTTGCTGATATTTTCACGAAACCACTTGATGAAGCAAATTCTGTTACTTGAGGAATGAGCTAAATATCATTGATTCAAGGAGTCTATCTTGATTACCCATGCACACACTCTTATATCTCCTCCTTATTTGGTCTAGGTGTGGGCATGGAAATAGTGGGAGTGTGGTCCTAATTGATTGGGATAACCCTCCCCCCATAATGTCGAAAGCAAGTAAAATCATTTCTCTTAATATCATTTTGTGATATGTGAGCTTGTTGATGAGTATTGGTCATGAACCCAAGATATATCTTCGCGGTGTCATTTCATGCACTCCAACAAGGTGGCCTCGGTCACCGCCCTCTTCCATGAGAATAGTTTGTTCTATGTGGATCTTCTTGGTTTTTCTTGCTTAACTTATGTTTTTATGGAAACCACACTCAATTTTGGCTTTTATTTTATTTGGGTCTTGCAATCTTGGGTGTGTAGTACCATCTCAGTTTGGTTGTCTAATCCCAAGACTTTTCCTATCCTGAGCCATATTTTTTAGCACACAAGTCCATTGTTTATCTTGTGGGGACCCCGGCAAGGGAGCCCTCTGCACCAGCTGATGAGGAAGGGGAAGATAAAGAGGAGTATGATGATGAGGATGGGGACGAGGAAGATGATGAGGACTACGAGTGATCTGCTGGGGCGCTAGCATCACTCTTCTTTTTTGGCATCTCGATGCCAAAGGGGGAGAAGTAGTTCTATTAGGTCTTCGTGGATTTGCATGGGTCGGGCGCAAGCATTTGCACTTTATCGTTTTAGTCCTTTTCTCGCTTGTGCCCATTTAGCATTTGAACTTTTATTCATGATTTGCTTTGTATGAGACCATGTTATTGTAGGGCCCTGGAATTATCTTATGGATTTATATCTCGTGATTATGGATCCATCTATCATATTGGCTATATTGGTTATCTCTCTCGTGGAAGGCGTCAATAATGGTTATCATATTGGCTATTCTTATATTATATTGAGGACGTCTCTCTCATGGTGGTATGATATTTTTGAGCTAGCTCATCATTTGTGTGTAGCTTCCATTCCAATGAAATAGACTTATACCTACTTGTGTGCATTTGTATTCAAATGCAAATTTATATTATGAACACATTTAGGGGGAGTCTTTTTCATTCGCTAAATGATGTTGTTAGTAGAGCTATCTTGCAAATCCTAGTATTTTCATATAACACCAAAAAGGGGGAGATTGAAAGAACATTTCATGATCTCTAGTGTTTTGGGTGTTAGATAACAATATCATGGAGTATCTCATGCGTGCTAAGTGCTACAGATAAGTGTTCACATGAAAAGCTGGAAAACCTATTGTTGGGGGGCCAGATAATCCGCCCCTATCAAGGGTCGAATAATCCGGTCTGACCCTTTTACCAAAGGTGGACACGGCGTGAGTTGATAATCTATCGGATTATCCGGCCAGGGCCGGAGAGTTTGCCCGGGCCGGATAATCCGCCCCGCCCCAAGGAGTTGCTCAGGGAGCCACGACGCGACCTTCTGTGTAGGGGGCGGATAATCTATCAGATTATCCGGTCAGGGCCGAAGAGTTTGCTCGGCCCAGATAAGGGCCGGATAATCCGCCCCTACAGGGCCGAATAATCTGCCCCACCCCAAGAAGTTGCTAAGGGAGCCACTGCGGTAACCCAGCATACCACTACATGTGTAGTACGTTATAGTCGTTGATATGACACTCACAGAACACCGTTTCGTAAATATCACACCCCTCAGAGTGGTATAGCAGAAACATTGCGGGTCCATATTACAAACATACACACTTTATTATTACAAACCGAGAGTTCTCACACTTCAAATATTATGAAAGTACAAACCAAACTTAAGTAGTTTCAGCGGAAGATATTAAAAACTAAACTCATACTCCGAATTGAGCTCAACAACTTATTATATATATTTCCTGCTGCTCAGCTCAATTGGTTTACTAATAACTAAGGCAACTACTCGGACTCGTTGCCCTTCACTCCATAGCATATCTCGTAGTCCACCCCTTCAACTCCTCTTGACAGGTCGGGTTCTTCGTAGCAGACGTCCTCTTGCCCATCAGCTACGTACATCGAAGTGTCTTCTGGATTCTCAAAGTCTAAGCAGGGGTTCAAAGGAAAGAGTGAGTAACCGCGTTACCCAACAAGTTCATTATATGCAATGTGGGAAGTTTGATGCTCTATCTACCACCTCGGACAATACGTCCTTGGTACTATGCATTTTTCGTAAACATTTCTTCAAAGATTGATTTTATTATCAAAAACTATTCCCATCAGCCTTCACAGGTTGACCAGAACTTCATGGAGTTCCTTTCCTGCCGCGTTCGTAGCTCCTTCCTAGAATAGGGAGTAAGATGTCACAATTCTTACACTCTGCAGAGGTGTTTTGCTTTACCAATGAGAGACCAACTCCTTGTTGCACAACCGGGCGTACTTTCCCATCCACAATTCCATGATGTGGGGCCTAGTAGGTGATCCAAGCCAATCACTGCCCTCTCCGCGACCCCGTATGTCGACACGATCGTCCGGGGCTGACTACACCTCCGTTAAGCCTCCAACTAGGGCAAGCTATAACCCTGGTGAGTTCTCGAAGACTCTATGAAGTGGTGATGCCCCTGGTAAGCTCCATAAAAGGCCCGCCTATTCCTCCAGCAACCACTCATAAATAATCTATACACCAAAATTGTGGGGCCTAAGGGTGCCCACCCATATGTTGGATCCATACCAGGAATCCCAACGTCACGATAAGGTCATCTTGCCTCCATATGAAATGAAGAAGTTACAGCTGACTTCTCTGTCCCATTCCAAATCTCATGGTTAACGCGTATTATACGGCGCTAGAATCACTGATTTCATGGGTTGTTAAGCCTATGTGACTTACACAATTGGAACCCTAAGTTCCGTTGCTCATCTTTATCATCACTTAGGATGATACTACCTTTTATTTATTAGAGAAAATACCATTTTCTTTCTCCAGATCATAGATGATAACACACAATTTCAATATCTTTGATAAAGACTCTTCAAAGGACATGAGCAAGTTATGAACTTGCCTTGTGACTGCAAGGTAGTGAAGTCGGATGCTTCCACCTGACCTTGAGCTCCGATTTCTAGAAAGAACCATTATTGCCCGATAAGGATAATATTAAAGAAGCAATATGCAATGCATAGTAATGTCATGCAATGATTTATTATTTGCTTCCTTGCATGTTTTACCCTTTTAGTAAAAGCTTACTATTTTATTTAATTTATAACAAATAAATATCATTCTATGAATTTATATCATTTAAATATGTTATGAAATTCCTTTAAGGAAAATAAGATTTATTTTCATCACACTAAATTTACTTTGCAAAAATAGAAATTAATATTTTTATACAATAGTGTATTCATTTAGGATCTTAAAAGTGAATTTTATTCAATTTTAGGTGTTTCCCATATTTTTGTAAAAATTCAAAATTAATTAGTATCCTATTATTATTAACCCTAATTTTAATTGCCAAAAATTCTACTGATTTTTTTATTCAATAGAAAATATTTTGTGAGTTTATAGATATATTATTTGTATTTTTAGGATTTCTATTTATTTATCTAAAATTATTTTTATCTCAGGGGTATATTTGTAATTACTTTAAATAATCCTATTAAGATACGGGCCTCGCCCACTGGGCAGGCCTGACCCAATTTAACCCGGCCCACCTGGCCTGGTTACACTCACCCGAGTGGTACTGGGTTGCCCATAGGCCTAGTACCCCCTTCGCACGCACACTCTTCTCCCCTCTCTCACTCACTCGCACACACGACCATCTCCTCTGTCTGCCGCCGCCGCCGCACATGATTCCGGCCGAGTCCGGCCGCTGTTGCCGCCGCCACGGTGTAGGGTGACTCAGTCGATGACGCTGCATCATCTTGTCCAAGCAGATCCGCGGTTGGTGCTTTCTCCTGGCCGTGCTGACCTCTTCCCTAGGCTAGGGTTAGGGTTTGCCGCCCTAGAACATCGACGATGGTGCGCCGGTTCTTCACTGTGTTCGCCGCTCTTCTCCAGTGGATCTAATCACGTGGTTGGTGCGGGTTGCACCGCTCCTTCGGGGTGCTCCCCGTGTCACCGTTCCTGCTTCGCCGCCGGTCAACCTCTGCTTCCTCTTCGGTTCTTGTTGCGAGTCCCTTGAGTAAGATTGGCTACTCCTCTTTTGTGCTCCACCCTACCTTGCTCAATACCCTCTGTGTGCCTCTAGTGGTAAATCCCTAATTGATTTTATGATTCGTTTAGGGTTCATCCCTCTGGCCTAAGCATGATAATTCTACTAGGACTGATTGCAGTGGTTATATTGTCCTGGATGTTTACCCCCTTATGCTAGTGATGTGAATTTCACTATGGTTTCATGAGCCTAGTTCTAACATGGTTCTATCAGTAATGTGTAGTTGATCTTTATACACTGATTTATGTTGATCTCTTACATTGGAGTGAAAATGGTACTCCTATGCTTCCCTGATGCAACCATGATTATGATTCCTGAATATTTGTTTCAGTAAAATGATTAGTTATCTTTCTGTAAGTTAACTGATCAAATATCAGTAAAACATTGGCTTGATTTTAGATGTGACATTTGTGACACCTTCTTTAGAATGGTACACAAATTATTGTACTTCTATTGCCTAAATCTTCCTGTCTTCAAGTTTGGTTGGTTAAGTGACTGAGAAGCTTCTACTTGCTTTATTATCCTAATCTGCTATGTTCCATTAGCCTATGATGTTGGTCTGAGGCATGACTAGGAAGTACTAAGGTGTTTCTAGCTGTTTCTCAAAGATATACTCTGATGCATGTATCAGCTGATGATTCTTGAATCCTTTTACGAAATGATTGATCTCCTCACTCTCAAACATTGATCCTTAAGACCCTGAGATTTCAGAGGTGCTACTCCATAGGAGATGTGCCCCGAATCTAGGTCTAAGACTGCTGTTTATTTATAAATGTGGAGAATTTAATATATATCTAAGATCCATGATGCAAAGGCTGATATATTGGATTTGTTTGTAAGAATTTTCTAGTGGCTTTCATTTAAATGCTTCTGGGATGAATCTACACCCCACTTGGGTGTTTTTCTGAGAAGTGTAAGTAAAAATTATATGCTCATATGATTCTATGATGATCTGATCATGTGGTGATGTGATTTGAACTCACCAGATTTCTTGTTGATTGATGATGTTGTGATGTAGCTTGCTACTTGATCTTGCTCTGCACCACCTGGTGCTGCTCCTGTAACTTGCTGCTTGATCTCTCTTTCCACCTGCTCCACGCCCTCCTTATGTTACCATCGGGTAGAGATTTGATGGTTGATGTGGTTAATTTGGTGGAGAAATGGGCTATGGTTTCAGCAAGTTCTATTGATGTGTGTGTGACTGAGAAGAAGAGCTAAACTTCTGTATTTCCCCTTCGACTGTTGCTCTGTGTGGTACCTTGTACTGCTGCTGGTAGCTTGACAACACACCCCACGCAGTCAGTCGACTAAGCTCTGTGTGTGTGCTGTGCATGTGGATCAGCTCAAGTAACTGGGTTGTTACTCTTACCTGTTTACTAATTGTCAGCCTGGTGAAACCTATTTGTTTATCCACTTGACTTTTACTGTAACTTTTTCTATTAACTGAGAAGAACAGATACTTCACGGTTGGTGAAACTTACCCTTTTATTTACTCAATGATGTACCAGGAATAGTGCACTTCACTATTCATACTAAGAGTAAAATTACCTTACTAATCCCTAATCTTCCTTTCTAGTTGTTTTTCTTACTTGCAGGAACAAGATCTAGACTTCCAAGATTAGTGTAGGATAGATAGTTAGTATAGGTTCTACTTGTAACCTTCTTTGTAATTCTTTTGTAAAGGATCTTGTAAAGATGTTATTACAAGTTTAATAAAGTTAAATTTCTGTTTTGTGTAATTTTATACCTTTGATGTATTTGTCATCATTTGTCACCTCATTATAAAAAAAATAGAGAAATAAGCATTATTTCTTATTTAATTCTTTTCCTTGTCATTAAATCTTATTGTTAATTACTATTCCTTTCTTAAAATCAAACAATGTTAATAAGGTTTTCTTTGTGAAAACCCTTCAATATTAATAACTTCTAATATTTAAATAATTTCAAATTTAAATTCCAAATAACTCCCCCAATTTCTTAATATTGCCTAAAGATCATGTCAGAATTCATAGCAATCACTAACAAGAGCTATTCCTACCTCTAGTTAGTGAAAGAAACTTTGATCCCTTTAGTGTTTTGTTTGGCGAAAAAATTATCCAGATTTTACAGATCATGCATGCACAAACTTATATTCCTATTTCTACCCTTCGTTGGATCCTAATGTTGGGATATTACAGCCACGACGCGACCTTCTGTGTGGGGGGCGAAATATCCTCTAGATAATCCGAGGCTGGGGTGGAGTTTTACCCAAGGCCGGATAATCCAACCCTCACTTGGGCCAGAAAATCCAGCCCCAGACTTCACCAACGACTCTGTTTGGGCAGGGGGTATAAAAGCCCCAATCACCCCTCCTGTTAGATCCCTTGATTCATTTGAAAAAGTTCTGGTCTATTGCAAAAGCTCTCATTCAAGGCCTCCCACTTCAACCACCTAAAGTCTCCGATCTTTGGGGAATCGAAGGAGGAGACTTCATTCATCGACATCACGAATCAAGCGCTTCATCTCCTCTCCATTCACTTGGATATTTCTCGATCTACTATTCTTGTTAATATCTAGATTTTGTGTTTCAATTTTGATAATATTTGTTCTTGTGGCAGCTTGTTGTCATTACGGGAGCCTCCAATTCGGTTGTGGAGTTGTGCCCCGCTAGTTGTGTAAAGGCATCGGTTACCGCCTTGAAGGGTACCAATAGTGGAAAGGTGGACTAGGCCTTTGGTGGAGAGATCCATCGGAGCACAAGGTGAGGCCTATTGTGGCGTGGTGATCTTAGTACCGCCCACCCCTCCAACGCAGATCTACTTCCCTTAACAAGGAAGGAACCGCGATAAAACAAATATTGTGTCTCCGCGTGCTTCACTATGGTTTCCTCGTTCCTCACTCTTACTCGCCTTTACTCGCTAGTAGTTAGGTTTACATATAGGGAAATTCTTCGTAGTTGCATATCTAGAGAATTTACCTTTCGTGTCAAGCCTAAAATTGAAAAAGTATTAAAATTTGAAGTAGCACCTATTCACCCCCCCCTCTAGGTGCCCTTACGATCCATTTCTGATGGATTTCATCTTCTCCACCTCCAAGGCGGCAGTGGATTTCTTGGAGTCTCCACTCTCTAATTTCTTCTTCTTGCCCTCGGCAGCAACACCAGAGGTGGCGCTCTTCCGCTTCCACGCTGCCGGAGTTGGATGATCCTTGGAGGTATCATCCTCGGACACGACTTGCATGTCCTTCAGCCTTGGATCATAGACCTGGGAGGCCATGTCTTCCTCCGCCAAGGTCGCCGGCTAATGAGACAAAGAGCATGTCGGATGATTGATAAGCCCAAGTCAGAAACCTCAGAGTACATAAAATCAATGAAGGAAACATAGTTACCTCTAGGCATTTGCCACTCGAACATGTCGAAGGTGATCTTCAAGCCATGCTTCTTGTCTTTCACCTTGACAAGATCCTTAAGTCGGACTGTAGGCGCAACAAAGCGTGCATATCTATCTAGTTGGTCGTAATTCTTCAAGGTTTGGAACCTCCTAAATATCTTAGGACCATTTGGTTCAGAAGACTCATAGATGATATATCTAAGAATACAAAATTCATGGTCATTAAGAAAAGGTCACTAGTGAGCTTCTTGTAGTGGATGGTTCGACTTAGTGTCAGGGAAATGCCACTTGTCGGGCGAAACTTTTGACGCATGAATTTCCTTCCGTCGGTGCCCTAAGCGACCCCCAATGTGCTAGGTTTGACCTGAAAATGCCGGTTGAAACTCAACCCCCAATGTGATGGGTTCGACCTAAAAGCGTAGGCTGAAACTCGACTCCTCGGGCCGTCTAGGAGGAAAAAAATTCATCGGCGAAAAAAGAACCTCTAGGGGCTCTTGGGGGCATGACTGGAGATGCTCCTAGCAGATATACAGACATCCTCACCATCATTTCTCGCAAATGAAACTTGACTGACATCAATTTGGATGACATAGCTCCAAGCCAGTTTCATAAAAAGTGCGGGGAAAAGATCAACATATCGGTTAGGGCATCTCCACCGGGTCAATCCACCCCGCCCAAGTGCGTCCACGCGGACGCACGGAGCATGCATGCTGTTGCAACAACACAACCCATCCGACCCGACGCGTGCAGACCGACCCATCCGTGCACCTAATTTGCGTGGTCGTTGCGTCAGATCGAACACGGGCGGGTCGAGGGCGTGTCCTCCCCACGCGCGCTACTAGACCACCCGCCAACGACAGCTACGCATCACCGCATCACAGGCAACCACGACACCAATTCAGATGCAACCGACACATCGATTCAGAGGCATGGTAGCCTGACTGACGACACCGATTCAGACGCAAACGTGGTAACCTTCACCATCAATGCCGACGAGGCGCGTAAGCCTGTGACTGATGGGACACCTCCTGAGTTCCTGTGCCGGCATTGATGGCAAAGGCGCCAAAACCTACGCGCGCTCTACTTAAGCAGGCCTCCGCCCCGCCAGTGCTGCACTCCCAGGGCCATCGCCATCGCCATCTCCATCTCCATCTCCATCCCCATCTCCATCTCCCAGCACCTACCGCAGACGCAGCCACTCCCGCGTACCGACAGTGATGAATAAGTCATCCTGGTTCAAGAAGAGCGAGAATGACCATGAGGCGGGCGAGTCTGGCTCGAGCGGCCACCGCAGGTCCGGCTCGAGCGGCATGCCGACCTTCCTCCGGGGACTCCTTCCGCCGCCGCCTCGCCCGGAGGACTTCGTCGGCCTCCCAACCAGCGCGCCAGGAGGAGGCGCCGGCCGCGATTGCCGCTACTTCCGCGTGGCGAGGTATCGCTCACCATGATGTCTCCCTCCCAACGGGCTGACACCTCAACTAGGAGCGGGTGCTGGTGCCGCCCACGCCGAAGGATGGCAGGGCGCTGGAGGAGGAGATGGCCCACCGCATCCGCAAGCTCTTGCCTGCCTTCCAATACGACCACGCCTACCAGAACAAGCGGTTCTGAAAGGAGTTCCTGGAATGGAAACACACGACGTGACGTCGCAGCGCCTACCGCGGCGAGTTCGATCCGTGGGGCCCCGCGACCTCCCCACCTCCGAGTCCAACGACGACAGCGCCATCAACCACTCCGACACCAACCTCGGCGACGACGGTCTCGACATCGTCGTTAAAGAGAAGGAGGAGGAGGAGTCGACCTCGTCCGTCGCCGCGCACCTGCCCCCGGAGTACCAGGAGGTCCCGACACTAGGCTATGACGAGGATGACTTCTCGAGCAGGGCATCGCGAAGGAGGAGGACCGCACGTGGGACGACTACCAGGAGGCCGTCGAGCTCACCGATCCATGGCACAGGTGAACGCGAGACAACCGCTGCCACCGCCATCGCCCCCACCGCAACCGCTACGGGGGTGGGCTGCTCCGCCCGCATTAGAGTGGTCTGCTCCACCCGCTCCAAGTGGTACGCTCTGCCCGTGTCGGCGGAAACGGACACGTGGCCAGGCCAGGTGATCGACCAGCCGACACCTCCCGCACCCGCACCAGCGCCAGCTCCAGGACTGCCGCCGGCCCACCTCTAGACGCCGCCGGAGTACATCGACCTCGATCTATAGATGAACGGGCCGGCGTTGGCAGCGGGGAGATCGTCAGTAGCTAGGGCTAGGGCTAGGGTCATTTCCTTTTTCTTTTTATGTTTTGAATGTACTATTTTGTATAATTACGTATGGAATTTCCAATTTTATGCATGAAATGTCTCAGTTTGAAATTCGAAAAAAGACAGCGTGACCCTATTGATCAGGCGCAGACAGATGGGTCGCCGTCGTTGGACACGGCTATCCTAACAGACCGGGCCGTGATCCAAAGTAACCACGGACCGATCCAAACGGACAAAAACAGACGTGTTTCGGTCATCATTTTGGGTCGGTACGGTGAAGCCCTAGGTTGCATGAAATGCTGGGCTAGCTAGGTTGCCCATGTTTTGACTTTTGCGGCCGGATCATATTTAGAGCAAGTATAATAAGGTACAGTCAGCTGGCTATAAAAAATAAAATAGTATAGTT
Source organism: Avena eriantha (assembly GCA_910589775.1). Taxonomy (NCBI): domain Eukaryota; kingdom Viridiplantae; phylum Streptophyta; class Magnoliopsida; order Poales; family Poaceae; genus Avena; species Avena eriantha. The sequence continues at coordinate 159,724,631 of OU342741.1, read as the reverse complement.
TGGGTGAGGTGGAGGAGAGAGGATGAGAGAGAATGTAAGCCGACTGTAAGTTAAGAGCCAGCTCTAGTACATGCTCCTAGGCACTTTATAAGAATGACATGTAGACAACATATTAATTAAGTAGTACAACTTTATAGCCAACTATTATACATATTAGCTATACAGCTCCTTATAGCCAAGGACCGGCTGCTCTTACACGGACCTCTCCCGGTAAGGAAAAGACGGCGCACCCGTACGAAAACCCCGACGGAGGGAACAGCGGGGTGTACGACAGAGCGCCCAGACGGCGAAAAGCTGCGGCGGTAAACCGAAAACCAAGCGCACCACGGCTCTCCCAATCTGACGGCCAGGATCGAGCTTCGCGCCCCGCATCTCCCCGCCACGTCAGCGATCCGCGTACTCCCCTCGCATTGGCTCCCCTGTCCTATATAATCCCAATCCCCACCCACCGCTCCTATCTACCAGCCGCATACCAACACCGAACCGCCTCCGCACTTCCTCCTTCGCTTTTGCTTCCTCCACCGCGCAACTGCTCGCAGCACTGTAGCCATGGCCGGAAGGGGAAAGGCGATCGGCTCGGCCGCGGCCAAGAAGGCCATCTCGAGGAGCTCCAAGGCCGGGCTCCAGTTCCCCGTCGGTAGGATCGCCCGGTTCCTCAAGGCCGGCAAGTATGCCGAGAGGGTCGGCGCCGGCGCCCCCGTTTACCTCGCCGCCGTGCTCGAGTACCTCGCTGCTGAGGTACGTCGAATTCCGCTTTCTATTGTCCGATACGTTGCTTTGGGGTGGTCAATTTGATCGGCTGGGGACTTTTTGATTTCATCAGTTCGTTTGGCGTGGTGCGAAATTGGGAAGCAGTTCTAGGTTTTCCAATGGGGAAAAGACGCGTCTTCTTAGTCAGTCTCGATTTTCGTCGGGCCTGGGTAGTTTAATCAGCTATTTTCGCTCCAATCATACGGAATTTGGATTAACCGTCGCAATTCTATTTCTCGTGCAGGTTCTCGAATTGGCCGGGAACGCCGCGAGGGACAACAAGAAGACCCGCATAGTGCCGCGCCACATCCAGCTCGCCGTACGCAACGACGAGGAGCTCTCCCGCCTGCTCGGCATGGTCACCATCGCCAGCGGTGGCGTCATGCCCAACATCCACAACCTGCTCCTCCCCAAGAAGGCTGGAGGCTCCAAGGCCGCCGCTGCTGCCGATGACGAATAGCTTAGATCATATCGCCTTCCTAGCAGCATCTGGATGCTATCTGTATAACCGTGTGTTCCTAGTCTCGCCTTAGGTGTTGCGTTCTAGTAGGATGATACTATTAGGTGTTCTGTATCTGTGCTTGTTATTACTAGGTGTGCTTCTGTGTGCACAAGGATTGCTTGCTCTGTAATTCGTTGTGGTGTTCTATAAAAGTTGGACCTATGGTCGACTATTTATCACTCTTGGTTTTGGCAGTGTACGGTCGAGTTAAGTTATCCACTGATTCATAGTAGTAAAAAAGCTTTACTAATTGTCTATGAATTTTGGGATATCGTCCTTCAGGATTCGTCTATGGATTTGTAATCATATTTTCTTAACCGTTCAGGAATTGTCTATGAACTTTGGGATATCGTCCTTCAGGATTCTGGTTAAATTTTGAATGTGAATGGTGCATACGAGTAGGCCAAGTTGGATCTACTGCTGTAAGTTAGATTTGAATGTGAAGGATGAAGTTTTGGCGGGGAGTTTGCATATCTTGGCGAAACAAACTTTGCCAGAGATGTCAAAAGAGTGTTAAAGCGGGAAGCCTAAATGAAAACTCCGGATCTGTTTGGGATAAAAAGATCCCATTAAGAAATGACATAGGTGATGAAACAACAATACTGCTGGCAAGCACTCCACATGGTTGATTGTCTGACTGGCTCGTCAGTGGATTGGACTGCCATGAATATCCAAGCTGCGCAGAAGTTGGAACAGATCGAGAAAAGGAAGCAACAGCAGCAGTATGAATGTGCTCTTACATTGACACCACGCTGCAAGAAGTGAACACTCATTTCTCTCCATAATTAACAAAAGACCGGAGCACAATGTGTTTCAGTTAAAAATCCTGACAATTTACAGCTATGCTCTTGGCAAAGTAATGTGAAGTGCAACCAAAAGAAGAGTGTTTATGAGCTTGTGTGCTGCATCTCTTTCTGTATCCTGACAATTTACTTTCTCTCTGTGCTGGTACAAATGTACAACGAAAAAACAGTACTAGTTAGTATAACAGTCAGCCTGCCTACTCCTCTCCCTCCCTGTTATGCGTGCCTTAACTAAGAGGTCAGTGTTCTTCTCCCTCCTTTCGCCGTCCAATTCCGCTTCCGATGGACACTGTCTCCTTTGCTTGGTAGGAGCCAAAGCGCAACAATTACTTGTCAAAAACACCAGGACTGTCAGCAGATGACTGCCTTCAGCATCTCGATTCTCTTGCTACAACAAGTGACCGAAACAGGGTTTGCATTATCATTTCCTCGTCAATTTCTGTCTCTTCCCAATGTTCTTAAAGTGCAAAACGCTTCAGAAGGATAAGGCAGGTACCTTCGTTCAGAGCTAACTTTCCTCATCAGAGTTAGAGCTAGAGCTCAAACTACCTGCCCTCCGGTCTTGAATATCCGGAAAGAGATTACGCCGGCTATCTTGAAAAGACTTAAGTGGTTGTGAAGGCATATTAGCTCCTGGCTTTGTTTTTGTTGGAGCTGCTACTTTCGATGTTTCTTTCACCTCTTTGCATACCATGTCCAGCATCGCGAGGAAATCTCGCACTATGACAAATAACCGAAGACCCTCGTCCTTTCCTGTACTCCCGTGGAAAAAAACAACAGTACCTTTTACCAAGGTCCGTATTTTCTTCTCTTTCTCTAGCAAGGAAGTAACATCAGCTTGAGACTTCTCTACGAAACGCACAAGCTTGTGGTGAAATCCACTGTCTTCATCCAAACTTTTCATGCTTGTGTTCAAGAATTCACTGGTTGTGACAAGCTTGTGGTCAAGACTTGCTACCGACATAGTCAACTGGTCTGCATCTAGGATTGCTGCCTTCCTGACATTTTCAAGTTCATCCTCTAAACTGGACACAACCTGCAGACCTAGCTGTTTGTATTCGTCTTCAGTTTTTTCAGCATTATCATCATCTGTACTGGGTAAGCTGCTCCTCTGCTCTTTTGCGGCCCGTGCAGAACGGACACCTTCAGAACGGATTATCTCTTGAACAACAAAATGCAACAGTGTTGTCTTCCCATCAGCTCCTTTGACATCTGCCAGCTTAAGGAGGGTGTCTAGTTTGAACGCCTGAGCACCTCCACGGAACGTGCCAATATTCATTCGGTTTCCTGTTTTAAGGACAGCTTCTAGTAACTTCAAGAAAATACGGCTGTTTCTAAGCTCCTCACAAGCCACCTGATCAGGTTTTAAATGCCAAGAGAGCAGAGATAAGAATACCGGAGTGTGGTCACATATACTTTACAATAATAATTGCTATCAAGTTGTGATGCTTGATAAAAATGTTCATCACTAAAAGGGCTAGAGAGCATTAAAGAAGACTGATACAAGGCATACAGCGGAACCAAATATAATGTAAAAGTCGAGAAGTTATAGTTGCTACTCCCTCAATTCCAAATTAACTGAAGTTCCAGTTCTAAGTCAAACTACTTCGAGTTTGACCAAGTTTATAGAAAGCACATCAACATTTTAAACATCTATTTAGTTTGGAGTATGCTATTACCTCTAAGGTAGCAAAAGATTGCGTTACATTTGAAGCTTCCTCTGGTAAAATAGACATGAACAGTAATGCATCCAGACGCTGGTAGATATAAGGAATGTCAATGATTGCTTTCAAGAATTGCTCTGCAGGACCAAGCTGAGAGAGTTCCCCAGTATATAGTCGAAGCCTGAGCTCCTCATCACTAGTTGGGACCCATCTTACTAAGGTCTGTATCAAGTCAGATGGAAGTTCATTTCCTACAAATTATCAAGGGGAATGGATAAAGCAAAAGATGGCATTATGAAATAGGAGTTGATCAAAGTGTTATTTTTTCTATCCGGTGAAACAAAATACTCATAAGCACAAGAACCCACGTCCGAGACGTCCATACAAAAAAATGGACGCCATACGTGCAGGATAATCTTGCTGAAGTTCAAGAATCATAATTGAAGTACAAGATAATACTCATATCAGTTTAGCAGAATTGTGTACTGTTTTCTTTGAGAAAAAAGGAAACAAATGAAATTAGGTTATTTATTGCCCTTAGCAATAACTTAGAAGCTGATCTCCACTATTATAATGCACCAGTTTTGAAATTTGATTTTCATTCCCATTCTTCGCTCTCTACAGCGGCACCGTCTGCCGGCGTACAGGTACATATATGATCTGCACATATGCAAGCCTGCACTGCTGGAAGGCCAACGCCACAGAAGTTCTATGAAACCACATGTGAGTCACTTCCTCTCTTTCTTACTTCTTTTTTCTTATGATGGTTATGAGTTTGCACAGATCATTTACGTCATATTGCTGCTCATATGAAGCTTCTTGTTAGTTCTGACAGTAAAATTAGGCGGTTATCCTTTGTGTATTATCTCTTTTATTTTGCTGCACGCAAGGTGTTTGTCTTTTGTCCAGTCCAGTGTCCTTGAGGTATACTGCAAAAAGGCACTAAGTATTGGGATAAGTGTGTCATGGCAAGCGATTTGATTCTTTTTTGTTCACTGTTATATATTTATTTTATAAAATGAAACATAACTGTTGTTCATCTTTGTGACCTCTTTAGAAGACGTATGGTCATCGGTATTGTTTGCCTTTACGACGTCTTTCAATATGGATACAGTACTCATCGTCGACATAAATTTAACCGGAACAATGAAATCATATTTTCTTAACCGTTCATGAAAAAAGAGATTTTTGGTATTAAGTTACTGCCTACATACTAATCTCATCATGACAAATAAATGGTTCAATAAATTTTCCATGATAACTAAGTACTAAAAATATTAATTTAGTACCAGTATTTTTGTATTTTCTAATACTATGGTCTAACTGTGTTTTTTTGCCATATGACAAACAGTGTCCGCAGTTAGTAGTTTTGATGTGTGACCATCTGACCGCATCCTTCTTCAGCCAAACATGTGCCGTCCGAATAATGGTACTCGGATGGAGATCAGTCCATCTGGAGATTATGTATCTTCTGTTTCTTCGGAAAATCAAGCTGCAGCCGGTGCACTAACAAATAGAGTAATATTAATCATGGTGGACGTAAGCTACGATTCACCACAAGCTGCTATCCCCAGTTATCCACCAAACAAGCTGTGCGTACAAGAGAAGAAGAAACTCTCAAGGAGCAGGTTGCAGCGGTGCACAACATACATCTGATGGGGCAATTGTTACGAATGAACATATAGGTAGACATACTCTTTGTGAAACTACAAGATTATACCAGCCCTCAACATGAAGATCTTATCTACATGCCAAGTGATTCTTTTCCTGCCATTCGAGGTAGTTTCAGTACCACCTTGCACTGATTTTATTTATTATGCTCATGTAAAATATTACATGTTTAGTGGACATGGTAGGTATTTACTGAATTTAATTAAAAATAGCATTTCTAAATCTAACTTGAATTTCTAATCTTTTCAAATAAAATATGCAGGTTTTGAATTCTAATCATATCTAGAGAGAGATCTTGTCCTGAGTTACGTACAGATGGATCCGTATGATCATATATCAAAATCCATAATTATCCTTTTCTAGATCAAGTTCCTAACTGTCGACATTGCAATTTTTTCTTTTATATTGTGTTTACAAGCATCAAAAGTTACCTATGTGCTATATCATTTTGCGAGTATATACATAGAGCTGGTGATGTCTATTCTAGAGAGATGTTGAGAGCTAATGATGTCTACACAAGTGAATGCAATAGAAAATGAGTTGGTAGGTCATGTTTTTAAGGAACATGAGATGTTAGTTGTCTGGGGAAATCCCTTCGCAGAAGAAAGCTTATTCCAATCGGATCAGAATGCAACACAAGATTATGCATAGTTTGTAAATACTCCATTTACTCTTAATATATTTTGCTTTATCGTGTAAACTTGGATTAACACAATAAGTCTGAGCCCTTAACTATTGGATAGCTATATATTTTCCAAATACGAGCAACACAAATATTTTTGATTATGTTCTTTTAACAAATGCTGCAAAAATATGATATATCAAAAATCACATATTTTTCTCTCCATCCAATCTTTTGTGAAGATAACGACCTATTATATTAATTTACTTGAATTATAATCTTCAATCTATTATGTTTATTTAGACACAGAAAGCCACACGTGCGGGGCACATGCTTTTTACTAGTAAATATAAATGTATCAGGACCCCAACATGGAACAAAGAACTACAGCTCTGCCTAAATATAGAACAAAAAAGAACTGTGGCTTAAGGTTTAACAAGAATCAAAAGGAGCAGCATTTCATCTGGGAAGAGCCATGCACTTGCAGAGTGCAGATGAGTGACAATACACTTTACCTTCTTTAACTGCACAACATACTTCCTCAGCTGAAACACTCAATGCCTTTAATGAAATAGCCAGGTTCTGTGCCTTTTTAGGATCAAGAATCGTCACAAATTGGGCAGCCTCCTTTGCATTTAAATCTTTTGAGCCATCACCGCTCTTCTTATCAGCATTAAGACCAAAAAGGGTTTCAATAGAATCCTCGTTAAACCTGTGAAGAAGCATCAGTTAGTTATAAATTGTTTGATCTTACAATAGTAAACATACAAACTTACTCGAACGATCCGGATTTAAGGTGATCCCACACCATTGATCGATTAGCATTTGCTGCTACTTTATCCCAAAAGAAGGGCTTAAGCTTTGTTTTAGCTTCACTAGAATCTGCATCAGCGTCTGCCTTATTTCCCGACTTCTTAAGAGGTGGAGGTGGGCGACCAGGCAACGCTGGTGGTGGTGGGCAAGGTCCAGCAGATATTGATGGTGGTGGGGGAGGTGCAGCTTCTGGAGCAGGTGGTGGTGAGGGTCCTGAGGGATTAACAGGGGAAGCTTTCAGAGCTGGTGGCGGTGAGGGTCCTGGGGCAGAAGTTTTCGGAGGCGGCGCAAGTGCTTGAGGTGCTGGTGGAGAAACCTTTGAATGTGGAGGTGCCATAGGCGGAATCACCTGTTGAGGCACCGGTGTTGATCTTTCCGCAGAACCAACAGAATCAGCTATTGTTTCGGATGAACTGTCGTAGACTTCTGGATCAATCTTTGCACTTCCCTGTGAGACTAGCTCCACATGGCTATTTTGACAAGTGTTTTGGTCTTCCTGTGAGCCTAGCTTCACATAGCTATTTGGACCAGTGTTTTGGTCTTCCTGTGAGCCTAGCTTCAGATAGCTATTTGGACCAGTGTTTTGGTCTTCTGGTGAGTATAGCGTTACATGACTATTTTGACCAGTGTGTGGGACTTCCTGTGAGCTTAGTTTCACATAGCCGTTTTGATCAGTGTCTGTGGCTTCATATGAACTTTGATACACATATCCATTTTGACCAGCCTCTGAATTCAGTGAAAATACTCCCAGCTTATTCACATCCATTTGATCTACTTCGGAAGACGCAAAAGAACTAGCTGCATATAAAACCATAAAAGTCAGCGGTCGAACGAAAAATAAATACTTTGTCTTGGAGCAAAATTGCGTGGTTCAAGATAAATTACTCAGATCCAGGAGTGTCTCATTATCATACGCAGAACTCTCGCTTTCACGGCACATGCAGAAGAACACACCGAGAAGAGCTAGAAGTGATACGGCAATTAAGGACAGACCGATGGTAGTGGTTGACATGCCATCGTTGTCCTTTTCTGCTACTGATTTAGTTGGTGGCACTGCTGCCTTTTTAGTAGGAGGTGTTTCTGATGAAACACTCTCAGTTCGTTTCCCTGGGACAGATTTTACTGCTTGATTTGCAGCAAGTCCGAGCATCAGCTCTCTTCTTATTGCGGCGATAAGTGTTTTCATATAACCATCGGGCAGGGTTTTTTCAACCTCAAAACTCTGTTTGCTTAAACAGATCAGCAAAGTTTGCTTGATTTCTGGTGTCAATGGACTGGTGCCTTGTTCAATTACAGGGGAGGCGTCCTTATTGTCAGATATCCTATAGAGAATATCAAGTACATGGTTGTTGTTGAAGTAGTTTTTAACATCCTGAAGACTTTTCTTGTCTAATCCACACTTGAGCCATGCATGTTCCACCTAAAGATAACATTAGCAGTAGTAACCTTGTCAGTACATGAAAATTAATCAGAAGGAGATGCAATGATTTTTTTTTTCTTTTCGAAAAAGGGGAAGCCCCAGCCTCTGAATTGAGATCAATGCATATGACATCTTTATTACTAAGATATGCGATGATAAACCGGGGGTGCATCCTTTTCAGAATAACAATTATACGATAAATCAGACTTTAAAAAAAGTACCATCTATTACCAGAGAATCAGCAGTTAGAAACTACTCCCTCCGGTCCAAAATACTTGACGTGGTTTACTTAGGAGAATCATGGTCTCACTCTGAGTCTCCGATGTCTCATACCAATAATATCAATAGAATCAAACAAACTCAGAAAGCAATAACAAAGAAGAAATATATTTGGTAGCACATAAAGTGTGTTCGACCAGTGCAGTGATGCGTGCCTAACTGGAGGGTACATTAATAACGAAACACGATTGAAATCTATGCTTACAATGTTTAAATCTGTATTCAGTATGTTGCAATGCAGTAAATCAGGGACAGCTTTGGTCTCTGGAAACCCCTAGAAATTCAGTGTTCTCCTCGAGTAAATTGCAAAACCCCACCACAATAGGGAAAAGTTATCAACCCTTCACAAAAAAACCACTGGAAAACATGCATTTTGGTGGGTATTTGATGACTTCGCCCCAATTGTGGTGATTTTTTGCAATTCCTATGAACTTTGGCCTCTGGAAACCCTCAAAAGTCCACATCAGGCAAATACCTATGAATCGATCAAGAGCTCTACCTATGCACCCTATGTGCTCAGATAGAGAGGGCACAGACCTAAACATTATATCAGAAATACAGCTGGGCAATGCATACAATTCTATCATTCTATGATCTCGACAATGACTGACCTTCAATTCCTAGACCTTTCCTTTTCGCTTTGCAAAAAGATTGATACTTAATACTCACTTGTTGAGATGACCTGAACTAAACTACTTTGCTCTTGATTACAAACTATGCAGTAGATGTTACTACTGAATCCAATTAAATACATGGAAATTTGAACTCACCAAGTCGTCTACTTGTTTGATGAGGAGAGGTGTTAGCGCAGGCGGCGAAATGTTGCTTGCACCAACTAGCAATCCTTCGCAGACCGTTGGCGAGATGAGCAGCACGGAGATGATGCACGGCGCGAGGAGCCATTCTCTCCTACAGCGCCCCATATTTCCCCTGCTCCTTCTTACACCCGCCGGACCATCGCAATGCCAACGGACACGGACTTGCACGAAAAAATCCACCGACGGACAATAAATCCCCGATCTCCGACGAAGCAATTGCTTGACGAAATCCAGTGATTCGGCCCAAATGTTTTGACCCCTGCTGGAAGCTTATTTCCGAGCAGTGGCTTCCTGAAATCGCGGAACGCGCCGCCCAAATTGGCGCAAAATCCCAGCAACGACCTTCTGAAATCAGATGCCTCGAGATGCTCCGACAAAACGCACCGATTAAGGCGAGAAAGCTCAGAAACAATCAACAACGTTGGGGGGAATTGAGGGCTTCCCGGGCAAAGAACCAAATAGACCGCTCCATTGCCCCACAAATCGAAGAAATCCACAGACGCGGCAGAGAAATCCTGCCAAACTAGAGGCCTATACGTCCGGCGCCTCAATCCGTCAGGCAATCGACCCCAAGAACACGGGCGTAACAAATTTTTTTTACAGAAAGAGCAGGTCTAGGAAGATGCACCAATACAAGGGACCACCAAATTCGCGGCTGGAGAAGCCACGAATTTGGGCGTGATCTGGAGCCACCGAGATGGCTAGCAAGTTCTTTTCGCGCGAGCTCTTTCTCTCCCTCTCTTCTGGTGTCCCCGCCGAAATGGGAGTAGAAAGGAGGAAGAGAACACCGGAACAGGCGCAGAGGTGAGGGCATGTTCAGCGGCACGACCCACTCAGCTTGGGTGAGGTCAGCCCAACTCCAACGGCCCCGCAAAATGTTTTTTTTTTGACAGATTTGAGAATAATTCTGGGTTTGACTCACGAGAGGAACTAATTCGAAATCTGACCCTAGGGTTGGTGTCGGGATGACCCCTGGGTAGGTCAAGTCAGGTTCAAACTGGTTGGCTCCAGGGAGATCTGGCCTGATGGCCACAAGACAAAGAGCCACCGTCGGGTGGAATGCTCCACCCGGTCCGCCTCAAGATTCTACCGGCTGGCCTGTCTAGCTGGGGGCCGGGAGAGCCGGCTGGGTGACCACCTCTACCCGTCCACCTCGGATCCGTTGGCCACTGGTACGGAGGAGGGTGACGCTCCTTATTGAGCGACCGGACAGGCTGGCGCGTCGTCCGGACGACGCTACCGGACGAGGATGCCAAAGCGCCAAGGCTGAAGGCTGACGAGTAAAGCACCGGCTGACGGATAAAACCCTGGGCTGATGGATAAAGCATCAGGTGATGCCCAAAGCGGCGGCGCTGGGACGCTAAGGCGCTGCCCCTACCTGTACTGAAGCTTGACCAGGTCCTGGACCACAGGCTGGACCTGGCAACCGGCCCACTTTGTAAACCCAAAGCCCAAAATAGTAAACCCTAGAGCCCACATTGTAACCTACTCTTCCACTAGTATATAAGGAGGGGTAGCGTCAGGGTTCTAGGTAAGAGATTACAAGTTAGAAGTTACCCAGAATCAACAAGTCAAGTAGTTCATCTTCCTCTAGCTCTCGATAGCAGCTAGGGAAACAGCTCAAGGAGCACTTGTATTGAGCATCTGCTCCCCATATAGAGGATCCTTGCAGAAGTAGGAGTGTTACCTCGACAAGAGGGCTCCGAACCTGGGTACATCGCTATGTCTGTAGTATCTGTGCCCAACCCGTTGCGAGTAGCCACCGATAGCATGTTGATTTTCCCCTCTCATGCCATCCCCGATGGCACTACCGTGTTCCACACCACGTCAGTTGGCGCCCACCGTGGGGCACATCGCTTTGGCTGGGGTCATATTTCGCACGGGACTTCCGCTCGTCGCCTCTAGCCTCGTCCTCACCTTCGGCTCCTTTGACTGCGTCCTCGACAACGCATCCTGCTTAACGGGGAGACCTTCCCAAGCGATGACTCCGTCATGCACTTCGGCGAGCACCGCATCTACGTCGCCACCATCGCTGAGGTGTTCCCACGCCAGGTCGTCATCGTCTCTAGCGCGCCTCCTGGTTTCTTCGCCCCGCTCCTCGCCAGCGGCAGCGTCGAGATCACGATGGTCGGCGCAGGCGAAAGTCGCCCCCTGCCTCTAGAGCGCGACGCGGGCGCCAACGACACCACCCCGCATGAGCAAGATGTGGACCCTCTGGTGGACTCCATCCAGAACCTCCGCATCCCCATCGCCCCCGAGCTAGACCCGACAGCTATAGCATCTGCGCTGGAGACCACACACAAGAACCTCTTGGAGGAAGCCAGCAAGGTCGCCGCCCCCTAGTGCTGTCTGGACGCGACTGTGCGAGAGTACAACACCGCACACGGTTTCTCTCGCTTACCCGGCGCAAACTGGCAAGCGCTACCCCAGGGCTGCAACTTGGGTTCGAAGCTAGACCGTGCTGCTGACTCACGAGTCCTCGCGCCGCATCCGGTTTAAAGTACGCCGGCCAAGAACATGAGGGTCGCGGAAGCTGCCGCCATGGAGCTTAGCCACCTGGAGGGCGACGAGATGCGCCGCCAACATGCGCGCGTCCAGCTCCTCGTTGCTACGGCCAACAAGCTACAAGTCAAGGCGGACGTAAGCCTCGGAGGAAACATCAAGAGCCAGTAGCCTCGCCAGGTGGGCGATCCGGCTGCAGGCGGGAGCATTGCCTCCTCTCCGAACGTTACAAGGCAGAACAGCCGTCCACGCCGCGGATCGGCCAGTCGCAGGAAAAACCCGTGCGAAGCCACAACCGTTACCAGCAGGAACTGTGATCTGGTTGACGAAGCCGGAAGAACCAACACGCTGCCCAAGTCCCGCCTTTCAGGATGGCTTGGGCCGCTCGAGCCGGAGGAACCACGAGATTGCACGCATCGACCTGCTGGTTCAATCACGCGCACTGGAAGAGGAAAGCTCAGCTATCCCAAGATGTTTCTGAAGGAGATATGCCCTAGAGGAAAATAATAAATAGATTTTTATTATCATATCTCAATTAGTCCATAATAGTTTCATACTATGCTATAACTGTATTAATACGAAACATTAATACACATGTGGTATGTAAACAAACCAAGTCTCTAGTTACCTCTAGCAAACTAGTTCATTGGTCATGAGGATGATCTAGGGTTTCGAGATCATGGGCATTTATGCCAATTGATAATGAGGTCACGTCATTAGTTGAATGATGTGATAGACAAACTACCCAACCAGTTGTATCTTAATGAGATCTAGTTACAAAGTTCACCATTAATGATAAACTAAGGAAACCTCGCAACCTAATCCTTAGACGGTGAGATAATGCAAATCACCGTTCTAGAGGGAGCTTAGATGGTTATCAAGTATCATTACGTGACTGGATGATCGAAAAGGTGCCACTCAGGTTTCCCAAAGGGGTGTGTAGAGGAGTACATATCAATACCAGGATTTGCCCATCCATGTAACGGACATATACATTAGAGGCCATATCGGTGATGTTGCATTAATGAAGCTTGCAAGTGTGTGACTGGGTCACAGAATGCAACGACACGGAAATGAGAAAACAAGTTCACTGGTAACGAGATCGAACGAAGGTGTGGAGATACCATAGATCAAATATCAGGTGAACTAGGTATCAAGTGGCAAAGGGAATGGAAAACGACTATTTATGGTTCAAACGACATTATCATCGTGGAATGCACAGGGGTCATTATGGGCATCCTGGTCCCGCTATTGATCATTGGTTGAGATCATGTCTGTGCCATTCCCGAGCCGTGGGGAAATACACTTAAGGGTACAATGAGCTAGAGATCCTCTGTAAGTTGGAATCACCATATGAAAGAGAAAAGGAAATCATAAAAGTTTCGTGAGAGATCCGAAATCGTTCCGGGAAAGTTTCGAAGTCGGTCGGAGGAAATTGAAAGGGAACCGCAAGGTGTTTCAGGTCAAATCGGATTTTGTAATATGTATTAACATATTAATTAATATAATTAATATTAAATATAATATTAAAATCTAATTTGAAGGGGTATTCCACTAATGGGCCAAACTTCCTAGGGAAAAAGGGCCCATGAGGGAAAACCGTAAGGGGGAAGGGCCAAAGGGATGTGCGTGGGGTGGGGCCCACCCCTGGACGGCTGGCCCATGAGGCCCATGTGCCTCCCTCCCTCTCTCACTTGAATAGTCCCACATGGGAAACCCAAAGGGAGGGCACACCTCCCCCCCTATATAAAGGGGGGGGCATGGGTGGGATTAGACACATAATTTGAGATGTTCTCTAAGGAATTTTCCTTAGAGAATTCCTCCCTCTATCTCTCTACATAGTTATCTCCAAGCATTGGCACGGTCCCAAGAAAGGACTATTTGCGCAAGAGACGGCACACCTGCAGCACGCCGTTGCGCTGTAGGGATTCCAAGCCGAAGAACTACTTCCACACTCCCGGCAGGGATCAAGGATTCGGAGGTTGTCATCGTACACCGTATGTGTACGAAACCACGAGGGGCCTCACTTGAGGCACCTTGGATGTCGTGAGCCGGAGCTGTTGCATGATGAAGAAGGAACACGGGGTGACCCGCGAGGAACTTCGCGACCTTGAGGTCAGCTACGAGTTCGACTACTTCAATCACGTTCCCCTCGGAACGTTAACTGCGTACGGTCTACAAGGGTATGTATTTTATATGCTCCGGTCGTTACTGCATTACTACATAGATAGATCTCGGGTGTTAGGGAGTTCCAACATAGGAAATTTTTGTTTTCTGCTACGGAACCCTTTAGTGGTATCAGAGCCGATCTATGCGTAGGAGTGCTATACGGCCAGTACGCCCAAGTATTGTGCGGGCATTGATCCCTTAGTTGTTACCCTCTAACATGTACTTGTTTGTATCACGGTATTGTTTGATGAAGCGGTCCGGATCGAACTTACGCGTATTCGTATGCGAGACTGGTTCCATGCTTGACATACGACTTGTTCTGTATAAGTGGCTAGCGGGTGTCTGTCTCTCATTCAATAGTTGATATAGCATTTATAACGGAGGGCCCCGAAAGGGGTGTAGTAGAGACAACTGTTGGATCCATGTTGTGGTTAGAAAGTTCGTAGATTAGAAATGGTTCTATTAAGAAATCCCTAACAACCACGTAAAACTTGCAATAGATAAAGTAGAGGCGTCTAACTTTATTTTGCATGAGGGCATGTGATTATTATATGGTATTGGTCGTTACGAAGGTAAAGTAGTTTACTTTTCTGTTACTAAGTAGTATAGTAATAGTCATCGTTTTGATGGATGACCTGGTGGTGGCGTCGTGGACTTGGCGTCAAACCAAGGGCAAGATGGAGATCATGTCGGAGCGCTCGATGGAGATCAAGGCGCAAGAAGACGGACCATATCATATCACAAATATACATGTGATGTTGATACCTGTTTTACATCTTATTGTGTGCTAGTATTAGATACTCAACAATAGTAAATAAGATAATCCCTATTTAATTCCAATGATCGTGTTCCCCTTGTGTGTGCACCACCAAGAAAGTTCTTCATTATGAAGCAGGTCGTGACGATCGAGGGCTAGATATATCTACGTTCACATACAGTGGGTGTAAGCCATGTTGCACAGCGAACACACGCAAGTTAGATTTAGCGAGCCTAGCATGTGTAGACATGGCCTCGTAACACAAGAGATCGAAAGATCGAGCATGAGTCACATGGAAGCTATGATTGACATTAGGGAATGTCTACCTTTGATGTTGCACTGATGGCCATGACAATCGGGGGAGGTGCAGAGGATTGGGATCATGTGATCACTAAAATCGTCCAGAGGATGACAATTTTAGTGGGAGATCAATTATAAATTGAACTCATATTATAAACTTAGTCTAGATGTCTGTTTGCAAATATCTTAGTAGATCATGGCCTATCCCATTGAGGTCCTTTGTGACCATGGGAAATATATTGCTTGATATGGAACTTAGCATAAGGGTCCAACTTCATAGATTAATACCCACGCCTGAGGGATATCCTCGTAAAAGGTGATATTCTCTTCTTGATACAATGACCATTAGGAGATAATCTGATGACTCCGCAATGTTTGTGTTTTCTCCATTATCATCCAATAAGCCATTCTCCATTTGATGGAGAGCTGGACTACAATTTTGTATTATGCAAGATCAGGCACATCAAGTATGATCCGTTGGATGAGTTTTCTTCCATGATGGATGAAAAGAGAATATTTGGAGAAACACTTAGTGATCTTGCATTAGAGTTGTGAACTCTCAGAAGGGCTTGATTGCAATGGAGGTCATGAATGAAAAGGGTATATGTTAGATATACAAAGTTATAAATGTAATTCTTGCAAAACTCATTGCAGTTTACATAAGTATTGGATACTTGTCCCGTTTTGTGAAAATAGGATGGTCTGCTTGAGAATTGCTAGAATTGAGGCAATGTGATTTGATGATGGCAAGCAAAATAGTTGAGGGCCGACATCACCCCTTTCCTCAAAAGGTTTATCATTTGGATTAGTGGACTTGAATATAATTTTGTAATCCTTGTTTGTGTGTCTTGCTTTTGGCGAGACGATTGTTCATATGAATAAGTAACAAGCCACTTGTACTGTTCTTATGAATAATACCTTTATGGTCACATTGCGATTATAAATGAGTTATTCTCATCACTATGTTAATGATAATAGTTTAAACATTTATAAAGGATTAGAATGCTAAAAGATATCCAAAGTTTAATAATGACATGACACTATAGTTTAAGTCATTTTGGTTATTGCATGTTCTTCATTATAAATGAAGATCGGGGTCTTAGATGCTTAATCTAGAGACTTTGCAAAACCATGCCTCACTAGGCAGAATGACTAAAACTCCGCATTCTGGTAAAACGGTGACATGCGAAGAAATGTTGAACTTTACACATAATGATGTATCATATTTTCAACAAATAGTGGAAATCATTATTTATACTTCATGTTGAAATTTATTCATAGTGATGTATCGTATTTTCAACAAATAGTGGAAATCATTATTTCACACTTCATTGGGGATTTAAGTCAATATGAGCATTTTCTTAATGAAACATAAGTTTGAAAAGATTTCAAAGTGAAGGAGGATATTGAATTAACAAGAATACAAAAGTTTCTTGGATTTGATCGACATGACTAAAGTATTTAAGTTAATTTTGGCATAAAAGGACATGTGAAAGAGGTTTCACAAATTATGATAATAGGGCAAATTCAAAGTGTGTTGAAATATCTAAATATCATAATCATTATGTATTAGATACATATGGTATAATATTATCTCTTATCGGGGTTATAGTTATCATTTAGAGTTAGAGATCGAAATGAGCAAACACTTGGTTGACATACAAAGGATCATCTAAAGATTCGTGGAAACAACACCTTAAGAGTTATGGCATGTTCTAGTTTCTAGAGGTTTCGATAATTCAAATTTGTGGTGAATAAACAAGTCTTTGTAGCCTGTTCTTAGGCAACTATGAATACATGTTCCACAAGGGGCAAACCTGCTGTTGTCCAAAGTTGATGTGTCTTGATGAAGATCCAGGTGGAAGAAAGTAAAAGATCAAAACAAGGTTTTGACCTTACCTCCTGATTGTTGAGTAGCGCAGTGAAATTTGTTTCGTGAAACCGAACTCTACAAATAGAGAAGAAACTAATGATAATGATCATTAAGTCTCAGTGAATGCTTTTACTAAAGAAAGTAGGATTCAATGATATATTCTTCAAGTTTTCGGAATTATATTATTGATTCACTTGTCATGATTATAAACAAGACATACCTACGAATTACAAAGAAGCGTGATGGACCTAAGTGCGAGAAATGACCATGAGTCATAAAATCCTATATTAAGTTACATTTAATATTGCAAAATAATGTGTTACTTGATCTTATTAAGTAAAGATGTTTACTTGATACTTCTGAGTGACTTAAAAGTCATAAGATGGAAATGAAACTTAAATGGAGACATAAAGCTTGATTTGTCACAAAGTATGGACAAATTCGAGGAGTTAACTAAAAATGTAGCGATGCTTGAGTCTATTGGATTTACACTAGCATATATGGATATTGAAGTCTCGTAGTTGGAATTCTCAATTTTATGATGATCAAAGAATTTTGGAATGTCCAAGATTATCGAGAGGACTTGTGTTTGAGTGGGAGCTAATTAGCTTGACCAAATCTTAATATGTAAGAGACATATTTTGAGTGGGAGCTAAGAAGCTTGGCTGAATCATAATATGTAGCAGACATGTTTCAAGTGGGAGCTAAGTGAAATCCCTGGATCTCATATATGGATGCCATATTTGAGTGGGAGCGTGAAATCATTCTGAGATATGTGGAAAACATATATGAATGATGTGATTGGTATTGATAACATTTAAGTTAGTAAATATGAATGAAGTTGAACAAGTTATTAAACAATGAGATCTATCGATATATATTGGTAAGTTTAATAAACATCATAGTCGAATGCTTCCTAGACTTGATTCTGAAGATGTTCAGAATATCCTAGATAATATTCTGAAGTAGTTCAGAATGGAACAAGGAAAAAAAATAGGTTCTCACTTATATGAAGCATTGAGTTAATCTTAGTATTACAATGATGGTTAAAAGAAAGAAAGATATGTGTTGCATCTCATATGCCTTAGTCATAGGTTCTTCCATACAACCATATTGTATACTCGATGTAATATGACCCGAGGTTCTGGTTGGAAGGACAAGCTCTTAACTGTACGAACATGCCTTGAAGTGATTCTTGAGTTAATCACTGAACCAGAATTAAGTTTGTACTTAAATGGCAAGGAGCAAAGTAAGTGGCATAGTTGAATTTCATGCACTAGGATGTACATAGATATAGAAGTATAAAGGCTCCATCTTATGTGATGTATATTGTTATGGTGGGACTAGTTCATCTTTAACGTAGAATGATTTGTCCTAGGCAATAGTGCCCGTGAGAAAGCCCATGAGGTTGATCTAAAGTCACTGTAGTCTTCTGGAAACCGGCCTCGTTCTACTACCATAACTGTCGTATATACACAAAGGATTGCAAAGTGTGTTTTGAAGTTTAGATGACAACAATGAAAACAACCGTCATTATAAACACTAGAAACAAAGTCTCACTTTGTCACCAAACGAATACTTCAACCCATTATGAGATAATGGTATGGATGTCAAAGTTAGAAAGACATTAACGATTTGCAAAGACATAATGATCTGGTAAAATAGAACATGGACATGGCAGTTTCCATAAGCATTCATGATCAACAAACGCATATGTGATATGGTTTATAATGAGTAAAATACGAGCTAGATTATTTGTACTCTAGTGCAAGTGGGAGACTGAAGGATATATGCCCTAGAGGAAAATAATAAATAGGTTTTTATTGTCATATCTCAATTAGTTCATAATAGTTTCATACTGTGTTATAACTGTATTAATACGAAACATTAATACACGTATGGGATGTAAACAAACAAAGTCTCTAGTTACCTGTAGTGAACTAGTTCATTGGTCATGAGGATGATCTAGGGTTTCGAGATCATGGGAATTTATGCCAATTGATAGTGAGGTCACGTCATTAGTTGAATGATGTGATAGACAAACTACCCAACTAGTTGTATCTTAATGAGATCTAGTTAAAAGTTCACCATTAATGATAAACTAAGGAAACCTCGCAACCTGATCCTTAGACTGTGAGATAATGCAAATCACCATTCTAGAGGGAGCTTAGATGGTTATCAAATATCATTCTGTGACTGGATGATCTAAAAGGTGCCACTCAGGTTTCCCAAAGGGGCGTGTAGAGGTGTACATATCAAGACCAGGATTTGCCCATCCATGTAACTAACAGATACATTAGAGGCCATCTCAATGACGTTGCATTAACGAAGCTTGCAAGGGTGTGACTGAGTCACAAAATGCAACGACACGGAAACGAGAAAACAAGTTCATCGGTAACGAGATCGAACAAAGGTATGGAGATACCGTAGATCAAATCTTGGGTGAACTAGGTATCAAGTGGCAAAGGGAATGGGAAACGACTGTTTATGGTTCAAACGACATTATCATCATGGAATGCACAGGGGTCATTATGGGCATTCCGGTCCCGCTATTGATCATTGATTGAGATCATGTTTGTGCCATTCCCGAGCCATGGGGAAATACACTTAAGGGTGCGATGAGCTAGAGATCCTCTATAAGTTGGAATTACCATATGAAAGAGAAAAGGAAACCGAAAAAGTCTCGTGAGAGAACCGGAATCGTTCCGGGAAAGTTCTGAAGTCGTTCGGAGGAAATCGAAAGGGAACCGAAAGGTGTTTCGGGTCAAATCGGATTTTGTAATATGTATTTACATATTAATTAATGTAATTAATATTAAATATAATATTAAAATCTAATTTGAAGGGGTATTCCACTAATGGGCCAAACTTCCTAGGGAAAAAGGGCCCATGAGGGAAAACCGTAAGAGGGAAGGGCCAACGAGCAAAAGGGCCAATGCCTGGCCACCTCAAGGGGGGCCACCTGGCCAGCCTAGGGCTATGCGTGAGGTAGGGCCCACCCCTGGCCGGCTGGCCCATGAGGCCCATGCACCTCCCCCCTCTCTCCCTTGAATAGTCCCACATGGGAAACCCAAAGGGGAGGGCACACCTCCCCCCCTATATAAAGGGGTGCCCATGGGTGGGATTAGACACATAATTTGAGATGTTCTCTAAGGCACTTTCCTTAGAGAATTCCTCCCTCTCTCTCTACATAGTTGTCTCCACGCGTTGGCACAGTCCCAAGAAAGGACTGTTCGCGCAAGAGACGACACAACTGTAGCATGCCATTGCGCTGCAGGGATTCCAAGCCGGAGATCTACTTCCACACTCCCGATAGGGATCAAGGAGTCGGAGGTCGTCATCATACACCGTATGTGTACGAAACCATGAGGGGCCTCACTTGAGGCACCTTGGATGTCGTGAGCCGGAGCTGTTGCACGATGAAGAACAAAGGGTGACCTACAAGGAGCTTCACAACCTTGAGGTTAGCTACGAGTTCGACTACTTAAACCACGTTCCCCTCGGAATGTTAACCGCGTACGGCCTACAAGGGTATGTATTCTATACACTCCGGTCGTTACTGCATTACTACATAGATAGATCTTGGGTGTTAGGGAGTTCCAACATAGGAAAATTTTGTTTTCTTCTATGGAACCCTTCAGTTTCGGACCATGCATCCGGAACAAGCCGTTTCCAAAGGGATTTTCTCTCCCAAGGGACACGCCAAAGTACAAGGGCATGGTCAATCCGGAGGACTAGCTGGTGGATTACACCACCGCGGTGGGCATCGCGAACGGCAACCGTTGGATGGTTGTGCGCTACGTCCTGCTCATGCTCCTCTATTCAGCTAGGACTTGGCCAATAGTCTTCCCGACTACAACATCAATGCTTGGATCGATTTCGAGCAGGCATTCGTCCACAACTTCACCGGCACCTACAAGCACCCGGGTCACCCTAGCGAACTTGCCCTTTGCTTTTAGGGCAAGGACAAGACCGACCGCTCCTACACCACCCGGTGGACAAGCATGCACAACTCCTGTGAGGGGGTACGCGAGCACCAAGCAGTCGACTTCTTCATCAACGGTTGTAGATACGGCACCATGCTAAAGCATAAGTTCGCCGGGTGGAGCCCGATACCATGGCCAAGACCATGGAGATCGTGGACAAGTATGCCACCGCGGACACAGCGATGAAGAGGTCCATCCGGCTGGACGACCAGGGGCAGATCATCGTGGAGGCCTCCATAGACCGACGCCAGCCGGAAGGGAACAATCACCACTCCAGGAGGCACGACGATCACCATGGAAAGAGGAAGGACGATCAGCTGGATAACTAGTATGGTTCTAGGCAGGTGGCAGCTATCCAAGAGGACCCGGCTGTAGGCGGTAGCCAGAGACAGAAGCCCGACGACAGCCACCTCGGCCCAAGTACACCATCGAATCGATGCTTGACGGCCCATGCAAGTTCCACAACGGCGGCAATAAGCCAGCTACGCATACGACCCACCAGTGCACCTAGACAAAGAAGATGGCTAAGGTTTGTGGTTTACCACCGCCACCCCTGCCTCCGCCAGCAGGACAATCGCGAGCGCCAGAACCGCCAAGATGAAGACGGAGGAGACTACCCTCACTGGGTAGGGAACTACCACATCTTCACCACTGAGTCGGAGACCAAGCATAGAAAAAGGCATCACGAGGCAGAGGTGAACGCAATCGTTCCTCCCATGCCCCAGTTCTTGAACTAGTCGGAGCAAGAGGTCAAGTGGAGCCGGAAGGACCAGATGGACGTGCTACCACACCCGGGCACATATGCCATGGTCCTGGACCCCACCATCATCTCCAAGAAGCACTCATGCAGGTTCTCCCGCGTCTAGGTGGACAGAGGAAGCAGCATCAACCTCCTGTACCGCAACTCGCTAGACCGGCTCGGCATCAGTGAGTCCCAGCTGGACCCATCCAGCACCTCCTTCCACGGAGCCGTCCGGGTCCATCGCACTCACCCATCGGCAGGATCAGGCTGGATGTCATCTTCGGCACGGAGGACAACTTTCGCCGCGAGCCTATCTAGTTCGAGGTGGTCAACCTTTGCAGCGCTTACCATGCCATCTTGGGATGCCCCGCGCTCACCAAGTCCATGGCGGTTCCCCACTACGTGTACCTCAAGATGAAGCTCCCTGGTCCAAAGGGGGTAATCACCGTCGAAGGTGACTATGGGCGGTAGGTGGAATGCGCCACTGATGGCTCCAAGATTGTTGAGGCCATGATCATCGCGGAGGAGAAGCGCATCATCTGCAAGCGGACATGCCGGCTGGCGAGCCAAAGCCAGCCGGAGAGACGCAATTCAAGCCATCCAAGGGCACTAAGAAGATCCTGTTGAACAAGGCCGAGCCGGACAAGTTCGTCTTGGTCGGAGACGGCCTTGACAGCAAATAGAAAAGCACGCTCATCGACTTCCTCCATGAGAATCGGGATATCTTCGCATGGTCCCCCAAGGACATGCCTGGTGTTCCGAAGGAGCTCGCTGAACACTCTTTACATGTCAGGCCGGATGCAAAGCCGGTAAAGTAATCAGTACGCCGCTTTGCAGAAGAGAAGGGAAAAACCATTGGTGAAGAAATCACCCGGCTGTTCGTAGCCGGATTCATCATGGAGGTTTTCCACCCGGAATGGCTGGCAAACCTAGTGCTGGTGCTGAAAAAGAACAAGACCTGGCGCATGTGTGTTGATTACACCAGACTCAACAAGGCATGCCCCAAATATCCATTCGCCCTGCCAAGGATAGACCAAGTGATCGATTCCACGGCCGGCTGTGAACTGTTGTCATTTCTGGATGTGTATTCCGGCTACCACCAGATCCGGCTGAACCCCACTGATCAAATAAAGACAACATTGATCACCCTGTACGGGGCTTACTCCTACACCACACCACCATGCCATTTGGACTGAAAAATGTAGGCGCCACATACCAGTGTGGCATGCAGAAGTGCCTACAATCGCAAATTGGTAGAAACGTGCACGCCTACGTTGATGACGTGGTGGTAAAGACAAAGGAGAAGAAAACACCCCTCGAAGACCTGAAGGAGACATTCGCCAACCTTCGCCGGTTCTAGATGAAGATGAACCTAGAGAAATGCGTGTTCGGCGTCCCAGCCAGTCAGCTCCTCGGTTTCCTCATCTCAGAACACGGAATCGAGGCCAACCCGGAGAAGATTGGCGCAATCAAGTGCATACAGCCGCTACAAAATCTGCGTGATGTAGAGAAGTTCACGGGGTGCCTAGCCTCCCTCAGCCATTCTGTTAGCCGACTGGACAAGAAAGCACTTCCCCTGTACCAACTCATGAAGAAAACGGACAAGTTAGTCTGGACGGTGCAGGCGGACGAGGCCTTCCGCGACCTCAAGCGCATGCTATCCTCTCCACCAAATACTGGCGGCCCCTGCCGAAAAGGAGCCAAAGCTGATGTACATTGCCGCTACCAACCGGGTCGTCAGCGTCGTGCTAGTGGTGGAAAGACCAAAAGAAGGAAAGGCCCAGCCGGTTCAATGCCCAGTGTACTACCTGAGTGAGGTGCTCTTGCTATCAAAGCAGAACTACCCTCACTATCAGAAGCTGGTCTACGACATGTACATGGCCGCCAAGAAACTAAAGCACTACTTCCAAGAGCACTCCATCCGAGTAGTGGTGTTAGCCCCCTGGCGGAGATCATCGGCAACAAGGATGCCACATGCTGGGTGGCGAAATGGGTAACAGAGCTCGCCGCACACTACATCCGGTACGAGCCAAGAACAGCGATTAAGTCTCAAGCCCTGGCGGATTTCCTTGTTCATTAGGCAGAGACACAGTACCTGCCTCCATGCCCCGACTCCACACATTGGAAGCTACACTTCGATGGCTCCAAGATGTATGGGGGACTCGAAGCCGGAGTCATCATCACCTCTCCAAAGGGAGACCGACTGGAATATGTCTTGCAGATCCACTCCCGTGCATCCAACAACATCACCGAGTATGAAGCGCTCGTCCATGGCCTCAAGATGGCCAAAGAGATTGGCATCATGCATTTCCTATGCTTCGGCGACTCGGGTCTGGTGGTGTAGCAAGTGTTAGGAGATTGGGACGCCAAGGATGCAAACATGGCGTTATACCGCTTCTTTGTATAGCAGCTCTACGCTTGCTTCGAAGGATGCGAGTTTCATCACGTACCTCTAGTAAACAATGAAGCCGCAAACACACTCGCCCACGTCGGGTCAACAAGGGCAGAAATTCCTCCTGGGGTCACCCTCGAGCACTTGCGAAAAACCCTCCATCACGCCCTCTCCGGAGTCCGACTCCATCATGCTCGACGCAGACCCGAGGACTGCCGGCTCCAAGCAACTCGAAGTTGTGGCCAAGGTAGTGGGGACTGTCGTGCCACACCCGGGGAATGTCACACCACACCCGAGGACTGCCGCGGCACACCCGGGGACTGCTGCCTCTACCTCGGGGACTGCCGGGCCAAAG
This sequence comes from Avena eriantha, assembly GCA_910589775.1. NCBI lineage: Eukaryota > Viridiplantae > Streptophyta > Magnoliopsida > Poales > Poaceae > Avena > Avena eriantha. The sequence continues at coordinate 159,700,213 of OU342741.1, read as the reverse complement.
GCCATGACACTCCAAGCCGATCCCAGCAACCCGGGGACTGCCGGCTTAGGCCTCCCACCCGACAGGCCACCTGATGAGCCCGAGCCGGACAGAAGCGAGGAAGTCAAGCTGATCATGCACACTGTATGCGCCATCCGGGAGACACCCTCATGGGGCAAGCCGTTCATGAACTTCCTAGTCAAAGGGGAGCTGCTGGATGAAGAGGTTGAGGCAAGGCAAGTGAAGCGAAGGGCAAGCGCATACACCATAATCAACAATGAGCTCTACAAGCGTAGTGTGGGAGGAATATACTAGCGTTGCATAAGCCATGAAGAGGGAATCCGGCTGCTGGTGGACACTCACCAAGGCGAATGTGGTCACCACGCATCATCACGAGCCATAGTGGCAAAAGCATTCTGCCATGGGTTTTACTGGCCCATGGCGCTGGAGGATGCCAAGCAGCTGGTGAAGGCATGCAATGGATGCCAGCGATTCACCCAACAGAAACACACTCCGTCTTCAGCATTCAAGACAATCCCTATCACCTGGCCATTTGCCGTATGGGCCTTCGACATGCTAGGCCCCTTCAAAACAATGCGATCCAGCATGACACACCTGCTGGTGGATGTGGATAAGTTCACTAAGTGGATCGAGGCAAAGCCAATCAAGAAACTGGACGGACCGACAGTGGTCAAGTTCTTCACCGACATCATCACATGTTTCAGCTACCCAATAGCATCATCACCGGCAACAACATGAATTTCACCAAAGGGGCCTTCGTGCGGTTCTATGGCGACAAAGGCATCCGCTTGGACTTGGCCTCTATCGCGCACCCCCAATCCAATGGGCAGTGCGAGTGATCACATGGTCTTGTCCTAGCTGGAATCAAGCGAAGACTGATCGAGCCGCTCATGAGGACTCCCGGATGCTGGATAGAGGAACTTCCGGCTATGCTATGGAGCCGATGCACAATGCCAAATCGCTCCACCAGCTACACACCATTTTTCCTCGTCTACGGAGCAGAAGTAGTCCTACCGACTGACATCCAGTTCGACGCACCACACAAGCTGTTGTACAACGAGTACGATGCCAAGGAAGCACGGGAAGACAACGTCGATCTCCTTGAAGAAGCGCGAGAGCTGGCCTTGTCCAGGTCCGCTATCTACCAGCAGAGCCTGCACTGCTACCACGCCAGCCAGATTTGCAACTTCTCATTCCAAGAAGGGGACCTAGTCCTGCGGCTGGTACAAGACACCAAGGGAATGCACAAGCTAGATCCACCTTGGGAGGGGCCATTCATCATCAGCCGGGTGTTGCACAACAACTCCTAGTACCTGATTGACGCCCGCTACCGGCGAAGAACAAGATGGACCACTCCGGTGAAGAAACCGAATGCCCGTGGAATGCGAACCTGCTTTGCCCATTCTACACCTGAGTAAAGGGCAAATGTATCTTACCTTTGTGTAATGAACAAGCTGAGGAGCCTCGACATAGTCTCGGGGACTTCGTAATAATTTGGCATTTCCTGCTGCATAACTCGAAGTTTCCCGGTTGCATTATTTTTTAACCCCAGATCTGACAGTCTCCCTCGAGGACTCACCGGCTGGCCCAGACGGCCGAACATTCTAGAAGAAAAGTACTATACATGGCTCCAAGAGATCCCTCTTTGATTCCGGCTGGAAACCGCAAGCCGGCTGACAGACACGGCAGGAGCAGAAAACTCGAAGACCCATACATGAAAAGTCCTTAGGAAAACAAGACATCTGTACGCTCCGGTTGCACTTGCTCGCTCGAAGCCGATATAAAAAACCCAAAGTATTGCGCAGTATGCTAACTAAGCAAACCCTTGCTTCCGGCTAACAACTGACAGGGGAACAGCTTCAATGGCCAATGTTGCTAAGAAAAGGACTAAGGTACCAGTTTTGCGCGAAACAACAAAGTTTTCAACCAAACGAGCAACTAAAGACTATGTTTATCGTACGCATGACTAACGCAGAATTTACTGCTTGTGTTTTCATCTCTACATGAGCCAAAGTGCCAGAGCTGGAGACCAGCCTCCAGACGGCAAAGGAGTAAACAAGGAGCTTCGACCCGCCTGTATTACCTAGCCGGCCCGAACCTCGGGGACTACACCCTGCGGATGCGCTCGCGCACCCCCACGCAGCAAACCTGCATCAAGCAATAACACAAAGGAGCTTCGGCCTGCCTAGATACTCCAGCCGCCCCGAACCTCGGGGACTACACCCTGTGGGTGCCGCGCGCCCCCACACAGTAAACCTACAACAAGCAACAACATAAAGGAGCTTCGACCCGACTGTATTCTCCAGCCGTCCTGAACCTCGGGGACTACACCCTGTGGGTGCGCTCACGCGCCCCCACATAGAAAAAAGCATATGGCAAAGGAAACACAAGGCAACATCACAAAAAGGAGACAAAGCTCCAAACAGAATTCACTACAGTAGGAAAAACTGTTCAAGCAGGCAAACAAACAAGTTTTCAAACAGATACAAATACTCCCGGTATCCCGGGGATCAGTCTTGGGGCTCATTGGAAGAGCCAAAGGCGTCGACAGGAGCATGGCCACCAGAGGCGGCATCGGCAGAGCCAGGGCCTATCGCAGCCAGGGCGTTGGCAGGAGCTGAAGTCGCCAGTGGGCTATAGTGGAACCCCTCCGAGCCGGTTGGATAGCTGAAGTCCTGGTCAAGCTGGACGAAGCTTCCAATCTTGACACCGCAGGAGTGGATGTCAGGAACTTCAGCCTGAAGCTGGTCGTAGCTGGTCCCCTGACGAAGCCCTCTGGAGAGACTCCACAGGTCCACATCAAGGTACCAAGAATTCAGCAGCGCCAGGACCATCTCTGCGCCACCATGAGCCGCCCAGCCCCACGCCACGTCCATCAGCTTAGGAGTGGCGAGAAGCTTCTTCGCCAAGGCCTCCATCATAGCTGGCAGAGTGGAGTCGGGCCAGACGTACTCGTAGACATCGAGGGCAACATCCCGCAGTTGTTTGCCCTCTTCACACGCAACAGCCACCAGCTCCTCCGAACAGATGTCACACCTAGAGTCCACATCCGTGATGCGGGCCAGGGCTTGATCGGTCTCCTCAGGGTACTTTACTGCACCCGGGAGAGGAAGGGCTGTCGAAAACCGCCTGCAGAACATGACATGAAAGATCGCTAAGGAAAGAGCTACTTACTGACAATGATTTCAGCAATCTGGAACAACTCCGCCAGCGCTGCTTTCTCCTTGGCCTGGGCGGACTTGAGCGTCTCCTCCTGCTGGGTGTGAAGCTTCTCGAGGTTCTTCAGTGCCTCGGTATAGGTGTCGGCGAGCTTCTTGTCCTGGCCGGCCTTGACCTCCATCTGTTGTTGGTGCTGCAATAGTGGGCCGATTTGATCCTGGCGGTTTCGGTTGGACTCCTTCAGCCGGGCTACTTTCGCCCTCAGCCGGTCGACCTCCCACTCCCTGTCCGCTAGCAGAGCTACAGGAGGGTACCTAATGAGTGCATATTTTCATCATGTCTTACATTATTATTTTGCATTGTAGATGTAAGATCTTGGTATTTTACGGTGTTCGCGCGCATGTTTTATGTCTGTTTTCACCAGGATCAGGACAGATGATGGATACAATGGATAGAATTCTTAGAGCAGTTGTACTGAGGAGAAACGGAGCCAAAAAACGTAAATCTCTTATTTGGGAAATATCAATAATACCAGAAGAAAACCCGAAGCGAACAAGGGAGACAGACAGTTTAACGACCAACTATACAACGGGAATACTTTTTCTGGCCATATAGTTCCCGCTGTATAGTTGGTGCCGCCTCCGCCTCCTCAAATAGTTTCACCCCATGTGACTAGATCAGGGAGATGACATACAGAACACCCATAAATTGTCGAAACCTCACCTCCGGAAGGCATATGGAGGGGGAACTCGCCCATCAGGGATCCATCTTTGCCCTGCGCAGATTCGGGAGGCTAAGGCATCGATCTTCATCATCAACCACTGCATCATCACCATCTCCATCCATCACATCTACATCTTGTCTAGATCTTGTTGTAATTTCCGTACTCGTTGTGGATTTATACAAGTACTATTCATCTATGATATATTCCATTGTTATTGCCATGATGTTGATTGCCTCCATGTCTGAGTAGATCTCTAGTTCTTGGGGAGATGGAGAAATCCTAGCACATGATTAAGATGAGATAGAGATTATTATGTTATACATCATTATGTGTATGTGTTAATTGTCTTCATCTTGATGTTGGGAGTTGTGCACCTCCTTAATATTTGCCTCTCATGGGGACTCGATGAAGGGGATTACTTGTTGGTAGACGGAGGGATGATATCACTTACCATGACTATAAAGCTGTTGTCATTCTTTATGTACCGACTTGGGGAATCAAGGAGAACTCATAATGCCATGTCCATGTCGCGGGAGAAATCCCTTAATAGCGGGATAATACGATTGATGTCGTTTATCTGTCAGCTGTGGTTATGAAGGATGATGTGAGCAGTGGTTGCTACCTATTTGTCCATACATGGAGCTCCTCCGACATACATACATATGATGAGAATATTTGTTATAATAATCTTGATTGCTTAGTCTAAATTGCTAGCGGCGTATCCACTACTCCCTGAGAATGTTTCAAGTTCTTTTACACACGCGATTCTTACTTTCTGCTTTAAGTTTTACTTTACTTTAAATTGCCTCGTTCAACCAAAAAACCAAAAACAACTCTACTTTTCTTGCATCTTAAAGTTAATCCTTAAGTACTTCGTTTAGTTTTAGCTAAAAGCATTTTAGTCTTTCACCTACTGCTCCATGTGGGATCGATATCTTTATTTGGAAACTAGCTACAAATGATCTGTGCATTGCAGTCATCAGTACCCAAGGGTCAAAAACAAATGCGAAAATCCGCGTAACTGGGAGGACACGATAGAGCAAGAAATCTTACGCCCAAGTCCTGCGAGGTCTTAGCGGCTTCAGCGAAAGCTTTCTGCAAGGAAGATATGATAAAAAAAGAGAATAGAAAGATCAATAGCAAAGAAGGGCAACAAAAATGACGGAGGAGATATTTACCTCAAGGGACGCCCCAACGCCTTGGCTTCGCCAAGCCCCAGCTTCATCACCTCCACCAGGTGGCGAGCCTGGCCAAGGGCAATGGGCGCTGACTCGGAAAGCTGAGCCAGGACATAGTCTGGCGGCAGCGCAACCAGAGCCTACCGGCTGCCGATTTATCTAGAACTCGTTGTCATCGCCGGAGGCCATGCGCGACACCTCTTGAGTCGCGGCCCCAGAGCCGGAGGCCACCTCCCCACCATCGTCTTTGACCACTGGCTGCACGGGAGCCTCCCTCGCCACCTCCACGGGCTCCTCCACCTGATAGGCCACCCGTTTGAGCCTGGCCTGGAGCCAAAAACAAATTGGCAGCCCTGGAGGCGGCAGAAGCCCGGTGCAGGACCAAGGATCTAGCCAGCACCACCATCTCCGCCTCGTCCATCGCCGCCACCACTATTTCCGCTGCATCCACAACAACTTCGGCCGACTTGGCAGCAGAGGCTGCAGCCTCAACCTTCTTGGCAGCAGAGACTACAACCTAATCTAGCTTAGCAGCAGAGGCCGCAGCAGACGCAACAGGCCACTCAGCTCTAGCCGGGGGAGGGTCGGATGCGGTGGCGATGGTCACAGAGCTGGTCAAGGACATCACGTCGCTGAAAGAAGGGCGAGCAGAGCATATTAAGTAAGGTGAAGACCAACAAACACGCTGAGAAAGGAAAGCAAAGGCACGTACCCGGTGACGCTTGGTGCGGAAGCAGCGGCCCTTGGCTGGCGAACCCTCCTCGAGCTCCCGCCGGCTAGGGTGGTGCTGGTTGAGGCAGCTCGCTTCCCCCTGGCTCGACAGGTGGAAGCCTTAGCCAGGTCCACGTCCTCGCTGTGGGTAGTTGCACCAAGATGCAGACGCCACGTTAAGCGTACGACAAAATAAGAACAAGCAAAATACATGCCAGAAAAGCCGCTCACCGGGTGGGAACTCGTATCCCACGTCAGCCCAGGTGGGGAACTGTTCCGGCTCCGCCGACGGATACTTCGACGGCCTGTGGTCGGCGGTGAAGGCGGGAAGCTTGTTGTCCCCCATGTCGTCTTCCGCTAGCTGTGCCGTAAAAAGCTACTCAACAAGGGGAAAATAATAAACAAGAAGAAATTTCTCGGGAAAAAGTTCACCCGGAGAAGAAGAAGAGGGCCTAACCTTCGGGGGAAGCCACCCACAGTGGAACGGCCGTCAGGAGAAGGCCCAGTCCTACGCCAGCGTCTCCTTCGAGATGGTGGCAAGCCACTCCCGAAGGGCCATGAAGGGCACGCCTTGCCGGGACACCCGGGTAGGGTCTAGCGAGCCCGACATATGACAGATCTTGTGTGACCGCTGTTGTAGCGGAAGCATGCGGTTCATTATCCAGGACAGAAAGATTTCCCGAGCGGTGAGCCGCTCCTTCTCCACCAACACCCCCATGCGGGCGGCCATCTGGTCCATGTCCGCCTGGGCGCCCAAGTTCTAGACGGTCCAGGCCTTCCGGGTGGAGGGGACATTGGCAAACGCCGGCGCCTTGATCTAGTCGATGTCGATGTTGTTGCGCACATAGAAGTACGAGCGCTGCCACAACTTGACGGTATCGAGCATCTCCAACCGCGACATCAGCGATGACGTCCTCGAGTAGACGGCGTAGCAGCCGGTCTCCCTCAGAGGGCCACCCTTCCCCACCACCTGGAACTTGAAGTAGAATAACTTCAAGAAGTTCGCTGTGTCCGGGCGAATCCTCAGGTAGGCCTCGCAGCAGGCCACATGGTGCGACAGCTGCGCGATGGCATTGGTGCCGAGGTGGTGGAGCTGAAGGTCGAATGACACCATCAGCTCCAAGATGAATCTGCTCAAAGGCAGGCCGAGCCCACGGGCGAAGTGGGCGAGTGATACGTCATAAACGTATCTATAATTTTTGATGCCCCATGCTTGTTTTTTATCAACTTCTTATGTTTTGTTTACACTTTGAGGTATTTTTATACATTTTCTGGAACTAACATATTAACAAGATGCCGCAGTGCCAGTTGCCTGATTTCTGCTATTTTTGGTTTCAGAAAAGATAGTAACGAAATATTCTCGGAATTGGACGGGACAAAAGCCAAAGTCAATATTTTACCAGAAGGAACATGGAGTCCAAAGGGCAGAAGAAGTGGGGCCATGAGGTGGCCACACCTAGGGTGCACCGCCCCATGGTGTGGGCCCCTCGGGCACCCACCGACCTTGCCCCTTCGCCTATAAAAGTACCCCGATGCAGAAATCCTAAGGACCTGATCAAAAATCCACGAAAGAGTCTATAGCCGCCGCCATCTCCATCCCTAGATCGGGGGATCCGAAGCTCTTCCGGGCACCCTGCCGGAGGGGAGAGATCATCCTAGAGGCCTTCTTCATCACCATGCCAGCCTCCGGAGTGATGCGTGAGTAGTTCGTCCTTGGACTGTGGGTCCATACAGTAGCTAGATGGTTGGTTCTCCTCCTTTGTGCTATCATATTTAGATCTTGTGAGCTCCATTCATGATCAAGATCCTCTATTTGCAATCTTATATGTTGTGTTTGTGGGGATCCGATGGATATTGAGATACTATGTCAAATTGATATTGATTCTATCATGTCTATGTTATTTGTGATCTTGCATGCTCTCCGTTTCTAGTAGATATCTTGGCTAAGTAGATGCTTGTAACTCCAAGAGGGAGTATTTATGCTCGATAGTAGGTTCATGCCTCTAGTAATCTGGGGAAGTGACAAAAATCTCTAAGGTTGTAGATGTGATGTTGCTAGTAAGGAGAAAACAACAATCCTTTGTCCATGGGGCAATTATATTGTTTACTTTACACACTTTTCTTAATGCAATTATCTGTTGCTTGCAACTTAATACTAGAAGGGGTTCAGATGATAACCTGAAGGTGGATTATTAGTCATAGATGCAGTTGGATTACGGTCTATATATTATGTTGTAATGCCTAATCAAATCTCGTAGGAGTCAAGATGTCTAGTATATGCATTGTTATGCTTTCTCAATCTATCAATTGCCCCACTGTAATTTGTTCACCCAACATGCTATTTATCTTAATGATAAACACCTCTAGTGAACTGTGGACCCTAGTCCACTCCTTTACCATTAATATACCATCTACTGTTTACCATTTACTGTTTACTTTCTGCAAGCAATTACTATCTTCCACACTATATGTTTAATCCATTGTTTTCAGCAAAACCGGTGAGATTGACAACCTCACTATAAGTTGGCAAAGTTTTGTGGTTGTGTTGTGCATGATTCCAAGTTGCTAGAAACACATTGGAGTTGTTTTCTTACTCCTACTCGTTCGATAACCTTGGTTTCATAACTGAGGGAAACTTGCTACTGTTCTCATCATACCTTCCTATTGGGGTTCCCAACGAGCTCCACATATCTTGAGCCATCAAGCACTTTTTTGGCGCTATTGCTGGGGAGTTAAGGACAACTTCAATATCTTCCTCCTCGTCAATCACTTTTCAGGGAGAAAGAAGATTCTTGCAACAGGAGTCTCTCACAACCAATCTCTTTACTTTGTTTTTGTTTTGCTTAGTTTATTTTGCTTTGTTTGCTTGTTTCTTTTTATCAAAAACACAAAAAAATTAGTTGTACTGGTTTGCTTCTTTTATCAAAAACAAAAAAATTAGTTCCTATTTCAGTTTCTATTTCTGTTGGCTTGCTTAATCTTGCAAAAAAATGACTACTCCTGAAAATACTAAGTTGTGTGACTTCACTAGCACAAACAACAATGATTTCATGTGCACACCTATGGCTCCACCTATTCCTGAAGCTGCTTTCTTTGAAATTAAACCTGCTTTGCTCAATCTTGTTATGAAAGAACAATTCTCTGGTGCTAGTACTGATGCTGCTGCTGCTCACCTTAATAACTTTGTTGAACTTTTTGAGATGTAAAAACATAGGGATATAGATGGAGATATTATTAAGCTTAAATTGTTTCCTTTCTCTTTGAGAGGAAAAGCTAAAGAATGGTTGCTATACCTACCTAGAAATAGTATTGATTCTTGGATTAAATGCAAAGATGATTTCATTGGAAAATATTATCCTCCTGCTATGATTATATCTATGAGATGTGAAATAATGGAATTTAAACAATTTTATAATGAACATGTTGCTCAAGCTTGGGAAAGAATGAAATCTTTGGTAAAGAATTGCCCCACTCATGGACTGACTGCTTGGATGATTATTCAAACATTTTATGCAGGACTAAATTATTCTTCAAGAAATCTGTTGGATTCTGCTGCTGGAGGCACCTTTTTGACCATTACTTTGGGTGCTGCAATAAATCTCCTTGATAATATGATTGTTAAGTATTCTGAATGGCACACTATTGAAGAAACGTCCTCCTGAGTGATAAAATTGATGTTATTATGTCTATGCTTGTTAATGGAAAAGCTCATATTGATCCAAATCAAGTTCCCTTCGCCTCTTTGGTTGCTCAAGAAGAGCAAGTTGATGTGAACTTCATTAGAAATAATAATTTTGGCAACAATGCTTATGGTAATAACAATTATAGGTCGTATCCTCCTAATAATATCAATAGTTATCATGGTAAATCTGGAATGCCTAGTGAAGAAAGAATTTTAGAAGTGGAAAGAGCCACTAAAAACTTCATGCAAATGCAATATGAGCAGAATAAATTATTTACTAAAACCATGGAGGGACAATCTACTATTTTGAAAAATATTAGTCATCAACTTGAGAGTTTAAATAGGGAAATTCCTGGTTTGCAATCCAAAATTTCGAATGCTGAAAAAATATCATCTTTGTCTGAAGCACAATCTTCTTTGATTAATAAAATGGCTGCTAAACCTGAAACTATGGAAAACCCCTTTGCTGCTACTAATGTCATACAAGTTAGAATTGATGAAAATGTTAGACTGTTAGTTGAATTGCATGCTAAGTGGGAAAGAGAAGATGAAATTGCTACAAATAGTTGTATTTGTACTATCACCACCACCAATGTTGATGCTAGCAAACCACATGAAGTCCCCATTCCTTTTGCAACAATGCCTAAAACCAATGGAACCTTTTCCAATAAAAATGCTGAAATTTTTCGAAATATGGGAACTACCTTGGATGGTAATTTTGATTTTGATCTTGATGGTTGCAATATTTGTAAATTAATTATGTTCCTACAAAAGCTTGCTTGAAGTCCTAATGCTAGTGCTATGAATATGTCCTTTACAAAACACATTACATATGCTCTCATAAAAATTAAAGAAGAAAAATTGAAACATAAAGCTTCTATTCCTAGGAAATTAGAAGATGGTTGGGAACCCATCATTTATATGAAAGTGAATGATTTTGATCTCAAAGCTTTATGTGATCTTGGTACTAGTGTCTCTATTATGCCTAGAAAGATTTATGAAATGCTTGATTTGCCACCATTGGAAGATTGTTTTTTAGATGTCCAACTTGATGATAATGCTAAAAACAAACTCATGGGGATTATTAATGATGTTCTTATTATGGTTAACCATACCTATGTCCCCGTTGATTTCTGTGTTTTGGATGTTGAATGCAATGCTTCTTGTCCTATTATTTTGGGAAGACCTTTTCTTAGAACTGTTGGTGCCATTATTGATATGAAGGAAGGCACCATTAAATATTAATTCCCACTCAAGAAAGGTATAGAACACTTCCCTAGGAAGAGATAGAAGATACCTTTTTCCTCTCCTATTAAAACAAAATTTGATATTAATGCTTCTTCATTTGAAAATACTTGAATCTTGCTCCTATGCCTAGCTGAAAGGCGTTAAAGAAAAAGCACTATTGGGAGATAACCCAAATTATTTTTACTTTCAGTAAGTTTTTATTTTGTTGAGTCTTGGAAGTTATTTCCTCACTAATAACCTCTCCTTATCCTTTTGTGTGGTTTTTGTGCCAAGAACAACCTCTAATGAGAGAGAAGTAAGACTTGGGAAAGTTGCTGTCCCGAAACAGAATTTTGTGCTTCACTGTAAAAAAATCGTGAAACATCCCTGTAAGTCGGATAGAGCTGTAATTTTCTGTGATTATGACCTAGGTTATTATATAACTTTCGTTAGTTTAGCACTTTTCGATTTGAGTAACAGAAGGTCTTCGAAAAAATCGGTTTTTTACCTACTGGTCTGTTTTGACAGATTTCTGCCATTATTTGTATTTGCCTCTTAATCTCTTTCTCTTTGAGTTCTCTTTAATCACTTGAGATTTTAGAAGGAATTGCTACAATATCTTTTGTTTTAATGTAAGTTTTACTTGTGTTGAAACTAAACCCAAAGACTTATTATCTTGAATACACTAATGTTGCTAATGAAGATTGTGTGAAGTTTTGTATGAAGGAAATTTTCAAGTGTAGGGAAGAATAATGTGATGAGATGAAGTATGGACAAAAGCTCAAGATTGGGGGTGCCACCCATGTCACCCCAAGAAATATTCAAGAGGTACAAGCGTCAAAGCTTGCGGATGCCCAAGGCATCCCCTTCTTCATCAATAAAAATCTCAGGTTTTCTTCCAAAACACTTCATTTTTATTGTTTCATGCATGGTTGTGTTGTTCTTGGAGCGTCTTTGTTTTTGTTTTTAGTGTTCTTTTGTTTGGTTTGCTTAAATAAATTGGTTGGACCCCCGCATTCATATGTTGTTTCAAATAAGTTGATTGGTGTTGGAAAAGAGTAGGAAACTTCATGCTTATAAGTGGTACAAAAGGAGCTTGTTTTGACTGTGGCCTAGACTTTATCATGTCATGTTTGATGTTGCTTTGACCTTACGCTTAGTGATTATTGCTATAGCATGACTTGTTCCAAACAACTGAGATTGCTTAATGTGCCTTGAAAGAATCATGCGTTGTTTTAGCATACAAAAGCATAATATTGTGGTATTCTCCTTTGATGCTTTATTTGGGTTGACTTGGCACATGGTTACACCATGTTAAGACTATGAACCAGTCACCTTAGCCTCTATGATCATTTAGTTTTTGACTTGTAATATCACTTTATGCTTTAATTAATAATGTTTTGTCGCTTTGCATGATTATGGCCATTATTGCTCTCTTAGTTGGTCGCTCCTAGTCTTTTGCTAGCCTCCACCTGTACCACGTATGAGTTCAACTCATGCATCCAACCTCCAAGAAAACCAAGTTATTCCAAAGAGTCCACTATAAATTCCTATGCATGGTGTGTTACACCATTCCAAGTATATTCATGTTTTATCTACCTTCCAAATTAAACTTTTGTTATGTTAAAATTAGTGATTAAAGATCTCACAAACTTGATGGCACACTTTATTTTTTATTGCACTTAATAAACTTGAACCATTGTGTCCATCTATGTTGCTTATATGCTTGCACTTTATAAGTTGTGAATTAGCAGAACCATGATACCATGGGGAACGCTTTCAACATTGCACTTATTATTCAATTGATATCATGTTCTTTTGTTTATGGATCCCGGTGGTGTGAAATAAAAGGGGAGCTTTTAAGCTCATGGAGTTTGTATGTGTGTTAGAGAAACACCTGGGCGGCTAGCCTAAGCCATGCCTAATCATGGTGGAAACTGGCAGCATAACCATAGTGAGCATTATGTGAAGCATCCTCAATAAAAACCTATGCAAATAGCAAATAAAAAGATCACTGAGATGCTCATTGTCTATTGCCTTGTCATTTTGATATGGAAAAGCTCCTGTGTCATGGGGCAAGGGGTACCCCGTTGGGGGTTCTCCATGATACACATGTACTTACAGTGACAAGGACTTACTTGTGACTAAAGTTGAGTAGCATGAGGTTCGGTACTCGTAAGCAAGGGTCATGAGATTTTCAACTTATAACTTGTCAAGCATATCCTCATATTTGTGTCACTTTAACTTTAATCACCTCAAGATGCTTATGATAGGGACAATGAGAGCTGAAAGCTAATAAGTACCATAATTTTTGGAAGCTCTTTATGAAACTTGAAATCCCTGCTTCCCTTTGTGAAGGGCCTTTCTTTTTTACTTTTATGTTGAGTCTCCATCTTCTATCTTTATGCACCAATTGAGAGAGCATAGTGGTCATTCTTATTTTAATGTGCATTGTCCCAAAACTTGTTGATTGATTCATAACTTTGATATTGCTTGTTCTTAAATTATTATCTAGTCACCCTTATGAACTTTGAAGGTGTCCTATGCATTTATGTTTTGCTATACCATGAGGGACAAGCCGAATACCACTCTTATTATGTTTTCTATATGTGAAACAAACAAACGTATTTCAATGCATTGTTATTCATGATCTTTTGTTTGTACCTTTTCATGTTACAACATAGTTGCTATGTCTTATTGTTAGAACTCTATATTTCATGCTCATGTTTAGAGTACTTTGATCACAGCTATCAATGATTTACAAATACCTTGATCAAGATTGTGATGGTGCATGTCACCTAAAAATTATTCTTTTTATCACTTACCTACTCGAGGACGAGCAGGAGTTAAGCTTGGGGATGCTTGATATGTCGTAAACTTATCTACAATTTTTGATGCTCCATGCTTGTTTTATATCAACTTTCTTATGTTTTGTTTACACTTTGAGGTATTTTTATACATTTTCTAGAACTAACCTATTAACAAGATACCGCAGTGCCAGTTGCCTGTTTTCTGCTGTTTTTGGTTTCAGAAAAACTAGTAAGGAAATATTCTCGGAATCGGACGGGACAAAAGCCAAACTCAATATTTTACCAGAAGGAACACTATTGGGGGATACCCCCAGGTAGGGCAACGCCAGAGTATAAAGGCCGAGTTAGCCGGGGTACGGCGCGGTCAAAGCAAAGTGCTGACTGGGTCACCTCAAGGCAGGTCGAATCACGGTGTGGCCCGGCCCATGGGGCATTTCCTTGATAATGGTCCGGCTGGCATAAGATTTATGCTGACCATTACTATCTATTTTGCAGGTAAATGGGTAAGCCATATTAGCTATTTGCTATCCGGACTATCTTAGCTTCAAAGAGAAGGAATCCCCCGCTGGTCAAAAGGTGGCTTTATTAGCTAGAACATGTGTAAAGTAAAGCAAAGGTGAGGACCAGTGGGTCGGTGGCGACCAAGGTGACGCGGGCAAAGCCGGATGACGTAGCCCGTGACGCCAAAAGACAAGGATGATGTTGCGGGTTATGTCCAAAGCCCGGACGAGCCATTAAAGAAGAATAAAGAAGCATCTGCTTTAGGAAAGGAGCATATTCATAGAATATGCTGCCACCTGTGCCCTAGAATTGTAACCCGGGATACCCTATATAAGGAGCACCAGGGCCTCCATAGAGAGGGACGGCAAATAGAGGAATCACTCTCTGTCTAAGGTAGAACTCTAGTGCTAGTTAGTGGGGGGGGGGGTAAGAGACGTTGTCTCCTTCTTGTAAGGGCCTCAAGAGCACTTGTAAACAACATTGATAGAGAGAATACAAGAACTTCCGTGCGTGGAATCACCACACTCTCCCTCCCTGGATTCCCCTAGTACTCATTGGCCCATCATTAGCCTATCCATGGCATCTGCCGTGCCACCACCACGACAGTTGGCGCCCACCGTGGGGCTAGCGGTGCTAGCGGGGGTGAAAATCCAGACGGGAAACTTCTCAAGCACCGACGAGAGTATCGTCTGAGGCTTGGTTCAGCGCTTTGGAGCATTGGACTACGTCAATGACAACGCGGGAAGCTTCGGCAGGCACCCTCCACCGTGCAACGGTGTCTTCCTCAAGCTTGGCGCGCACAAGATCTACGTCGGGGTGGATGAGTCTTGCGTTCACCCGCGGCACGTTGTCGAAGGAGGTGAACCGTCTCTCAGCGCCGCTCGTGGAGTGCGTATCTCTCGCCCCACTAGCAGCGTTGAAGTCCTGATGACCGCGCCAGATGTGGGACCGAGCAAAGATCCGGCGCCAGAGCCAGAGGTAACACCCAAACAGACCAAGTATAGGTTTCCTCCGCTAGAGAAGCCACAGAATGTGCTCCAGCAAGTGATAGATAGCTTGGCAACACCAATAGCACTGGTGGTAGATCCGGCTCAGGCGCAAGGTTGAGTTAGAGGAAACTAAGCGGAAAATGTTAGCCGGAGTGAAGAAGGTAGCAGAGGTACATCAGTCACTGAACATCACTTTGAGAGAGTACGCTAAGGCAAATCGTATCGATGGAGTGAAAATCCGGGGCAGGAACCTGATCACCGAGATTGACAAGGAGTACGAGCCTAGGCCGGGTCAGACAGCTACGATAGTGACAGGAGGGTTGGATCGTTACAGTACCCCGGCAAAGAACCTCAGAGCAGCAAACGCGGCCGCATCCGAGTTAGAAGGCTTGACCGGTGGGGCTCGATAGAGGCAGCAAGAGAGAGTGAATCACTTGTTGAGGGTCGCATGCCAACAAAATGAAGAAATAAACAAAGCAAACCCGGCACCACCAGGGGCCTTACAGGTTGTACATTCGGCCAGAAATAACCCGGCGAGATCTAGAGGAGCCGCGTCGTCTCCGGGTCATGACCCTAGGAGAGAAGAGGTAGTGGACTCCGGGAGAAGAAACAAGCAAATGGTCCCTTATGACCCGGTAAGGGCTGGAAAAGGAAAAGCAGTGCAAGTTGATGAGGATCGCCACAGTACCAGCCGGGGTTTGGCTGCCCGAGGTAACCATGACCAAGGCAATGCCGGTCAAAGAAATGCTGCCAACGGCAATGCCGGACAGCACGACCCTGTGCGAGTGGGGCAAAATGTACCTCAGACACAACAATGCGAACCTCAGCAAGGAGGAAGTGTAGGACAAGCGGCACAACAACGTCATGCACATCCAGATCAAGAAAGATACAATGATGGTTATTCGGCTATGGTTAACGATGGATACCCCAGAACGGATCACCGTGTAATTGGATCACGTTTGGGAAGCAGGAACTTGCAGCCAGATGATGCGAGGTTGAAGTTGGATAGGATTTATAGGTCGGAGCAAATCGAGTTGCAAGGTCCACCGGGTTCGGCATGTTTCGGGCCCCGGATCATGAATGAGCCACCAGTGCCAAACTTCCAGCTGGCCAGGGGAACCCGAACTTATGATGGAAGTACCAGACCAGAGGATTGGTTGATTGACTATGCCACAGGAGTCAAGATCACGACAGGAAATTTGAGATGGGCGGTGAGATACGTACCACAGATGCTGGAAGGACCAGCGTGAGTTTGGCTGAACAATTTGCCACCAGGGAGTGTCAACTGTTGGTTGGATTTCCAGGAACTGTTTGTTAGTAACTTCTCAAGCACTTACAAGAGACCCAACATACCACAAACCCTTGCATTATGCCGGCAGAGACCGAATGAGCCAGATAGAGATTTCCTGACTCGGTGGTGCAATGTGCGAAACTCGTGCGAAGGGGTGATTGAATCACAAGCAATTGCGTGGTTCGCTCAGGGATGCAGATATGGAAGTATGTTGTGGCAAAGGTTACAGCAAGATATGCCAACTACCTTGTCTGAGACGATTCGGATTGCTGATTCATATGCCTTGGGAGATCCAACTCAACACCGGCTAATGTCTAGCGAAGCAAATGAGGAATATTACAACCGAGATATCACCGGGTCATCAAGGAGGAATGATTTCCGAGGAAAAACAAGGGACGAGCGTCCGGATTATCGGTATAACTCGCAGCAGGTTGCAGCAGTGGACCGGGATCAGCCCAATGCCGGAGCAAGCCAACGCCAAAAAACTGGAGGGCAAAACTGGCAGCAGAAAAGTGAAGGGAGAAAGCCTTGGACCCCGGAGCAGAAAAAGCAATGGTAGGAATGAAAGGATAGGCCGAGGTATACATTCGAGTCTATGCTAGATCAACCTTGCAAATTTCATACGCCAAGTCCGAACAATCCAGCGAATCATACGACCCGGCAGTGTGAATGGATGAGGAAATTGGAACAGGTGGGTTCGGGGAATGTTCAGGCACCACGGAACAAAGCACCTAGAAATGAAGCACCCCGGCCACCATTACTAACAGGGGAAATGGACAGCAACTGATGCTGCCACCACCTCCGCCGAGGTACGAGAATCCGGAAAGAAGGGATGCAGTACATTAGGTAGGAAGCAACTAGCAACAAGGCCAAGGTTACAACGAGAATGAGGGATGAAACGAGTGTAGGGAACATCATCAAAGCTACTTTGTGTTCACCACGGAAGAGAATGACTGGAAAAGCTTGCAGTGCCGGCATATGGAGGTGAACGCAGTAATGCCGGCTGTGCCAAGATATATGCCTTGGGCGGATCAAGAAATCACATGGAGTGTCAAATATCACCCAAAGATCATGCCAAGCCCAGGAACCTATGCTCTGGTCCTAGATCCGACGTTCATCGGGCCGAATCTCAACGTGAGATTTTCCAAGGTATTGATTGACAATGGCAGCAGTATCAACATTATGTACAAGGATACCATGCACAAGTTGGGGATAACAAAGAATATGCTGCAAGCGACAAGGACCACTTTTCACGGTATTGTGCCGGGAATCTCTTGTGAACCAATTCGTAAGGTCCAGGTTGACGTGTTATTCGACACAAGAGATAATTGCCGCACTGAGAACTTGGAATTTGAAGTGGTGAATCTGGAAAGTGCTTATCACGCATTACTCAGCAGGCCATCGCTGAGCAAATTCATGGCAACAACCCACGTCAGCTACCTTAAGATGAAGTTTCCCGGACCAAGGGGCGTGGTAACTATATTAGGGGACTTCTGGCATTCGATCGAGTGCGCATCATCCGGATCTAATTTAGCCGAGTCACTAGTGATAGCTCAAGAGAAAAGGAAGATACTAGAGGTGGCGGCACTGGATCAATCTGCGCAACAACATATGCCGGCCCTAACCAACCCGCACAAGAGCGTATCGTTCCAAGCGACTAAGGATACGAAGAAAGTGCCAATTGATGATCTGTTCCAAGAGCGCACCGTTACCATAGGTGCCGGGTTAAGCAGCAAATAGGAAAGCGAGCTCGTCAACTTCCTCCGTGAGAATCGAGATATCTTTGCTTGGTCTACGCAAGATCTGCAAGGTGTACCGAGGGAGTTGGCTGAGCACTCATTGAATGTAAGACCCGGGGCTAAGCCGGTAAAGCAGCCTCTCAGGCGTTTTGCAGAAGATAGAAGAAAAGTAATTGGAGATGAGATAGCAAGATTGCTAGCGACCGGATTTATCATGGAGGTACTCTATCCGGATTGGCTCTCTAATCCGGTGCTGGTGGAGAAAAAGAAAGATGATCCAAACGTGGCAGTGGTATGGCGCATGTGTATTGACTACACGAATCTGAATAAGGCGTGTCCAAAAGATCCATTTCCTCTCCCTAGAATAGATTAGGTCATAGACTCAACTACCGGATGTGAGCTATTGTCATTCATTGACGCGTATTCTGGTTTCCATTAGATACCCCTGAACCCGGATGATCAAATAAAGATTACGTTTATTACCCCGTACGAGGCTTATTGCTATCGAACTATGCCGTTTGGATTACGTAATGCAGGATCAACGTACCAACGATGTATGCAAAAATGCTTGCATGACCAAATAGGTCAGAATGTGCAGGTGTATGTGGATGATGTGGTGATAAAAACCAAGGAAAGCAATACGCTCCTTGAGGATATCCGGCAGACATTCGCGAACCTAAGAAGGTTCCGAATGAAACTGAACCCGGAGAAATGCACCTTCGGCACACCAGCCGGAAAGTTACTCAGTTTCTTGGTATCTAGCTGCGACATTGAAGCTAACCCAACGAAAATCCGGGCCATAGAAAGAATGGAGTTGCCAAAGTGTCTTAACGATGTCTAGAAGTTCACTTGTTGCCTGGCATCGTTAAGTCGGTTCGTATGTCGGCTGGGAGAGAAGGCCTTGTCCCTCTATCAGCTAATGAAAAAGGCAGACAAGTTCACATGGACACCACAGGCGGATCTTGCATTTCTAGAATTGAAAAAGATGATAGCTACCACGCCAATCCTAGCTACCACACCCTGGGTATTCGATTCTTAGCGCGTGGTCCTGGCGACTCCAGGTGATGCTCTGCTCGGACCAGTTGAGGAAGCGAGGGATGTCAACTTGGGTCACCGCGTTGACGGCGACCGCGCGGGCGAGCACCTTCTTCTCGCGCTTGGTGCTGAGTCCGGTGAAGGTGTGTAGCGAGCCGACGGCGTTGCCGAAGCCGCCGGTGTTCTCGTTGTCCCGTGCTGGGTTATTGTTGGGGTGCTCCCTTGCTCGCCTCGCCTTTTCAATCTCTGTGAGAGAGTGGCAATCTGCGGTGGTGTGGGTGGCGGGTTTTCCATCCCTACTGTGATAGATGTAGGGCTGATTGAGCAGGGCAACAGGGTCAAATTTCGGCATCGCTGTATTGTTGGAGCGGTAGTTTCTGCTGTCGCGATAATTTCCTCCGTCGCGGCGGTAGTTCTTGGGGTCGCGCTAACCGTAGCCGGCATTGGCGACGAAGTCGACTCGCCCGTCCGTGCGGCGCTTACCGGTGATGCGGGTGTTGCTGTAGCGCATGTCGCATAGGCGCCCGCTATCATGGATGCTAGTTCGGCGTCTTCCTCCCGACTCATCGTCGGAGTCTTGGTTGGGGTCCTCCTCCGCGTAGCGCTTGGCGATCTCGAGGAGGTCGGGGACATTGTCAAGCATCCGGTAGACCCTCTTGATCTTAGCGACCATGGGTTCATACCGGCACGCATTCTTGAAGCAATGTATCGCCATATCTGGGTGGATGCCGGAGCCGTTGATCCACAGTTCTTGCCATATTTGGATCCAGCGGCGAGTCAACTCGCGTTGTCCCTGGATGCATCACTCCAGGTCTTCTATGGTGGTGGCGCGGGTGTAGGAGCCCTCGAAGTGCCGGATGAGGGCGTCCCGCATTTCTTCCCAGGAATCGATGTTGTCGGCGGGGAGGGTGTTGATCCATTGCCGAGTCGCACCCTCCATCATCAGGGGAGGTAGCGAGCGGCGAGCAGGTCGGTGTGGCCGGCGATTCCCATTGCCATGAGGTATGTTTCCAGCCAGACAGCTGGATCGTACGTCGGATTGTACTTTTTGATCTCCTTGGGAGCCTTGAAGTTGGCGGGGTATTTTTCCCCACGGATAATGGGCCCGAAGAACTGCGGCCCGACTCGACTGAGCGAGCCTCTTGGTTCTGGGTCGCCGCGGTTGGTGAGGGTGTGCCTCAAGTCGTTGGGCTGGCGCGCCCGCCATGCCTGGTTGTTGACGATGTGTGTTCGGGCATCAATGGGCTGCCTGTTGGCAGCGACCGTGTTATTCACCGGTCGTGGCTCGTTGGTGGACAATGCGGGGTTGGCGGCCCGTGGTTGATTTGCTAGGGGTTGCGGTGGCGGGCAGGTCAATGCGTTGGCGATGGTGGGGTGACCGCTTGATGCCGCTCTGCTTGCTGAGGAACGGGAATACATCCATCCCCGCGGGTCGACTCCCGCAGCTTGTTGCTCGACGGCCCTAGCGAGTAGGGCCTTGGCATACTGGATCTGTAGCGCGCCGTCGCCTTGGACGTCGAGGTTGGCGACCGCAGCGTCGTCCGCGACGACGTTGTCCATCGGGGTGGAGTAGAGTGGTAGTCCGTTGGCGTCGCGGGCTTGAGGCGAGATGATGATCCGCGGTTGGTCCGGCGGGGGCACGCGGCCAATGGGTGGTGGAGGGGCTCCGGTCGCTAGTGCGCCGGGTGGTGGTCTTGCAGGGTTGCTTCCGCCTGGCGGCGTGTTCTCGCAGTATTCGCGCTCGGCTGCGCGTGCGGGGTCGCTTTCGTCTTTGAAGTTCAGGACGCGGCCCGCCATGTAGATCGCGTTAAAGCGATTGGATCTGGCGTGGAAGTCTTCAGGCGACTCCGAGCCAGAATCAGAATCGAAGATCCCGAGGATGGAAGGGTCCTCGAAATCCTCCGGGTGGGAGACTCGCATGATGGAGTCCTCTCGTGATGCAGCGGTGATAGTTCCGTCGACCAAGGCAGGGGTCGCGGAGTCGGCATCGTCGTTTAGGGCCTCGTCATTGGTGGCGGCGTTGGTCTCGGCCGCATCGCTGGCGGCCGAGTCGTACTCGGTGACGAGGCTCCTGATGGAGCAGACCTGCTCCTCTGAGAGCAGATCACGGTGCGGCAGCGATCCGCCGATGATCACCATTGCAACTGGGTCGATCGCGCCGGTGAAGCCGACGAAGAGGTTGATGGAGTCGACCGGCATCACCGCGTCGTGAGTGACAGGGCGTGACGCCGGGATGTAGCTTCTAGGTAGGATCTGTAAGAACCCACAGATGGCGATCATGCGGCCGGTGGTGAGCGGCCGGTCGATCGGCGAATAGGGTCCCGCCACAGAACTCTGGCCAGTCCTGCTATGCCCCAGGGTGGGTGCCACTGTCGTGGAAATGGCCACGGCAGTCGCTGCTACTGGCAACGATTGATTGTAACGTGAGGAAGAGCTGGCGGCCATCTGCGGTGCGAGATGGGGGCAGATGCACATGGTTTACCCAGGTTCGCCCCCCGGAGGGTAAAGACCTACTCCTGCTAGATTGGATTAATGGAGAGCGAGTTACAGGGGTGGCGAGCTCGGCGTCTAAGCAGCGAGTCGCTTGAGGGGGTGTATGATGGAACGTAAGTCCTAAGGATACCATAGGGATGTTTATATAGGAGTCACCTCGCTAGGGTTTACAAGTTACAACCGAGCAAGATATGGACTTAGAGGCTTTTGACCTAATCCGACTGGGCTTCAAGTATGCTTCTAGGCCTTCAGTCTCCTGTCACCAGGCCTTTCCTTCAGTCGCACTCCAGTCGCCGTCCTTCAGGCCCACTCGCAGGCCCTTCAGCCTAATCGGAACGTCCTGCTGGGCATACCCCCTTCGGCATATCCCCATCAACCAGAAATAGGATGCAAGCAAAATATAGAAAATCAAAAGAAGCTGCTTAGTAGCAGCAGACACATTCCACCCCTCCTTGCATGCGCTCGCGCCTCCGCCTCCTACCTCCGGCGCTTCCTCCACTTCTTGCTGCCTAGTCCCTTGATCTTGGGGGCCTTGGGCCTGATTGGAGGCATGTGACCCTCTTTGATGGCCACGGGCTGGAGGTTTCGGAGGTGAATGCCAAGAGCCTGGTGTTCAGCGATCTAGGCGTTGATGTTCACGGTCTCGCCGCCTTTGTGGATGGCGGAGCCTGGGGCCTCTGCATGCTTCAGTAAGGAGTTAAAGTCGGTGCCGGTGAGAGTCACCCAGTAGAAGGCGATCCCCTTGCAGAAGGGGCAGCCATAGTTGCCAACCCTGAAGAAGGCGTCGTACTGGCCGGCCTGCAGCCTCCTCAGCACCTGATGAGTCTTGGTGTGCCTGGACTCATCATCACTGCAGACGTCGCTACCGAAAACCTATTGGAAGAAAAGGAAAATGGGGGAGTAGATGATGTAAGAAGGTCGAGCAATCGAAATGCGAACAAGCGAATCCTAATAAACCAAGATCTAGTATCCAACGTTGGGAACGATAGAAGAACCAGAGAAGGGGAGCAAAACCTAGTTACCTCCGACCATGGGTCGTCGATGCCGGTGTCGTAGGGGTTCAGCGGAGCGATGTACTTATCTGGATTGTAGGTGCCCATGAAGTGCTAGATCTGCTTATGACCGACGGGAGCCTCCTCGCTGCCGGAGGGCTCCTCTATGGCGGCTACGTCGGTAGCAGGGATGGGGGTGTGGACGGGAATGGTGGCTGCCATCGATGCCTCGACTGGGGCCTGGACGGGGACATCGGCTGCTTTCAACGCGTCGAGGGGACCGGCGAGGAGACGGGGGCCTCGTCGGTGGCTATGTTGGTAGTGGGGACAGGGGCATGGATGGGAACGGCGGCTGCCATCGATGGCTCAACTGGGGCCTAGACGGGGACAGCGGCTGCTTTTAGCGCGTCGAGGGGGACCGGCGAGGAGACGGGGGCCTCCTCTCCGGTGGCCTCGGAGGCGACGATGGCCACCGTATCCTCCTCCGCCATCACGGGCGTGGACGGGGTATTCTCGGGAGTTTGCAGATGCTGGTGGGACAGTGGAGAGGGTTGCGTGGGGAGAGTGAGTGGGAGTGATAGTGGGTGTGTGGAGAGGGGCTCTATAGTTAAGGTGGATGGAAGCAAGGCACGTTTCGTCGCACCACCATGCAACGCGCCGTGCAGTCTACTGCACCGTGCACCACGACACGCGCACTATACGCCACATTTTTTTCTCGGGTCATGCATGGAAGTTCTATATTGAGCCGCATGCAAAGGGCGCATACACAATTTCTATGTACGAAGTTTGACACGGCCCTAAAATTGGCGATAATTAAAAGTGGAAATGTAGAGGGGAAGGTAGGTGGCTGTACGACGAGATTTGTGGGGTTGTGCTAGATCGGGTAGAGGGATGTGTTGATGACTACGAGTGACTCGATGAAGGCAGAGACATTAGGTCTCATCGAGCTCAGCTCTTCGGCCTCCGGCTAGCGCGTGCAAGTTTCTTACGGTGGGGCCCAATTGGAAGTGAGATTGAGAGCCACTGCGTAAAAATGGGATATGTATTATTAAAATCAAGTGGCAATAAATTGCAGCTGTCCATTGACGACATTGCACTCGATAACGCATGTGGTGTGTCATAGTAGTAGAAGTAGTAGGCTTTTCAGACTTGATTAAACATGACATGACCACTCGACGACTTTTTCCATGGACGGCTTCGTGTTCCTTCTTGTAGAAGTCTCGCTGAGGGAGACATCCGTGCTGTCTCAAGCTGTACTGTGAAGGGCACGACGTGTGCAACGATCATCGTTGGATCGCACAGAATCAACGGTTGGTGTGCACGATCCGCGTGACAACTGTGACAACCAATCAAGGAGTAGCAGACAGAGTGAGCACAAGTTTGAGCTTCTACGAAAGATAGAGAGAGGGGGGCAAAACTGAGTAGTATCAAAAAACCAAGGGCACAACTGAGTAGTATAAAAATGGAAAGTGAGTGTCTTGTACAATGAAATACATCATGGCATACATCATATTATGCCAAGATAGATCCACTAGAGTTCATTGGATGTGTGTTCTTCTCATAAACCACATGGACCCACTAGAGTTCATTGCATGTGTGTTATAGTCATAAACCACATGGATCCACCGGTGTCATTGCATGTGTGTTCTTTTCATAAACCACATGTTGATCCACGAATGTCATTGCATGTGTGTTCTTTTCATGAACCACATATGGATCCACCAGTGTCATTGCATGTGTGTTCTTTTCATGAACCAGATATGGATGCACCAGAGTCATTGCATGTGTGTTCTTTCAATAAACCACACATGGATCCACCGGTGTCATTGAATGTGTGTTCTTTTCACGAACCATGGCTAGAGTCATTGCATGTGTGTTCTTTTTCACAAACCACATAAGGATCCACGGGTGTCATTGGATGTGTGTTCATTTCATGAACCACACCCAATGTCATTGCATGTATGTTCCTCTCACAAACCACACATGGATCAACCAGTATCATTGCATGTATAATCTTTTCATGAACCACACATGGATCCACCCAGTGTGATTGCATGTCTGTTCCTCTCACAAACTACATATGGATCCACCAGTGTCATTGCATGTGTGTTCTTTTCATGAACCACACCTAGTGTCATTGCATGTCCGTTCCTTTCATAAACCACACATGGATCCACCCAATGTGATTGCATGTTTGTTCCTCTCACAAACCACATATGGATCCACCAGTTTCATTGCATGTCTGTTCTTTTCATGAACCGCAGCTAGACTCATTGCATGTCTGTTCTTCTCACAAACCACATAAGTATCCACCAGTGTCATTGCATATGTGTTCTTCTCACAAACCACATAAGGTTCCACCAGTGTCATTGGATGTGTGTTCTTTTCATGAACCACAGCTAGAGTCATTGCATGTCTGTTCTTCTCACAAATCACATAAGGATACATTAGTGTCATTGCATGTGTGTTCTTTTCATGAACCACAGCTAGAGTCATTGCATGTATGTTCTTCTCACAAACCACATAAGGATTGTCAACACCCGGATTTTTAATCCCAGATGCCTGTTATGTCATCCATCGCAATCCCAGGATTACCATTTTTGTGAGACATAACAGATTAGATATCACAGTACATCATCCATTACAAACCATACATAAGGTCTTACACAAATAAGGATCTCATGATCTAGTCTTAATACAACAAGCAGCGGAATAAATAATAAGCGTAGCGGTGGGGTCCATCTTCAGGGGCACATGCAATGCTGATGAAGGAAGATAGTCCTAGTTATCATAGCCGTCCTGCTGGCCATCATCTTGGTAGTCTCCTTCATAGTCTGGCCATGGGAATAGCCAGGGACAAAAGCCATGAGTATTATTTCAGTACTCGCAAACTACCACTAACAAGTAGTATAGTTCTAATGTAAAGTGTTAACTCTAAGTTTAACTATAAGGTTACGTTTGAAAGCTAAGCTGAGTTCAGAAGCAAAGAAAGATAAAATAAGGTTCTAGAATTACTAAAGTTGGGAAGCTAGTGTCATAAACACAACCTTGTTGTGGTCAAGTCAATATTCATCATTCATTCCATAAGTTATTTTGAAAACATCTGACAACGAAACAGTATGGCCATTCGAACTGTCCATAACCGCGGAGGCGGCTATTCGAATAGTTTGACACTTTGTAGAGGTGGTACACTTTCACCACAAGATTCGATACATTTGTCAGGGATAACCCTGAATCATCATACTTAGTATGCAGATAATCAAACATAACCTTTCCTTTACACACCCTAGTATAAGCACCTCTCCTATGAGTATGGCCTCCCAACCATGACCATCTGTCATCTTGGGCACTGCATAGGTGGACAACATTGAGAGGTAGCCTCAGCTCAAACCTCCCCCACGAGGGAACTAATACTAATACATATAAACTTCCGGCTAAGCCTTACCCAATTCAGGTATTGTGGTTGTACGCTAAATTTGGAATGGTATCGCATCCGAATCCATCAGTTTTGTAAAAAGGGTTAAGGCTCATGCCTCAACAAGTTCACCATCATAAACCATTTGTGTTTCTCAACACATGTCAAAACATCTCAATGGAATGACTCATCATTCCAAGGTTTTCATAATTCATTTTCACCAAGTATTCCCATCTAAAGTAACTCAAGTTTTTATCTACTCTAAACTACTAAGTTAAGAGTGTTCACTAAGGTGGAAAGATGGGATCAATCTCATGCCATAGAATGACATCTAAAGTTATCTATATAGGTCAACTTTTATACTCTTTATGCTACCTCCAAAACAAGTAAAAGACTTTGGGTAAAGTAAAGGAAGTAAAGCTTGAAAATAATACTTGGGGTAAGTAATAGTCAAAGTGGTATAACCAAAGCATGCCTAAAGCATCTACTTAGATTATCTAGCTTGCAAGGGTTAGCTTGCATTGTTAATGGTGGCTTGCCTTGCGTAGTGCAGTGGTTGAAGTTTTCTTCCTCCTCTTGATAGAACTCCTCCTCCTCAAAAGCTTGGTCGGTACTATCGTCTATAAATACATACAAAGTACACAATCACCAAACAATACTTAACTAGTCTAATTGGCACTCTAAGGCACATATTTGATGATCTATTATCATCACAAGCATCACAAGTTTTATTAACTAGTTTCATTCTTTTTATTTAAGAAAATTAATTTCTACTCATTGAAAAATTAACTAAGATTTAATATTCACCACTTAAAATATGGGATCATGTGGACACATGTCATCACCACATATTCTATCATGTGGGAATGTGATTTAAGGGTTGGATCATATTTACTTAGGTTTAAGTTTATTATTTAATGATTTAAAGTGACTAGAAATGCCTAGATGGCATTATTGTCGCACTAGTCCAAAGTCACTGCATGTAAACCTTAATATTATTACATATTCAGATAGGTATGGTTAAATGTGATTTTTGAGAGTTGGAATCAACTCAAAAGCTATCATGGTTGATTTTATAAAAATGTTTGAATGTGCAAAAGCTTTTGTTTTGTTATTTTTAATAGGAGAGATCTCTAACTCTAATTGAATTAAATCCAACGGGCTTGGGTAGATCTTTTCAGTAGCTTTCTAACAAAATTAGAATCACTCCATTTGGATTTGTAAATCTCTCTGAATGGATTTTTAAACTAAGGGACATGACTAAGTTCAAACTAAAATAGAAAAATCCTAATTTGAATTAAATGGGTCGCGCGAGAAAGAAAACGGGCCGGCCCAGTGGCACTCTGCGGTGCGGGGCACAGCTGACAGGGGGGGTCCACTGGTCAGCGGCTCTTTACACGCGAAGTGGTACGGGGCGATGTGGGCCGTTAGATTAGAACTAGGATCTACAGCTGGGGCTCGTCGTCGATGACGGACAGGTCGCCGGCAAGGTCTAACCCTAGTGGCTCGATGGGGGTGCTCAGGGGGGTATACCAGGGCTCTAGCTACTGCGGCGATGGGGGCGATCGAACGTGCTATCGACGGCAGACTCAGGGGTGTCGCGGTAGCTCCTAGGGTGGACGAAATCGACGACGCCTTCTCCTCCTCTGCAGCGGGCTCCTCCGGCGAAATTCCGGTGAACCAAGGCTCGAGTGGCTCTAGCGAGAGGTAGGGAAGGACCAGTGAGGAGAGGGGAGTGGAATGGTGTGAGTGGTTTGTACTGGGGTGGCCTCTATTTATAGCTCGACGAGGCGACCGAAAGTGATGGGCGGGCGACTCCGGCGAGGGCTGCACAGCGTGCTAGCGGTGTGGCTTGAGGTAGGGGACGGTGGCCTGCCTCCTAGCGGTGCTCTACGGCTTAAATGCGAGGCTAGGGGCGGTGGCGTTTGGTCGGGAGCGTCCCGCGCTCTAGGAGACAAAGGCGGTGCTCGACGCGGCGCACGACGACTGTGGGTCGCGCGGTGGTGCACGGCCGTGTCTGGCGGGTTGCTAGGGTTGAGGCGGAGCGGCGCGCGCGGTCTGCGGTCGAGGCGTTGTCTATGGTGTGCTGGCAGCGTTGGTGCTCTGGCGCGCTCTGGCTGTGCGCAGAGGCTTAGTGCGCGGTGGTTCCTCGGCGGTCCAGGGGCTGACAGTGAGCGTGGGGTGGACCGTGGGCGGTGGTGAGGTCACGCTATGCTCCCTAGAGCGGTAGAGAGGGGTTGGCGGTCTGCTGCTGCGTTGGCAAGGTTGGCTGGCGAGCATGTCCTCGGGGTGGCGTGGTACTGCTGCTAGGGACAAAGGGGTGGGGTGATTTGGCTTTGGTTAGAGCTAGGAGTGACAGAGGGAGTAAATTGAGGTCAAATGGGTGGCAAAACCCTGTAGAAACAGTGAGCTAGGATTAGAGTGTGATTCATGCCTGCCAGGTGTTCGACACAATGGCCGCATGAACTCAATTTTAAAATTTTTGAACGAATTTTGGTGAGTTTGCTATACACATGCTTAAGCCTCTGTGGTTGCTTGGGTTTTGAAAGTGGAGCTCATTTGAGTGGTTTTTCAATAAGTGTGATCAACCCATATGAACTACATTCCATTTTCAAATGCCATTTAAAATTAGTGTTTGAAAGTTTTTGGCAGATCACAGAGTGGGCCTTGGTACATCATTACATGTACTAGCAAGGGGTGCAAAGATCCACATTTGTCTCTATTAAGAATTGAGTCCTAGGAATAGCCAAAATAGGTATGTTGATTAAAATGGCACAAATGACCATTTCTTCTTTTATTCATTTTGATTTGCTTTTCTTTGGGATTTGTTTGGGAATGATCTAGATGATGTTTATTTTACCTAAGAATCACTTTACAAGCAATGGATCACTTAAACAAGGCAGTTCAAATCAACTCCTATTTTAAATGCACACACATATGAATGCTTTAATAATTTTAATGGGAAAAGTTTTTGTTAACCCTAATTTTGATGATTTGGATCTTAATAACCTTGGATTAAAGTTTTGGGATGTTACAAGGATACACCAGTGTCATTGCATGTCAGTTCTTTTCATGAACCACACATGGATCCACCAGTGTCATTGCATGTGTGTTCCTTTCATTAACCACACATGGATCAACTAGTGTCATTGCATGTGTGTTCTTTTCATGAACCACACCCAGTGTCATTGCATGTGTGTTCCTTTCATAAACCACACATGGATCCACCAGTGTCATTGCATGTGTGTTCTTTTCATGAACTACAGCTAGAGTCATTGCATGTCTGTTCTTCTCACAAACCACATAAGGATACACCGGTGCCATTGCATGTGTGTTCTTTTCATGAACCACACCCAGTGTCATTGCATGTATGTTCTTCTCACAAACCACATAAGGATACACTAGTGTCATTGCATGTATGTTCTTCTCATGAACCACATCTAGAGTCATTTCATGTATGTTGTTCTCACAAACCACATAAGGATCCACCGGTGTCATTGGATGTGTGTTCTTTTCATGAACCACGCCCGGTGTCAATGCATGCGTGTTCTTCTCACAAACCACACATGGATCCGACAGTATCATTGCATGTCTGTTCTTTTCATGGACCACACACGGATCCACCCAGTGTGATTGACTGTCTGTTCTTTTCAGAAACCACATATGGATCCACCAGTGTCATTACATGTCTATTCTTTTCATGAACCACACCTAGTGTCACTGCATGTCTGTTCTTCTCACAAATCACATAAGGATATAGCAGTGTCATTGCATGTGTGTTGTTTTCATGAACCACAGCTAGAGTCACTGCATGTCTGTTCTTCTCACAAACCACATATGGATCTACCAGTGTCATTGCATGTGTGTTCTTTTCATGAACCACAGCTAGAGTCATTGTATGTGTGTTCTTGTCACAAACCACATAAGGATACACCAGTGTTATTGCATGTGTGTTCTTCTCATGAACCACAACTAGAGTCATTGCAGGTCTGTGCTTCTCACAAACCACATAAGGAACCACCAGTGTCATTGGATGTGTGTTCTTTTCATGAACCACACCCAATGTCATTGCATGTGTGTTCCTTTCATAAACCACACATGGATCCACAAGTGTCATTTCATGTGTATTCTTTTCATGAACCACAGCTAGAGTCATTGCATGTATGTTCTTCTCACAAACCACATAAGGATACACCGGTGTCATTGCATGTGTGTTCTTTTCATGAACGACACCCAGTATCATTGCATGTCTGTTCTTGTCACAAACCACATAAGGATACACCAGTGTCATTGCATGTATGTTCTTCTCATGAACCACATCTAGAGTCATTGCATGTATGTTGTTCTCACCAAACACATAAGGATCCACCAGTGTCATTGGATGTGTGTTCTTTTCATGAACCACACCCGGTGTCATTGCATGCGTGTTCTTCTCACAAACCAGACATGGATCCACCAGTATCATTGCATGTCTGTTCTTTTCATGGACCACACATGTATCCACCCAGTGTGATTGACTATCTGTTCTTTTCACAAACCACATATGGATCCACCAGTGTCATTACATGTCTACTCTTTTCATGAACCACACCCAGTGTCATTGCATGGTTGTTCCTTTCATAAACCACACATGGATCCAGCAGTGTCACTCCATGTGTGTTCTTTTCATGAACCACGGCTAGAGTTATCGCATGTCTGTTCTTCTCACAAACCACATATGGATATAGCAGTGTCATTACATGTGTGTTCTTTTCATGAACCACAGCTAGTGTCATTGCATGTCTGTTCTTCTCACAAACCACATAAGGATACACCAGTGTCATTGCATTTGTGTTCTTTTCATGAACCACAACTAGAGTCATTGCATGTGCGTTCTTCTCACAAACCACATAAGGATACACCAGTGTCATTGCATGTGTGTTCTTCTCATGAACCACAACTAGAGTCATTGCATGTCTGTTCTTCTCACAAACCACATAAGGATCCACGAGTGTCATTGGATGTGTGTTCTTTTCATGAACCACACCCAGTGTCATTGGATGTGTGTTCTTCTCACAAACAACATATGGATTCACCAGTGTCATTGCATGTGTGTTCTTTTCATGAACCGCACAAGGATCCACCCAGTGTGATTGCATGTCTGTTCCTTTCATAAACCACACATGGATCTACCAGTGTCATTGCATGTGTGTTCTTTTCATGAACTACAGCTAGAGTCATCGCATGTCTGCTCTTCTCACATACCACATAAGGATACACCAGTGTCATTGCATGTATGTTCTTTTCATGAACTACAACTAGAGTCATTGCATGTCTGTTCTTCTCACAAACCACATAAGGATACACCAGTGTAATTGCATGTGTGTTCTTTTCATGAACCACACCCAGTGTCATTGCATGTCTATTCTTCTCACAAACCACATAAGGATACACTAGTGTCATTGCATGTCTGTTCTTCTCATGAAGCACATCGAGAGTCATTGCATGTCTGTTCTTCTAACAAACCACATAAGGATCCACCGGTGTCATTGCATGTGTGTTCTTTTCATAAACCACATGTTGATCCATGAATGCCATTGCATGTGTGTTATTTTCATTAACCACATAAGGATCCACTAGTGTCATTGCATGTGTGTTCTTTTCATAAACCAGATATGGATCCACCAGAGTCATTGCATGTGTGTTCTTTCAATAAACCACACATGGATCCACTGGTGTCATTGCATGTGTGTTCTTTTCATGAACCACAACTAGATTCAGTGCATGTGTTTTCTTTTTCACAAACCACATAAGGATCCACCAGTGTCATTGGATGTGTGTTCTTTTCATTAACCACACCAGTGTCATTGCATGTATGTTCCTCTCACAAACCACACATGGATCCACCAGTATCATTGCATGTCTGTTCTTTTCATGAACCAAACATGGATCCAACCAGTGTGATTGCATGTCTATTCCTCTCACAAACCACATATGGATCCACCAGTGTCATTGCATGTGTGTTATTTTCATGAACCACACCCAGTGTCATTGCATGTCTGTTCCTTTCATAAACCACACATGGATCCACCCAATGTGATTGCATGTCTCTTCCTCTCACAAACCACATACGGATCCACTAGTGTCATTGGATGTCTGTTCTTTTCATGAACCACAGCTAGAGTCATTGCATGTCTGTTCTTCTCACAAACAACATAAGTATCCACCAGTGTCATTGCATGTGTTTTCTTCTCAGAAACCACATAAGGATCCACTAGTGTCATTGGATGTGTGTTCTTTTCATGAACCACAGCTAGAGTCATTGCATGTCTGTTCTTATCACAAATCACATAAGGATATAGAAGTGTCATTGCATGTGTGTTCTTTAAATGAACCACAGCTAGAGTCATTGCATATCTGTTCTTCTCACAAACCACATAAGGATACACCAGTGTCATTGCATGTTAGTTCTTTTCATGAACCACACATGGATACACTAGTGTCATTGCATGTGTGTTCCTTTCATTAACCACACATGGATCCACCAGTGTCATTGCATGTGTTTTCTTTTCATGAACCACAGGTAGAGTCATTGCATGTCTGTTCTTCTTACAAACAAAATAAGGATACACCAGTGTCATTTCATGTGTGTTCTTTTCATGAACCACACCTAGTGTCATTGGATGTCTGCTCTTCTCACAAACCACATAAGGATACACCAGTGTCATTGCATGTCTGTTCTTCTCATGAACCCCATATAGAGTCATTGCATGTCTGTTCTTCTCACAAACCACATAAGGATCCACCAGTGTCATTGGATGTGTGTTCTTTTCATGAACCACACCAAGTGTCATTGCATGTGTGTTCTTCTGACAAACCACACATGGATCCACCAGTATCATTGCATGTATGTTCTTTTCATGAACCACACATGGATCCACCCAGTGTGATTGCCTGTCTGTTTTTTTCACAAATCACATATGGATCCACCAGTGTCACTGCATGTCTATTCTTTTCATGAACCACACCTAGTGTCATTGCATGTCTGTTCCTTTCATAAACCACACATGGATCCACCAGTGTCATTTGATGTGTGTTCTTCTCACAAACCACATAAGGATACAACAGTGTCATTGCATGTCTGTTCTTCTCACAAATCACATAAGGATATAGCAGTGTCATTGCATGTGTGTTGTTTTCATGAACCACAGCTAGAGTCACTGCATGTCTGTTCTTCTCACAAACCACATATGGATCCACCAGTGTCATTGCATGTGTGTTCTTTTCATGAACCACAGCTAGAGTCATTGTATGTGTGTTCTTCTCACAAACCACATAAGGATACACCAGTGTCATTGCATGTGTGTTCTTCTCATGAACCACAACTAGAGTCATTGCAGGTCTGTTCTTCTCACAAACCACATAAGGAACCACCAGTGTCATTGGATGTGTGTTCTTTTCATGAACCACACCCAATGTCATTGCATGTGTGTTCCTTTCATAAACCACACATGGATCCACAAGTGTCATTGCATGTGTATTCTTTTCATGAACCACAGCTAGAGTCATTGCATGTATGTTCTTCTCACAAACCACATAAGGATACACCGGTGTCATTGCATGTGTGTTCTTTTCATGAACCACAACTAGAGTCATCACATGTCTTTTCTTCTCACAAATCACATAAGGATACAGCAGTGTCATTGCATGTGTGTTCTTTTCATGAACCACAGCTAGAGTCATTGCATGTCTGTTCTTCTCACAAACCACATATGGATCCACCAGTGTCATTGCATGTGTGTTCTTTTCACATACCACAGCTAGAGTCATTGCATGTGTGTTCTTCTCACAAACCACATAAGGATACACCAGTGTCATTGCATGTGTGTTCTTCTCATGAACCATAGCTAGAGTCATTGCATGTCTGATCTTCTCAGAAACCGCATAAGGATCCACGAGTGTCATTGGATGTGTGTTCTTTTCATGAACCACACCAAGTGTCATTGGATGTGTGTTCTTCTCATGAACCACACCAAGTGTCATTGGATGTGTGTTCTTCTCACAAACCACACATGGATCCACGAGTGTCATTGCATGTGTGTTCTTTTCATGAACAACACATGGATCCACCCAGTGCGATTGCATGTATGTTCCTTTCATAAACCACACATGGATCCACAAGTGTCATTGGATGTGTGTTCTTTTCATGAACCACAGCTAGAGTCATCGCATTTCTGTTGTTCTCACATACCACATAAGGATACACCAGTGTCATTGCATGTGTGTTCTTTTCATGAACCACAACTACAGTCATTGCATGTTTGTACTTCTCACAAACCACATAAGGATACACCAGTGTCATTGCATGTGTGTTCTTTTCAAGAACCACACCCAGTGTCATTGCATGTCTCTTCTTCTCACAAACCACATAAGGATACACTAGTGTCA
Source organism: Avena eriantha (assembly GCA_910589775.1). Taxonomy (NCBI): domain Eukaryota; kingdom Viridiplantae; phylum Streptophyta; class Magnoliopsida; order Poales; family Poaceae; genus Avena; species Avena eriantha. Next base: position 159,665,840 of record OU342741.1, on the reverse strand, counting down.
TTGCATGCATGTTCTTCTCATGAACCACATCTGGAGTCATTGCATGTCTGTTCTTCTCATAAAGCACATAAGGATCCACCAGTGTCATTGGATGTGTGTTCTTTTCATGAACCACACCCAATGTCATTGCATGTGTGTTCTTCTCACATTCCACACATGGATCCACCAGTATCATTGCATGTATGTTCTTTTCATTAACCACACATGGATCCAGCTAGAGTCATTGCATGTCTGTTCTTTTCACAAACCACATATGGATCCACCAGTTTCATTGCATGTGTGTTCTTTTCATGAACCACACCTTGTGTCCTTGCACGTCTGTTCCTCTCACAAACCACACATGGATCCACCAGTGTCATTGCATGTGTGTTCTTTTCATGAACCACATCTAGAGTCATTGCATGTCTGTTCTTCTCACAAACCACATAAGGATCCTCCAGTGTCATTGCATGTCTGTTCTTTTCATGAACCACACATGGATCCACGAAGTATGATTGCATGTCTGTTATTTTCACAAACCACATAAGGATACACTACTGTCATTGCATGTGTGTTCTTTTGATGACCCGGAACTAGAGTCATCGCATGTCTGTTCTTCTCACAAATCACATAATGATACACCAGTGTCATCGCATGTATATTCTTCTCACAAACCACATATGGATCCACCAGTGTCATTGCATGTGTGTTCTTCTCATGAACCACAGCTAGAGTCATTGCATGTCTGTTATTCTCACAAACCACATAAGGATCCAACAATGTCATTGGATGTGTGTTCTTTTCATGAACCACACCCAGTGTCATTGGATGTGTGTTCTTCTCACAAACCACACATGGATCCACCATTGTCATTGCATGTGTGTTCTTTTCATGAACCTCACATGGATCCACCTAGTGTGATTGCATGTCTGTTCCTTTCATAAACCACACATGGATCCACCAGTGTCATTGCATGTGTGTTCTTTTCATGAACCACAACTAGAGTCATCGCATGTCTTTTCTTCTCACAAACCACATAAGGATACATCAGTGTCATTGCATGTGTGTTATTTTCATGAACCATAGCTAGAGTCATTGCATGTCTGTTCTTCTCACAAACCACATAAGGATACACCAGTGTCATTGCATGTGTGTTATTTTCATGAACCACACCCAGTGTCATTGCATGTATGTTCTTCTCACAAACCACATAAGGATACACTAGTGTCATTGCATGTCTATTCTTCTCATGAACCACATATAGAGTCATTGCATGTCTGTTCTTCTAACAAACCACATAAGGATCCACTAGTGTCATTGGGTGTGTTTTCTGTTCATGAAACCACACCCAGTGTCATTGCATGTGTGTTCTTCTCACAAACCACACATGGATCCACCAGTATCATTGCATGTCTGTTCTTTTCATGAACCACACATGGATCCCGCTAGATTCATTGTATGTCTGTTCTTTTCACAAACCACATATAGATCCACCAATGTCATTGCATGTGTGTTCTTTTGATGAACCACGCCCAGTGTCATTGCATGTCTGTTCCTCTCACAAAGCACACATGGATCCACCAGTGTCATTACATGTGTGTTGTTTTCGTGAACCACATCTAGAGTCATTGCATGTCTTCTCTTCTCATAAACCACATAAGGATCCACCAGTGTCATTGGATGTGTGTTCTTTTCATGAACCACACCCAGTGTCATTGTATGTGTGTTCTTCTCACAGACCACACATGGATCCACTAGTGTCATTGCATGAACCACATATAGAGTCATTGCATGTGTGTTCTTTTCATGAACCATAGCCAGAGTCATTGCATGTCTGTTCTTCTCACAAACCACACATGGATACACCAGTGTTATTGCATGTTTGTTTATTTCATGAACCACACATGGATCCACCAAGTGTGATTGCATGTCTATTCTTTTCATAAACGACATAAGGATCCACCAGTGTCATTGCATGTCTGTTCTTTTCATGAACCACACCCAGTGTCATTGCATGTATGTTCCTTTCACAAACCACACATGGATCCACCAGTGTCATTGCATGTGTGTTCTTTTCATGAACCAGACATGGATCCACACAGTGGCATTGCATGTCTGTTCTTTTCATGAACCACAACTAGAGTCATTTCATGTCTGTTCTTCTCACAAACCACATAAGGATCCACCAGTGTCATTGCATGTCTGTTCTTCTCATGAACCACACCAAGTGTGATTGCATGTCTGTTCCTCTCACAAACCACATATGGATCCACCAGTGTCATTGCATGTCTGTTCTTTTTATGAACCACACATAGTGTCATTGCATGTCTGTTCCTTCTGGCAAAACCCTCCTCATCAACATCCATAGATAAATAATGACCTATCCAGTTGCGTATCATCTACCCATCAAACTTATTCATCTTGTCCATTGGCAAATCAGGAACCCTAGCCCAGACATCCAGTGAGTCAAAAGCTATCTCTGACGGACAGATGGATCCATCAAAGATCTTCAGAATAATAACATGAAAATCAAATTGCCATGGGCCACTCTTCATAACATGTTTCCAGTCCCCCTCATAAGAAAAGAGAACGACGACCTTATTTTCACCCATATCCTTGAATTGAGTTGGTTAATGAAGACCCCAAGCACGTTCCATGGCACGCTCTAGCGCGCCGATCACCAGCTTCCTGGCAGATCCCGCGTCCATGATGGGTTGTTGTGTGTGCAATATCCCCTTATTCTACTTCTGAATCATAGAAACATGATTTGGTAACACCAAAATATAATCCAATTGTATCCCTATAGCAAGTAAACCGGTAAAACTTTAACTAATTTCCCGCTACAAACTTGAATTAGGACAAGAGTACGGAAGTTCATCAAGAGCTCTAAACAAGAGTACTAGCCACCATCATTATATCCTGACTCTGAAGCCTTGTATTTAGAGTGTCAGCTAGAGGCATCCTATGCCTTCTCCATGCACCTCCAACCCTCATAGAAATTCTATTGATAATGCGGTATAAGATTAAAACCCAGGAACACTTTCAGGCACATTTTGGGTAATATGTATTGTAGAAGGGAGGAACAAGGTTGGGAGGCCTCTACCCCCCTCATGCATCCTCTCTACCCTACTATTCACCTTTATTTTGACTTCCCCTACACTACTATTGATATTGAAGTGAATATGCCCTGAGAGGAAATAATAAAGTTTTTTTATATGTATTCCAAGTATATGATAGATGTTTATTTTGCATGCTATAATTGTATTAATATGGAAACATTAATACATGTGTGTTTAATAAACAAATAGAAGGTTGCTAGTTATGCCTCTCTTTGAACTAGCTCATTGATTAACAAGATGATCAAAGTTTCCTGACCATGGACATTGGATGTTGTTAATAACAAGTTCACAACATTTATGAAATGGTGTGATGAACATTCATCCGAAGTATAGCATTACAATCAAAGTCATTGTGTTTATATTGCTATAACATCATACGAAGTAATCCTAGTCCTTAGACCATGAGATCATGTTAATCACTAACACCGGAAGAGTATCTTGATAACATCAAACGTCACACCGTGAAAGGGTCACTATAAAGGTGGATTCAGTGCTATGAAAGTGTTATGTAAAGGCTCATGGATCAAGAGTGGTATTTGTCCATCCCAATGACAAATATATATACTCTAGGCCCTCTCGGTGATATCACATTAAGAATAGCTTGCAAGCAAGTGATGTGATCACTAGAATGTTATATCACGGGAACAAGAAAAGAGTGCATGTCGGTAACGAGATCAAATTAGGTATCTGGATACCGATGATCGAATATCAGACATGTAATAAATCGCGAGACAAAGGGATTAAGTTACTAGCATTAAAGGTTTTGACGATCACAGAAGTCATCGTTGAATGTGTAGGAGTCATAATGGATCTCTAGATCCTGCTTCTGATTATGATCTGAGAGGGGTCTCGATCATGTCTGCATTATTCGCGAACCATAGGGTGAAACACTTAAGGGTAGTCAACACCATTTGGAGAAAATATGTTTCAGACGAAAGAATTGCAAAGCGTTGGAATTATTTCAATGGACACCGGAATTGTTTCGGGTGAAATTGCTGAAATTGGTTCTTCATGTGATATTGAAATATTGCAGGGGGTTTTATGTGAATGTTTGTTAATTAAATTAACTATCAAAATTCTGAATAAAATAAAATAAATAGTTTTATTAAATGAGAGTTGCATTAAATTTGGTGGAAATTTAATGCATGTGAGTGGGAATTTGAGTGGAGGCTAGATTTATGTGAGTGGAGCTTCACCACATGAATGAAGGAAGAGGTGGGGGCACCTCCCCTTGGCGCCGGCCATGGGAAGGGGTTGCCCCTCTCTCCCTATAAAAGCCCCCTCTCCTCCCTCTCAAAACACACCTCCTCATGAAGGATCTCTCTCCCCCTCTAGATATATTCCCCCATGGTCTTGGATTAGCAAGATACATGTTCCCAGTGGCATTTTATCTAGAAAGAGTTTCTTCTTCCGCTGATTCGCTGGAGCGAGCAGGTGGAGGTTGTTCGGTGGCCTGAACGTGTGTGCGAGGATGGATGCGCTGCTGATTTGCGGTGCTAGGACTTCCTCACGATCTTGAGATCACAAGCGTTCGACTACATCATCCACGAGTTCAAACTCGTTAACAAAGCTTTGTTGTTCTTCAAGGGTATGTTCTCTATGGATGTATATCCACCCATTGCTTGTATCTAATAGATAGATCATGGCGTATAATAGTTCCCCTCATAGTAATTTTTTTGTTTTCTATGCTACGAACCCAACAGTGGTATCAGAGCTAGATCTATGCGTAGATGCTTTGCACGGGTAGTTCACATATGAGTATGTGGGCGATGATGATCATGTTATAGCTTCTTTCATGTATTTTGGATATTGGTGGCATAGTGGGATGAAGCGGCCCATACTAACTTTACATGTCCTCGCACATGAGACCAGTTCCACGCTTGACATGCAACTAGTTTTGCATAAGTGGCTATCGGGTGTTTGTCTCTCCTACTTAGTTATCATCTTGTGGTTCCATGTTTGTAGGTAAGACTGGTTCTATCTTCGAAACCGTAAGCCACGTAAAACTTGCAATGGATAAATTAGAAGCGTCTAGTTTAGATTGTTGCTGGGCTAGTGTCATGATATGGTAATGTTGTAAGTTGATGTATAGATGATACTCTTACAACACACCTAAACGTGTAATTTCCATAGACCTTGGCCTTACACACAAAGGAATGATAAAGATCATACCACAATGCACATGATAGTGATCATATGCAAAGACTATATCATCTCACTTTACACATATAATGTTTGCATCTTATATTGCTTGTTTGGCATTTTAGTAGCATTATAAGATGATCCCTCATTTAGATATGAAGAAAAAAAATGTATTCTCCCTTAAGTATGCACCGTTTATGTTTCACCGCTTCAAGACATCATGTGATGATCGGGTGTACTTGAATCCACGATCATATTTCGGGTGTAAGATAGTTTTACACACGCGAGTACTAAGGTTCTTACTTGGCGAGCCTAGCATGTATAGACATGGCCTCGGAACATGGACTGAAAGGTTAAGCATGAGTCATATATTTGATATGATTCCCATATAGATGCTCGCCTTTGAAACTACACCAACTCACGTGATGATCAGACTTGGTGTAGTGGATTTGGTTCATGTAATCACCAAAAAGACATGAGGGATGTTGTTTTTGAGTGGGAGGTCATTCGTAATTTGGATTAGTTGAACTCGATCTATCATAGACTTAGTCTAAAATTTACAAATTCTATTCTAGATGGCACCACCTGCTTTTAATTTCAACGTGTTCATGGAGAAAGAGAAACTTGCGACGAATGGTAGCAACTTTACCGACTAGGCCATGAATTTGAGGATCCTCCTCAATGCTGCACACAAGCTATATATGCTAGAAGCGCTGCTAGGCCCCCACCGGCTCCTGATGCCCCTGACGAAGAAAAGAACGTCTATCTAACTCGTCAGGAGGACCACAAATTAGTTCATTGCAGCATACTGTATGGGCTAGAGCCAGAAATTCAAAAGCGTTTTGAAAACGGCAATGCCTTTGATACCATGGGTGAATTAAAAATGATTTTCGATACCGATGCTGCCGTAGAGAGTTATAATGCTTATGAAAAGTTCTTTAGCTGCATGATGGAAGAGAACAACTTCGTTAGTGAGCATGTACTCAAAATGTCTAGGTACGCCGATAGGCTTGTGTCCTTGGGAATAATGATTCCCGTTGACTTAGGCATACATCATGTTATCCAATCTCTACCACCTAGCTACAAGAGCTTCGTGATGAACTATAACATGCATGGCATGAAGAAGTCTCTCCCTGAGCTTCTGTCAATGCTTAAGACTGTAGAGGTGGAGATCAAGAAAGAACATCAAGTGTTGATGATCAATAAGATCACCGGTTTCAATAAAGACAAGAAGGGTAAGCAAAAGGGAAAGAAGGGCGACAAATCTATAGCCACACCTGAAAGAAATCCTGAGCTGGCCCTAAGTCTGATAGCGAGTACTATTATTGTAAGGGGACTGGCCATTGGAAGTGCAACTGCCCCAAGTATTTGGCAGACAAGAAGGTCGGCAAGGCAAACAAAGGTATATACGATATATATGTTATTGATGTGTACTTGACTAGTACTCGCATTAGCACCTGGGTATTTGATACAGGATTGGTTGCTAATATATGTAACTCGAATCAGGGGATGCAGAACAAGCGACCACTAGCAAGGGGTGAGGTCAAGATGTGTGTCGACAATGGATCAAGAGTTGATGTGATCACTGTTGGAACGCTGCCTCTCCACCTGCCATCGGGATTAGTTATAAACCAAAATAATTGTTATTTGGTGCCTGCACTGAGCATGAACATTGTATCCAGACCGTGTTTAATGCGAAGTGGTTATTCATTGAAGTCTGAAAACAATGGTTGTTCGATTTATATGAATGATATCTTTTATGGTCATGCACCTGTGATGAATGGTTTATTTCTGTTGGATCTCGATAATAATGTTACACATATTCATAGTGTTGATACTAAAAGGATTAAACTTGATGATGATATATCTGCATATATGTTGCACTGCTGTCTAGGTCATAATGGCGTTAAACGCATGAAGAAACTCCATTCTGATGGACTTTTGGAATCACTTGATTTTGAATCATTTGATACATGTGAGCCATGACTTATGGGCAAGATGACTAGAACGCTGTTTTCCGGTTCAATGGAATGGGCGACAGATTTATTGGAAATCATACAGACTGATGTATGTGGTCCAATAAGTGTGTCGGCGCGAGGTGGATATCGTTATTTTGTTACTTTCACGGATGATTTAAGTAGATACGAGTATATCTATTTGATGAAACACAAGTCTAAAACCTTTGAAAAGTTCAAGGAATTTCAGAGTGAAGTGGAAAATCATCATAACAGAAAGATCAAATTTCTATGGTCTGACCATATGATACGTTGCTAACGTATCTATAATTTTTGATGTTGCATGCTTGTTTTATATCGACTTTCTTATGTTTTGTCCACACTTTGGAGTATTTCTACACACTTTCTCGGACTAACCTATTAACAAGATGCCACAATGCCAATTGCCTGTTTTCTGCTGTTTTTGGGTCTACGAAAGTCAGAAAATGAATATTATCGGAATTGGACGAGATAAAAGCCAAAGTCAACATTTTACCGGAAGACTCACGGAGCCCAAAGCAGAGACGGAGGAGGGCTAGGGCCTGGCCACACCATATAGTGGCACGGGTGACCCCTGGCCATGCCACCAGGTGGTGTGGGGCCCCTGGCACTCCACCGACCTTGCCTCTTCGCCTATAAGAAGCCTCCCGATGCATAAACCCTAGATCGAACAGCCTCTAGCCACGAATAATTCCGCAGCACCACCGCCACTGAAGGGGAGATTCGGGGGACAGAAAGTCTCTGTTTCGGCACCCTGCCGGGATGGGGAAGTGGCCCTGGAGCCATCTCCATCGATCTCCACCACCATCTCCATCGCCGTTGCTGATTCCCATGATGATGAGGGAGTAGTTCTTCCTCGAGACTAAGGGCTCTACCGTAAGCTATGTGTTCATCTCTCTCTATGCATGATCATATTGTGATCATGAGCTTTGTAATCAAGTAGATCTACCTTGCTACTCAAGTGCTTTAATAGATCTCTGCTCTCCCCATGTGTGTGAAAGTGACAACGTGCACACCATGGTGGCACTTAGGCTAGCGATTACAAATACTTATTATGAGTTATATTTGGACTTGGATGTTTCTATGAAATTGTGGTGTTTGTTGGAACCATCTAGTGCTCAAGGTGATAGTGTGGGGTTATCTAGATGGGGAAAGCGAACTTTGAGGAGTGCTGTTATAGCCCTACCATGGATTAGAGTGTCCAATCGGAGAGTAGTATCATAAAGAGAAGATATTTATATGAGAGTGTTCACTAGTGAAAGTATGATCCCTAGGCCTTGTTTCTAAGCATTGAAACACCGTTTGCAACTAGATCGGTTACATGTTTGCTTGCTTCCATCTTTATTTCAGTTTTCCTTTATTCTCTTCCACGCCATCAAAGTATTTTCTGGCACCGTTGTCTTATATCCATACCACTTGTATTTCACTATCTCTTCGCCGAACTAGTGCACCTATACACCTAACAAGTGTATTGGGTGTGTTGGGGACACAAGAGACTTCTTGTATCTTGATTGCAGGGTTGCTTGAGAGGGGATACCTTTGACCACTTCCTCCCTGAGTTCGATAAACCTTGGGTAATCCACTTAAGGGAAAACTTGCTGCTGTGCTACAAACCTCTGCACTTGGAGGCCCAAGAACTGTCTACAAGAATATAAGTGCATAGACATCAAGCTATTTTCTGGCGCCGTTGCCGGGGAGGTAAGGTAAAAGGTACTCACATCCTCTGGTGTGAGTGCTCGAAGTTATTTCCTTTAGATTCTGCAATTTTGTCTTTTTGTTTCTTGTTTTTATTTTCACTAGTTAGGCTTAAAGGAAAACAGCAACAAAATTAGAGAGCTTTATAGTATTTATCTTGAGTTAGGACATGAAGGGTTTGAAGAGAAAATTAAAAAACCTATGGAACTTTATTCACATGCTACTAGCAATGATATTAGTATGAATTCTTTTAACACCATTATTGCTAATGCTATGGAAAAGTCTATGCTTGGGGAAGCTGGTTTTGATGAGCATGATATTTTTAGTCCCCCAAGCATGGAGGAGCAAATTTACTTTGATGGTACTATGCCTCCAATATATGATGATTGCAGTAATGAATATGATATTTTCAGTCCACCTACTATTGAGGAGAAAATTAATTATGATTACAATATGCCTCCTATATTTGATGATTATGGTGATGAGAATAATAATGATAGCTATTTTGTTGAGTTTGCTCCCACTACAATTAATAAAAATGACTATGTTTATGTGGGGAGTATTAATTATTTTATGCATGTGGCTCATGATAAGAATGTTTCATGTGATAGTTATATTGTTAATTTTATTCATGATGCTACTGAAAGTTATTATGAGAGAGGGAAACATGGTTGTAACATCCCAAATTTTGCAATTTCAGGTGTTCCTAGAAGCATGCATCATAACATTGCATCATGGCATCACATATCAAAAACTGCATCGGGTATTTTCTTAAACCCCATAGTCACTTATAGACTAAAAGGGGTAAAACCTTTTTGAACCACCAAAACCCTTGCAAAAGTGTTATTTTATAGTCCTACTCTAACCCTCTTCTTTTTACAAAATTTTAGAAACAAATTTCGTCTAATTTGGAGTCCGTTTGCAAAAGTTATTAGTCAAATAGCAAAACAGAAAAAAAAAAGAAAAAAAGGGGGAAACCTAACCTAACCGGGCCGGCCGAGCCAGCCCGGGGCTTACCTGCCGCCGCCTGGCCGGGTGGGCGACGCGCAGCGCAGCCGACGCCCAGGCCGGCCTAGCAGCCGCGCCAGCCGCCAGCTGCTCCTGCGCCCGCAGCCGCCGACAGGCGGGCCCCACCCGTCAGCCGCCTCCTCCCTGAGTCCGGCTCGAGCACGCCGCCACCTCCGTGTCGGTAACCACCTCCGGCGAATCCGGGGAGGATTCCGCGACCCCCGCCCCAAGTCTCTGCCCTATTTAAGCCCGGCACACCTCCCCAAAACCCTAGCTCTTTTCCGCCCCGCACCGCCGCCGAGCCGCCGCCAATTCCTCGCTGGAACCCCGCCGCCTCCAGCCGCCGTTCGCCGTCGCCTCGGAGGAGGAGAGCCGACACCGCCCCCGGGAACGGAACCGCGGCGAAAAACCAAGCCAGGGGAGCACCGCCTCCTCATCGCCAACCGCCGCCGACCGCCGCCGCCGTCTGCCGTCGACCCCGTCGCCACCCACCTCGGTAAGCCGCCGGCCACACCCCCCTCAGCCGCCCGATACCGATCCAACGTCCCACATTAGACTAGCGCACCGAAGCGGTACCGGCGAATCGCGCCGCGCCACGTGGCAGACGCCGCGTCGTCGCCGCGTCAACACTGGGTCGACGTCACGCGTGCCTCGCAGACCAATCGCGTTGCGCCACGTGTCGCCGCGTCGCTGGCCCCCTTTTTGTTTTTCTTTTAAAATAGGCAGAAATAGCTCCAATCTTGTAAAATCCATAGTAATTCGAATATTAGTCCAAAAATTGCGTATAATATACCGTTGGATTCATATTTTCGAGTAGAACACAGATCTACAATAATATTACTGTTTTGCCACAGAAATCTTGCAGTAGGATTTAAAGTTTAGATTAGAGTGTTTTAATTCTAGAAAATTATCCGTAGCTCTGTTTTAGTTGATTCTTGCTGCCTTGGCTTTGTTTCGACAAGACCTTCTGTAGAAAATTATCTTATCATACTTAGGGTGTTCAGATCTGTCTCGAGGTAGATTGGAGTTGTAGATCTAGATTTGAGCTTGGTTGTTTAGGGTTTAACCCAAAATACCTAAAATCTGTGGGAAATCGATTCTAATGATATCCCCAACTCAACAACACCCCTGGTTAGAACCCTTGGTCGAAATCAAATCCATCCTTGCATATTACCATGTTACATGCATGCATGTTCGACTTCGTGACTTTGTTTTGTGCAAATTGTGATTGGATCCGTGTTTGTTTCGTTAGATTGCCCGGAGTGCGTTGAGGAGTACTGTTGTGTAGATTGCTGCTCGGATCAAGGCAAGTTACACCACTTGTTCATGTTATGTCCCAGTTTTGACTATGCATGTTTTACTCTTCAAATTCTGTAGTATGCATGTGTAGGATTTTGGTAGATTTTCTTAGAACTATTTTCGCAAGTGCGGTTTTGTAGTATGCCATGAGTAGCTCTATGCTTAGGAATTCTCATCCCAATAGGTTATCCTATTTTTCTAAGTTGCTTGCTATGCTATATACTTATATATATCAAGTACCGTTGGGAGGGTTCGAAAGACTCAAGAATTTTCTAAGTATGGGAGCTCTCTCGAGCGAACTTTTCTTCTCCAAAACCCCTTCAAAATAAAACTAAGTTTTCTTCTGGGCGGAATGGTTGTCGAGACAATGAGTGGGATTTTGGTGGAGGACGGCCGCCCAGGAATCAAAGAAGTCCGCCATGTTTCAGAATTCAGAAGCTTCCCGTGCAACCACAATACATATGGGCTCTGTCTTGGCTTAGTACTTAGTGGGAAACCTCACTGGAGTACCAACATTTGGAGGTTCTTGGAACGGTTGGATCCAGCTGGTAGAGGGGATACTAAGGGAAGGCTTTGCCATGGTCTTGTCTGTAAAAGGAATTGATCGTGGATTGTGGGGAAAGTGCACAACCTCTCGAGAGTATTGCAATCTGATCGATCAGCCGTGTTCACGGAAATAGAACAACATTGAGCATCTAAAGGATGGAGCCTCTGAAAGATCTTCCTCTCTCTTTTCCAAAACTTAACGTTTTATAAACCCCAAGGCACGAGTAATATCGCCATTGGGTGGGATTTTGGGAACTTGTTGAGTAATATCCAAGTGCTAGGTTGATTGGGCACTTGGTGAGTAATATCCACGTGTTCCATCGACCCTATACTATTTATCAAAGTTTACAAAGTAGGGAAAACTTTCTTCCTCTTTTCTTATTACATTGATAAAATTGGCGTTACGCAAATGAAGCCCAGAACCTACTCTTAGCCTTGCATGTAGAGATAGTCTTACTCTTTCCTTGGTGTAATTTGCCAATACATTCAAAGTATTGACCCAACTTGTTGGTTGCACGTCTTATGTGCAGAATCCGAAGATTGAAAGGTGCGTAGGGATCGCGGGTCTTCACGCAGCTAGCCTGAGGCGTTGATGGACTCAAGTTTTACTTAGTTTCCGCTGTTTTATTCGAGGTAGCTATAAGCTATGCAAGTTGTAATAATTATACTCTGGATTATTCATGTAATAATGACTTGTGTTTTACATGATATTCATCGACTATGAAGTGCTAGCTATTGATCCAGGGACTAGCATGTTAATCATAGGGACTTAGGATCCTTAACGATCCGAGGTCGCAACAATGGTTTTATGCATCTCAATAATATTAAGTTTCCCCTCTCTATGTTGAAAATTTTGAAGTTGCACTTGTGTTGCTTTCCTATGCTTGTTGCTTTGTGCTTTCATGACTTGTTTCTTTACAAGATAATTTTTCATAGGAAGTGGGTTAGACTTAAATGTGCTTTGAATTTGCTTCTTGATGCTCTCTTTTACTTCAATTCATATTTCTTATGTGAGCATCTTCTCAAACTATCATGCCTAACTTAAAGGCGTTAAAGAAAAGTACTTCTTGTGAGATAACCCAATAGTTTTCTTGAGTCTTGGAAGTTATTACTTCTATAATAACCGCTCCTTATCATTTTTTATTGTTTTTGTGCCAAGAGTAACCTCTAATGAGAGAGAAGTAATGCTTGGGGAAGTTGTTGTCCTGAAACAGATTTTTGTGCTTCGCTGTAAAAATTCGTGTAAAATCTCTGTACGTTGTTTTGAGACGTGAATTTTTATGCGTCTGTCCCAGGTTGTTATCTAACTTTAGTTAGTTCAACACTTTTCGATTTGAGCAATAGAAGGTCTTCGAAAAAATTGGTTTTTACCTGCTGGTATGTTTTGACAGATTTCTGCCGTTATTTGCATTTGCTTCTTGTTGATTCCTTTTTGAGTTCTCTATGGGGAATTAAGATTTTTAAGGGAAGTGCTACAGTATCTTGTGTTTTAATAGAAGTTTTATTGGTGTTGAAACTGAACCCAAAGACTTATTATCTTAACTACACTAATGTTGCTAATGAAGATTGTGTGAAGTTTGTATGAAGGAAAAATTTCAGGTGTAAGGGAAGAGTAATGTGATAAGATGAACTATGGACGAAAGCTCAAGCTTGGGGATGCCACCCGTGTCACCCCAAGAAATATTCAAGAAGTACAAGCGTCAAAGCTTGGGGATGCCCAAGGCATCCCCTTCTTCATCAATAAAAATCTCAGGTTTCTTCCAAACACTTCATTTTTATTGTTTCATGCACAGTTGTGTTTTTCTTGGAGCATCTTTGTTTTTTTAGTTTTCTTTTGTTTGGTTTGCTTAAATAAGTTGGTTGGATCCCAACACACTTCTTTTGGAGAGAGACACAATCCATTTTCATTGCCTAGAACACTATAGTTTTCACTCTTATTGTTTTGCGAGTGTTCTCTTTTGCTAACACTATGTTTAGCCTCAGTTTTCTTGTGATTTCAGCTTAGAACTTTTTAGTTCTTCTTTGTGGATTTGTGAGACAAGCTCACTAATCTTTATTTATTATTATCTTTGTGATTTGTTTCAAATAGTTTGGTTTGGATTGGAAAAGAGTAGGAAAGTTCATGCTTAAGTGGTAAAAAGGAGCCTGTTTTTGACTGTGACTTAGACTTTATCATGTCATGCTTGATATTGTTTTGGCTTAATGATTAGTGATTATTGTTGTAGCATGACATGTTATAAACAATTGAGATTGCTTAATGTGCCTTGAAAGAATCATGTGTTGTTTTAGCATATTGAAGCATAGTATTGTGGTATTCTCCTTTGATGCTTTATTTGGGTTGACTTGGCACATGCTCACACCATGTTATGACTATCCCAAGTCACCATAGCCTCTATGATCATTTAGTTTCCGACTTGTAATATCACTTTATGCTTTAATTAATAATGTTTTGTCACTTTGCATGATTATGGCCATTATTGCTCTCTTAGTTGGTCGCTCCCAGTCTTTTGCTAGCCTCATAACCAAGTATGAGTTCCACTCATGCATCCAACTCCAAATAAAACCAAGTTAATCCAAAAAGTCCACCATACCTACCTATTAGCATTTGCTATTCCAAGTATATTCATGTTTTTATCTACCTTCCGAATTAAACTTGTTATGAGAAAACCAGTGATTAAAGCTCTCACGAACTTTATGGCACACTTTACTTTTCTTGCTCCTAATAAACTTGAACCATTGTGTCATCTATGTCGTATATGATTGCACTTATATGTTGGGGATTAGCAGAACCATGTTGTCATGGGGAATGCTTTCAACATTGCACTTGTACATTGTACCTAGTTGATATCATGCTCTTTTGTCTATGGATGTCGTCGGTGTGAAATGAAAGGGGAGCTTGTAAGTCCATGGAGTTATGTATGTGTGTTAGAGAAACGCCTGGGTCGCCGGTCTAATCCATGCCTAATCATGGTGGAAACCTGTAGTGTAACCATAATGAGTTGTCTATGAAGCATTCTTCTTATAAAAAAGAGATAGATATTGAGAAAAGGAGAAAAAGAAAAAAAAATATGAGAAAAGAGGAAAGAGAGAAAAAAGCACCATTTTCCCATGGTAAACAAGAAGATTGCTGAGATGCTTGTTGTTTGCTTGCCTTGTCATTTTGATATGGGATTCTTCCGTATCATCGGGCAAGGGGTACCCTATTGGCGGTTCTCTATGATACACATGTACTTACTATGACAAGAACTTACCGGTAACTAAACTTGAGTAGCACGAGGAGCGGCCCTCGTATTCAAGGGACATGAGATTTCCAACTTATACTTTGTCAAGCATATACTCCATAGTTTGTTCACTTTAACCTTAATCACTTCAAGATGCTTATGATAGGGGCAATGAGAGCCGAAAGCTAATAAGTACCATAATTTTTGGAAGCTCTTTATGAAACTTGAATCCCTGCTTCCTTCTACGAAGGCCTTTCTTTTACTTTTATGTTGAGTCTCTACCTTCTATCTTTATGCACCTATTTTGAGAGCATAGTGGCCATTCTTAGTTCTATGTGCATTGTCCCAAGATTTGTTGATTGATGCATAACTTTGATATTGCTTGTTCTTAAACTATTTGTATCTAGTCACCCTTATAAACTTTGAAGGTGTCCTATGCATATATATTTGCTACTCTATGAGGGACAAGCTGAATGCCATTATGCTATGTCTTCTTTATGTGAAACAAACAAACGTCTTGCAAAGCATTGTTATTCATGAATCTTTTGTTTGTGCCTTTTCATGTTACAACATAGTTGCTATGTCTAGAACTTTATCTTTCATGCTATGTTGAAGTACTATGATCCCAGCTATCCATGTTTTACAAATACTTTGATCAAGTTTATGATGGTGCATGTCACCTCAAAAATTATTCTTTCTTTTTATCACTTACCTACTCGAGGACGAGCAGGACTTAAGCTTGGGGATGTTGATACGTTGCTAACATATCTATAATTTTTGATGTTCCATGCTTGTTTTATATCTACTTTCTTATGTTTTGTCCACACTTTGGAGTATTTCTACACACTTTCTCGGACTAACCTATTAACAAGCTGCCACAGTGCCAGTTGCATGTTTTCTTCTGTTTTTGGTTCTAGGAAAGTCAAAAAATGAATATTCTCGGAATTGGATGGGACAAAAGCCAAAGTCAATATTTTACCGGAAGACTCACGAAGCCCAAAGCAGAGACAGAGGAGGGCCAGGGCCTCGCCACACCATATGGTGGTGTGGGTGTCCCCTGGCCGCACCACCAGGTGGTGTGGGCCCCCTGTCACTCCACCGACCTTGCCTCTTCGCCTATAAGAAGCCTCCCAATGCATAAACCCTAGATCAAACAGCCTCCAGCCACGAAAAGTTCTGCAGCACCGCCGCCACCGAAGGGGAGATTCGGGGGACATAAAGTCTCTGTTCCGGCACCCTGCCGAGAGGAGGAAGTGCCCCCGGAGCCATCTCCATCAATCTCCACCGCCATCTCCATCGCTGTTGCTGATTCCCATGATGATGAGGGAGTAGTTCTTCCTCGAGACTAAGGGCTCTACCGGTAGCTATGTGTTCATCTCTCTCTATGCATGATCATATTGTGATCATGAGCTTTGTAATCAAGTAGATCTACCTTGCTACTCAAGTGCTTTAATAGATCTCTGCTCTCCCCATGTGTGTGAAAGTGACAACGTGCACACCATGGTGGGACTTAGGCTAGAGATTACAGATACTTGTTATGAGTTATATTTGGAGTTGGATGTTTCTATGAAATTGTGGTGTTTGTTGGAACCACCTAGTACTCAAGGTGACAGTGTGGGGTTATCTAGATGGGGAAAGCAAACTTTGAGGAGTCCTGTTATAGCCCTACCATGGATTAGAGTGTCCAACCGGAGAGTAGTATCATAAAGAGAAGATATTTATATGAGAGTGTTCACTAGTGAAAGTATGATCCCTAGGCCTTGTTTCTAAGCATTGAAACACCGTTTGCAACTAGATCGGTTACATGTTTGCTTGCTTCCATCTTTATTTCAGTTTTCCTTTAGTCTCTTCCACACCATCAAAGTATTTTCTGGCACAGTTGTCTTATATCCATACCACTTGTATTTCACTATCTCTTTGCCGAACTAGTGCACCTATACACCTGACAAGTGTATTGGGTGTGTTCGGGACACAAGAGACTTCTTGTTTATTGATTGCAGGGTTGCTTCAGAGGGGATACCTTTGACCACTTCCTCCCTGAGTTCGATAAACCTTGGGTAATCCACTTAAGGGAAAACTTGCTGTTGTTCTACAAACCTCCGCACTTGGAGGCCCAACAACTGTCTACAAGAAAAGAAGTGCGTATACATCACCATGGAGGTGAGTATCTAAGTTACGAGTTTAGCACACATATGAAAGAGTGTGGAATAGTTTCACAACTCACACCTGCCGGAATACCATAGCGTACTGGTGAGTCGGAATGTCATAATCGTACTTTATTCGATATGGTTCGATCTATGATGTCTCTGATAGACTTGCCACTGTCATTTTGGGGTTATGCACTGGAAACCGCTGCATTCACTTTAAATCAGGCACCATCTAAATCCGTTGAAAAGACACCGTATTAATTGTGGTTTGGAAACAAACCTAAGCTGTCATTTCTTAAAGTTTGGGGTTGCGATATTTATGTGAAGAAACTTTAGCCGGATAAACTTGAACCCCAAATCGAAAAAATGCGTCTTCGTAAGATACCCTAAGGAAACTATTGGGTATTCCTTCTATCACAGATCCGAGGGCAAGGTTTTCATAGCCAAGAATGGATCCTTTCTAGAGAAAGAGCTTCTCGCGAAAGGTGTGTGTAGTCGGAAGGTAGAACGTGAAGAGGTTATAGAACCTTCTCTTCATGAAACGGCGAGTAGCGCAGCGCCGAAAATTGCTCCAGAGTTGACTTCACTGAAGAAGAGTTGACTTCAAAACTGCGTTCCTCAATGGCGACATTGAAGAAGAGTTGTATATGATAGAACCAAAGGGTTTTGTCGTTCCTAAGGATGGTAACAAGGTTTGCAAACTTTAGTGATCCATCTATGGACTGAAGCAAGCATCCCGGAGTTGGAATCTCTGCTTTAATGAGGTGATCAAAGAATTTGGATTTGTCCAAACTTATGAAGAGGCTTGTATTTACAAGAAAGTGAGTGGGAGCAATGTGGCATTTCTGATATTATATGTGGATGACATATTACTTATCGGAAATGATGTAGATCTTTTAAACAGTGTTAAAAGTTATCTAAACAACAAATTTTCGATGAAGGACCTAGGTGAAGCGTCATACATATTAGGCATAAATATCTATAGATATAGATCAAGGCGCCTAATAGGGCTATCACAAAGTACATACCTTGATAAGATTTTAAAGAAGTTTAAAATGGACGAAAGTAAGAAGGGGTTCTTACCTATGTACTTAAGAATATCCTTAAGTACTTAAGAAGAACTAAGGAAATGTTTCTTGTACATGGAGGTGAAGAAGAGCTGGTCGCTAATTGTTATGTTGACGCTAGCTTTGACACTGATCCAGATTACTCTAAGTCTCAATCTGGATACATATTTCTCATGAACGGAGCAACAGTTAGTTGGAGGAGCTCCAAACAACCTATGGTAACAAGATCAACGACGGAGGCAGAATATATTGCTGCTTCGGAAGCAGCACAGGAAACGGTTTGGATGAAGGAGTTCATAATTGAACTAGGTGTGGTTCCTAGTGCGTTGGACCCAATGGTTATCCATTGTGACAACAATGGAGCCATAGCCAATGCTAAGGAACCAAGGTCTCACAAGAATTCCAAGCATATTAAGTGCCGGTTTCACTCCATCCGCGAGCATGTCAAGGATGGAGATATAAAGATTTGTAAAGTACACATGGATCTCAATGTAGCAGATCCGTTGACTAAAGTTCTCCCTCGGGAAAAACATGATTAGCACCATAAATCCATGGGTGTTAGATTTATCACTATGTAACTAGATTATTGTCTCTAGTGCAAGTGGGATACTGAAGGGAATATGCCCTGAGAGGCAATAATAAAGTTGTTATTATATGTATTCCAAGTATATGATAGATGTTTATTTTGCATGATATAATTGTATTAATATGGAAATGTTAATACATGTGCATTTAATAAACAAATTGAAAGTTCCTAGTTATGCCTCTCTTTGAACTAGCTCATTGATTAACAAGATGATCAAAGTTTCCCGATCATGGACATTGGATGTTGTTAATAACAAGGTCATAACATTTATGAAATGATGTGATGAACATTCATCCGAAGTATAACACTACAATCAAAGTCATTGTGTTTATATTGCTATAACATCATACGAAGTAATCCTAGTCCTTAGACCATGAGATCATGTTAATCACTAACACCGAAAGAGTATCTTGATAACATCAAACGTCACACCGTGAAACGGTCACTATAAAGGTGGGTTCAGTGCTATGAAAGTGTTATGTAGAGGCTCATGGATCAAGAGTGGGATCTGTCCATCCTGATGATAGATAGATATACTCTGGGCCCTCTCGGTGATATCACATTAAGAATAGCTTGCAAGCAAGTGATGTGATCACTAGAATGTTATATCACGGGAACGAGAAAAGAGTGCATGTCGGTAACGAGATCAAACTAGGTATCTAGATACCGATGATAGAATATCGGACATGTAATATATCGCGAGACAAAGGGATTAAGTTACTAGCGTTAAAGGTTCTCACGATCACAGAAGTCATCATTGAATGTGTAGGAGTCAGAATGGATCTCCAGGTCCCGCTTCTGATTATTGATCTGAGAGGGGTCTCGATCATGTCTACATTATTTGCGAACTGTAGGGTGACACACTTAAGGGTAGCCAACACCATTTGGAGCAAATATGTTTCAGACGAAAGAATTGCAAAGCGCTAGAATTATTTCAATGGACACCGGAATTGTTTCGGGTGAAATTGCTGAAATTGGTTCTTCATGTGATATTGAAATATTGCAGGGGTTTTATGTGAATGTTTGTTAATTAAAGTAATTAACAAAATTCTGAATAAAATAAATAAAAAGTTTTATTAAATGAGAGTTGCATTAAATTTGGTGGAAATTTAATGCATGTGAGTGGGAATTTGAGTGGAGGCTAGATTTATGTGAGTGAAGCTTCACCAAATGAATGAAGGAAGAGGTGGGGGCACCTCCCCTTGGTGCCGGCCATGGGAAGGGGTTGTCCCCCCTCTCCTCCCTCTCAAAACACACATCCTCGTGAAGGATCTCTCTCCCCCTCTAGATATATCCCCCCATGGTCTCGGGTTAGCGAGATACATGTTCCCGGTGGCATTTCGTCTAGAAGGAGTTGCTGCTTCTGCTGATTCGCTGGAGCAAGGAGGTGGAGGTTGTTTGGTGGCCTGAACATGTGTGCGAGGACGGATGCGCTGCTGATTTGCGGCGCTAGGACTTCCACACGATCTTGAGATCGACAAGCGTTCGACTACATCATCCATGAGTTCAAACTCGTTAACAAAGCTTTGTTGTTCTTCAAGGATATGTTCTCTATGGATGTATATCTACCCGTTGCTTGTTTCTAATAGATAGATCCTGGCATATAATAGTTCCCATCGTAGGAATTTTTTGTTTTCTATGCTGCGAACCCAACATATATACTAATGGTGCTCCTTGTCCTTGTTCTCAAGTTAACAAGTGGAAGGCGAGCCCGATCAGGTGATCGCCACCTCTTGAGCAAATGAAACCATCCTCCATTTCACAATCCTTTGCTCCTGTAGCACCTTTCATCAAGCTAACGCATCCGTTCGTTCTCATATCCTTAGAGCATCTCCACTCGTCCTCCCCTACGGTGTCTGGCGCGGGAGTGTTTTGGCCCGTATGGGGGACGCCGACGCGGATGTGGTTATGGGGAGGCATCAACGCCCAACCATCCTCCCCATACACACCCCTCATACACATAATAGAATATAAAATAAATGATTGAACATATAAATGTATTACAAGTTGATCAAATCAAATAAATAATTTAACAATTTAATTGAATCACAAAGGCTAACAAATAAATAAACTAGGAGGCTCCTCCTTTTAGCCTCCACAAATTCTCCACTAGATCATCTTGCAATTTATTATGAGTATTGGTGTGTCAAACTTCTTGCCGCCTGGCGAGAAAACTAGCAAATCCGGCTGGCATTTGATGATCAACATCTGTAAGAGGACCTTGGCGACAATATGGTTCAATGTCAAATACTAGAGACTCCCATTCACTCTCAATGATCATGTTGTGCAAGATCACACATGTCGTCATGAACTCCCACATCCAATCTTTTGACCATGTAAGAGCAGGGTAACCGACAATGGCAAATCAAGCTTGCAGCACACTAAATGCCCTCTCCACATCCTTCCTGCAAGACTCCTGCTATAGCACACCAAATTCCCTCTCCAGATCCTTCCTACATGCCTCCTGATGTGTCGCAAACCAAGTTTTCTATCCTCCAGGTACAGGGTTTGAGATTGTCTTCACAAATATGGACCATCTAGGATATATACCATATGCTAGATAATATCCTTTGTCGTAGTGGTGGATATTGATCTCAAAATCAACCATAGTAGCAGAGCCTTTAACAAGCTTGGCGAACACATTTGAACACTACAACACGTTGATGTCATTGTGTGATCATGTCATACCGAAGAAAGCCTGCCAAATCCATAGATCCTGATCTTCCACAGCCTCAAGTACCACACTGCATGATCTTTTGTGACCTTTGTACATGCCTTGATCCGCAAATGGGCAGTTCTTCCATGCCCAGTGCATACAGTCGATGCTTCCAAGCATCCCTGGAAAACCCCTTGCTGTATTCTGTGTCAGGATCCGAGTCGTGTCTTCTGCATTGGGTGTTCTAAGGTAAGCCTTACCATACACTACCACAATTTCCCTACAAAACATGTACATGCAATCGATGACTATGGACTTAGCCATGTAGAGGTAGTCGTCCTGTGTATCTCCAGGAATTCCATATGTAAGCATCCAGAGGGCAACTGTGCATTTTTTTACTGTTGAGAAACCTAGCAAGCCAACGATGTTTCTCTTCAGTTTGAAGTAGTTGTGGAACTCTTATAAGTTCTCTACGATCTTCAGAAAAAGCTTTTGGCTCATTCTAAAACAGCGCTGAAATATGATGTCACTGTGTAATGGATTGTCGGTGAAGTAGTCGGCGTAGAGCATGAAGTAGCCTTCCATCCTCTGCCTCAACTTGCTCTTGCACCACCCAGGTTTCGAGCCTCCAGCATACGACTTCTCATCAGAGCGGGTGATCATGCCCAAGAGGGAAGTGACGATCATGAGATGATCGTCATTGTCAATGGTGTCTTTGGTGCCAGCAGCAACGATGACTTCATCGATCATTAGAGTGTCAAACATATACTTGTCTGAATCCATACCTTTGGCAAACCGTCGAACACCTAGTGGGTAGGGAGGTTGTGCGGCGGGCTTGGGGCTACCAGGAGGCGGAACTGTGGTGGCGATGCGGGTGGGGAGGCAGCTCAGGAGGGCATGGACACGCAGGTATTTCTAGTAGACTGAATTGCTGACGACAGCGAGGGGTGGTAGCGGTGGCGAGATCCTAAGGTGGTGGTCATGGGGGGGAGGAAATGGAGAATGTGAGAGTTTGCATGCGCATGTCGCCGACATGGCTGTATCATGTTGTTTTTAGCTCCATCTGGCGCCCCCGCTAGCCCCTCCGTGGGTTGGGTTCATCCTAGGGGCATCGGATGCCAAAATGGGCCACGCTGGTGCCAAAAAAGAACCGGGGGCCAGGCTGGGCATGATTTTGAGTGCCGACACCTATGATAGCCCTTTAGGGGGGCTTTAGGGCCCTCGAGTGGAGATACTCTTTGCACCGCAGAAGCCTCTATCACGTAGCATTGCAAGGGGGACATAGATATGGACATGTAAAGATAAAAGTGAGGGGGAGAGGAGGTACCAGGGTAGGCCCTGTCGCTGCCCTTTCCCTGGCCTCACGATGTACCTTCCACCGTTTCCTATGTCCAACCGCACGTTGTATTCTTTGTCGCGGCCCTTTCTTCCGCCGCACGCTGTATGTGCCATCGCTGCACTAGTGTAACACGCCAGTATTAGCTAATTCTCAACTAGGTTTGATTGTGCATTATCATGAGCATCATCGTATTTGCTAAGAAAAGTGCAAACAAGAAACAAATGAGAAACACTAAATCTTTATTTTCCCTCTCCATGTAATCCTTTTCGAATGGTTTTAATTTTTCAAAAATACAAACCAAGGAACCCTACTGTTTTAAAGGGTTCAAAGTTTTCCTAAAATGGTTTTGAACTCTTTGGTTTATTCAAAAAGTTCAAAACAGGTTGGACTTTGAAAACTACAAAATATAAAAGAGAAAATAAAATAGAAAACTATTCAACGAGGGAAAATGGAGCCAGAGAGAGTAGTAGTCCACAACCCATCTCCCTCTCTTCCTTCCCTTCCTTTGGCACAACCTAGCCATAGCCTAGCCTTAGCCCATCTAGCCCATAGCCCTTCGCATCTCTCTCATTTATTCTTCCTTGTAACCGTTGGAGAATATCATGTGTGTCACACATGTCTTCATCGATCTCCCTCGCGCTATGATGTATGTTGTCGCTTCTAGATGCAGGTATAAGAATGGCCTCATCCACCACTATCTCCCATCCCCTCCCCCTCCATTGCTTCCGTCATCCCCCTCCGTCATTGACACATCCATGAGCTTCAGGGTGAGCCTCTTGTTCTCGCAATCTCCTCCTCTCTCTCTCTCGCTTGCTAGCTCGTTTTGTTGTCGTGATCCACCGAGCGCCACCGCATTCGCCACTTTGGTGGCCAAAAAGGGGCGGTGCCACCACCAATTGACCCCCATGATCTTTGGCATCAAACGCGGCCACCCGTGCTTCCTGATGCGCCACCAAACATGCAGTCCATCATGGACCTATGAGATCCCCATAGCTGATGTCATGCTGACATCAACATGACACAATAATTCCTTTGCTTTTTATTTAAGTCATTTCTTAAAAATAAATGACCTAGTGGGTCCTACCTGCCAGGATTTTAATAATTTCCTAAATCATTTTCTAAAATGAATAAATATGTGATAAGTGGGGCCGAGTGCATAAATATTTTAATATATTCCCAAATTATTCTAAAATGGATTAAAAATGTGAAAAATCATAACTAATTCATTTAAATCATAAAATTGCAAATAATATATCAAAATGTTTAGAGAAATAAGGTCCACACTTTAGCATCAAAATCATACATTGGTAAGCAACTTCAATGGCAAGTTATTTTAGAAGAACAAAACAACCCTCACAGGTGCATCTGGTGTTTTATGAAAATGCCATCTTAGGGTATCCTGGCCCCACTTAAATTGATGAGCATGTAATAGGGTTAAGTCTAGTACCTTTTAACTTGCCATTTCATCAAACTTGTTTGTGCATTGCATCAATGCCATGATTCATTATTGTTTTCCCTTTCTTTCTGGTGTTTGCTTCTTCTTGGTACAATTTGAGATCGAGATCAACACCATCAAAGATCAATATTCCTCCTTTAAAGAAGAAGTCAATCAGAAGATCCCCGCAGAATTATATTCTGTTATCAGTGAAGGCAATCATAGCCCCACCATATATAATCCTATGATTTCAAAGTATTTCAATTATTGTCATGTTCCATATGATTCCAATGTGGTCTTTTATCAATATAGAGAGTATCCTATCTATTGCATTGTTCCCCTTTGAATCCTATACCACCTGATCCACTGCTCCTAGCATGACTAGGTTTGGCTTGTGAGTGTAGCTAGAGATTCCATATGTGTCTTGCTTAGCCATGCTTAGTTGTTGAGTTTGATCCATCTGAAATATGCATCCGGGATACAAATGATTCTAGTATGATAGGAGAACATGGTATGATCGGTGATATGAGGTAAACATGCTAAGGATATTATGCAAGGCTACGTGGGTTGTGGTTTTCACAGTACCATGCTCGCCACCATTAGGAACTACGTTCTTGCCTTCGGAACCAAGAACGAGCGTACAACCACACGGGGCTTGGAAACCCCTTGACCCCAACTTGCCTAGTTTGATCCATGAGTCCGTAATTTGAGATTTGGATTTTGAATCTGCATTTGGATGGGTTGAACATGGTGCATCATATATAGGGTGTGGCCTAGGTGAAGGGCACTGCTGGTCCAGACCGATGATCCTTGTACACAGAGACTGTGACCGAGCTGGGAGTACGTCAGACTATAGCATACGGAGATACCTTTCTGGTTGACTCATGGATCAGGATAAAGTAAGGGAAAGGTTTTGGCCGACCACCCTCTGTTAACCTTCTAAGGAAGAGGGATAATGGTCTTGGCATTGAGAGTCGATCAATGCGTGTGGGTAAAGTTGTACACCCCTATAGGGTTAATCTTTTCAATAAGTTGTGTTCATAGTTAAGGACTACTTGGTGACAGATTCTAAGATCATGGAGAACATTCACCTAATCATAAAACTTGGCAACTAAAGTGTGGTTAGGATGCTTCCTTAGGGATAGAGGGGGTGGTCCAAGTTGTGAGGTTCAGATGGTGATGATTTTGTGGATAAAAAAGGTTGATTGATAAATTGAGATATATCATTCTCTTATCCACTTTTAAATGTTCTACTTAGACAAACTTCTACTCCTTCATGTTTTGATAATAAATATTTCTTGACACAAAGTAGCTCCACCAGCCATAAGTCTTGTAGAGTACACCATGTACTCAGCCTTGCTTTGTTGATATTTTTATAGTAGAGTAAGTGTTCCCCTGAAGATGAGTTCAGTATGATATCGACATTGATGAGTAGGTTGGGGTTCCCGATCGGTAGCCTAGAATCCTTGGGCTATGATGTTGTCATTACGCCACATGCCTCTTAGGCCATTTGTTAAGTTTGATATACTTAATAGCACAATTTTCCTTCCGTTGTTTGATGTATGTTGTCAGTGACTTCTGCTTGTATTATTTACTTCTTCACTCTGCTATGAGCTTGTTGTAATACTTTTTAGTCATAGGGTCACTCTTGTGTTACCGATTCTCTCACCTATAAGCTCTCGAGCTCTAGGTTAGGCTTGTGTCGGACTAAGGTCTGAGATTTTTCTATCCCTCATCCTAGGGTGTCACAGGTGTTGGTAACAGAGTGGTACTGATTGTAGGAAAACCTTGTTATTGGTCGATGTTGAGTCTAGTGCGTGTGAAAACTATTTGAAAGATAAAAGAGTAATTGCGAAAACTCTAGTAAGCTTCCTTTTACTCCTTATTTGGTATCTCTCTAATTCTAAGTCATCTTAGCTTGTTTTGATTTGGAAAAGGTTTCTCTATCTATTCTAGTCTAGTCTTTGAAAGATTAGGTGCCTTTTGGGCATGACATTTCTCAACCAGTTGACCTAGCATTAAATTCTCTAGAATTGTGTATATGTGTTCCTTGTTTCCTCCTTGTCCGTTTTAGTGAGAGATTCATTTCCATCATGATCTCTCTATCTTATGGGAACACAATATTATGTTGTAGGTTCCATAATGTTTTGTTCTAGGCTTCGAGGTTTCCTTTCGCCTCGTGTGCCTCCATCTCATTTATTCGGGCACTTCAGAAGTCTTATCTTTGTTTAGAAGCTACCTCGTGATTACTACCTTTCAGTGTACATTGTGTCACTCAAATATTAGTTACTCCTTTCTCGGGTTTTAACCCTTGGACTTGAACCGAAGGTCCCAAATTTTGATGGATTCTAGTGTTGTGAGTCTTCATACATGAAGCTAGCCTTTAACCCAAGATCCTTCTATTTGACCATGATTGTTAATGTTCAAATATTACTTCACGATGGATAACATTGAATATAGCCTTCAAGCTCATGATTGTTGTTGTGACTGAATTGTGATAACTAAGGACTTTCCCATACAACTAGCTATCGCAGATGTTCTTTAATGGAACCAAATAGATCATGACAAGAGTTCTCTTAGTGAGTCTCTAATACCTCCATTTTGCATCATTATTCTACACCATAATTTACTGTTATTCATTAATATATTTCATATTAAGAGATGATACTTATGTTATTTCATCTACTTTTGCATGGTTGATAACTTTTGGAGGATGGACCACTGAAGCCAAGATTCTAACTGAAAAGGCACCATTTGGAGGAAAAAATACGTGAAGATCAGAAAATCTCGGAAAATATATGGAAAATCCTATTTTCCAGAAGACGAAGGAAGCCAGAAGGGGGAGCAGAGATGGGCCATAGGGGGCCCACACCACCCGATAGCACGGGCCACCCTAGGCCGCGCCACCAGGTGGTGTGGCCACCCTCGCCCACCTCTGGCTCTGCTCTTTGGCATATATAATCCTCCCGAAATCCTAAGACTCGCGGAGCGACCATAGAAAGGTTTTGTCGCCTCTGCGGGGCAGAAACTACAGAGAGAGAAAGAGCTCTCCGGCAGGCAGAAATCTGCTGGCGAAATTCCTTCCCGGGGAGGGAAGATCGTCGCCAACCACACCATCATCAAGCTGGACTTCATCGGGATCATCATTATCATCTCCATCATCATATCCACCAGCACCATCATCACCACACCGTACTGCTGTAACAATTGGGTTGAATCCTGCATAGATCTTAGGGGGAACTTTCCCGGTGTTAATTACTCATTGTAGTTGATGCTATTAAGTGGAACCATTGAATTATTGTTATGTTCAGATTGTTACTTATCATTATTCCATCTCTGATCTTGATCCATATGATGTCTCGTGAGTAGTTCGTTTAGTTCTTGAGGACATGGGAGAAGTCATGTTGTTAGTAGTGGAATTGTGTTGAGAAAGATTCAATGGTTTGATATTTAAGTTATGGTGTTATTATTCTAGTGGTGTCATGTGAACGTCGACTACATGATACTTCACCTTTAAGGGCCTAGGGGAATGCATTGTGTATTTGGCTACTAATTGCGGGGTTGCTGGAGTGACAGAAACCTGAACCCCTGTTAGGAAACCTTTGCACAAGGGAGTGTAGGATCTCAAAGTTTAAGGCTATGGTTAGGTTTTTATCTTAATTACTTTCTTGTAGTTGCGGATGCTTCCAAGGGGTATAATCACAAGTCTGTATTAGTCCTAGGAAGGCAATACATTAGCATAGGTTCACCCACACAGCACTTATCAAACTAAAGAAGATTAATCAACTGTATGAAGCGAAAGCACTTGATGATATTCACATGTGTCCTCAAGAACGTTTGGTCATCTTAAGTAGTACAACCGGCTTGTCCTTTGCTAAAGAAAGGATTGGGCCACTTGCTGCAATTATTATATTGTCTTTTATTTACTCGTACTTTATTTATCTGCATTATCAAAAACCCCTAAAAATCCGTTTGCTAAGTATTTACGGAGAATTCCTGCTCCAAGCCACTCGTCAATACCTTCTGCTCCTCGTTGGGTTCGACACTCTTACTAATCGAAAATACTGCGATACACCCCCTATACTTGTGGGTCATCAAGACTATTTTCTGGCGCTGTTGCTGGGGAGTGAAGTGCTATTGAAAAGTGGAACTGTGTAACACCCTCAAATCGGCCCTATGCAAGTTTTAGCCCTTTCCGCCAAACCCGCATAGAAACGATTCAAGGACGCCCACCAGGCACTTTTGTGCGGGTGGAAAACGAAGTAATACCATTACACAACAGTCCTCGATGGGACCCACAGAACAGATATATATACAACAGTGACTCAACGAGTCCAGAATACAGATATAATATACAAAGATCCAAATCACCTTGAAAACGATAGAGCGTCCGGCTACGGACAAGATGCAAATGGGGCTAAGAGCCCTGAAGAATAACCAATGGCGTCCATAACCCTGCCCAGGCCAAGCCGGAAGGGTAACCCTGCTAACGACGTCGATCTCAATCCTGCTAAAGCAAAAGGGGTGCCGACAAAGGGCAAAGAAAAAAGAGGACCGTCAGTACTGAGGCCAGTACACGGCGAGGCTAGAATTCGGCGGCTCTCGCCTACATAGGTATGGTGGGCTGAAGCGGTGGCGCAGCGGCACTAAACAACCTATAGAGACTTGGTATCACTGGCGGCTAATAGAGAGGGGTAAGAAAGACCTATTCGGATCAAACCTGAAGCTAACACCAAACAACCCATCCTGGTATTTCCCCCTCGAGACCAAACGAGGAAGTCGGACCAAGGAACTCACACTGTTGGCACTTTTACTCATTCCATTTTAGTTGCAGCACTTACTATTCAGATATAGATAGCATGAGTCATCCTGATAGCATAAGTAGTGGGCAGTTTTAGTTAACATTCCGTTGTAATTGGAACATTTACTAGTCAGATACAATTGTCCTGAGGAATCCCAAAACCCAGCAGTTGTTGGCACTTTTATCACATTCCAATGGAGTTGTAATACTTACTAGGCATATATAACAAGACGCAAGGAACCTCAGCTCCACCAGTTGTTGGCATTTTTAATATCCATTCCGTTGTATTTGAATCTGATTACTAGTCACATATTTAGTCAAATTTATAGCACTACTTTAGTTATGCTTGTCTATGATCGAGATACTGTGCTCCAAGTCGTCCATAACCGCGGACACGGCTTTCAGAAAGTTTTACCCTGCAGGGGTGCACAAATAGCAACACACACTCGATCAACCTCGGAAAAACAAACTCAAAACCCAACGAGGCATTCACGACAAAGCGATCACAAGATTCATAAGTATTTCAGGGGGCCACCCCATTAAGCTACCCGCAACAAAGTTGGCCGGCTCTGAGACGGACCCAAGGTTTGCGCCAATGGCTGTAAACGACTGGGAACCCGAAAGTGTGACTGGGCTTGTCGATACCGCAAAAACATTCCGCAATCCTAAACAATACAGGTGCTCCACGCACAATCCTAAATAAAGCGGTAAAGCATGGCATAGGTAAAGGATAGTAATAAAGCCCCAAACTACTTTGTGGCCCCAAGAAATAGAAATGAATCAAGCACTGGCTCAGGGGGGTCCATAAGGCCTCCCGGATGTGGATAGTGCGAAAAATCAAGGAACAGGTATCAAGTACTCGGGGTCCTACGAGACTCAAGTGAGAGTGGAAGAACCAAATAACATCTATTACCCACCGATGCCTCTGCATTAGTTATATCTAGCATTTTAATAGTTGTATTTAAAGTCATGATCACATCCACCATTAAGCATCTCCACCAATAAACATCTGCCAGCATTCCAGCAATTGTGGTACTTGACCACACGAGATCGCACCTGAGCAAGCAACTACGACTCGCAAGGCCAGATGTCTACCAAACACGGGTAATAGGAGGTGTCCAAGGCAATATAGAGGCTACACGGGATATAACTGGGGTACGGAAACTAAAGCATCATGACACGGATAGCAATAGATCATCAGGAGGAAATAAAGACTATAAATGCAAAATAGGTAGAAGGGGGAGAGACGCTCGCCTGGGAAACACTGCCGAAGGATCATATCCGGAGAACTTGTCGATACTCGCATCCACTCATCGGCCTAATCCGTGAAGAAGCAAACACTAGAAGAAACACCGGATGCAATATTTAATACTACGGCAGAAGATTCGGCATGATCATGATATGCATGCGAGATGAACAATTATTATGCAACAAGTTTTATATATAGCATTTATAAAATAGGGGCTCGGAAAAGGTTCACACATCTAGGTTCGGACGATCTTGGGGTTCGATGTGGTTCGGGGTCCGGTCTCAGGGATCCTGGGTTCGACGGGGATCAATCTCGGCGGGAACGTTCTCGGACAACGGGGTAGATCTTGGCGTTCCGGGACGACAGACTTGGTTTGGCGTCGAAGGATCATCGGGTCCGCCCCGGTCGATGTCGATCTTGTCGTCGCGAAGAGCTTGTCGGGTCCACGCTATCGAGTCGGTCTTGGCGTTCGGGGTGAAGAACTTGGCGTCCTCGAGGAAGTACTTGGTGTATCCGTGTCGACGACCTTGGCGTCCGGGTTCTCGACGAACTTGGCGCCCGGGATGAAGAACTTGGCGTTCCCGATCGGTCTTCGAGCTCCATGTCGACGGTCTTGTCGTCCAAGATGGCGAACTCGATGTCCCGAGAGGAAGATCTTGTCGCACCGGCGGTATCGGATCCTCGGAGGGGGCATAGAGTCCTAGGATGGAGAACTTGGTGTTTTTTCCAGGAACAGTCTTTAGGCTCCTCGAGGATCCGCTCTCGGATTCATGAAGGAGTGCTTGAAGTTCCGAACAGAGGTTTTGTCGAGGGTTCGGCTGCTCGCATCGATATCGGTGGCTCCCTCGGTCCGTTTTCACGCTTCTGCTGGAACACTATATGCAACGATACAAGCACCACAACGAGATACAAGGACGGCCATCTAGAGTTCTGCAGCGACTCAACGCGAACAAGCGCAAGACCCAAAACTTGACGACATGTGTCATGGTTGGTGGCCAGTAGTTGTGGGGCGGGGTCGTGCTCGTCGAGCGGAGTTGCAGGGGACCGAGGCGCGGGTCGACGACGAGGCAGACCACGGAAGGAGGCGTGCGGCCACAGCGTTGGGTCAAGGCACAATGGCGGGATGGCACGACGGAGCTCTGCATCGAGGCGGCAGGCGGCTCGGCCGCTGGCGGCGGAAACAGAGCGGGCGACGACGACGCAGAGAGGAGGCCCGGGCCAAGGATGAGGCTGGGCCGAGTGAGGCGGGGAGGTCGGGCGAGCCAGCGGGAAGGCGAGGTCGGCGACGTGGAGAGGAACTGGGCGGCGGCGGGGTCCGGAGAGCGCTGCGGTGGGATCCGCGGGAGGAGAAGGACACAGGGACGACCGGCGAGGTGGAATAGACGGGGCGGCGGGGCACCTGGACAGCAGCGAGCTACTCGGCGTGGTGGCCACTGGTCTCCGGTGAGGTCGAGGCGGGGTAGCCGGAGAGGCGACGTCGACGAGGCGCTGCCGACGGGGGGCCGACGGAGGAGGCCGACGCGGGCGGCGCTCGGGAGAGGGGCCCGGGGATGCGGTGAGCAGCGACGGGGGAAGAGGTCCACGTGAGAGGACGACGGCCGGCGGGTAGAAGGAGGGAGAGAGGGTGGGGAGAGAGAAGGAGGCACGTGGGGAGGTGGGTCACGGGGGCGAGCGGGGGTTGGGGCAGGTGGCGTTGGGGGTGCGCCCAGGTGGGGCTGGGGTCAGGTGTGTGTCGGGCTAGGGCTAGGGGATTGCCCGCTTGCGAGGTCGTGGGGGCGTGCGCGGATGGGCGGGAAAAGCGGTGGCCAGGTGGCGGCTGGGTGGCTGTGTGAGGGAAGTGGAGGGAGTTGGGGGGTGAGGTGGCAGCGGGTGAGTGGGTGGGGATTGGGCCAGGGTGATGTGGCGCGATGTGATAGGGTGGGGTGAGGTGGACGAGGCTGGGTAGATTAGATTTGGGTAGATTTAGGAATAGAACCAGATATTTTAGACTAGGGTTTGGAGGTGGCCGGTCGGGCTTTTGGGCCTGGCTGTCTGCCTCCCAAAAATAATACAAACTTTTATTTTAAATTTAAAATTGACTTTTGTAAATAGTTTTTAGACAAATAAAAGGTCCACAAAAGACCAGGGTTTTGATTTGAAATAAAGGCGGGGATATTTAGAAAACAAAACTAGCCTTTTAGAAAATAGTTTTGTACAACAAATGCATGATGACATGACGATGCTCAAATGCAATGTGGCATGATGACATGAGCATGCGATCATGACGATGCAATGCACAAAAACAACACGATTTTCTAGTAGTGGTTTTGCGGGGCGCCACAATTCGACACCACTAACAATGGATCTCGCCCTCGAGATCCGCCTCGTAGTACCGGGAAGAAGGTCGACGATCTGAATCTTCACGCTTCATGTAGATACTCGCGACACCACTAATAAGAATTCGTTGTCCGTGATCGTCGAGAGGACACTCTGGTAACAAAGGTTGAAGGTAGAGGTATCAACAAATAAAGCCACCTCTAGCTTCCGTTGACGGAGTAAAATTGCTGGATCCACCGATTCAATGTACAAGAGCGAATGATAAGAGTAGTCGGATGGTGATCAGTCCATCGCGCACCCAAACCATTACTTTGTACATGAATAGGAGAATTATGCAACCAACTCTCGGAATCAGACTGAAGATCTCGACAACCGAGGTTCGGAACAAGGAGTAATGCAGGCTCTGCATCGGATCTGGCGTAGATGATGTCGTTGCGTCGGAAAACTCCATAAGGCACAAACAAGGAACAAAGAATGGTACCACAGATAAAGGATCACTCAGATAGCATGAAGTCCGGATGTAGAAGCACCGTTACCAAAGGAAGAAGCGAAACCCTGAAGGTACGACGGAAACCCAACCACGAGAAATCCTGGACTCGAAGAAAGGATAAGAGAGCAGATTCAAAACACGCAGAGGTAAGAGGAGAACAGCAGAGGGGTAGGAAGTAAAAACAGACCTAACCTGATCTATCCAACCGATTTTGCAAAAATAGTTTTGACACCCTACCTCGACCGTTAGCTAGGTTATCCTACAGGCTGGACTTGTGGGGTATCGCAACTGCTGAGCTCTGATACCACTCTGTAACACCCTCAAATCGGCCCTATGCATGTTTTAGCCCTTTCCGCCAAACCCGCATAGAAACGATTCAAGGACGCCCACCAGGCACTTTCGTGCGGGTGGAAAACGGAGTAATACCATTACACAACAGTCCTCGATGGGACCCACAGAACAGATATATATACAACAGTGACTCAACGAGTCAAGAATACAGATATAATATACAAAGATCCAAATCACCTTGAAAACGATAGAGCGTCCGGCTACGGACAAGATGCAAATGGGGCTAAGAGCCCTGAAGAATAACCAATGGCGTCCATAACCCTGCCTAGGCCAAGCCGGAAGGGTAACCCTGCTAACGACGTCGATCTCAATCCTGCTAAAACAAAAGGGGTGTCGACAAAGGGCAAAGGAAAAAAGAGGAGCGTTAGTACTGAGGCCAGTACACGGCGAGGCTAGAATTCGGCGGCTCTCGCCTACATAGGTATGGTGGGCTGAAGCGGCGGCACAACGGCACTGAACAACCTATAGAGACTCGGTATCACTGGTGGCTAATAGAGAGGGGTAAGAAAGACCTATTCGGATCCAACCTGAAGCTAACACCAAACAACCCATCCTGGTATTTCCCCCTCGAGACCAAACGAGGAAGTCGGACCAAGGAACTCACACAGTTGGCAGTTTTACTCATTTCATTTTAGTTGCAGCACTTACTATTCAGATATAGATAGCATGAGTCATCCTGATAGCATAAGTAGTGGGCAGTTTTAGTTAACATTCCGTTGTAATTGGAACATTTACTAGTCAGATACAATTGTCCTGAGGAATCCCAAAACCCAGCAGTTGTTGGCACTTTTATCACATTCCAATGGAGTTGTAATACTTACTAGGCATATATAACAAGACGCAAGGAACCTCAGCTCCACCAGTTGTTGGCATTTTTAATATCCATTCCGTTGTATTTGAATCTGATTACTAGTCACATATTTAGTCAAATTTATAGTACTACTTTAGTTATGCTTGTCTATGATCGAGATACTGTGCTCCAAGTCGTCCATAACCGCGGACACGGCTTTCAGAAAGTTTTACCCTGCAGGGGTGCACAAATAGCAACACACACTCGATCAACCTCGGCAAAACCAACTCAAAACCCAACGAGGCATTCACGACAAAGCGATCACAGGATTCATAAATATTTCAGGGGGCCACCCCATTAAGCTACCCGCAACGAAGTTGGCCGGCTCCGAGATGGACCCAAGGTTTGCGCCAATGGCTGTAAGCGACTGGGAACCCGAAAGTGTGACTGGGCTTGTCGATACCGTGAAAACACTCCGCAATCCTAAACAGTACAGGTGCTCCACGCACAATCCTAAATAAAGCGGTAAAGCATGGCATAGGTACAGGATAGTAATAAAGCCCCAAACTACTTTGTGGCCCCAAGAAATAGAAATGAATCAAGCACTGGCTCAGGGGGGTCCATAAGGCCTCCCGGATGTGGATAGTGCGAAAAATCAAGGAACAGGTATCAAGTACTCGGGGTCCTACGGGACACAAGTGAGCGTGGAAGAACCAAATAATATCTATTGCCCACCGATGCCTCTGCATTAGTTATATCTAGAATTTTAATAGTTGTATTTAAAGTCATGATCAACTCCACCATTAAGCATCTCCACCAATAAACATCTGCGAGCATTCCAGCAACTATGGTACTTGACAACACGAGATCACACCTGAGCAAGCAACTACGACTCACAAGGCCAGCTGTCTACCAAACACGGGTAATAGGAGGTGTCCAAGGCAATATAGAGGCTGCACGGGATATAACTGGGGTACGGAAACTAAAGCATCGCGACACGGATAGCAATAGATCATCAGGAGGAAATAAAGACTATAAATGCAAAATAGGTAGAAGGGGGAGAGATGCTCGCCTGGGAAACACTGCCGAAGGATCATATCCGGAGAACTTGTCGATACTCGCATCCACTCATCGGCCTAATTCATGAAGAAGCAAACACTAGAAGAAACACCTGATGCAATATTTAATACTACGGCAGAAGATCCAACATGATCATGATATGCATGCGAGATGAACAATTATTATGCAACAAGTTTTATATATAGCATTTATAAAATAGGGGCTCGGAAAAGGTTCACACATCTGGGTTCGGATGATCTTGGGGTTCGATGTGGTTCGGGGTCCGGTCTCAGGGATCCAGGGTTCGACGGGGATCGATCTCGGCGGGAACATTCTCGGACAACGGGGTAGATCTTGGCGTTCCGGGACGACGGACTTTGTTTAGCGTCGAAGGATCATCGGGTCCGCCCCGGTCGATGTCGATCTTGTCATCGCGAAGAGCTTGTCGGGTCCGCGCCATTGAGTCGGTCTTGGCGTTCGGGGTGAAGAACTTGGCATCCTCGAGGAAGTACTTGGCGTATCCGTGTCGACGACCTTGGCGTCCGGGTTCTCGACGAACTTGGTGCCCGGGATGAAGAACTTGGTGTTCCCAATCGGTCTTCGAGCTCCATGTCGACGGTCTTGTCGTCCAAGATGGCGAACTCGATGTCCCGAGATGAAGATCTTGTCGCACCGGCGGTATCGGATCCTCGGAGGGGGCATGGCGTCCTAGGATGGAGAACTTGGTGTTTTTTCCAGGAACAGTCTTTAGGCTCCTCGAGGATGCGCTCTCGGATTCATCAAGGAGTGCTTGAAGTTCCGAACGGAGGTCTTGTCAAGGGTTCGGCTGCTCGCATCGATATCGGTGGCTCCCTCGGTTCGTTTTCACGCTTCTGCTGGAACACTCTCTGCAATGATACAAGCACCACAACGAGATACAGGGACGACCATCTAGAGTTCTGCAGCGACTCAACGCAAACAAGCGCATGACCCAAAACTTGACGACATGCGTCATGGTTGGTGGCCAGTAGTTGTGGGGCGCGGTCGTACTCGTCGAGCGGAGTTGCAGGGGACCGAAGCACGGTTCGATGACAAGGTAGACCGCGGAAGGAGGCGCGTGGCCACAATGCTGGGTCAAGGCACAGCGGCGGCATGGCACGACGGAGCTCTGCATCGGGGCGGCAGGCGACTCGGCCGCTAGCGGTGGAAACAGAGCGGGCGACGGCGAGGCAGAGAGGAGGCCCGGGCCAAGGACGAGGCTGGGCTGAGTGAGGCGGGGAGGTCGGCCGAGCCAGCAGGAAGGCGAGGTCAGCGACGTGGAGAGGAACCGGGCGGCGGCGGGGTTCGGAGAGCGCCGCGGCAGGATCCGTGGGAGGAGGAGGACGCAGGGACGGCCGGCGAGGTGGAATAAACGGGGCGGCGGGGCACCTGGACGATGGCAAGCTAATCGGCGTGGTGGCCGCTGGTCTCCGGTGAGGTCGAGGCGGGGTAGCCGGAGAGGCGACATCGACGAGGCGCTGCCGACGGAGGAGGCCGATGAGGGTGGCGCTCGGGAGAGGGGCCCGAGGATGCGGTGAGCGGCGATGGGGGAAGAGGTCCACGTGAGAGGACAACTGCCGGCAGGGAGAAGGAGGGAGAGAGGGTGGGGAGAGAGAAGGAGGCGCGTGGGGAGATGGGTCATGGGGGCGAGCGGGGGTTGGGGCAGGTGGCGTTGGGGGTGCGCCCAGGTGGGGCTGGGGTCAGGTGCGTGTCAGGCTGGGGCCAGGGGATTGTCCGGTTGCGAGGTCGTGGGGGCGCGCGTGGATGGGCGGGAAAAGCGGTGGCCAAGTGGCGGCTGGATGGCTATGTGAGGGAAGTGGAGGGAGTTGGGGGTGAGGTGGCAGCGGGTGAGTGGGTGGGGATTGGGCCAGGGTGATGTGGCACGATGTGATAGGGTGGGGTGAGGTGGATGGGGCTGGGTAGATTAGATTTGGGTAGATTTAGGAATAGAACCAGATATTTTAGACTAGGGTTTGGAGGTGGCCGGTCGGGCTTTTGGGCCTGGCTGGCTGCCTCCCAAAAATAATACAAACTTTTATTTTAAATTTAAAATTGACTTTTGTAAATAGTTTTTAGACAAATAAAAGTACCACAAAAGACAGGGGTTTTGATTTGAAATAAAGGCGGGGATATTTAGAAAACAAAACTAGCCTTTTAGAAAATAGTTTTGTACAACAAATGCATGATGACATGACGATGCTCAAATGCAATGTGGCATGATGACATGAGCATGCGATCATGACGATGCAATGCACAAAAACATCGCGATTTTCTAGTAGTGGTTTTGCGGGGCGCCACAAACTGGTAAAGGAAACTTCTACTATGAGTATTGTTTATTTCTGTTAGTTACTTTATTTCAATATGGATAATTCACTTAGTTTCTTATTTCGTAATGCTACTACCACTGCTAAGGTAGTAGATGAACCTACACCTGCTGAAAATGATACTTTTAAGATACCTACAAGAATTATTGATCGTGTTAGGGATAACTACTATTTTGGAGATGGAACTGTCCATCTCGGTGATCATTTGCTCTTTATACACGAATTATGCGGGTTGTTCAAGTGTGCAGGTATTACAACATATCAAGTCAAGAAGAAGTTATTCTCATTATCACTGAAAGGAAGAGCTGAGGAATGGTATAAGCTGCTGAAGAATGGCCAATCTCTTGAATGGGAGTAAGTAATACCTCTCTTTTATTCCAAATTTTATCCTCCTAGTGAGATTCATAAAGATCGGAATCAAATATACAACTTTTGGCCTCTTGATGGAGAGAGTACAGCTCAAGCTTGGGGGAGATTGAAGTTACTAATGCTCAAATGTCCTATTCATGAGCTCCCTAGCAATATTATTATCAATAACTTTTATGCAAGGCTTTCTCTTCATGATAAGGATCTATTGGATGCGTCTTGTGCTGGATCATTTACACGCATGGAAGAAGAAGCTAAATGGGATCTTCTAGACCATATTCAAGACAATGCTGAAGCATGGGAGAATGATAAAGGAAGAAAGTCAGGTATAAATTATGATTATGAATACATTAAATCTTTTATGGGAACTAATGACTTTCATAATATTAGTAATGCTTATGGTCTTGATTCTCAAAGTATTGCAAATTATTTTAAGGCTTTTGCTTCTTATATTGAAATTCCTAAAATGAAATGGAACAAGTATCATTCACCATATAAAGATATTGCTAATTGTGTTCCTATTAGAAGTATGGAAGTTTATACTGCTAATCATACTTTACCTGAACCTTACATTGAGAAAATGCCTTTCCCAGTCAAGGTAAAGGAACATTCTATGATAGCTAGTATGGTTAATGAAAGTACAAATAAAGCTGTTGAACCTGATGAACAAATAAACATTGAACCTGCAATACAAAATGTGAAAGACTTTGTCACTAAATATGTAGAAGATGGACACACTATCCTCTGAAGGATACTCCTAATACTGTTTCACAAAGTAGAGTTAGGAAAGCTAGTGTCCAGGTTTTTTCTGTTAGAATAAGTGATCATTGCTACAATGGTTCATGTGATAGTTATATCGTTAAATTTATGCACGATACTGAAAGTTACTATGACAGAGGGAAAATTGTTCTTATGCATCTAGAAAATATTAAGTTTCCTCGCTTTATGCTGAAAGTCTTTATGTTGCACTTGTTTTGCCTTACTATGCTAGCAGCCTCTGGTTTCAACAATTTGTTTTGTTATAAAATTCCCTTGCATAGCAAGTGGGTTAGACTTAAACATGTGTATATTTGCTTCTTGATGCTCTCTTTTACTTCAATTCATATTCTTATGTGAGCATCATTGAAATTATCATGCCCATCTTAATGGCTATAAAGAAAGAGCTTTTTGGGAGACAACCCAATATGTTTTTGCTTTCAGTTTGTTTTTGTTCATTTGAGTCTTGGAAGTTATTGCTTTACAATAACCTCTCCTTATCCTTTTGTTTGGTTCTTGTGTCAAGATCAGCCTCTAATGAGAGAGAAGTAATATTTGGGGAAATTGATGTCCCAAAATAGAGTTTTGTGCTTCACTATAAATAATGGTTAAAAATCCCAGAACGTCTTACTGATCTGTAATTTTTTGTGTGCATGCCCCGGGTTATTATTTAACTTTCGTTAGCTTTGCACTTTTTGATTTGAGCAACAGAATATTTTCGAAAAAAATTGATCTTTACCCGCTGGTCTGTTTTGACAGATTTTTGCCACTCTTGCATTTGCCTCTTAAATCGATTTCCTTTTGGGATTTCGAAAGGAGTTTCCACAGTAGCTTATGTTTTGATGGATTTCAGTTAAAACTGAACTTAAAGGTTTATTATCTTGCATGCACTAATGTTGCTAATGAGAATTGTGTGAAGTTTTGTGTGAAAGAAATTTCCAGGTTGTAGGAGAAGATGGTGTAACAAATGGTGAATGGTCAGAGACTCAAGCATTATATTTCAGGAGATTCTTACAATGAAGATATTGATGCTATTCAAATGGTGACTCCGGAAATTTTTATCAAAGACCAAATTCAAAAACCTACAGAGTCCGTTTTCGAATAGGTAATAGTTCTAGTAAGAAAAGGTCCGCGAAAACCTTCCAATTTATATTTTTGCAGTTTTTATCTAACATGGAAAACAATGAGTCGAAAGAGGGACGGAAACGGAGCCCAGGTGGCTCACACCACCCCGTGGCGTGGGCCCACCTGGCCACGCCACCAGGGGGTGTGGCCACCCCGGAGCCCGTCTCCGACCCGTTTTCACCTAGTACCTTCCTTTTGTTGTTAAACTACGTAATATATAATCCCCCGGATCCCCCGAGGTTCTTATATTGTGTTCTTGTCGTGTTTTCGTTTCGATCTATTTCTGACAGGTAGAGTCTCAGTTTTGGAGCCACAATGTCTTCCTCTGGATCAGCCAAGGAAGATTCCTCCACGGACATCATCAACCCTTACATGCGTGAGTTGAAGATTCATCCTAAGGAGTTGTTGCTCGAAGATGGGAAGGTACAGATAAAAGAGGTTCAGGGCCCTAAAGGTGAAGGTAGTCTGGAGGATAGGATGGAAGCATTGGAGCAAGAAGTCTTTAGGTACAAGAAGATGGCAGAACGCGAAGTGGATATCATCCATAAGATTAGTTCAGAACTCAT
The DNA here is from genome assembly GCA_910589775.1 of Avena eriantha. Taxonomy (NCBI): domain Eukaryota; kingdom Viridiplantae; phylum Streptophyta; class Magnoliopsida; order Poales; family Poaceae; genus Avena; species Avena eriantha. The sequence goes on along the minus strand of OU342741.1, from coordinate 159,625,396 downwards.
CGCCGAGCACCAGAAGGAGACTACTGAGCTTAAGGATGAAATTATCTCACTCCACCGAACAACCAACCAACTACAAACACAGCTCTACGACGTGCAAAATCAAAATTGTGAGAACGAGGTTAGGTTTAAACACATAAGTGTTGCTGCTAGTTTCAGGATGTTGGAAACCAGAATGTCTTTTGTTGATGGGGAGCCCTTACCTTGTAAGTCGGACGATGACGAGAGGACACCACCACCACAGAAGGAGTAATTCGTCATCAGGTTTTGGCATCCCCTTGGTTTGTTCCAAGCTTGGAGGAGTGCCGCGGTATCACATCACTATCTTTTATCTTTTTTATCTTTTCAGTAAAGTCATATCATGAATAGAGAAGTAATCATATAGGATGGTTTGCATTATGGAAGTATCTCTCCTCTAGTTAGTTATCTATGTATCCCTTGGTGTGAGTTGCCGTTATGGAATATTAATGAGAAGTTCTATCATTTACTTTTTACACATCTTATTTTAGTTTGCAATTTATGTTATATGGTTGATCTTGTTGTTAGTATTGGTATCACTTTGGGATCATTAAGTAAATTTAGTTGGTTTTGGCAAACCTGGCTCGGTCAGTAGCAACACTATTTGAGAATTGAATGAAAAATAGAAAAGTACTTTTAAGAAATATAATTTCATCATCTTTGTTTCTTGATTTGCTCATAAGCTTAGTATTCTCTAGTTAGATCTTTTGTGCTTCCAAGGAAGATTGCATGTTTGTGTTTATCACTTGTATGTTTGTTTGTTTCCTTCAACTCTTATGCTTGCTACCCAGCCTTGCTAGCCTAAAACCTGTACTGAGAGGGAATGCTTCTCGTGCATCCAATCCTTAAACCAAACCTATGCCATTTGTGCACACCATACCTACCTATTATCATTATTGCTATTACAAGTAAATTCATGTTTTATCTACCTTCCGAATTAAACTTGTTATGTGAAAATTAGTGATTAAAGCTCTCACGAACTTGATGGCACACTTTACTTTTCTTGCCCCTAATAAACTTGAACCATTGTGTCATCTATGTTGTATATGCTTGCACTTATACGTTGGGATTAGCAGAACTATGATGTCATGGGGAACGCTTTCAAGATTGCACTTGTACATTATACCCAGTTGATATCATGATATTTTGTTTATGGATGTCGTCGGTGTGAAATGAAAGGGGAGCTTGTAAGTCCTTGGAGTTATGTATGTGTGTTAGAGAAACGCCTAGGTCGCTAGCCTAAGCCATGCCTAATCATGGTGGAAACTTGCAGCATCACCATAGTGAGCAATCTATGAAGCATTCTTCTTATAAAAAAGAGATAAAGATTGAGAAAAAGAAAAAAGAAAAAAGGATGAGAAAAGAGGAAAGAGAGAAAAAACACCATTTTCCCATGGTAAATAAGAAGATTGCTGAGATGCTCATTGTATGCTTGCCTTGTCATTTTGATATGGGGATTCTTCCGTATCATCGTGCAAGGGGTACCCCGTTGGTGGTTCTCTATGATACACATGTACTTACTATGACAAGAACTTACCGGTAACTAAACTTGAGTAGCATGAGGAGCGGCCCTCGTATTCAAGGGACATGATATTGCCAACTTATACTTTGTCAAGCATATACTCCATAGTTTGTTCAATTTAACCTTAATCACTTCAAGATGCTTATGATAGGGGCAATGAGAGCTAAAAGCTAATAAGTACCATAATCTAAGAAGATTGCATGTTTGTGTTTATCACTTGTATGTTTGTTTGTTTCCTTCAACTCTTATGCTTGCTACCTAGCCTTGCTAGCCTAAAACCTGTACTGTGAGGGAATGCTTCTCGTGCATCCAATCCTTAAACCAAAACGTATGCCATTTGTGTCCACCATACCTACCTATTAGCATTATTGCTATTCCAAGTAAATTCATGTTTTTATCTACCTTCCGAATTAAACTTGTTATGTGAAAATTAGTGATTAAAGCTCTCACGAACTTGGTGGCACACTTTACTTTTATTGCCCCTAATAAACTTGAACCATTGTGTCATCTATGTTGCGTATATGCTTGCATTTTGTAAGTTGTGAATTAGCAGAACCATGTTACCATGGGGAACGCTTTCAACATTGCACTTTATTTAGTTGATATCATGTTCTTTTGCTTATGGATCCCGGTGGTGTGAAATGAAAGGAGAGCTTGTAAGGCTCATGGAGTTCGTATATGTGTTAGAGAAATGCCTGGGCGGCTAGTCTAAGCCATGCCTAATCATGGTGGAAATGTGCAGCATAACCATAGTGAGCAATCTATGAAGCATCCTAAAAAAAGAAGAAAAAGGAAAACCCTATGCAAATAGCATACAAAAAGATCGCTGAGATGCTCATTGTCTGCTTGCCTTGTCATTTTGATATGGGAAAGCTTTTGTATCATCGGGCAAGGGGTACTCCGTTGGCGGTTCTCTATGATACACATGCACATACAATGACAAGAACTTACTTGTGACTAAAGTTGAGTAGCATGAGGAACGGTACTCGTAAGCAAGGGGCATGATATTTTCAGCTTATAACTTGTCAAGCATATCCTCATATTTGTTCACTTTAACCTTAATCACCTAAAGATGCTTATGATAGGGGTAACGAGAGCTAAAAGCTAATAAGTACCATAATTTTTGGAAGCTCTTTATGAAACTTGAAATCCCTACTTCCCTCTGTAAAGGGCCTATCTTTTACTTTTTAGTTGAGTCAGTAAACCTATTCCTTTCTATCTCAAGCAAGTATTTTGAGTTGTTGTGTTTCAAACATTCATATGATGGTTTATTCAATCATGTTCCTTATGTTCCTTGTTTTGCACATTACTCTTATCTTAGTGAATATTACTTTGAAAGTTATCATTGAAAACCCCATTATGTTTGAACTCCTGCAAATTGTTAACCGTTCTTTGACCAAGAACAAAGTTTGCCATTACCAATTATGATTTACTTTGTGTATCTTTATTGTGTTTCCTTTACCTATTACAAGTTAAGTTATATAATAGTGAGTTGTTTTCTATTATGATTTGTGTATTGATGAATGTGATGCTTCTTGTCCGTATTCTTTTAACAACACTTCACTCCATAAACCTGAGGTCATGTTTATTGAGCTCAGTTTTCGCTTGGGGACAAGCGAAGTCTAAGCTTGGGGGGAGTTGATACGTCCATTTTGCATCACTATTCTATACCATAATTTACTGTTATTCATTGATATATTTCATATTAAGAGATGACACTTATGTTATTTCATCTAATTTTGCATGGTTGATGACTTTTGGAGTATGGACCACTGAAGCCAGGATTCTGACGGAAAAGGCACCGTTTGGAGGCAAAATTCGCGAAGATTAGAAAATCTCAAAGACGAAGGAAGCCAGAAGGGGGAGCGGAGATGGGCCACAGGGGGCCCACACCACCCCTGGCACGGGCCACCCTAGGTCGTGCCACCAGGTGGTGTGGACACCCTGGCCCACCTCTGGCTCTGCTCTTTGGCATATATAATCCTCCCGAAACCCTAAGACTCGGGGAGCGACCACAGAAAGGTTCCGCCGCCACTGCGGGGTGGAAACTAAAGAGAGAGAAAGAGCTCTCCGGCAGGCAGAAATCTGTCGGGGAAATTCCTTCCCGGAGAGAGGAGATCCTTGCCAACAACACCATCATCAAGCTGGACTTCATCGGGATCATCATCATCTCCACCAACACCATCATCTCCACTCTGTACCGCTGTAATAATTGGGTTGAATCTTGCATAGTTCTTAGGGGAAACTTTCCTGGTGTTGATTACTCATTGTAGTTGATGCAATTGAGTGGAACCATTGAATTACTGTTATGTTCAGATTGTTACTTATCATTATTTCATCTCTGATCTTGATCCATATGATGTCTCGTGAGTAGTTCGTTTAGTTCTTGAGGACATGGGAGAAGTCATGTTGTTAGTAGTGGAATTGTGTTGAGAAAGATTCAATGGTTTGATATTTAAGTTATGGTGTTATTCTTCTAGTGGTGTCATGTGAACGTCGACTACATGATACTTCACCTTTAAGGGCCTAGAGGAATGCATTGTGTATTTGGCTACTAATTGCGGGGTTGCTGGAGTGACAGAAACCTGAACCCCCATTAGGAAACCTTTGCACAAGGGAGTGTAGGATCTCAAAGTTTAAGGCTGTGGTTAGGTTTTTATCTTAATTACTTTCTTGTAGTTGTGGATGCTTGTAAGGGGTATAATCACAAGTATGTATTAGTCCTAGGAAGGGCAGTACATTAGCATAGGTTCAACCACACAACACTTATCAAACTAAAGAAGATTAATCAACTATATGAAGGGAAAGCACTTGATGATATTCCCATGTGTCCTCGAGAACATTTGGTCATCTTAAGTAATACAACCGGCTTGTCCTCTGCTAAAGAAAGGATTGGGCCACTTGCTGCAATTATTATTATTGTCTTTTATTTACTCGTACTTTATTTATCTGCATTATCAAAAACCCCTAAAAATCCATTTGCTAAGTATTTACATAGAATTCCTTCTCCAAGCCACTCGTCAACACCTTCTGCTCCTCGTTGGGTTCGACACTCTTACTTATCGAAAATACTGCGATACACCCCTATACTTGTGGGTCATCAGTCTCGTATATATACTCATGACTCTAGCACACCCCCCTTTCTGCATTGGTTCCTAGAAGATTGTTAATCTATGCATCTACATCTTAGGATTCTATTCTGAGATTGTTCCTTCCCTCTTTTTGTTTCTGACCTTTGTCTACCAGTTGGTAGCCAAGTACTAAATGTGCATTTGTGTATTCGGATGCAAGATATTGTTGTGGTCTATCAAGACAAAGCATTTTGGGATGTCAGGAGAAACAAACTCAAGTACCACGTCCATTTCTAGGACCAAGTCAAAGTGTTGTATTCCTATGATTAAGAGTCATTGATTAGATTCTATTTGTTCTACCTTAGAGTATCACACTCTTCCATACCAAGAGGTTGTGCTAAGTTTCATGACCTTATTAATGAACATATGCTCTTGCGGATCATTACCCGCCCTTCCTCTGATCTATTCACACTTGTGAATGTTGGGTGTATTTAATTGAGTGGACATTTGAGATTCTTAGCAATTTTTATTGCTTTGAACTTTAAGGACATTTCATGTCATTCTTAGCTTGATTGGTTAATCCATCACTAAGTGAAGTTTGATTGTGCTACCAAGTTCGTTATTCCGGTGCCCTCTATTTGGTCAAAGAATTAAGTTTGTGCCAAAGCACTGAGATCACATCATTTTCCTTACCAAGGAATTTTCCTCTCGAGCTATAAGTGACATACCGGTGGTTCATGATATTCTAGATGTCTTTCTAGAAGTGTCGCCATGTTGACACATGACCGTGTTCTCAAGTTCTTGAACAAGCTATTTCTTTGAACTTCTCCTTTCTCTAAGGAACTATACTAGATACCCTTGGAATAGTTGGTTGAGATTAAACAATTACTCAGAGAGTTGTAAGAGTTCTATCCGACTTTATTGTTTCTAAAGGGATGTCTAGTCTTGTTCGTGTTGAAGCAAGATAGTATCTCCTTTGTAGATATGTTATCTTCCCCGCCTTTGATTTGATTTGGTCGTGCGTTAAATGAAACTAAGTTCCAAGGATTATCTTGATGATGTTTCTACTCACGATGTTTCACTTGAGTACATCTTCATGTCTTCGGTCTGACCAATACTTCAGTCTTGTTCATACAACATATGAGTCCATCTTCTTGGAGTATTTCGATAAGTTTGATGTTGATCCCATTGATGGCATCCTTATCCTCTCCATGCTAGACTAGATTCAAATGGAACATTCAACACTAATGTTGGAAACATTTCCGAACCATCTTCATGTCATCTCGAGTATATGTTCTAGATGTTAGAAGTGACCTTCTCCGATTCATGTGCAAATGTTGAAAGATGTCACTATGGACTCGAGTAGAGTTATCTTTGTTTCCCCGGGAAGCGTTTCAAGTTGGTCAAGCACGTGTGAGCTATTCTTGATATGGTAGTATAACACTCCCTATTTTGAGAAGTTCCTTTATGCATACAAAGCCACTGACTGGTTTTTCATGAAAGAGAAGAAGTCCAAAAACTTCAATATCTTCTTAAATATTACCCAATAAGGACACGAGTGTGTTCTGTTGCAAGTACTTTATGTATGCGTAGATGTATTTTGGCACGTTGCTAATACATAGGTTTCTCAACCCAGCTTACTCTTTTGGAGCTTGACATTGTAGTCCATATCTTGAGTCATGTGACTTTACCTCTATGTAAATGTTGCACCCTTTCTATTCGAACATGTTGAGTCTGAAGTATCATCCCACCTAACCAGAGCTGAATCTCAAGCAACAACGATTGGTTGGTGTTCCTCAAGGTGTTGACATAGGTCTGTTTCAAAATCTGGCAATGTTGATGTGGTGGCCTATACAATTAGCAAAAATTCCTATTGCCATATTCACTTGATACAACAAGAACAACCACTCTCCATGAGGATTCTTCTGTGACTTATTCTATAAGTTATCCTTATGGATTCCTCTTGGTAGGAACCCTCTTTGTGGGGTGCTCGCCCTCAATGTCACTAGGGTCATCTCATCTGATCTTATACCGTAATGCAGTGCATACCGGGCATGTATCCAAATTTTCATACTCCTCACCGCGGTAGACGATGCAGTCATTAGGGCTTGCATGTATCTTCTGTACGTCTAATCCTAGAGGGCAGACAACCTTCTTTGCTTTGTACGTACTGGCCGACAATTCATTATCCTTTAAAAGCAGGTTCTTCATTATTTTCAGCAACTTTTCAAATCCCTTGTCAGTCACACTGTTTTATGCCCTCCATTCCAGCAATTCCAATGTGCTACCCATCTTTTTATGGCAATCTTCGCAATTTGGGTACAATAATTTTTTGTGATCCTCTAACATCTTCTCGAACTTCAACCTCTCTTTTTCACTTTCATAGTCTCTATTTGCATCAGCAATGGCCCAACCAAGATCATCAACATGCTCATCTGATGATGATTCTTTAGCTTCTTCTTCTTCTTCATTGTATTCCATTGCAGTACCACCCTATGCAGGGGACATAGGATAGTTTTCATCATTCTCTTCTTCTTCGTTGTTTTCCATCATAACCCCTCTTTCTTCGTGCTTGGTCCAACAATTATAGCTGGACATAAAACTGGACCAAAACAGGTGGTTGTGAAGGATTGATTAGGAAGAGTAATTCTTCTGATTCCGACAAACACCACATGGATAATACATAAAACCATTCCTCTTGTTTTCCTCAGCCACATCAAGAAAAGAATGCACACCTTTAATGGACTCGCTAGAGCATTGGTCAGCGCACATCCATGGCCGGCTCATCTGCATTATATAACTATACCAAAAACTATTACACAACATCATTACGAATAGAGAAGTGACCAAATTAAGTTCATCACACTAGAACAAAAGTAGAGTAGTGACCAAATGTTATTATTGCAAAAATAAAAAATGCACTGATTTGAAAACTTTCTACTCCATCTTTAGCCCTGGTTGGAGACACCAACCGGGACTAAACATTTAGATTTATTTAATCATGGGTGACGACACTATTCAGTGGGTGGCGGCACTATGCTATGGGTGAGTGGCGACACTATGCAGTGAGTGGAAACACTATCCGGTGGGTGGCGACACTATGCCATGAGTGTCGGCACTATTCGATGTGTGGCGACACTATGTCGTGAGTGGCGGCACCTATTCGGTGGGTGGAGACACTATGTCGTGGGTGTCAACACTATGTTATGGCGCTTAATCTATAAATAGGCAAGATGCATCCGTGTGAAGTTAGAAACTACAATATGGTGCGAGAGGGACACCACTATGACGGAGCTTCTCGAAGATGTCTTAGGATCCCATCCTCGGACATCTTCGAGGAGATCGCCAGAGGCACTCCCATATATGTGAAATTTGTTAGCTCCTAGGCGTATGGATCTAGCTAGAGAAGTTATAAACTACAAGATGGTGCGAGATGGACACCACTATGGTAGAGCTTCTCGAAGATGCCCTAGGATCCCGTCCCTAGACATCTTCGAGGAGCTCACCATAGCAGCACTCCCATATGTTGATCTCGAGAAGCTTCTCGAAGATGTATTGAGCTAGCGTGTCTTCTTATGAAGCTTTTTTGAATTAACCATATTTTTGTTACAATTTTGTGATCATTATTGTTTACTATGGTACATATATGTCTATGCATAATTATGATGTTATTTTGTTTATATCCATCCAGAATTTGAAGATGCAGTGGTTACAAATCTCTCTACTTCAAGAGCAGTTAAACTAGCAATTACAGATGAAAGGATGGAGTTACTAAACTTTTAGAACCCTTGGATAGATGGGGCCCCACCAAATCTTGATAAATCATGTGAAAAAATGGGTATGAACTCGAGCTTAGGAAGAAGTGGCCAAATCTGCATTATATAAGTATATCAAGAACTATTACACAACATCATGAATAAAGAAGCGATCAAATTAATACAAGTTTATCACATTAAAATCAAAGTAAAGTAGTGACCAAATGTTATTATTGCAAAATTACTCCAAACTAAACCCATAAATCCCTCTACTTCTAGAGCAAGAAATGAGCTAAACTAGCAACGAAAGATAAAATGATGAAGTTGCTAACCTCCTAGAATTCTTTGATAGATGGGGCACCGCCAAATCTTGATAAATCTTGTAAAAAAATGGGGATGAACTCGAGCTCAGGAAGGAAACAGAGAGGAGAAGTAGCTTGAAAATGAAATATGGCTCGGACAGAGAGGAAGATGATATAGGAAGCACATTAATCCCGATTGGAGACACTAATAGGGAATAAAGGTCCACTTTAGTTCAACCGGGACTAAAGAGTCTGGCACCGGTTCCAGTCTGCCAGAAACCCTTTAGTCCCAGTTTGAACCAGAACTAGAGGCGGCCGTTCCCAGAAACGGTTTCTATCTGTTGGAATAACACAACCGAGACTAATGCTCCGGACGAAATACATGTTTTCTACTAGTGTACGCCTTATACCAGTGCATCATCTCGTATGCATTGCATGTTGTCTTGTACGATACTTATTCACACATTGTTAACTTTACTGTTTTGCAACTAACAAAAAAATTGTATCTTCGTTAAAACTAGCATCATGAATGTGTGACGCACAACTCACCAACGTATTAGAATTACAAAATGTTCAGAAACTACATCAACCATTGTACACATATACATCAAGATTTAAAATAAAAAAATCGACAAAAGTGCAACATATATTGGGGAAAGCAAGGGAGAAACATGCTTTCGAACGAGGAGTTCTTAGAATCTACAAGGTATCGTTAACATCAAAAAATGACATAATCCTTGCTTAATCAAACTTTATTGACGATCCAATGAACTTGTCTAGATGGTCTCGTGGCAAAGTTGGCAAACCATAATTCGAGTGCAGTCATAACTCATGGTTACAAAGATTTAGTATTCCCTCCAATCCAAATTAATGTTCGCATATTTGTCTAGATTTGAATGTCTCTAGTCATGTTTTAGCTAGATACATCCGAATCTAGCAAATCTGAGAACATTAATTTAGATCGGTGGAAATAAAAAAAGTTAAAAAAAGGACAACATGACTACCAAAATTGTTGTCTTGTATACTTGCTACATCACCTCAATGAGCAGCGTCACAATGCAGCATATTGTGGGCCTATGTGCTTCTTTCTCCCCATCTGAAGCCCTCGCCTCTCTTAAATGCACATCTTTTGCAGACACAACCTCGTTTGCTCCCTCTTTCCTTCTACTAGCACCGTCGACTTGCTACCCTTTTCTTCCCCGCACCTCCGTGAATGTCATGGCTATATGTGTGATCTCCTTCGCTCTTCACTGACCTCCTTTTATGTCGGTTGTAACACGTTTACCAAATATGAATATTAATATTCAAAAAAGAGCCTACTATATCTGCTTGAATGAGTCTATCAACCTTTCCCAATTTTGGAACAAAAGGTTTTTGGGCAGGATCTATCTATCATATGATGCTTTTTCAAATTATATTTTTCTTGTTCGAACTTTATTTTTTGTCTGGAATAATGAGAGGTAGGGGTGGGGCGCATGGGAGGAAGGAATGAGGGGAAACCCTGGGAAGCCAAGCACATTCGAGAGACTAAGGTTACCTTTTTTTTCTTAATGTTGAGGAAATTGCGGATATAACTTAGGTTTTTTAGTTTGTTTTTGAAATGAGGTTTTTATAAACGAGAAATCTAATTATTGCGTGGGCCCGGTTTGGTCTTCCACGGTGCTCACCTATCGCGCGCGTCCGATGGCAATCGAGCGGCCCGATGAAGCAGCGCCTCCAAACAGAACGGCAGTTCTCGTCCTCCCTTTCCTTCGACTTTCTCAAACCTGAGCTTGCCTCCATTGCCCTCTCCTCAATCCCCCCGCATCGATCTCCTGTTCGATCTACCTCGTTGGCGGTGAGCGGTCTGCGGGAAATCTAGGAGCCGGTTGGCCTAGTTGGTGGAAGGAGTGGTGGAGGAGCGTCGACACGGTGGACAAGCGGATCGACGCATCCGAGGCGAGGTGGCCGTGGTGAGGTAGGTCCTTCGGCGCCGAGGCCAAGCAAATCGACGCGTACGAGGAGCGAGGCCATGGTGAGAGGATCCAGTTCAGGAGATTCGGCAGCTCAGCCTCGCGAATCGACTCGTCCGAAGCCGATGGCCGTGCTGGGGGAGGTGTCGGCGAGAGAGCATCGACGGCGTGGTCATGCGTCCAAAACACACACTTTTGCTGATTATTTTGGGCTGGTGAGTGCTTCAATCTCACTCTGGTTGCATATTTGCTCATGGGAAATTGATTTTGTCCCCAAATTGTTCACAGTGTGCTGGTTTAGCTAGTACAGTAGTCACCACGGTGCTGGTCTAGCTAGTAATCACGACGATGTTGTATAGTAGTCACGGTGGTGCTAGTGGGGTTCAGTTTATCTTACTTTTTTTAGGGCACTTTAGTTTATCTTACATAACATAGTTTCTCTGTTTAGAATAGATAGTAGAACAGTAGTAAACCATGTAGTTTTGGCTCAATAGTTACGTAGGATCCAAGATTCAATTTACTGTGTGGAGATACACAGTGTGGTTCTCTGAATTTTTTGTTCAAACTGTATGTACTAATAGAATAGTTTATTTTTAAAAGTATTTTTAAAATCTGGGAAAAAACCATGTCTTAAGAATGTTTTCTAATCCTCGTTCTATGTATTTTTTGCATTCTTACAAATGTGATATGGATGTATTATTTCTCAGTACTCATGACATACTTTTATGCGCAAAAGTTTGCTTATGCATGTAACAGTCTCATAAAATCATGAGTATATTTAGAATATTCTACACACGAGGTATATGTCTTCACACCTAAAGTTTTAGATCATTTTATACAGTGGGGGTTGCTGTATAATCATATGATGTAAATATTGGACAGTAAATACATCCTATGTTGTAGTGTTTTCCTACACACGATGTAAGGTCCCACGGTAGGTGTTTCCAAGTGATTATCAATGTGAAAAATCCATTAAATATATATTATTGGATGAAATATTCTACACATCAGGTGTATGACTTTTATTATCCAATTTCAAATTCTTGTGTGGGCTTGTTCTTGTCAATGTAGGTTGCTTACTCATGTATGGCAAGGGGGTTATGGAGCTTGTAGATCCCCTGAAATCAATTGGTCAGTACTAAGTTTTTTTTAGATTTTTTTAGTCATGTAGATCCCCTGGAATTGAAACTTGTTGCATGCATGGTTTTAAAGGTGTCGCCTAGGCGACGCTTAGGCGTCCATGCGTCCCTCCTTTGCCTTGAAAAATTGGCCACTTTAGGCGTCTAGGCGTCCAAAGTGCCCGCCTAGGCGTCAGAGCGCCTCTAGATCGCCTTAACGCCTTAAAACCCATGGTTACATGCATGAGAGTTTGCCTCCATATTTTTGTTCTCTGAATTTTTTTGTCGTAGGGGGATGGTGCTGTTGGTGACGCTTGTGCTATTGTGTTTGTGCCACATAATGTAATTATAATGTTTAAATTAGCACTAATTCAGATTAGAATGTAACTATCATGTTCAGATTAGCACTAATTTGGTGCAGTTTAGATGAAGGGCCACTAATTCATCTTAGCACGTAATTTTTTGTGTATGGACTGTAACATTTTTACAAATATGTTGTTACTTTTAAGCACGTGGGTTGTAACTTTTTATATCTAGCCTGCAACTTTTTAAATCTAACCTGTAACTTCTTATATCAGACTGTAACTTTTTGAATCTAGCTTGTACCTTTTTATATCTAGCATGTAAATTTTTGAATCTAGCCTGTACCTTTTTATATCTAGCCTGCAACTTTTTGAATCTAGTATGTAAGATCCTTAACTTGGTCGTTTAGCATGTTGCGATCACCCTCATTATCTTGTGCTCGAGTGTTAGTTAATACCAGCATTAGAAAACCATAAATCCATCACTGCAAAACATAGTAGTAGTCACATTTTTATATCAACAGTTAGAACAACGTCTTTCATACTACAAGAAAAATTATACTTTCTACCAACTGAATACTTGAATCAATGCATACAACTACTAATATCTTTGTTACGGGTTACTTTATTCTGCAGTTCATGCAAACAGAGATTCATTAGATAAAGATAATTGGACATTTCGATTTTGCACAATCCTGGAGGAATATTGTACATGCTATTCTTTCTTTTCAGGCTTGTAGATTGCCTTTTTAAAATGCAGTTTGAGGCGTGGTACAAAGTCTGGTTATCAAACTATCTTATGAAGCCTGACGTTTTTGTCATTCCTTTGTTAATTGCTTCTACTGATAGAAAAAAATATACATTCATGATAGAGTTTTGGGGGGTAGGGTGATCCCGATGCATCACCCCACATGTAGCTTTATATTTTCTATAGGAACTGTTTTGTAGTTCATATCTGGAGGTGCATGTGTAACTTTACCTGTTGTTTGGTTCTTGCACAACACTTGGGGGTGGATTTTGTGTTGGCCTGTGATGTTCTGCCTTCCTTCCTTGATTAATTGCACGCGCCATGGAGTTTCCTGCCGCCGGGGGATGTAGGAAGAGGGAGAGACTGGTTTGGGTTTCCTATTTAATTTTTGGCCGGATTAGGCTTTATTTGTTATACTGCACACATCCATCCCTACAGAAGCACATGTAACTCCAATAATTTCTCTCTTGTATCTTGAATGTAGCTATATTGCAATCAGATGTAGGTAATTTCTCTTATTTTTCACATTCAGAATAAAAGGAAGGGTCAAGGCATAACACTACTATGTTTATTCCTGGATGTAACTATATATTTTACAGCCTCATAAATTTCTAGGAGATAAAAGAGGGGCACATGAATTTACATGTGTTTTTTCTTGCCTTTTTTGCTTACCACAGATGTAACTATATATTTTACAGCATCAAGATCTATTTATTTTTTGCGGTAAAAAAATCTCTATTTTTCCATCATGAACTTGCGACACCCGAGTGAGGCAGCTGGGCAGGTAGTGCTTTTGGTCCAGACACAGTAGGGCCTACTGGTACAGCTCCCTGCAAATTACTTCAGGAAAAGGAGGGAGAGGGAAAGGGAACGTGGGGACCAGAATTTTCTATTTTCGGAAAGGTCAGACACGCTGTACTTGGTTCTTTCCGTTTTGGAGTGGGCGCGCGCACTGTGTAGCATCGTCCTTTTATAAAAGAAAAATGAGCTGCTGTTACGAGGGCCTGATTGTAGCGACAAGCAATCGGACACAACTGAGCCCATATTCCCTTTGGAGTCCACGATGGCCCAGGAAAATTACATGGTATCTCGCTCCGTGTTTTCGCTTTGGAATTGGAACGATGACCAAATAACTGCCCCTCCGATAAACAACAGCGTTCGCCGGGTTGCCCTGATCATGAGCGATCAAGGCGAGCGATCATCAGACAGGAACACGCACGGGTGCGCACGTGCACAGACCCACGACGGCATATCTCGGTCTCACCCCCGCACGCACATCTCCTGTTTCTTCGTTTTGTCCAAGCCTGATCCGGTCTCCCCATGCCCTGACACAGCGCATCTGCGAGGAAGGATGGATACCAAACACGAACGAACCGCACGCACCACCTTGGTAGACGTGCCAAATTAACTACTCGGCGATCCGCTTGGCGCGACACTAGACCAAGCCTGCACGGCACGGTACTCCCATCGATCTAGCAGATGGCTCCACGGTTTATTTCCAGTACCCTCCAATCACGTTAAGTAGGTGCGCGCGCCATTAATTGTGCTAGCAAGCACGTGGGGTACATGTACTCGCAGCAGCAGAGTAATGCTCCATCCGTCCGAAGCAAACTTGAACCATTCAAAGTCCAACGCAACTTTGACCGGAGTCCGACGAAGACCAGAGAAGCGCTGCACGACCGAGGTGGGGGTTTGCGAAGAAAGCTGGCCGGCGCCCGGCGGTCACACCCGTTCACATCTGCCTCACGCGCGAGCTGAGCCGGCCACAGCTAGGTTTTGCCCCCATCTCGATTGAGGGCGTACGTACGCACGCGCGTTAGCTCGTCTTGGTTGAGGCGTACGTACGCACGCGTCGCGCGTCATCGCGGCGAGTTACCCATCACGTTTGCGATAAAGCCCCCGGTGTACGCGCGCCACGGCGCCGCTGTTGTTGTCGAGCGTCGCGCGTGCACATGCGGGGCGGTTCCGTTTTCACGGGGAAAACGACGGCGAATCTCGTCGTATCTCGCGATACGGATTCAGATCGATCGGTCGCATCAGGCGGACTGGTTCGATCAGATCAGATGTTCTATGGGCATCAAACCATGATAAGCATTACCACGGAAAAACGTGCGCGGGTCAGAATCAAGAAATAACCCCCCAAAAAATCAGATCTAAGCAAAGACGAAGAGGCGTGTGTGCGCGTCTAGAGGCCTACGGATCGTTCATGGCCTAGGTTACCACCGCTATATATACTTCTTGTAAGCCGCCGACTGGGATAAGTTGTATCTGTGAAATCCCGGCGTTGTGTAAACACTCTTCGTTATAGTGAAATTTCGCTGGCGCCCGTGGTTTTCCCCTCTCTTTGTTGGAGAGGGTTTTCCACGTTAAATATGTGTCTCCTTGCTGTGATTTTGTTTTCGTTCTTCGTTATTTACTTGTTGCAAATCTGACACACGCAATGCTACTC
This sequence comes from Avena eriantha, assembly GCA_910589775.1. Taxonomy (NCBI): domain Eukaryota; kingdom Viridiplantae; phylum Streptophyta; class Magnoliopsida; order Poales; family Poaceae; genus Avena; species Avena eriantha. The sequence continues at coordinate 159,610,162 of OU342741.1, read as the reverse complement.
CACGAGCATCTCCACTCCGGAGGCCACCTAACCAGCTCAAAATGACACCCAACCCACGAGGGTTACAGCGGGGACGCCGGATGGACCAGAAAAATACCGCGGGTCAGTTCTAGCAGTGAGAGAGAGGAGCTTCGTCCCTAGAGCCATGCCGGTTAGCTGACGCGTCTCGTTGACCGTCCACACGGCGGCAGCGAGCCCTTTTGTTTCCGCCCTTTTCACCGCTTCCCGTTCTGCTTTTCCGCCCTTTCCCGCTATATGTTGGACTGTTGTCATTGCCATCGACAAATCCACCTCTCTCTCTCAACATGGCTACACCTCCTTTCACGCCCTTTCCCGTTATATTTAGGACGGCGGCCGGAGGTGTTGCTTTCGCCAGGAGGAGCAGCGCACACCCACACCTGGCCGCAGTCTTCCTCCAACTGAAGCACGCAACCCACCCGTAGGAGAGCCGAAGGCGTCTCTCCATGGCCTCAACCACACCAACTCCGAGGAGGAGGAGGGGCTCACCTTCAATGCCGACTTCGAGGATTCGGAGGAGCCACCATGGGTGCCACTCGAACATCGGGTGATCAAGCGACGCATTCGAGATGACCGCCGATGAGAGCATCCGCGACCACCAACACTCCGAGGGCCAGTTAACTGGACCACCGGCGAGCCTTACGGGTGGTACGCCCTCAACCACATTTTCCCGTCGGAGCACATCCGGCTACAACATCTCGACGATGTCGACACACGTATCCTCCTGGCATAGAGCAGATATCCCGACAACGCGAACTTGCATGCCTGCCGCGACCGAGCTAAGGAGCAGGACAACACACAACTGGCGATGTAAAACTCCCTATTTGTGTTGTGGGGTGTCGACAGAGGGTTGTCGCCGCTGTGCCCTCCTGGCGAGAGTATCACCTCCCGCCGGCCGCGGGCAGTAGTTTTAGTTCGTGGTCATTCTATGTAAATTTGCTAAAATCATTTTTACTTTAACCTGTTGAACTTCTAACTGAATGTGTATAGGTTGTGCGTATGAGATGAACGCCTGGGCGCCAGCGTCTTCCCATAACCACATCGGCGCCGATGCACCCCCATATGGGTCAAAAAAGGCTTCGCCGGACATCGTATGGGGTGATGAGTGGAGAGCATCTCCTACAGCTACTGCATTTTGTATGGGGTGGCAAGTCGGATGCGGCACTGCGGAAAAAACGACTCCAACAGCTGCCCCCATCAGGTTTTGTTGTCGCATTTTTTTGGTACCGGCCGCTCGTGCTGCAGTAGCCATGCAGTTGCAGCATACTTCCCAGCCACATGCACGCGAACCAACCGTCACTTTTCCCACTTCTGTTGCAGCCACCGACGACCGCTAACGCTGAATCCTCTGTCGTTGAGGCCCCATCCCCTCCAGATCCGGCCGTTGCATGCTGTCTCCCAGCCCTAATCGAAGACACCGCCGGCTAATCAGAGTTGTAGCCGCCAAAATCGATGATGTCATCACACCGCCGTTCGAAGGGCATCACCGGCTTCCTCGGCGTGAGGATGCGGCCCTCCAGCCGCTTCATCGCTGACATGAGCCAGGACGGGATTCGCTGGTGGATGGGCACCTTGATAGCGTCGACGAAGCGACGCACGCCAACGACGCGACGACATGGCAGTTCGGCCACCCCCACCGTGACCTCAACTTCACTGATGTGGAGTTGCTGGAAGAGGCGGAGTTCCTCGCTCCGCCAATGATGCAGTTCCTGGCGGAGGCGTACTGTGCGGAACGGAGGCAGCGGCGTCGTGCCACGAGGCAACAACAGCCGGCAGGCGGCGGCGCTCGACGACATGCACATGGCGCAGCTGACCCGGGAGCAGCCGCAGCTCGTGCAGGCACAGCTCGCCTTTGACGCGGCGCGGAAGAATGTCGGCGGCGCCGGGCTGTCCAAAGCTGAGCCACCGCCACCCATCCCCAACCCCGTCCCCATCAACGACTCCTCCGACGGGCTCGACTAGGACTTTTGGAACGCGTCCGATGACGACTCATCGGATTTCAGCTGGGATTAGATTTAGGGTTTAAATTTCGTTGAACTTTGTTTAGTTTCGTTTAAAATTTGCAATGAATTTTCAATTTCCTATGTATATCTAATTTCATTTTAAACGTTGTGTGTACATTTAAATGAAAATGCTTGTTTTACGACAGCTGCTGGAGTAGCCGCTACTGCAACTGTGATTTAGGGTAGCAAAAGTTTAAAACGCTGCCACAAAATAGAGCGGCTGTTAGAGCATCTCCATTCGGGATCCCCATACGGGCTCCGGCGCGGCCATTTTTTGGGCCGTATGGGGGGGCGCCAGCACGAAATTAGAAATGTTGGCCGGCCGACGCCCAGTCCTGCACCCCGAACTGGCCATTTTTTTATTTTCTGAATTATTTCAACACAAGCAATTAATTAAATTGGAACACAAATTCAACACAATTATTCAACCAATTCAACATAGTACACAAATAAATTATGTTTAACACACCACATAAATTAAACAAGTTTGAATCACAATGACCAACAAAGTAGAGAGCTGCTTTTATGTTCCACAAATGCTCGATCAAATCATTTTGCAGCTGGTGATGAGTGTTGGAGTCTCGAAGTTCTTGACGCTTGTCCAGGAAAGAGACAAAGGCAGTAGGCACGTGATGATAAACATCTACAAGAGGACTCTGGCGATAGTATGGTTGAGTGTCGAACACTGGGTTCTCCCACTCGCTCTCGATGATCATGTTGTGCAAGATGATACAAGCAGTCATGACCTCCCACATCTGATCCTTGGACCATGTAAGCGCAGGGTACCGAACAATGGCAAATCGAGCTTGCAGCACACCAAATGCCCTCTCCACATCTTTCCTGCAAGCCTCCTGGCACTGAGCAAACCAAGATTTCTTCCCTCTAGGCCCTATATTTGAAATGGTCTTGACAAATGTTGACCACTTTGGATAGATGCCATCAGCCAGATAGTAGCCCTTGTCATATTGGTGGCCATTGATCTCATAAGCCACAGGAGGAGAATTGCCTGAAACAAACTTGGCAAACACATTCGAGCACTGGAGCATGTTGATGTCATTGTGAGATCCTGCCATCCCGAAAAAAGCATGCCAAATCCAGAGATCCTTATCAGCCACTGCCTCAAGAACCACACTGCATGCTCCTTTGTGGCCCTTGTACCTGCCCTGGTTTGCAAACAGATAGTTCTTCCATGCCCAGTGCATACAGTCGATGCTTCCAAGCATCCCAGGAAACCCTCTGTCTGCATTCTGTGCTAGCAGACGAGCAGTGTCGCCTTCATTGGGTGTGCGCAAATATGTGTCGCCAAACACCACCATAATTGCCCTGCAAAACCTATACATGAAATCAATGGCCGTGGACTTGGCCATGCGCATGTAGTTGTCCTGTGTATCTCCAGGCATTCCATATGCTAGCATTCAAAGGGCAACCGTGCATTTCTGGATAGTGGAGAAGCCAAGCGTACCGACGGCGTCCCTCTTCAGCTTGAAGAAGTCATCAAACTCCCTCAGCTTCTCGACGATCTTGAGGAAGAGCTTCCTGCTCATCCTGAAAGGGCGGTGGAATGTGACATCACCGTGCACTAGATCATCGGCGAAGTAGTCTACATACAACATCCAATACCCTTCCATCCTCTGCCTTGGCTTGCTCTTGCGGCGTCCAGGCACCGAGTCGCCGCAGACCGGCTTGTCCTCCTCGTTGATCATGGACATGAGGGCGAGGAGTCTAGATAGGTACTCGTCATCCTCGGCTGCCGCTGCATTCATCGCATCGACCTCCTCATCCATCAGCGTGGCCATGACCTCCTCGTCGTCCGAGTCCATCGCCTTGTCAAATGATCGAACACCTTGTGTGCGGGTTATACATTGCAAATGTATCTATAATTTTTGATGTTCCATTCTTGGTTTTATCCACTTTCTTGTGTTTTGTCCACACTTTGGAGTACTTTTCATATGATTTCTTGGACTAACCTATTAACAATAGCCACAGTGCCAGCTGCTTGTTTTCTGCTGTTTTTGGTTCCAGTAAAGTCAGAAAATGAATATTCTCGGAATTGGATGGGACAAAAGCCAAAGTGCCTATTTTTCCGGAAGTCATCAGATGCCAGAATACGAGACAGAGAAGGGCTGGGGGCCGGCCACACCACCTGGCCGCGCGGCAAGGCCTGGCCCGCACCAGGGGGTGGTCTGGCCGACCCCAGCACCCCCTCGGCCTCTCCTTCCGCCTATATATTGCCCTCGGGACGAAAACCCTAAGTGCCCGATCAAAAATCCACAAAAGAGTCTGTAGCCACCGTCATCTCCATCCCTAGATCGGGAGGGATCTAAAGCTCTTCCTGGCACCCTATCGGAGAGGGGGAGGGGAATTTACCCTGGAGGCCTTCTTCGTCACCATGCAAGCCTCCGGTGTGATGCGTGAGTAGTTCATCCTTGGACTACGGGTCCATGTAGTAGCTAGATGGCTGGTTCTCCTCCTTTGTGCTTTCATGTCTAGATATTGTGAGCTCCGTTCATGATCAAGATCATCTATTTGTAGTTCTGCATGTTGTGTTTGCAGGGATCCGATGGATATTGAGATGCTATTTCAGATTGATTATTGATTCTATCATGTCTTTGTTATTTGTGATCTTGCATGCTTTCCGTTGTTAGTAGCTATCTTGGCCAAGTAAATGCTAGCAACTCCAAGAGTTAGTATTTATGCTCGATAGTGGGTTCATGCCTCTGGTAATCTAGGGAAGTGACAGAAATCTCTAAGGTACTAGATGTGCCGTTGCTACTAGGGATAAAACAATAATCCTTTGTTCATAGAACAATCGTATTGTTTACTTTACACGCAGTTCGTAAAGCAATAATCTGTTGCTTGCAACTTAATACTGGAGGGGGTTTGGATGATAACCTGAAGGTGGATTATTAGTCATAGATGCAGTTGGATGGCGGTCTATGTATAATGTTGTAATGCCCAATCAAGTCTCAAAGCAGTCAAGATGACTAGTATATGCATGTATTGCTTTCTCGATGTTTGTCAATTGCCCCGCTGTAATTTGTTCACCCAACATGTTATCTATCTAAGGAGAGCCACCTCTAGTGAACTATGGATCCCGGTCCTTGTATTTTACATACAATCTATAAACTGTTTACTGCTTTGTGTTTACTTTCTGCAAACTGTTACTTCCTTCCATTCGATACGTTTAATCCTTTGTTTTCCACAAAACACGGTGAGATTGACAACCTCATCGCCAGTTGGGGACAAAGTTCTGTGGTTGTGTTGTGCAGGTCTCCACATTGCTACTAGCACCGGTAGTGCGCCCTGCCAAGGCTCAGCTAGCAACACCTTTGTGGTGTTTCCTTGCTCCTACTGGTTCGATTAAACCTTGGTTTCATAACTGAGGGAAACTTGCTGTTGTGCTCATCATACCTTTCTCTTGGGGTTCCCAACGAGCTCTACATCAACATCGCACCAGCATTTTCCTGGCGCCGACACTGAGCCATCAAGCATTTTTCTGGCGCCGTTGCCGGGGAGTCAAGGACATCTTCACAAGGGGAGTCCCTCATAACCAATCTCTTTACTTTGTTATTTTTATTTTTCTTAGTTTCTTTTTGTTTTGTTTGCTTGTTTCTTTATTAAAACCACACAAAAATTTAGTTTTACTAGTTTGCTTTCTTATTTGAAAACCCAAAAAATGACTACTCTTGAAGACACTAAGTTGTGTGACTTCACTAGCACCAACAACAATGATTTTATGAGCACACCTATTGCTCCACCTATGCCTAGAAGGATTTATGATATGCTTGATTTGCCTCCTCTTGAAGATTGTTATTTGAATGTCCCACTTGATGATAATGCTAAAAAGAAACTCATGGGGAGTCTTAATGATATTCTTATTATGGTTAACAATGCCTATGTCTCTGTTGATTTCTATGTTTTGGATGTTGAATGCAATGCTTCTTGTCCTATTACTTTGGGAAGACCTTTTCTTAGAACTGTTGGTGATATTATTGACATGAAAGAAGGCAGCATTAAATATATTCTCCCACACAAGAAAGGTATAGAACACTTCCCTAAGAAGAGATAGAAGATTTCTTTTGCTCCTCCTATGAAAACAAAATTTGGTCTTAATGCTTCTTCATTTGAGAACACTTGATTCTTCTTTTTGCTTTTTATGCCTAACTTAAAGGCGTTAAAGAAAAGTACTTATTGGGAGATAACCCAAAAGTTTTATATGAGTCTTGGAGGTTATATTACTTAACCGCTCCTTATCCTTTTTATTTTGTTTTTGTGCCAAGAGTAACCTCTAATGAGAGAGAAGTAATGATTGGGAAACAGATTTCTGTGCTTCACCGTGACAATTCGTGTAAAATATCTGAACGTCTTTTTGAGGCGTGAATTTTTGTGCTTCTGACCCAGGTTGTTATATAACTTTAGTTAGTTCAAAACTTTTTGATTTGAGCAACAGAAGGTCTTCGAAAAAATTCACCTTTACCTGCTGGTCTGTTTTGACAGATTTCTGCCATTTTCTGCATTTGCTTCTTGTTGGTTCCTTTTTGAGTTCTTTTGGGGAATTGAGATTTTTGAGGGAAGTGCTACAGTAGCTAATGTTCTAATGGAAGTTTATTTGGTGTTAGAACTGAACCTTAAGACATATTATCCTGAGTGCATTAATGGTTCTAATAAGATTGTGTGAAGTTTTGTATGAAGGAAAAATTTCAGGTGTATGGAAGGAATGAGTAATGAGATGAAAGTTAGACTAAAGCTCAAACTTGGGGATGCCACGCGTGTCACCCCAAGAATTATCCAAGAAGTACAAGCGTCAAAGCTTGGGGATGCCCAAGGCACCCCTTCTTCATCAATAAAAATCCCAAGTTTCTTCCAAACGCTTCATTTTTATTGTTTCATGCAAAGTTGTGTTGTTCTTGGAGCGTCTTCTTTTTCGTTTTCATTTGCTTTTGTTTGCTTAGTTTGCTGAATAAATTGGTTGGACCCCCTCTTTCATGCATTGGTTTGCAAATAGTTTGGTTTGGTTTAGAAAAGAGTAGGAAAGTTCATACTTATGTGGTAAAAAGAGCTCGTTTTTGACTATGGCCTATGCTTTGTCATGCCATGCTTGATATTGTTTTGGCTTTATGCTTAGTATTCTTTGATGTAGCATGACTTGTTATAAACAATTGAGATTTCTTAATGTGCCTTGGATGAATCATGCGTTGTTTTAGCATATTAAAGCATAGTATAGTGGTATTCTCCTTTGATGCTTTATTTGGGTTGACTTGGCGCATGATCACACCATGTTATGACTATCTCAAGTCACCATAGCCTTTATGATCCTTTAGTTTTCAACTTGTAGTATCACTTTATGCTTTGATCAATTATGTTTTGTCGCTCTGCATGATTATGGCCATTATTACTCTCTTAGTTTGTCGCTCCCAGTCTTTTGCTAGCCTCCACAACCAAGTATGAGTTCCACTCATGCATCCAACTCCCTAAACCAAGTTATTCCAAAGAGTCCACCATACCTACCTACTAGCTTATGCTATTCCAAGTACATTCATGCTTTTGTTTACCTTCCAAATTAATCTTGTTATGAGAAAACTAGTGATTAAAGCTCTCACGAACTTGATGGCACACTTTACTTTTCTTGCCCTTAATAAACTTGAACCATTGTGTCATCTATGTTGTATATGCTTGCACTTATTTGTTGGGAATTAGCAGAACCATGTTTTCATGGGGAACGCTTTCAACATTGCACTTGGTACTTGTACCTAGTTGATATCATGCTCTTTTGTATATGGATGTCGTCGGTGTGAAATGAAAGGGGAGCTTGTAAGTCCATGGAGTTATGTATATGTGTTAGAGAAACGGTTGGGCCGCTGGTCTAATCCATGCTGACATGGTGGAAACCTGCAGCGTAACCATAATGAGTTATCTATGAAGCATTCTTCTTATAAAAAAAGAGTCCTATATTGAGAAAAAAAGAGAAAAAGAAAAAAAAGAGATTATGAAAAGAGGAAAGAGAGAAAAAAGCACCATATTCCCATGGTAAATAAGAAGATTGCTGAGATGCTCGTTGTCTTCTTGCATTGTCATTTTGATATGGGGATTCTTCCGTATCATCGGGCAAGGGGTACCCCGTTGGCGGTTCTCTATGATACACATGTACTTATAATGACAAGAACTTACCGGTGACTAAACTTGAGTAGCATGAGGAGCGGCCCTCGTATACAAGGGACATGAGATTTCTAACTTATACTTCGTCAAGCATGTACACCATAGTTTGTTCACTTTAACCTTAATCACTTCAAGATGCTTATGATAGGGGCAATGAGAGCTGAAAGCTATAAGTACCATAATTTTTGGAAGCTCTTTATGAGACTTGAATCCCTACTTCCTTCTATGAAGGCCTTTCTTCAACCATTATATTGAGTCTCCACCTTCTACCTTTATGCACCTACTTTGAGAGCATAGTGGCCATTCTTAGTTCTATGTGCATTGTCCCAAGTGTCGTCGGATTGATGACAAGTATGCCATGAGGGGGTCCTCGAGGCGTGCGGAAGAGAGGGGTGTGAGATGTACGGTGTTCCGGGACGGTGACCACACAAGTTTACCCAGGTTCGAATCCGCCGGCTTTGGACGGATCCTACTCCTGCTAGCAATCCAGTAATACGGCAGAGCCGGAATATGGGTTACAAGGATTTCACCTGTGTGAGTTGAGATTGTAGATTATTGAGGGTGCCCTAAAGGCTCTCCCCAGGACGGCTTATATTGATATCCGGCCTAGTGTTTACAGGAGAGATCTATCCGGCTACGACTAAGAGTCGGTTACATAGTACATCTTGAACTACAAGTAACACTATGGGCCTAAGTCGGTAAGTCTTCTGGGCCTTCCTGTAGCCGGATTGGACTTCGTCTTTTTTCCCTGACTGGGCCGCCCGTGAAGCAAAGCTCTAACCCGAAGTGGGCCATCCTGGTCAGTGAGGAACTATGAGGATACCCAGAAAGTATATCCCCAACAGCAGCCCCCGGAGGCCTCCAAGACTGTAACACCCTCGAATCGGCCCTATGCAAGTTTTAGCCCTTTCCGCCAAACCCGCATAGAAACGATTCAAGGACGCCCACCAGGCACTTTCATGCGGGTGGAAAACAAAGTAGTACCATTACACAACAGTCCTCGATGGGACCCACAGAACAGATATATATACAACAGCGACTCCATGAGTCAAGAATACAGATATACTATACAAACATCCAAATCACCTTGAAAACGATAGAGCGTCCGACTACGGACAAGATGCAAATGGGGCTAAGAGCCCTAAAGAATAACCAATGGCGTCCATAACCCTGCCCAGGCCAAGTCGGAAGGGTAACCCTGCTAACGATGTCGATCTCAAACCTGCTAGAACAAAAGGGGTGCCGACAAAGGGCAAAGTAAAAAGCGGAGCGTCGGTACTGAGGCCAGTACACGGCGAGGCTATAATTCGGCGGTCCTCGCCTACACAGGTATGGTGGACTGAAGCGGCAGCGCAGCGGCACTAAACAACCTATAGAGACTCGGTATCACTAGCGGCTATTAGAGAGGGGTAAGAAAGACCTATTCGGATCCTACCTGATACTAACACAGAACATACCCATCCTGGTATTTCCCCCTCGAGACCAAACGAGGAAGTCGGACCAAGGAACTCACACAGTTGGCAGTTTTACTCATTCCATTATAGTTGAAACACTTACTAGTCAGATATAGATAGCATGAGTCATCCTGAAGCATAAGTAGTGGGCAGTTTTAATTAACCATTCTGTGGTAGTTGGAACATTTACTAGTCAGATATAATTGTCCTAAGGAATCCCAAAACCCAACAGTTGTTGGCACTTTTATCACATTCCATTGGAGTTGCAATACTTACTAGGCATATATAACAAAACAACCCAGATCTAGCAGTTGTTGGCATTTTTAATATCCATTCCGTTATAGTTGAATCTGATTACTAGTCATATATTAAGTCAAGTTTATAGCACTACTTTAGTTATGCTTGTCTATGATCGATATACTGTGCTCCAAGTCGTCCATAACCGCGGACACGGCTTTCAGAAAGTTTTACCCTGCAGGGGTGCACAAATAGCAACACACACTCGATCAACCTCGGAAAAACCAACTCAAAACCCAACGAGGCATTCACGACAAAGCGATCACAGGATTCATAAATATTTCAGGGGGCCACCCCACTAAGCTACCCGCAACAAAGTTAGCCGGCTCCGAGATGGACCCAGGGTTTGTGTCAATGGCTGTAAACGACTGGGAACCCGAAAGTGTGACTGGGCTTGTCGATACCGTGAAAACATTCCACGATCCAAAACAGTACAGGTGCTCCACGCACAATCTTAAATAAAGCAGTAACATGGCATAAGTATAGGATAGTAAATAAAACCCCAAACTAGTTTGTGGCCCCAAGAAATAGAAATGAATCAAGCTCTGGCTCAGGGGGGTCCATAAGGCCTCCCGGATGTGGATAGTGCGAAAAATCAAGGAACAAGTATCAAGTACTCGGGACCCTACGAGACACAAGTGGGCATAAAAACCAAATAGCATATATTGCCCACCGGTGCCTCTTTCATTAGTTGTCCCAGCAATTTAATAGTTGTATTAAAGTCCTGATCATCTCCACCATTTAGCACCTCCACCGTTTATCATGTGCCAACTTGCCGTCAACGGTGGAATGACAACGACACGAAGCAACACAGAAGCAAACAACTACGACTCGCAGGGCCGACTATCTATCAAACAAGAGGCAATAGGATGTATCCATGGCAATATATAGGCTGCAAGGAGTATAAATGGTGCACGGAAACTAAAGCATCGCGACACAGATAGCAATAGATCAACATGAAGAAATAGACTATAAACGCAAAATAGGTAGAAAGGGGGAGAGATGCTCGCCTGGGAAACACTGCCGAAGGATCATATCCGGAGAACTTGTCGATACTCGCATCAACTCATCGGCCTAATCCGCGAAGAAGCAAACACTAGAAGAAACACCGGATGCAATATTTAATACTACGCATAAGACCCGGCATGATTATGGTATGATGCATGGCATGGCACAGATATGGTGCAATTAGGCAGTATTAAGCGGAACCGGGGTCCCGACAATTAATTATAAGATTCAAGTTATTTAGAACCCCGCAATTTAAATGTTGTATTAACAGGGCGAAACATGGCATCGGTTCGCTAAACCAATTTAAATGGAGTCCGGAATAAGACAAAGATATCCCACATATAGACTCCATATTTAATTTAGGTGAATCGACTATTTAACCCAACCCACCAGATGACATGTATGCAAGCATGATGATTTAATGATGCGACAGGTATATGTCATATTATAAAAAATAGAGGCTTAGGGTCACACATCTGGGTTCGGAAGATCTTGGGTGCCGAGGGGTTCAGGGTCGGACTCAGGGTCCAACGGGGAGCGGTTCGACGGGATCGGTCTCGGACAACGGAAGGAGATCTTGGCGTTCCGGGAAGAAGGACTTGGGTTGGCATCGGGGCGCATTGGATTCGCCCTGGCGGTGTCGATCTTGTCGTCGCAAAGATCTTGTCGGTTCCGCGTATCAGGTCAGTCTTGGCGTTCGGGATGAAGAACTTGGCGTTCCGGTGGCAATCTTGGCGGTCTTCGGATCCAGGAATCTTCGGGTAGGAGATCGTGCCGCTCGAACTCGGAGAACTCGTCGGTTCCATGTCGGCGTACTTGGCGTTTTGGGTCTTCGGTTCCGGAAAGGAGATCTTGGGGTTCCCCAGATCCGTTGTCGATGCCGATCTTGAATTGGACACCGGTGGTCTTGTGCGGATCTTTCTCATCTTGTGTTGGTCTCGGTCATCGGATCCATGAAGGAGGTCATGGCGTTTGGGAAGGCGATCTTGGTTTGGGGCTTCGGATCCTCATGGTCGGGGTCTTCGGATCCGTCTCGACGTTCTTGTCGCCCACATCGAAGGCCTTAGGATTCTGGCTTCCGGTGGTCGGTGACGTTCTTATCGACTTGGAGAGGCTTGCAATAGCCTTCTACCGGGGACTTAAAACAAACGCACAGGAGCGGATAAACACGAGACAAAACGGACACATAGGGTTGGTCCGAGGAGGCCGTGTCTTGTTCGGGTATTATCTCGAACACCTTGCAGAGAAGCGGTGGCAACAACACACGCAGCAGAACGTTTGGCCCTCGATAGGGAATGGGCAAGGCTGGCTGCGTGCCGTGCGGTTCTCGGCTCCTAGCGGCAAGCTCGGAGGCCGGTGACGAGGAAGCGGGCAGAGGCCAATGGCGGGTCGGAGAAGGAACATCGGGAGGGCGGCGCTCGGTGGGGAGCAACTGAGGGGGAGGAGGCGCTCGATGCGGGTGGAGACGAGGGAGCGCTGGCGAGCTCGTGGGCCTGGCTGTGAGGGAGTGGCGGCGGCAGCGGCTTCCACTACGGGAAGGCGAGAAGAGGTCCCCGGCGAGGTGCTATAGATGGCGGCGACCGGGTCGAGGGAGAGGCACACCAGCGGTGAGCTTGAGGGGCCGAGGGTGGCGAGGTGAAGCTCGCAGGGCGGTGATCTTGACGGGGACGGCGGGATCATGGCGAGGGCGCGGCTGTAGGGGTGGGCGGTGCCATGGGAAGGACGATGGAGGTGGGGCGCGCCCCTGGTGGCGGTGGCGGTTCCTCAGAAGAGGAAGGCGAGGGCAGCGTGCGGGGGGAGGGGGGTAGGTGGGGCGCGGCTCGGGATGGGGATGGATCGAGAGGCACGTGCGGGGGATGAGGAAGGTAGGGCCGGGCTCGCGTGCGCTGCATGCGCGTGTCGGTCGCGCGGGCATGGGTCGGTCAGGTGGGTGGTTAGAGGAACGTGAGGGAGGTGCGGGTATTGGGGTCAGGGGAAGGGCGAGCGGGGCGGGTGGCTCTGCTGGCAGGTGGCCAGGGTGGGCCAAGGGGAGGGATGTGGCGTGTACGTGAGCGAGGTGGGTGGGACAGGAGATGAGGTGGACAGGCGGGGTGAGAGAGAGAGAGTGAGTGAGTGAGTGAGAGAGAGAGTGGCGGCAGGGTGGGGAGATGGTTTGGGGTTAGGGTAGCCGGTTAGGGTTTTTCTAGATAGATGGCTGGGGTTGTAGGCCGGCTTGCTGGGCCTGGCCGGCTGGCGGCCTCCCCAGGTTTTATAAAACTGTTTATTTTATTTTTGAATAGATTTTTGTAAATAGTTTCTAGATAAAAGATCCGGATAAGTCCGGGGTTTTATATTTGAAATATCGAGGGGGTATTTAGAAAACAAAATAGGCTTTTAGAAAATAGTTTTAGGCAAATAAATGCATGATGACATGACGATGCTCAAATGCAATGTGGCATGATGACATGAGCATGCGGTCATGATGATGCAATGCACAAAAACACAGCGATTTTCTAGTAGTAGTTTTAGCGGGATGCCACAGTCGGATTTATCATCGTCTAGCTTGATCTTTGGCTTGCAGAATCTTGAAGGGTTCCTGAAACTTCAAAAAAAAATACGATCCGGTTCTTAAAAATAAGTCGGACCTATCAACAGGTTACTCGGATTTTCCAGCTTGATTTCAAACTAAGCCGGAACTTGATCTCTAACGCCACCTGATACCAGTAATGGTCAAGTCACGTCATCTGACAGACATCCTGTCAGCACGACCGTTGGTGGGTCCGCAGTTCGCGGAACCGAGGCACCGTTACAATGCGTACGCGGAGATCGAGGCGACGTAATCATCGCGTGGGTCCTTCCCAGTTCCTTCCACGACGCGTGGCGGTTATACAGTGTCATCGCGTGGGTCCTTCCCAGTTCCTTCCCCGCGCATAGAGCTCCTCTGCTTTCCCCAAAAACTCCCAGCGCCGCCCATCTTAGGTCACCGGCGCACCGGAGAAATGGCTTCTTCATCCTCTTCCGGCTTGGCAGCGGCGACGGAGGCGGCGACAGAAAAGGAAAGCTTTTGCGGGTTCTGGATCCCCTGCGTTCTTGACGATGAGAAGCTCCGCGGCGTGGATACAGAAGGGCTCCTCCGTGCCGGCAACTGGCAATACTGATCTTGCAATACTGATATGTTTTCTTCTTTTCAGCTTGCTGACCTCCCCGAGTCGGAACTTGCTCCACTCGAGGGATACCCTCCAGAGTTTTCTTAGGAGACGGAACTGGTCCCATTGCCGGACATTGCACTTAAGAAGTGCAAGGCTCCGACAGTGGCTGTCGGTACAAAGGAGGTGCCCGTCGTGAAGAGGTAACTTTCAACACAACTTTTCGCCTATGTACCTTACTCGAATTTTCTTCCAAGATGTAATGTTTTCCGACTCTATTACACTCTCAGAGCTAAGCAGCTCATCAAGGGTAAGGGGAAGGGAACTTCTTCGAAGCCCCTGCGACAGACGAAGTTTACCATAGCTTCTCCTGTCGTGGCTCCTCCGACTCCTGCCCCTCAACCTTCCGCAACGCCGGTGATCATTCCTTCTCCGGCTGTCGCAGAAGATCTGGCTCCTTCAACGGAGCCTGTGATCCTTGAATTGCAAACTGACGTCACCATGGGTGAGTCATGTATAGATAAGGGTGAACCCTCTTCAGGTAATGATCCCTCGGCAGAAACCTGTGCCGAAAAACTTCTTAGCAATCCGAGACTTGCCAAGTTTGGCCTGTCCCGGAAATCTGCTGAAGAGATCCATCGGCTGGCCAGGCAGTGCCTGGAGAAAATAAATCTATCTGCCGAAGAAGAAGCGCAAGAAGCAGAGGACATCAAGCACTCTGATCTTCTTGAACAAGTGCGTCTTCGCGACGAGAGGATAAGGACCGGTGAGCTTCCTACTCTAGTGACTCCTCTGACTCTCGCCGAGAAGGTTGCTGTTGAAGTGAATGCGAGTTTGGATAAACTTACTCGCGAACAATATGTAAGTCGGAATTCTAACTCCTATTTTTCCTTTATTTCATATCATATCCTCTAGCCCCCAAGCATGAAGTAGGATAAATAATCCGGGTTTATGCTTCCTTAGGATGCCAAAGAATGAACTAGTGATGCACCCAAGGATCATGCTGATATTAGCAAAAATATTAGCCCGAGTCTTTAGTGGACTTCTGACTTTGGGTATTCTGACTTACAGAAAGTATATTCCTATAACCAAGATTTGTTAAAAAATGTCTGCAACAAGCAGAGAGAGATCAAGGCTCTTGGACTTAAGAATGTTGAGCTTAAAGTTTCCAAGGATGAGGTCGAAGGTAAACATTCTGAGACTCAAACCTTATCTTTCATGTTTTTTCACAGTCAAATTTTTACTGAACTGTTGTTCATTTTGACTTACAGCGCTGGTGAAACAGTCCTGCGCTATGATTGAAGAGGCCGAGAACCTCAAAACTTTGGTGGTGGAGAACAAGGAACTTTACCAAGAGCTAGATCATCTCAAAGCGGATCATGAAAAGAGCATTGCTCAAATTATTGAGTCCTCCTCCATGGCCACTAACGAGCGTGATCGTAAGATTGCTGCTCAAGATCAAAAAATCTCGGACCTCAATAATGAGCTGTACAGAGAGAAGGATCTTTCCGAGGCGCTCCGGGCTGAACTCCGGAGTCTTCGGGAAGAGAAGACCAAAGTTGACGACGTCATCTTCGGTATGTTCCACCTGTTTGATTTGTCTATTTTCTTCGACTTCTTTCAATGTCGGATTTTCTTTAACTGTTTTTGTCTATAGGTCCTCTGAACTTGATGGAATCCACCTCCGCTGAGCCCCGCACCCACCGGCTTACCCAAGTCGGTGACCTGCTTCATGACTTCCGCCAATCCCTTGAGGACATTGGTGAAGCTCTCAAGATTCCGGATATGCATAGCATGTCGGATTTTCAGGTGTGGGACAAGTCAAAGGAGATGCCGCAACTTGTCCAGGATTGGAACATGTCCTACGCGCGGTCCGCAGCGCATAACACTCTCACCATGGCCATGAGCCACCATGGAAACATGGAAATATGGCAAGTGACCAGAGGGTACTACAAAGTAGATGAAGACGGCCAGGAGCAAGATATCAAGGCCATTATGGACTACTGCACCGGATATGGGTGTCACGTGGCTGATTTGACCAGCTACGAAACTCCTTTCTTCACCCGCGTGGACACTCCGTCTCCGCCTCCAGAAGATTCAACAGAAGTTTCCGACGATGACCACACCGTTTCGGATGTGGACATCTCGAAACGATATCAAGGCGATGTATCCAGTGAGGCGGCAGCTCCTTCCTCTCCTCCTGCATCATAGATTGCCAGAAACATTTGGATTATTCTGAAAATCATGATAGGCCTATAAATATGCAGTACTATAATTTTGCTAGTGCTAAGCTTTTGATATTTTCAGCACTTTTGGCTTTAAATTTTTTGTGTGCCTGAAATGTTTACATAAGCACTTGTATTTTTTCGCCTATACTTATCGTTTATCTGGCTTCCCGCCTCGTCCCTTTCCTGAGCCGGCTAAACCTTCTGCTCAGAAACTTTGCCGAGCAACGGAGCTCAATTGCTAAACCAGTTTAAACCCGGAAACAAAGCTGGCTTCTAGTACCAACAATTCACTACTCGGAAAATACCCGCATCTAGCAATCAGACAAAGAACCAAAGTATAGACTAGAAACTTTAGAGTTATACCCGAAGGTAGCATTTTTAGAATTGGAAATCTAAACCAGAACGAACATGAGCATAAAGTACTTTCAAGCATTCTGGGATTTTCGACTATGACATGATCATTCGGAAATAAGATGGTAAAAACTTCTCAGAAAAACTTGAGGCAACAAAAACTTTTATTCCTCACAGAACATGTACATATATATGATTACTAAAAAGGATAAACTAAGAATAAAAAGGACGTAGCTGAGCAATATTCCATGGTCTATCTAACTCATTCGGATTTGTACTACCTCCAACTCTCTTTCTCTTCTTAGTAGCAGGTCTTTCTTTGACTGGCCTCATGTCAGTTAAGTAGTACGATCCATTGTGCAATACTCGACTAACTAAAAAGGGCCCTTCCCATACTGGGGAAAGTTTGTGCTTTCTTTTTTGCACAAGCTGGAGAACCAAATCACCTTTATTGAAAGATCTGTTTCAGACTCTCTGGCTATGATACTTGCGTAACTTCTGCTGATAGGTTGTTGATCTCATTTCAGCAACGATGCAAACTTCTTTGACTAAGTCGAGATCATTTTGTCGAGAAATCTCGGCATCCTCTTCAATATACGCGACCACTCTAGGAGAAGTATGAATTAAATCACTAGGAAGAACTGCTTCTGCGCCATAGACCAAGAAGAAAGGTGTCTATCCGGTTGACCTGTTTGGAGTTGTTCGTAAACTCCATATTACAAAGGGTAATTCCTCTGCCCAAGCCCTCGCAGCACGTCGTAGTGGTGCTTCGAGTCTCGGTTTTAGGCCTCGTAGGATTAAACCATTTGCTATTTCGACTTGACCGTTAGCCTGTGGATGTGCGACTGGCGCAATGTCAAGCCGGATATTTTGCTCGTTGCAAAATTCGGCCAATTCTCCCATAGAAAAGTTACTCCTGTTGTCCGTGATAATGCTATGTGGATAACCATACCGGATTGTAACATCCTCGACAAATCTTTTGGATACTGCTCCATCACAACTAGTGATAGGTTTAGCCTCAATCCATTTTGTGAATTTATCCACCATCACTAAGAGGTGAGTAAATCCACTTGGAGCTCGTTTAAACGGTCCTACCATATCAAGCCCCCAGACCGCAAAAGGCCATGTTATAGGTATTGTTCGCAGCTGATCAGCTGGAACATGAGCTTGTTTGGCGTACTTTTCGCAGCCTTTGCACGTCTTGACTAATCATTCGGCATCTGCCTGAGCTGTAAGCCAGAAAAATCCGTGTCTAAAACCTTTTGCCACTAAAGATTTGGCTGCAACATGGTGACCACACTCGCCTTCGTGGATTTCTCTTATGATTTCCACTCCTTCTTCCAGAGATAAGCAGCGCTGAAAAACCCCAGAAACAGTCTGCTTATAGAGCTCACCTTTAACTATAGTATAGGATGTCGCTCGTCGAATGATCTGCCGGCTCAGAACCTCGTCTTCGGGTAATTTGCCATCTACTAGATAATCTAGGTAGGGTTGAGTCCAGCTGGGAATTACAGCCAGAACTGCTATTAGAGGTGAGTCGGATTTGGTCGGATATTCCTCGTCTACTCCCTTTATTGAGGGAACTTTGAGGTGCTCTAAAAAAGCACCATCCGGGACCTCTTTTCGCGCAGAGCCTATCCGAGATAATGCATCTGCGTCCTCGTTTTCTGCTCGAGGAATGTGTTGAACCTCAAACCCTTCGAACGATTTAGATAGATCACCCACGATAGCTTTATATGCTGCCATGTGTTTATTTCCATTACAAATATCTGAAACTTGCTGAGCAACAAGATCCGAATCTCCATAACACATCAAACGTCGGATGCCAATATCCTTAGCAATCCGGATTCCATGCAGCAGTGCTTCATACTCGGCAATATTGTTTGTCGGTGTGAAGTGGATCTGCAACACGTATAGAAGTTTATCTCCTTGGGGTGATTTGAGCACCACGCCAGCCCCCGAACCCCCTCGAGCCTTAGATCCATCAAAGTAGAGGGTCCAACATTCCGACTTAGGGACGGTCATATTCTCCTTCGTCTCTGTCCAATCAGGGACAAAGTCAGCAAGGATTTGGGATTTGATTACTGTCCGGGGTTTATACTCAATATCGAAAGCTGAAAGCTCTATGCCCCATTTGGCGACGCGTCCTATGGCGTCACTGTTGTTGATTATATCTCTGATGGGAGCTGTGCTCACCACGGTAATTGGATGCTCCTGAAAATAGTGTCGTAACTTACGAGATGCTAGAAAAACACCGTAAGCCAACTTTTGATAGTGCGGATACCACTGTTTTGATTCTGTCAGGACCTCACTGACAAAGTAAGTCGGACACTGCACTAGGTGTTCCTGATTTTCCTCTGGTCTCTCCACCACCATGACGATACTAACGACTTTGTTTGTCGCAGCAAGATAAAGCAACATCGGTTCCTGTGGTTTCGGCGCAGCAAGGATAGGAGTAGGTGAGAGTACTTTCTTCAGGTCTTGTAGTGCAGCTTCAGCTTCGTCGGTCCAAACAAAATCCTTGGCCTTTTTCAGGAGTTTGTATAATGGTGCGGCTCTTTCACCAAGCCGGCTTACAAATCGACTGACCGCAGCAATGCAACCAGTTAGTCTTTGTACGTCCTTCAGGCGAGTTGGCCTGGAAATATTGAGTATAGCCTTGATTTTGTCCCGGTTCACCTCTATGCCTCTTTGAGACACGATGAAACCTAACAATTTTCCGGCTGGTATTCCAAAGAAGCATTTCTTCGGGTTAAGCATGATGTTGTATTTTCGTAGATTGGCAAATGTTTCCTCCAAGTCGGAAATCAGCATTTCCTTCTTTTTGGACATCACCGTAATATCATCCACGTATGCATGTACATTGCGTCCGAGTTGGTCGTGGAGGCAACGCTGCATCATGCGCTGGTAGGTAGCTCCTGCGTTCTTCAGCCCAAAGGGCATCGTAACAAAACAGAAGGTTCTGAAAGGGGTTATGAATGAAGTTTTGACTTTGTCATATTCCTTCATCCGGATTTGGTGATAACCGGAGTATGCGTCGAGAAAACAGAGGAGTTCCGAGCCTGCCGTAGAATCGATAACTTGCTCAATCCTAGGCAGAGCGAATGGATCTTTTGGACAAGCCTTGTTCAAGGCAGTATAAGCAACACACATCCTTAAATCAGTGGTGTCCTTTTTAGGGACCATTACAGGATTGGCCGACCATTCAGTGCGGATGACCTCTTCTATGAATCCGGCTAACTCGAGCCGTGCTAGTTCCTTAGCTATTGCCTTACGCTTTTCATCGCCGAAACGTCATAAGGACTATTTGACGAGTTTAGCATTCGGGTTTACATTTAAAGAGTGCTCAGCAAGTTCCCTAGGTACTCCGGTCATGTCAGATGGCTGCCATGCGAAGATGTCTTGATTTTCTTGGAGGAACTTGAAGAGCACACTTTCCTATGCGCTATCTAGGCCTACGCCTATCTGGGTCACCTTGGAGGGGTCATCATCCTTCAACGGCGTCTTCTTCGTCTTTTCTGATGCCTTGAACTCCGGGTTTGGCTTTGTCACCTCCTTCTTCATTGCGGGCATCTCGGACGGATCTATGCTCTTCTTGATATCCTGGTACTCCTGGGCGTGCAACACGGCTTCAGCAAAGGCGGCATTTCCATCCTCGCACTCTCGTGCTTTCTTCGGGTCTCCCTGATAGTGATTACGCCGTTGGGACCTGGAATTTTCATCATATTATAAATGTAACACGGACGAGCCATAAAAGAACAGTAAGCCGGACGTCCGAATATAGTGTGGTACGCGCTCTTGAACGGGACCACTTCGAAGGAAAGTGCCTCCGTCCAATAATTCTTTGGAGTTCCAAAGGTAACATCCAAAGTGATTTCTCCTAGGGAATTAGCTTGTCTTCCTGGGACAACCCCATGAAAGATCACAGAGCTATGGTTCAGCTGAGTCTCCGAGATCTTCATCCGGCGTAGCGTTTCGACATAGGGAACATTGATACTGCTGCCACCGTCCATGAGGGTCTTGGAGAAACCATAACCGTCAATAAGTGGATTGACGATTAAGGCATATTTTCCTCGCCTGTGCAACTTAGGCGGATGGTGTCGTGGTGGTGTCACGTCAGATGCCATGTATAGGCTAAATGTGGGGACTAAATGCACTAGGGGAATCCAGGGAGGGATAGTGTGGTGATTCCACACGCAGAAGCTTTGTATTTGATTCACCTTCGCAGATTACAAGTGCTCCTAGAGGTGTATTGGAGAGAGGAGGAAGAAAGAACTCTCTTACTCTCGCCACTAGCTAGCCCTCAGAGCAATCTCTCAGAAATCAACCCCCTCTACAGAAGCCCTTGCCCTCCTTATATAGGGGTGGCTAGGTCTCTACTTAGGGCACACGTGGAGGCATATTCTAGGGAATATGCCTCCTCCCAAAATAGCAAGCCGACCGGGTTACTTTTCCCCCGCGTCACCCATGCAGAGGCTACGTGAGCCTCTGCGGCGCCTGCGTCACCCGACATTGGCTTCGTCACCTTTGTCGGCCAGGCCTCGGTGGTCCGGTCTCTGTCCGCTTCGCTCACGCTCCGCGTACAGTAGCCACCTTTTGACCAGCGAGATGCCTTCCTTCTCTTACAAGCTTGATGTAACCCGGATCCTGCATAGTTGATCCGGCCATACCTGTTCCTCCATATGAGTTAGATATATCTTACCGACATACGGCTTAAGTCGGTTGAGACCAAGTAAGGTGGACGTCCCCTGGTCCGGGTTACTCCGTGATCCGGCGTGCCTTGAGGTGACTCAGCCAGCACTTGCTTTGACCTTGCAAACCTCGTCTAACTCGACTTTTATACCCCGGCGTGACCCTACCCGGGGGTATCCCCCCAACATTAGTCCCTGAAGCTGGTGCGGTCTTAGCTGCCTTAGCCGCTAAGGCCACAACAGGTTCAATTTCACTGAGCTCTGTGTTCCTTTTCCGAGTTACCTCTTATCTCGGATATCATGGATTTACTTTCCCTTGGCACATTCCAAATTTTTCACTTGCCTGCCGGGTTACCACGTTCTCATCCGGGTCATTCTTCCTTCTCTCGTACGCTTCCCCACGTGGAGGCCAATCATTACCTTGCCTCATTTTAAGGGCCAGCAACAGTAACCGCCGCAGTTATTGTTAGGAGTTACTATGCGCAAGTCACGTCACTCCTGCCTCCTCGTTAACTGTATCACTGCGTCACGTCATGGGATCTGTTACGCCCTGTGGTCCTCCGTGTGGCTCACAGCTGATTGGTTGAACCGGGTTGTACACGGCCACACCGTGTGGCACACCCGCGCAACACGATCCCACTACCCCCTCGTGGGGTTGGTTAAATAGGGGAGGGGCGCGCCCCTTGGGTATTTCCCCACTTCCGCGCCCCTCTGCCTCTACTTCCTCTTCTTCTTCTCCCGCGACAGCGCCGCCGCCACCGCACCTGAGTAGCAGCGCCGCTGCCGCACTGCCTCCACACTCGCTAGCGTCGCCGCCACCTCCGCGCATCTCTTCCGCCACGGGTCGCTGCCAATCTAGGCCACTGCCACCCACCGCCGCTAGTGCCAGAGAGGGCAGTGAAATCGAGATGACTGAGGAGGAGCTCGCCGTCGCCGAGCAAGAGATGGAGGAAGATGCTGCAAGCGCCGACCGTGGCGCCTAGGCAGGCTCCTGGGTCTGCCAGGATGACCTGGACTAGCTCTACTGGACCAGGCGCATCTCGGAGGGCGTCGCCGCGCGCCTCACCTCCTCCGAGCTTGCCCCCTCACCCAATCCGGGTGAGTACGTTGTGTTCCTGTCGCACTTCCAGCGGGGGTTCGGTTTGCCAGTTAGCGACTTTTTCCATGACTGGTTGAACACATACGAGCTCCAGCCGCATCACCTTCCAGCCAACACCATCACATCTCTCTCCGCCTTTGCCTCCACCATCGAGGGCTATGCCGGATTATGGCCCACAAAGGAGCTATGGATCCGGTTCTTTGGCCTCTGCTGGAATGTAATTCCGAATGTAGAACTAGATCCGGAGGACAAACAACTCACGCAGTTCGGTGCTGCGTCAATTTCTCCCCGGAGGCTGTCCGTCTTCCCCCGAGTTACTGGGCTGGACTCCTGCAAGGGATGGGCCCGGACCTTCTTCTATGTCCGGAATAGCACCACCAAAGATCTGATTCGGCTATGTCCCTATACTCTGGGTCCTCCTAACCCGGAGTTGTGGGACGTTATCCCCAAGAAGTCCACAATGCTGGCCAACCAAGTTAACAAGAGGTTCAAGGAGCTGAAGGACCTCGGATTGCGCAACGAGGATGCCATGATCACATTCGTCCGCAACCGGATCTCCCCCCTCCAGAAACGCACTCATAAAGTGTGCCACATGAGCTAGGGCCGTGACCCTAACCGGACCTCATCTTTCGAGTTGAGCAACACAGAGATCTACCGCCAGGTCAAGGCCCTCTTCACCACCCACAAGGACTTCTCCTCTGAGTGGACGTGGGGAATTGAACACTATTGCCGAGATAGGCTTCCTCCCGTGGTAAGCTTCGTGCCACAAACTTTCTCCGAATTAAATCATATGTCGGTCGCTGTTGTATATTTAACTCTGTTGTCTTTTCTTTCCCTTAGCAATTCCTTCAGCAAACTATCGAGGATGGCACCGAGCCCTCCCTCAAATGGGCACCTGACCGGGATACCTCTGACGAGGAGTAACCGGATCAGGAGATGTTCCTTCCAATGACTGATGCGACGAAGCGACCCACCGGTAAACTCTCTTCCATTAGAGATTGGCCCGATGATGAAGATGACTCGGATGTTGAGGTGATGGAAGCATTTGACACTGTCCCCCTTTCTTATGCTTTTCCGGCACCAGCTAACCCCGGTGGGCAGATCCATGAGGACCCTCCCCTTGCCGTGGGTGATCCTGTTCCGGTTGCACCGAAGAAGAAGAGGGGAGCTGCATCAACTTCTTCCTCTGGACCTTCTCAGCCAGCCAAAAGGCGGAAGAAATCCGGGGACAAGACTGCCTCCAAGCCTGCAACCAAGGCCCCAGCACGAAGGGCCCGGAAGCCCAAGGAGCCCCTGACCTCGGATGAGTAAGCCTCTTTTCCCTCTACTATTTACTTGTCCTTCTTTTATTACAGCTTCTTATTCAACAACGTTTGATTTGGCAGGGCCGCGGTGGAGGTCCCACAAAGTGGATCCGGCATTGCCTCCCCACTTCGACACAACCCTTCTCCCCCTGGCGGCGAGGATTCACGCCCGCTGAGCCCAATCTCGGAGGGTTCAGCGGCTGCTCCGGATTCTAGCCCACCTCGTCAAGAAGAGGGCAACTTTTGAGCGGGGGAGACCGGCTCTGCCGAGACAACGGCCACCACGACTTTGGCTCCGCCGCAACCAGCTACCACCGAGGTTCCCTCAGTACCTCCACCGAAGAAGAAACCAGCACTAGTATTAGCACCAACTCAGGCACCAGTAGCAAAAGCAACAGCAGCAGCACCAAGCCCCACCGCCTCGTCCGAGTCCTCTCAGTCTCGGCGAGAAAGCACCAAGGTCGCTCCCAAGGGTAAGTCTGCTGCAACAACTTCCACTTCTCAGCAGCAGCCTAAGGGCAAAAAGACCTCTGACGCCACTAGGGTAGCGTCCATCGAGGCTGGACAGCGCACGCTCGCGTCCATGCTCCCAAAGAAGACTCCGCCACCGAAGGGCGCCCCTACCGAGCCAGCTGATGCGCAACAACTTGTTTTGCACACCAGCCCAACCCTTGCTCAGGTTGAGAGGAGGGAAGCGCATGCCAAGGGTTTAGTGGCGCCGCACATGCTCAGCGGCGAGCGATACCCTCCGACCTTGATCGAGTTTGTAAACAACTGGAACAAGGCGGAGTTCGTCCACAACGACGATCTCCCGGAGAAGTTCGGTCCCGCCGAGTTTTCTGCGTAGATGAATACTGCCGCCAAGGCCATTAACCTTGCGGGTCGGATGATGGAGGTACGTTACTTCGTCTTCTCCTTTACCAAGTTGTATACATAACTGATATAGCCATTAGTCCCCGAGCCTCCGGGGGAGTAACTTGTTACTCGACCGGATGCTATTTAGAAAACTAATCGTAGCTCCTTGATAACTTCGAATATGCACACACCTAGAGCCAGGTTAAGTTCCACTTGGCCCGGATCTTTTTACACTTCGAATATGCACACCTAGAGCCGGGTTAAGTTCCACTTGGCCCGAATCTTTGTACACTTCGAATATGCACACACCTAGAGCTGGGTTAAGTTCCACTTGGCCCGGATTTTGTACACTTCAAATATGCACACACCTAGAGCCGGGTTAAGTTCCACTTGGCCTGGATCTTTGTACACTTCGAATATGCACACACCTAGAGCCGGGTTAAGTTCCACTTGGCCCGGATTTTGTACACTTCGAATATGCACACACCTAGAGCCGGGTTAAATTCCACTTGGCCCGGATTTTGTACACTTCGAATATGCACAAGACTAAGCTACCTTTTTATATTCTTTTTAGGTGACCACCAACCGCTGGAGCGCTGAGTTTTACGGTTTAGTGGCGCCGCACATGCTCAGCGGCGAGCGATACCCTCCGACCTTGATCGAGTTTGTAAACAACTGGAACAAGGCGGAGTTCGTCCACAACGACGATCTCCCGGAGAAGTTCGGTCCCGCCGAGTTTTCTGCGCAGATGAATACTGCCGCCAAGGCCATTAACCTTGCGGGTCGGATGATGGAGGTACGTTACTTCGTCTTCTCCTTTACCAAGTTGTATACATAACTGATATAGCCATTAGTCCCCGAGCCTCCGGGGGAGTAACTTGTTACTCGACCGGATGCTCCTTAGAAAACTAATCGTAGCTCCTTGATAACTTCGAATATGCACACACCTAGAGCCAGGTTAAGTTCCACTTGGCCCGGATCTTTTTACACTTCGAATATGCACACACCTAGAGCCGGGTTAAGTTCCACTTGGCCCGAATCTTTGTACACTTCGAATATGCACACACCTAGAGCCGGGTTAAGTTCCACTTGGCCCGGATTTTGTACACTTCGAATATGCACACACCTAGAGCCGGGTTGCGTTCCACTTGGCCTGGATCTTTGTACACTTCGAATATGCACACACCCAGAGTCGGGTTAAGTTCCACTTGGCCCGGATTTTGTACACTTCGAATATGCACACACCTAGAGCCGGGTTAAATTCCACTTGGCCCGGATTTTGTACACTTCAAATATGCACAAGACTAAGCTACCTTTTTGTATTATTTTTAGGTGACCACCAACCGCTGGAGCGCTGAGTTTTAGCGTCTCATAGACACTCACAAGATGCTGCGCGCCAAACATAACGCACTTCTCGCTGATCATGATAAGAGGGGTAAGTTTCTTCCTCATCATTTTCCCCTTTT
This sequence comes from Avena eriantha, assembly GCA_910589775.1. Classification (NCBI taxonomy): domain Eukaryota; kingdom Viridiplantae; phylum Streptophyta; class Magnoliopsida; order Poales; family Poaceae; genus Avena; species Avena eriantha. The sequence continues at coordinate 159,584,107 of OU342741.1, read as the reverse complement.
CTTCATCTTCTTCTGCCGAACTTATCCATCATTCGGTTTCCGCAGCTGGGGTGGAGGCTAAGAACACGATCATGAGGAAAAATCTGGATCAGATCAAGCGTAAGTTATTTTTGCTCAACCTTGCTATGCTTTCCATCTCCTTTCCCCCTTGGCTCGGCAAACATTCATACCTCGGCTTTTCCGGGTCAACAAACTATTTCAGCATCTCTTGAAAATAGTGTGCCCATGCCTGATATGATGCTGCATTTTCTCGAACAAGCAGGACAGCATCAGGACGAACTTAAGAAGAAAGACGACGAGCTTGCCCTCCTCCGAGCCAAAGATGATGAGATTGCCAATATCAAGGCAGATATGAAAAAGCTAAAGGCGCAGCACAAAGCCAAACTTCAAAAAGCTGGCCAGGACTATACTGAAGAGCGGGAGCGCCTCACCCTCCAGATTTCCAAGGACCAAGAGCTTCTCCAGGAGGTCGACATCAAACTCGAGTAGGTGAACACCGAACTTGTGCAGCTTCGCAAAAGGCGCGATGACTGTACCAAGGAGTTAACCCGGATCCACAGCCATATTTCTCGTAAGTTATTTTCCTTCGTCCGGCATACTTCTCCGGGTTGCTTCTCATGTCTTTTCCTTACTTGTTTCTCCTGTCTTGTTTTCAGGCAAATTTCCAGAGGGCAACGCCATTGCGAGCACCGCTATTGCTAAGTTCCGCCGAGAGAGGGGTACCCCCATTGCTCCTGACACTAAAGAAATTCCCTATGACATGGAGGACCTGTTGGTCAGCTTGTCTTCTCGCGTGGAAATCGTGAAGAATTATGGCAAAGATATCCTTGACGTGGCAATTCGGATCTTCAACGTCTTTTGGCATGAGGAAGATACTCCGGAGGGGACCGCAGTTCTCGTTGAAAAAATGATGGAATGCGAGACCCAGCTCGACCTTTGGAGGGAATCCGCTGGCCGTGCTGGAGCTGAGACCGTTCTCCACTACATGCTTACGTGGTACGAGAAGATCGACCTCAACCTCCTAGCGCGCATGCGCACCAGATCCAAATGGTCCAGCGACCCGGAGTGGATTGCTCGGCGCAAGGCTTGTGCCCATAGCCTCATCGAATATGCCCCCATTCATGAATGGAACGAGGGTCCGAGCTTCCTTGGTGCCGTTGATGCCAAAAATGCTGAAAACGCAGAAGATGGCTCGGATGAAGACGAAGAGGACGATGCCTTGGACGTCGAAGATAGTGAAGATGACGCCGAACTTCCTCCTCCTGCTGGTCCTTGAGTGAAAAACTTTAAAGTTTATCAGATCCCCGGTATGCCAGGTGAAGTTGTATCAAGTGCACAAGTAATATTTTGCTACTAAGTTTTTATGTTGGATTGACTTGGGCGTAGTCCCCAAGTTTCATTTTCTCGTTCTTCCAATCTTTTGGCTCGGTTCGTGTTTACCTTGGTTCGGTTTTATGACTTACGAGTCCGAGGTTCAAAAGTTGTCTTAACAATACTTGGAAACTTTGGGATTAACTCAAAATAATTCAGCATGATAAATTTAAAGTACATATGGTTAGTTCGAAAAACAAACGTCGGCTCGATTAAGTTTTTTCCCTTAGTCATTTTTCATGTGCTACGCAATTCCAAACTTGTTCTCTTGCTTGCCATGAAGCCAAATCTTGTTGGACAGCAGCAAGCCGAAGAGTTAGATTCTTGGTGCTCACACATTACTAATCCGACCTAAGCAGAAGCGACTTATGCCAGCCGACGTATAAATGACAAATACAAAAGATAACTAATATTATTAAGGCAGTCCCCGAGTTACTGCTCGAGGTGCCAAGATTTCATTGATAACCTCATTGCCAACATACATACCGACATATGAGAAGACTCAGATACAAACACTTCTTTGCTAAGTGTAGAAAGGACGAAGTAGAGCTACATTCCATGGACGCTTAGATTCCTCGCCGGACCTGTCCGCCTTGTTCTTTTCCTGTGGTTTTGCATCGATAAGATAATAGGAATCATTGTGCAATGCTTTTCTCACAATGAATGGCCCTTCCCATGGGGGGGATAACTTGTGCATGCCAGCAGTACGTTGTACCAACCAGAATACCAGATCGCCTTCCCCGAAAACTCGGGGGCTTACTTTCCGGCTATGATAGCGTCGGAGATTTTGCTGATATATGGCGGATCTGGACAATGCCAATTCTCTCGCTTCTTCCAGTAGATCAACATCATTTTGCCGGGCTTCTTGCACTTCGGCTTCTGTGTATTGGGTGACCCTAGGCAAATCATGCTCTATGTCGGCTGGTAATACAGCTTCTGCCCCATATACCAGAAAGAATGGCGTATAGCCTGTTGATCGATTCAGAGTTGTTCTTAAACTCCACAGTACCGCTAGTAGTTCTTCTATCCAGCACCCCGCTGACCTTTGCAGCGGCTCAATGAGCCGGGGGTTTATCCCGGATAATACTAATCCGTTGGATCTTTCCACTTGTCCATTCGATGCGGGGTGAGCTACCGAGGCAACGTCCAGCCGGATCTTCTTATCTCGGCAAAAACGTGCAAATGCTCCTTCAGCAAAGTTTGTGCCATTATCTGTTATGATACTGTGAGGATAACTGTATCTCAAGATGGTGTCTTTGAGAAATGTTACGGCCGTAGCTCCGTCACATTTTCTTATTGGCTTCACTTCAATCCACTTTGTAAACTTGTCCACTATGACCAAAATGTGAGTCATATTTCCCTTTGCTGGTTTAAACGGGCCAACCATATCCAAGCACCATACAACAAATGGCCATGTAATTGGTATGGTCTTGAGCTCCGACATTGGCATATGTGTTTTTGTCGCATATCTCTGATAGCCATTGCATTTTCTCACCAGATCTTCCGCTTGTTCTAAGGCACTTGGCCAGTAAAACCCATGGCAGAAAGCTTTTGCGACCAAAGCTCTGGATGAGGCGTGATGCCCACATTCCCCTTGATGTATGTCTCGAAGGATTTCAAGTCCTTCCTCCGGGTCAACACATCGCTGGAGGACATTAGTCACACTCCTTTTGTATAACTCGGAATTGATGATCGTGTATGCTTTCGCTCTCCTCTGGGTTTGCCTGGAAAGTACCTCCTCAGTGGGTAAGGTTCCATCTTTCAGGAATTGGAATATTGGCAATGCCCAAGCTGGTACAGCTCTCACTGGGAATATTTCCTCATCAATTTCCATCAGATCCACCGGCATAAATTCTACCGGATCATGTTGTGCAGTCCCCGGGTTTGCCAAGGCAGTCCCCGGGTTTCGCGAACCACTCCCTTCATCAATGTCCATGGGCATAGCCTCTGATTCCGGGATAAAAATTGAGTCGGACTCCGGGGATGGCCTGATGGATGGTTTCCTAAGGTGCTCCAATGCTACGCCTGGTGGAATTGCTTGTCGGGTTGAACCGAGCTTCGATAGTACGTCGACAGCCTCATTCTCCACCCGAGGTATATGGTGAAATTCACATCCCTCAAAGTAACCAGATATTTTCTGCACATGAAATCTGTATAACGCCATGTTTGCGTCCAAAGCATCCCATTGCCCGGAGACCTGCTGGACTACGAGATCCGAGTCACCGAAGCATTGGATCCGACGTATACCAACCTCCGTTGCCACTTTGAGCCCATGTATAAGTGCTTCGTATTCTGCAACATTGTTTGATGCAGTGAAGTGGATCTGCAGCACATATTTCAGCTGGTCCTTCTTTGGCGAGGTAAGCACAACTCCAGCACCTAACCCGGTTTTCGTTTTTGACCCGTCAAAGTGCATTCTCCAATAGTTCGGATCTGGCAATGGTGGCTCGTATTGCACCTCGGCCCAATCCACAAAAAAGTCCGCCACAACTTGAGATTTAATTGCATCTCTTCTATCATACTGTGGTGCATAAGGTGCTAGTTCAATTGCCCATTTTGCAATCTTGCCACTTGCATCCTTGTTACTCATTATCTCGGATATGGGAGCTTCACATATTACCTTGATCGGGTGTTCCTTGAAATAGTGTTTCAGCTTCTTAGCTGCCATGTACACACCATATGTTACTTTTTGATAGTGCGGATAATTTTGCTTTGAGTCTCATAACACCTCGCTCAGGTAATACACTGGCCTTTGCACCGACTTACCCTCTTCGTCGCGCTCTACCACAATCACTGCACTTACAACTCGGTTGGTTGCGGCTATATAGAGCAACATTGGCTCCTTTGATAGTGGAGAGGCTAACACTGGTGCAGTGGCTAACATTTTCTTTAAGTGGGCAAAGGCTTCATTGGCCTGTGGCGTCCAGACGAACTTATCTGACTTTTTCATGAGTTGATAGAGAGGCAGTGCCTTTTCTCCCAACCAACATACAAACCGACTTAGCGAGGCCAGGCAACCAGTGAACTTCTGGACATCGTTAAGACACTTCGGCAATTCCATTCGCTCTATGGCCCGGATTTTAGTTGGATTGACCTCAATACCCCGGCTGGAGACAAGGAATCGGAGTAGTTTTCTAGCCGGGACACCGAAGGTACATTTTTCCGGGTTAAGCTTCATCCGGAACCTCCTCAGGTTCGCGAATGTCTGCCTGATATCGTCAAGGAGCGTTTTGCTTTCCTTGGTCTTTATCACAACATCATCCACATACACCTGCACATTTTGACCAATCTGGTCATGCAAACATTTTTGTATACATCTCTGGTACGTTGCCCTTGCATTACGTAAACCAAAAGGCATGGTGCGATAGCAATAAGCCCCATACGGGGTGATAAATGCAGTCTTTATTTGATCACTTGGGTTTAGAGGTATCTGGTGGAAACCAGAATATGCATCAATGAACGACAACAACTCACACCCAGCAGTAGAATCTATGACTTGGTCTATCCTTAGCAGTGGGAATGGATCTTTCGAACACGCCTTATTCAGGTTCGTGTAATCGATGCACATACGCCAAACCACTGCCACGTTCGGATCATCCTTCTTCTTCTCTACCTGCACCGGATTAGACAGCCAATCCGGGTAAAGCACTTCCATGATAAATCATGCAGCCAACAACCGAGCTATTTCATCTCTAATGACTTTTCTCCTATCTTCGGCGAAGCGACGGAGAGGTTGCTTCACCGGCTTTGCTCCGGGTCCCACATTCAAAGAGTGCTCGGCCAACTCCCTCGGAACACCTTGCAAGTCCTGTGTGGACCAAGCAAAAATATCCTGATTCTCACGGAGGAAGTTGACGAGCTCGCTTTCCTATTTGTCATTTAACCCGGCCCCAATTGTTACGGTATGCTCAGGGAACATATCATCAACAGGCACCTTCTTGGTATCTTTTGTCGCTTGGAATGAGACACTACCATGCGGGTAACTTAGTGCCGGTATATACTGCTGCGCGGACTGAGCCAATGCCGTCACCTCTTGGATCTTTCTCTTTTCTTGTGCAATCACGAGTGACTCGGTTAGGTTTGACCCGGCTGACGCACACTCAATGGAATGTCGGAAATCTCCGGCTATAGTGATTACACCATTTGGCCCAGGCAACTTCATCTTCAGATAACTGATGTGGCAGCTTGCCATAAACTTGTTCAGTGCCGGTCTTCCGAGTAACGCGTGATACGCACTTTCTAAGTTTACCACCTCAAACTCCAAATTCTCAGTTCGGCAGTTATCTCTTGTGCCAAACAAAACGTCAACTCGGACCTTGCCTATGGGCTCACAAGAAATGCCTGGCACAATGCCATGAAAAGTTGTCCTTGTAGGTTGGAGCATGTTCTCCGAGATACCCAATTTGCGCATCGTATCCGCATACATGATATTAATGCTACTACCATTGTCAATCAGTACCTTGGAGAATCTTACATTGATGTTAGGCCCAATGAATGTTGGGTCCAACACCAGTGCATATGAGCCCAGACTAGGCATAAGCTTGGGATGATCTTTGATGCTCCAGGTGATCTCCTGATCCGACCAAGGCATATACCTCGTCACTGCCAGCATTACCGCATTCACCTCCATATGTCGGCGCTGCAAGCTCTTCCTGTCTGTCTCTTCCGTAGTGAACACACAGTAACTCTGATGGTGCTCTCTATACTCATTCCTCCCCTCATTTCCGGGGTACCTCTGATCCTGCTGATTTTGGTTTTCCACCTGATGCACAGCATCCCTTCTCTCATTGTTATCATACCTCGGCGGAGGGGGAGGCAACAGTAACTGTTGCGTGTTTGCTCCGAAGAGTAATTGCTACCGGGGTAACTCCTGCCGAGGCTGATCATTCCGAGGTGCCTGAGCATTCCCCGAACCACTTTGTTCTATCTTTCTCATCCACTCACATTGCGTAGTTGTGTGACCTGCTGGGTTACTCGGATTAGCCGTATGAAATTTACACGGCTGATCCAGCATTGACTCGTAAGTATACCTCGGACGGTCCTTCTTTTCTTGCCACTGTTTTTTCTGCTCCGGCGTCCAAGTTTTCTTCCCATCATTCCTTGGCGTCCATTGCTGTCCTCCAGTTTTCTGACGTTGACTGCCTCCTGCTCCGGGTTGATCTTGATTCATAGCTGCAACTTGTTGCGAACTGTATCGGTAATCCGGTCTGTCATCTCTTCTTTTACCTCGATAGTCATTCCTCCGGGATGACCCGGCTCCATCTCTTTGGTAGTACTCCTCGGCTGACTCATTTGAGGTGAGCTTAGGTTGCGTCGGATCACCCAAAGCATATGAATCAGCAATCCGGATCGTTTCTGCCAAGGTGGTTGGCATATCCCTTTGCAACCTTTGCCACAACATGCTCGCATATCTACATCCTTGCGCAAACCATGCTATGGCCTGTGACTCAATCACGCCCTCACACGAGTTTCGCACATTGCACCAACGGGTTAAGAACTCCCGGTCTGTCTCATTTGGTCTCTGCCTGCACATCGCTAGGGTTTGTGGCCTGTTGGGCCTCTGATACGTACTTGAGAAATTGCTAACAAACATCTCCTCAAAATCAATCCAACAGTTGATACTCCCGGGTGGCAAATTGTTTAGCCATACCCTTGCTGGCCCCTCCAACATCTGGGGTACATATCTCACAGCCCACCTCAAGTTGCTTGTGGCAATTTTTACAGCAGTAGCATAGTTAATCAACCAATCCTCCGGCTTGGTGCTGCCATCATATGTCTTTGTGCCTCTAGGTAACTGAAAGTTAGGTACCGGAGGTTCCTTCATGATCCGGGGCCCAAAACATGCTGGACCCGGAGGACCTTGACACTCAATTTGCTCCGACCTATACAATCGATCCAGTTTTAGCCTAGCGTCATCAGGCATCAAGTCTCTGCTTCCCAACCTTGATCCTATCACATGATAGTCCGGCCTGGGATAGCCAACATTCACCATCTCTGAATTACCATCATTGTATCTATCTTGCTCCGGTGGAGTAGCCCTGTGTTGCATACCTTGGCCGGCATAGCGCTCTTGCCTTGGCATATTCCGCTGCTGTGGTTGACCTACGCCTTGCGCATTACGCTGTCCGGCATTGCCGTTTACAGCATTCCTTTGACCGGTATTGCCTTGGTCGCGGTTACCTCGGCTCACACTCCTTCGATCCTCATCTCTCTGCACTTCCTTTCCTTTCCCTGCCCTTGCCGGGTCATATGGGACTATCTGCTTATTCCTCCTGGCCGAGGTTACTACCTCTTCTCTCCTAGGACCACCATGGGGAGACGATGCGACTCCAGCGGATTTCTCCGGGTTACCTACCGCCGAATGAACGATCTTGGAGGCCCCAGCTCTCTCCGGGTTAGCCCTGAGCAATTCCTCGTTCTGCCTGTTCGCGATCCGAACCAACTCGTTAACCCTATCTTGCTGTCTTTGGCGGGCTTCACCCGTCAGACCTTCTAACTCGGATGCAGCTGCATCTGCTGCCCTGAGGTTCTTTGCCGGGGTACTGTACTTCAGCAGCCCCACGGACAGACATTTCTCTAATTCCTCAATCCTTGTATCACCTTCTCTGTTCATTTCACTCATGAGATTTCTCCCCTTCACTTTTACAGCATCTACTTTATTTGCCTTTGCGTACTCACGCAGTGTCATGTTCAACGACTGCTGAGCCGTGGCTATCTTTTTCGCGCCCTCTAGTATTTTCTGCCTAGTTTCCTCTAGCTCGGCATGTGCCTGAGCCGGATCTACTGCTGCTGCTACTGGGTTTGCCAAACTATCCATCGCCTGCTGTAGTACATTCTATGGCCTCTCTAGTGGAGGACCTCTACTTTTCCTCGGTGCCCTTGGCGTTACCTCCAGATCTGGTGCCGGACCCTTGCTCGCGCCTGCATATGGCGCAGTCATCATCACCTCCGCACGGTCCGGGGAGCGAGTGATACGCGCCCCGTGAACCACGCTAAGGGATGGCTCGCCTCCTTTGACGACGTGCCGCAGATGAACGCACGACACATCGACAGCAATGTAGATCTTGTGTGTGCCGAGCTTGACGAAGAGTCTGTTGCGCGGAAGAGGACGCGTGCCGAAGCAGGCAGCATTGTCGCTGATGAAGTCCAGTGCTCCAAAGCGCTGAACGAGCCCGGAGACGATGCGTTCGCCGGTTCCGATGAGGTTTCCCGTCCGGATCTTCACCCCTGCTAGCGCCGCTAGCCCCACGGTGGGCGCCAACTGTCGTGGTGGTGTCACGGCAGATGCCATGTATAGGCTAAATGTGGGGACTAAATGCACTTGGGGAATCCAAGGAGGGATAGTGTGGTGATTCCACACGCAAAAGCTTTGTATTTGATTCACCTTCGCAGATTACAAGTGCTCCTAGAGCTGTATTGGAGAGAGGAGGAAGAAAGAACTCCCTTACTCTCGCCACTAGCTAGCCCTCAGAGCAATCTCTCAGAAATCAACCCCCTCTACAGAAGCCCTTGCCCTCCTTATATAGGGGTGGCTAGGTCTCCACTTAGGGCACACGTGGAGGCATATTCCAGGGAATATGCCTCCTCCCAAAATAGCAAGCCGACCGGGTTACTTTCCCCCGCGTCACCCATGCAGAGGCTACGTGAGCCTCTGCGGCGCCTGCGTCACCCGGCATTGGCTTCGTCACCTTTGTCGGCCAGGCCTCGGTGGTCCGGTCTCTGTCTGCTTCGCTCACGCTCCGCGTACAGTAGCCACCTTTTGACCAGCGAGATGCCTTCCTTCTCTTACAAGCTTGATGTAACCCGGATCCTGCATAGTTGATCCGGCCATACCTGTTCCTCCATATGAGTTAGATATATCTTACCGACATACGACTTAAGTCGGTTGAGACCAAGTAAGGTGGACGTCCCCTGGTCCGGGTTACTCCGTGATCCAGCCTGCCTTGAGGTGACTCGGCCAACACTTGCTTTGACCTTGCCGAACCTCGACTAACTCGGCATTTATACCCCGGCGTGACCCTACCCAGGGGTATCCCCCAACAGATGATCAGCGCGGTCAAATGTGATTGCCACTTCCGACCAGTCCAAAAATTGGGGGACAGCCGGAACTGTTGCATTGAGCTCATGTAGAACTGCTTTCTTAACCTTTGCTGGTTGAGATCCGAGGAAGGTGACATAAGTGTCTTTCTTGGTCGGAATTTTTTTCTTCCCTTCCGGCTTGGGATTTGAAGCATCAACTTTCTCCATGTCGGAATCTTCCTTGGTCTCTTTATCTTTTTTGGGATTTTTCTTTCCCTTTTTCCGCTTAGCTTTGTAGCCCGCGGTGTCATCTCTTTTGATGTCATCATTGAAACGACATTCGGCGTTGGTGTGGGATGAGCCCCCATTGGCGTGTAAGTGATGCACACATGGGTTATTGGCAATGTTGGCCCAAGAGTAGGTTTTGCCCGGTTGTTGGTCTCCTCTACCTTGGAATCTCGAAGTTCCATGGCCACGCCCGCGGCCTCCGCCACGCCCTCCTCGTCCTCCAGACCCGAAAGTAGCAGTGACCACTGCCGTTTCCACGTTGGGTTTCTCTTCCGAGGTATTTTTGCGCTTCTGAGCTTATTGCTTTGGTTGTTTTCCCTCTGCATCGTCGTCGGCATCTGCATACTTGCTCGTTGTTTCGATCATTTCTCCCAAATCAGTGACTTTGTCACACTTCAAGCGATGGCGCAGTAGACCAATTGGGAGACCTGCAATGAAAGCTTCAATCGCAGTTTGATCATTTACTCCTTCACAGGAGTTCTTGGTGTCACTCCATCGTCCGAGGTAATCCTGGCAAGTTTCTCCGGCCTTCTGGGGTGCAACGTTATAGGTCTCCGACCATACAGGGCCTGCGATATGTGCCTTCGAAATTCCGAAAGAACACGCTTTTCATGTCATACCAATTATGGATGGTGTTCTCCGGAAGTTCATTAAGCCATGATCGTGTTGTCTTCCGCAACATAAGTGCGAGATATCGGGTTGCGACCAGGCTGTTTCCGCCTTTGGTGATGTAGCAAGCTTGGAAAAAATCCTGTAGCCAGGTATCTGGCCGAGCAATGTCGTCGTAGGCTTGGATATGTCTTGAGACAGCAAATCCTTCCGGGAATCTTGTAGCTCTGATGCGTGGTCCGAAGCACTTTGGGCCCACGTAGATATCATCGTTTTCGTACCGTCGCGCCTCTATGTTGGAGTTGATCCTGTGCCTTGCATCGTTCGGGGATAGAGATCGTCCCGAATGTCGGCTGTGGTTGCGGTGCCTTGGAGCCGGACTTCGGCTTCTGCCACCACCTCCTCCGCCACGTCGTCCGCCTTGTCCCCCTTGAGATCCGTTGTGATGACTGCTTGGTGGAGAGGGTGGAGCAGCTGGATTGTTTCTGGCTGTTCGTCGGCCTCCGTCCGGAGCGTCATTACTCTGGATCCGGGGAGGGTCTTCACTACGACGAGCCCCCTGCCGGCTTGTCCCGGCATGGTTTCCATCGTTCCTTTGGCCGTCGTTCCTACTATGGTGAGGACCAGACGGACGGCTTTCATGTCTAGGAGGTGGCATTTTTGGACGATCCTCCTCCCGACGTTTCTCTTTATCTTCTCCCCTTCGATCGTTCGACTCTCGTTAGGGAGGATTTCTCGGATAGAGTGCAGCAATGGCCTCTTGTTTGGCCGCTGGAGCGACGTTGCTCCACACAGTTCTGTGATGCTGTCCTGACGATACGGTTCTGGAGTAGTTGACTTCTCGTTGGTCGGAACGGTGACGCTGTTCCGGAACACGCTGGGGCCTTATATCATTCCAGGCTGAGTCTGTGTGACATTGGTCGGATTTGGAGACCAGTTTTCTACTTCCGGATTTCGCAGCCATCTGTTGCTCCAGACCCTTGGTGAGTAGCTTGATGCCCAATCGAACCTGTTCTGGGCCTGGGTTATTTGACAGGATATCTCGAGCTGCGATAGTGTTCTGTACCGGTGTTGGATAGACCAGATCTCCTTTGCTGTCGAGACGAGGCATCCCTGGATCTCCTTCAAAGAGGACCCTGTTTACTTCCGGAAATTGACCATCGCGCGTGTAATGTTTCCGTGTCTTCTGATGCAACCGAGACATGTAGTCCTTAGTTGCCATGCATTTCTTTTCCTCCTGAATGTTTTTAGCTTTATCCAGGAGTTGTTGACGACGCGCTTCTAGGGCTTGGGCCCTTTCATCCAGCTCTTCAGCCGTATGTTCTGCAGCTGTAGGGATAGGTGTGGTCAATGCATCATCGATGAGTTTACGCGCACCTTCAGTGATCACGTGTCCATCCACTGATTCTTCTTTTTTCAGCTCGTTTGGGATAAGTGCTCCATCCGAGTCTTCCTCATATTCCTCGGCAATCACCTCCTCTGTCAGAGGGTCTTTTGCCGGGGTCTTGTTCTTCTTGTTCTTCTTCTTCTTCTTTGCCTTCTTGGCAGCGCCGGTAGCAAAGACGGCTTTGGGTCCGTTTCCCGGAGTCAAGCTCTGATCGGTACTTTCGGACATCTGGACTTCGGGATTATCTCCGACTTCCATGTCATCCTGCGCTCTGGGAGAGTGTTCCCGGATCCTTCATCCATGGCTTCTCCTTCCTCTGCAGTTTTGGAGTTACACTCCTCTTCATATTCCGCGGAGAACTTTCGGAAATCTGCTGACGTCATCGATTCATCCGAGGATGCGGGTACGTCAGCGTTTGTTCCAATTCCGTCCAGCACAGAGTCAGTGTTTTCTCCAGCATCGGCAGAGCCGGATCCGGATCCAACATATCCGACAAAGTGCGATGCGTGCTTCCTGAGGTACCTGCGGCTCCTGCGATCAGCTTCCCCGAAACTCCGGATGGTCTTGAGAATTGCATATGCGCTTGCATCTTGCATTATCATGCGTCATAGTGTGTACCTTAGGAAAGGCTTGTCTGTCTCGGCGTCATCAGAGCCATAATCAGTGTCGTTGATATGCTCCTCCTGGATTTCGACTTTCGTGGGTGGGTCGGTCTAGGATTCGGCCTCTCCAAGGAGATCCACTCCAGATTCGACTTGGACCGCCACATCCTCTTCAGGCTCAGATTTCTCCACTATCTCCGCAATTGGTGCAGGCTGGGTGGGATTAGGGTTTCCTGAGATCCGGAACTCTACCGCCTCCGCGGACAAAGGGGACCCAGAAGATTCTTCTGCCTCTATCATCACCACTGGGGTGGGTGGGACAGGTTCAGTGAAACCGATATAAACATCGATCTCGCCAAAAGACATGATGGTGTAGGCAGTCACAGCCTCCCTAGCCGGAATCCAGGTCTCGTCGAGAACGATGAGAGGGATGTCGCTGGCGTAGAGGATGCGACCGACAGCATAGTTTTCCGATTCCGATTCTTGCAGATTCCGCTCGAAACGCAGATCCGAAGCTCACCTGCCCCACGGTGGGCACCAACTATCGTCGGATTGATGACAAGTACGCCATGAGGGGGTCCTCGAGGCGTGCAGAAGAGAGGGGTGTGAGACGTACGGTGTTCCGGGACGGTGAGCACACAAGTTTACCCAGGTTCGAATCCGCCGGCTTTGGACGGATCCTACTCCTGCTAGCAATCCAATAATACGGCAGAGCCAGAATATGGGTTACAAGGGTTTCGCCTGTGCGAGTTGAGATTGTAGATTATTGAGGGTGCTCTAAACGCTCTCCCTAGGATGGCTTATATAGATATCCGGCCTAGGGTTTACAGGAGAGATCTATCCGGCTACGACTAAGAGTCGGTTACAGAGTACATCTTGAACTACAAGTAACACTATGGGCCTAAGTCGGTAAGTCTTCTGGGCCTTCCCGTAGCCGGATTGGACTCCGTCTTTTCTCCCTGACTGGGCCGCCCTTGAAGCAAAGCTCTAACCCGAAGTGGGCCACCCTGGTCAGTGAGGAACTATGAGGATACCCGAAAAGTATATCCCCAACACCAAGACTAGTTGATTGATGCATAACTTGATATTGCTTGTTTTAAACTATTTGAATCTAGTCACTCTTATGAACTTTGAAGGTGTCCTATGCATTTATATTTGCTACTCTATTGAGGGACAAGCTGAATACTATTATGCTATGTTTTCTTTATGTGAAACAAACAAACGTCTTGCAAAGCATTGTTATTCATGAATCTTTTATTTGTGCCTTTTCATGTTGCATCATAGTTTCTTTGTCTTATTGCTAGAACTTTGTATTTCATGTTATGATTGAAGTACTGTGATCCCAGCTTTGAATGTTTTACAAATACTTTGATCAAATCTTTGATGGTGCATGTCACCTCAAAAATTATTCTTTCTTTTTGTCACTTACCTACTCGAGGACGAGCAGGAGTTAAGCTTGGGGAGGTTGATACATTGCAAATGTATCTATAATTTTTGATGTTCCATGCTTGGTTTTATCCACTTTCTTGTGTTTTGTCTACACTTTGGAGTACTTTTCATATGATTTCTTGGACTAACCTATTAATAAGAGCCACAGTGCCAGCTGCCTATTTTCTGCTGTTTTTGGTTCCAGGAAAGTGAGAAAATGAATATTCTTGGAATTGGACGGGACAAAAGCCAAAGTGCCTATTTTTCCGGAAGTCATCAGATGCCAGAATACGAGACGGAGAAGGTCTGGGGGCCGGCCACACCACCTGGCCGCACGGCCAGGCCTGGCCCGCGCCAGGGGTGGTCTGGCCGACCCCTTAACCCCCTCGGCCTCTCCTTCCGCCTATATATTGCCCTCGGGACGAAAACCCTAAGTGCCCGATCAAAAATCTACGAAAGAGTCTGTAGCCGCCATCATCTCCATCCCTAGATCGGGAGGGATCTGAAGCTCTTCCCGGCACCCTGCCGGAGAGGGGAATTCACCCTGGAGGCCTTCTTCATCATCATGCAAGCCTTCGGTGTGATGCGTGAGTAGTTCATCCTTGGACTACGGGTCCATGTAGTAGCTAGATAGCTAGTTCTCCTCCTTTGTGCTTTCATGTTTAGATCTTGTGAGCTCCATTCATGATTAAGATCATCTATTTGTAATTCTGCATGTTGTGTTTGCGGGGATCCGATGGATATTGAGATGCTATTTCAGATTGATTATTGATTCTATCATTTTTTTTGTTATTTGTGATCTTGCATGCTTTCCGTTGTTAGTAGCTATCTTGTCCAAGTAGATGCTAGCAATTCCAAGAGTTAATATTTATGCTCGATAGTGGGTTCATGCCTCTGGTAATCTGGGGAAGTGACAAAAATCTCTAAGGTACTAGATGTGTTGTTGCTACTAGGGAGAAAATAACAATTATTTGTTCATAGAACAATCGTATTGTTTACTTTACACACAGTTCGTAAAGCAATAATCTGTTGCTTACAACTTAATACTGGAGGGGGTTCGGATGATAACATGAAGGTGGATTATTAGTCATAGATTTAGTTGGACGGCGGTCTATGTATAATGTTGTAATGCCCAATCAAGTCTCAAAGGAGTCAAGATGATTAGTATATGCATGTATTGCTTTCTCGATGTTTGTCAATTGCCCCGCTGTAATTTGTTCACCCAGCATGTTATCTATCTAAGGAGAGCCACCTCTAATAAACTATGGATCCCGGTCCTTGTCTTTTACATACAATCCATAAACTATTTACTGTTTTGTGTTTAGTTTCTGCAAACTATTACTTCATTTCATTCGATACGTTTAATCCTTTGTTTTCCGCAAAACACGGTGAGATTGACAACCTCATCGTAAATTGGGGACAAAGTTCAATGGTTGTGTTGTGCAGGTCTCCACGTTGCTATTAGCACCGGTAGTGCTTTCTGTCAATGCTCAGCTAGCAACACCTTTAGGGTGTTTCCATGCTCCTACTAGTTCGATTAAACATTGGTTTCATAACTGAGGGAAACTTGATGTTGTGCTCATCATACCTTCCTCTTGGGGTTCCCAGCGAGGTCTACATCAACATCGCACCAGCATTTTCCTGGCGCCGACACTGAGCCATCAACGGGGAGGAAGTCGGGTGGGAGCAGAGGTACGCCGGCGGCGGTTGGACGCAAGGATGGCGGAGGAAGATGCGGCGTGGTGTTTTTTTGCGGTGGGGAGTGCTACCGGAGGCGGGTTCCCGACGGCAGGGTAGGGGTAGTCGCGGCGGCCGCCAGGGGGTCGGGGGAGGGGGGGGGGGTCGAAAGGGTATAGGACAGGTTTTCTGGTCGTTTGTCACCGACAAGGCTGGCCCGCACCATTTTCTCGACGCGCCGACGCCTCCGCTCGTCTCCCTGTACATTGGTTTTCGTCTGGGACCGCCGGCTAAATAATTGAACCGCGCCGGTGTGAAATCAGAAATGAGGACTACGACTGGACGCGTTTTTTGGCGGAGCGGCCCTCGTAAGCCTTTGGGGGCTTTTAGGACCCGAGTGGAAATGCTTTTAGAGATTCTCTGATATATCCGATCCGATATCGTCGCGCGGGCCGACGTGGCCGGTTGGTCACAGAAAAAATAAGCTAAAGCTAAATGATTTTTTACGTAAGTACGTATACGTGTGCACGGACCACACCGCACGGTCAGACTTCAAACGTGATCGATCATGGAGACGAAACTCACTTTCGCGCCCACGCCCACGCCGGTCTCATTTTCTCTGGCTGCATGAGTGCACGCAGCCTTATCATGATGCAAGCATGCATGTGCCGATCGATCATTCGATACAGTGATAGTGATAGTATAGCTATACATACATACACACACGATGATACACGGAATCTTCTCCATCTCTAAATTAATCCGAACGTTTTTCAGGCCGGGAGGTTTCGTACTTCATTATTGCTTGGCTCCGTGGTTGTGCTTCTGAGTTAAATTTAAACACTCTCCATGTGTTTATCTATGAGTGCCTTTTTTTGTGCGTAGGCATCTGGACGATGGCTAAAGCGAGACAATAAATAAAGTTGTTAACTTAAAAATAGAGGATGTAGAATTATGAGATTGAGACAGATGCAAAAAATATATTGGTGTATTATTGAACCTAATAGACGAGTATACATAGGAGTACATGAGATCATCTTCGAGTACAAGTCAAGTTAGGTCGTATGAAACATATCCTACCGTACCTCTATCCTATATGATCATAACAAACATGTATGCCAATACTCTAATACCCACCGCAGTAGTAGCGGTAGCGTCGTGAACAACTGGAACATCGTGGACGGTTAGATCGGAAAGAAACCGTATCCATCCCATTAGGCTGACATCCCCTGCAATCGCAATGGGAGCATCCTGGATGGTATCGCGACGCAGATGCTTTAATTGTAGAGGAAGCTGATGCGGGGCTGGCTCTAGGCCAAAAAATTGCGGGAATTTGAACAGAAATAACCCAATTAAATAACAAATTCACGAAATAAACTCGGGCCATCAAAATTTCACGGAACTAACCCTTTTTGCAATGCCGTAGACGCTGGCGCCGCACCCTGAAGCGCAGCGCCACGCACCGTGGCGCCGCACGTCTGCCAGCGTGGCGTCGCACGTCTGCCAGCGTGGCGTCGCCGTGGTAACGCGGGTCCCAGTTCCGTAAGTGCGGCGCCACACACTACGGCGCCGCACTTTAGGTCTTGTACCAAGCGCGGCCGCCCTAGCCCGACCCTCACTCCATTTCTCAAGTCCCCCAACGAATAGAGAGGCGGCGGCGGCTGTGGTGGGACTCCTCCCTCAAATCCCTCCTTCCAAGAGGCCAAATTGGACCCTTCTCCCCGTGGATTTCGATCCCCCAAGTGCCTAGAGGTATTCTTCCCCTTTTTCTTTGTTTTCACCCATTAAATTCTTGGTTTGACCCATATCTTGGGAACCCTAGATTGCTATGCAAGATGTATGGTAGATTTTGGCATAGGTATTGTTTAATTGGCATAGGGATGGGTATTGTGTTAATGTCACCAATGAGTATGTATTGAGTATGTTGACCATGGTATTATTGTTGTGATTATATTAGGAATGTCAAGAACTGTTCATGTTCATCATATAGACAAGGATGCCTTTTGAGAGGTAATATAGAACCGGACCCGGATGAGCTTGACTTGGTGTTTGAGCGTAGTCCCACCTACGCCGAGGTCTTGGAGCAAGTTAGGATTGAATTGAAATGGATGGACCCAAATGATGTTGTTGAGTTAGAGGGAAAGCATAATGTGGCTTTTGGAATGCACACCCGTTGGAAGACCATGCGTATCTTCACCGAGCCCCGTTGGGTTGCATACAAGAGGTGGTGGCGGAGTCGCTAGACAAAGCTCTTGAACTATTTGCCACTAAAAAGTTTGATAATAACTTGCACTTGGATTTGAACCGTACTGCCTCCCCATTGTGTTCTAGGAGTCCTCCACCAATAAACCAAGAGGTATTGATTGAACCTCCATTTACCCAAATATTGAGCCCGATTTTGAAGAACCAAGATGAAGTGCTGGAAGAGAAAAATGATGATTATTGGCACGATGAGAATGAGGTTTAGCTCCACGACAACAATGTTGGAGATTTGGATAAATATATTACGCAAGAGAACATGGACCGTGACATCCCGTATACTCGATGCTATGCATCGGACTCGGATGATGATGGTCCCAAAGAAGAACTTGACGAGGAGGGGTTCACGGCTAGAGAGGCCAAAATCCACGAGAACGTATTAGGGGCGGGACCACATGGTATCTTTGTTCCGTGATGTTAGTCTCGCGGATGAAGCCACGGTTGATGGCGGGGAGGGCATAGTGCTTGGACCAAGGTCAAGTTCTTACCGTGATGGTAATCAAGATAATAATGGCTTTTCTCGTGGATCGAGGTTCAAGACCTTGTTGGAATTTAAGCAATGGATAAAGTACTTCTCGGTTAAGCATCATCGCCCTTACACGGTGGTGCACTCGGACGTGAAGAAGCGTTACACAGTTAAATGTGAGGAGGATGGATTTCCTTGGATTGTGCGTGTAAGACCATTTAAGGGAGGTCCAAGTTGGCACATATCTAGTTGTGTATCAACTCACATGTGCCGAGGCCCGACGGTGGATGGCAAGGATGTGAAGCACGAGCACTAACAAATCACCTCCGAGTTTATTGCTTATAGGCTTTCCAATAACATCAAGTCATTTCCAATAATGACCATCAAGATGGTCCAAGAGCTTGGGAAAGCCCTCTTTCACTACGAGGTGAAATATGGGAAGGCATGGAAGGCGAAGCAAGCCACATTCAAGATGTTGTATGGTGATTGGGAGGAATCTTATAACCGGATCCCTAGGTTGTTGTTAGCGATGGCCAATGCTAACCCGGGCATGATTCATATCATTGAACCTTTTGGGAACAAGACAAGGATAATGAACGGAAAAACCGTTCGAGTATTTGGACGTGCATTTTGGGGTTTCGAGCAATGTGTTCGGGCTTTTGAACATTGTAGGACTATTATATCTGTTGATGGCACCTTCTTGACCAGACAATACAAGGGCACTATCTTGATTGCAATAGCTAGCGATGCCAACAACCGGTTGATTCCTTTGGCGTTTGCTTTGGTTGAGGTGGAAAACAATGAAAATTGGGAGTGGTTCTTCCATATTTTGAGAACCAAGGTCTTACCCGCTCAAAGGGAATTATGTGTCATCTCGGATCGTCATCAAGGAATTCTCAATGCGGTGATGCTTGACATTCCCAGACATGTCCCATTGCACCATCGATAGTGCATGAGATCAGCGGTCGGGCAAAGGCCCGACGCCACGCAGTGATGTAGGGGACTAGGATTGAGTCGCGATCGACACACAACCCTGGCGATCGATCTCCCTTCTCCCCTCCTCCCGAGTCCCGAACTATTCGGCTCTTACGGACTCCGGAGCAGGCGACAAACGCAAGACACCACATGGCCGGGGACTCAGATCGTCGACAATCACTACTTCGCCAGGACAGATGTCAGGCAATGTCGTGGTGTGCAACACAGCAGTACCATCGGGGGTGGCTTGAAGGGGACAATCACGATGCTATCGGTGGCTACTCGCAACGAGTTGGGCACATATACTGCAAACACAACGATGTACCCAGGTTCGGAGCCCTCTTGGCGAGGTAAAACTCCTACTCCTGCAAGGATCTACTATCGAAGGGGGCGAATGCCCAATACAGATGCTCCTTGAGCTATTTCCTTAGCTACTTCTTGCTTGAAATTGTCTAAGTCCTTCCTCTTGTGTCTACCTAGAAACCTAGCACTACCCCCTCTTATATACAGGTTGAGGAGGTAGTTTACAAGGTGGGTTCTAGGGTTTACTGTTTGGATTTGGGCCTTACAAAGTGGGCCGGCTGGACAGGGCCAAATCGTAGGCCCGGGTCTAGTCAAGCTGAAGGAAATATGCCCTGAGAGGCAATAATAAAGTTGTTATTATGTATTCCTTATATATGATAGATGTTTATTTTACATGCTAGAATTGTATTGATCGGAAACATCAATACATGTGTGTTTAGTAAACAAAAAGGGTTCCTAGTTATGCCTCTCTTATAGACTAGCTTGTTGATTAACAAGATGATCAAGGTTTCCTGATCATGGACATTGGATGTTGTTAATAACAAGGTCACACTATTGGTGGAATGATGTGATGAACATTCATCCGAAGTATAGCATTACGATCAAGTCATTATGTTTATATTGCTATAACATCATACGAAGTAATCTTTATTCTTAGACCATGAGATCATGTTAATTGCTAACACCTGAAGAGTATCTTGATAACATCAAACGTCACACCATAACAGGGTGACTATAAAGATGGGTTCAGTACTACGAATGTGTTATGTTGAGGCTCAAGGATCAAGAGTGGAATTTGTCAATCCCGATGACGGATAGATATACTCTGGGCCCTCTCGGTGATATCACATTGAGATAGCTTGCAAGCAAGTGATGTGATCACTAGAATGTTATATCACGGGAACGAGAAAAGAGTGCATGTCGGTAACGAGATCAAACTAGGTATTTGGATGCCGATGATCGAATCTCGGACATGTAATATATCGCGAGACAAAGGGATTTAGTTACAAGCGTTAAAGGTTCTCACGATCACAGAAGTCATCGTTGAATATGCAGGAGTCGGTATGGATCTCCAGGTCCTGCTTCTGACTATTGATCTGAGAGGAGTCGCAATCATGTCTGCATTATTCGCGAACCGTAGGTGACACACTTAAGAGTTATCAGACACCATTTTGGAGCACATATGTTTCAGACGAAAGAATTGCAAAGCGCAGGAATTGTTTCGATAGAAATCAGAAATTGTTTTGGGTGAAATTGCAGAAAGTGGTTCTGCATGTGATATTGAAATATTGCAAGGGGCTATATGTGAATGTTTGTTAATTAAAGTAATTAACAAAATTCTGAATAAATTTAATAAAAGAGTTTTATTAAATGAGAGAGCATTAAACTTGGAGAATTTTAATGCATTTAAAGTGGAGACTTTAAAAGGGAATGTGAAGAGGCATTTTAATGTGGAGGGGTTACCACCACATGAATGGGGGAGGTGAGGGGTCACCCCCCATGCGTCGGACATGGAGAGGAGGGGCACCCCCTCCTCCTATAAAAGGCCACCCACTCCCTCCTTCATCCTCACACCTCCTTGTGAAGGATCTCTCTCCCCCTCTAGAATTATTTCCCCATGGTCTCGGATTAGCGAGATACATGTTCCCGGTGGCATTTCGTCTAGAAGGAGTTGCTGCTTCCACTGGATCGCTGGAGCGAGGAGGTGGAGGTTGTCCAGTGGCTTGAACGTGTGTGCGAGTACGGATGCGCTGCTGAGTTGTGCCGCTTGGACTTCCTCACGATCTTGAGATCGGCAAGTGTACGACTACATCAACCACGAGTTCCTACTCGTTAACAAAACTCGTTGTCTTCGAGGGTAAGTTCTTGTTGGATGTATGTCCACCCGTTGCTTTGTACCTAGTAGATAGATCTTGGCGTGTAGTTCTCATCGTAGGATTTTTTTTGTTTTCTATGCTGCGAACCCAACAGTGGTATCAGAGCCTGATCTATGCGTAGGTGCTTTGCACGGGTAGTACACATATGTTTATATGTGGGCGATGATGATCATGTTATTGCATCTTCTATGTATTTTGGATATTGGTGGCATAGTGGGATGAAGCGGCCCGAACCAACCTTACATGTCATCGTACATGAGACATGTTCCACGACTGACATGCAACTTGTTTTGCATAAGTGGTTGGCGGGGTCTGTCTCTCCTACTATAGTCAATATCTTATTTACAACGAGTTGCTAATAACTTAGTTATCCTCTTTGTGGTTCATGTTTGTAGGTGAGAATGGTTCTATCTCCGAAATCCCTAAGCCACGTAAAACTTGCAATTGATAAATTAGAGGCGTCTAGTTTAGATCGTTGTTGGGCTAGTGTATTGATATGGTATTGTTGTAAGTAGATGTATGATAGATACTCTTACAACACACTCAACATGTAAGTTCCATAGACCTTGGCCTTGCACACAAAGGAATGATAGAGATCATACCACGATGCAAGTGATAGAGATCAAATGCATGGACCATATCATCTCACTTTACACATTAGATGTTAGCATCGTATACTGCTAGTTTGGCGCTTTCTGTAGCATTGTAAGATGATCCCTGATTTAGATATCAAGATAAAAATGTGTTCTTCCTTAAGTATGCACCGTTCTGTGGATCGTGTTTCGAGACATCACGTGATGATCGGGTGTACTCGAATCTACGCTTTCATAGGCACGGGTGTAAGACAATTTTACACACGCGAATACTAAGGTTCTTACTTGGCGAGCCTAGCATATACAGACATGGCCTCGGAACACGAACCGAAAGGTTAAGCATGAGTCATATAGTTGATATGATGCCCATATAGATGCTCGACTTTGAAGCTACATCAACTCACGTGATGATCGGACTTGGTGTAGTGGATTTGGTTCATGTAATCACCAAAAGGACACGAGGGATGTCGTTTTTGAGTGGGAGTTCATTAGTAATTTGGATTAGTTGAACTCACTCTATCATAAACTTAGTCTAAATAAACTTTACAAATTCTGTTGTAGATGGCACCACCTACTTTTAATTTCAATGTGTTCATGGAGAAAGAGAAACTTGCTACGAATGGTAGCAACTTCACCAACTGGGCTATGAATTTGAGGATTCTCCTCACTGCTGCACAAAAGCAATATGTGCTAGATGCGCCGCTAGGCCCCCCACCAGCTCCTGATGCCCCTGACGAGGAAAAGAATGTCTATGTGACTCGTCAGGAGGACCACAACTTAGTTCATTGTGGCATACTGTATGGGCTAGAGCCAGAACTTCGAAAGCGTTTTGAAAATGGCGATGCCTTTGATACCATGGGAGAATTGAAAATGATTTTCGATACCCATGCTTCCATAGAGAGTTATAATGCTACTGAAAAGTTCTTTAGCTGCATGATGGAGGAGAACAACTCCGTTAGTGAGCATGTACTCAAAATGTCTGGGTACGCCGATAAGCTTGTGTCCTTGGGAATAACGATTCCTAATGACTTAGGCATACATCGTGTTCTCCAATCTCTGCCACCTAGCTACAAGAGCTTCGTGATGAACTGTAATATGCAGGGCATGAAGAAGACTCTTCCCGAGCTTCTGTCAATGCTTAAGACTGCAGAAGTGGAGATTAGGAAAGAACATCAAGTGTTGATGATCAATAGGACCACCGGTTTCAAGAAAGACAAGAAAGGCAAGCATAAGGGAAAGAAGGGTGGCAAATCTGTTGCCGTGCCTGAAAAGAAACCCCGAGCTGGACCTAAGTCTAACACTGAGTGTTACTATTGCAAGGGGACTTGCCATTATAAGTGCAACTGCCCCAAGTATTTGGCGGACAAGAAGTCTGGCAAGGCAAACAAAGGTATATGTGATATACATGTTATTGATGTGTACTTGACTAGTACTCGCAGTAGCACCTGGGTATTTGATACGGGATCGGTTGCTAATATATGTAACTCAGTTCAGGGGCTACGGAACAAGCGACAACTAGCAAGGTATGAGGTCAGGATGCGGGTCGGCAATGGATCAAAAGTTGATGTGATCGCCGTCGGAACGCTACCTCTCCATATGCCATCGGGATTAGTTATAAACCTAAATAATTGTTATTTGGTGCCTGCACTGAGCATGAACATTGTATCCGGATCGTGTTTGATGCAAAGTGGTCATTCCTTTAAATCTAAAAACAATGTTTGTTCGATTCATAAGAATGATATCTTTTATGGTCGTGCACCTATGTTGAATGGTTTATTTCTGATGGATCTCGATAGTAATATTACGCACATTCATAATGTTAATGCTAAAAAGATTAAACTTGATGATGATATTTCTGCATATATGTGGTACTGTCGTCTAGGTCATATTGGTGTTAAACGCATGAAGAAACTCCATTCTGATGGACTTTTGGAATCACTTGATTTTGAATCATTTGATACATGTGAGCCATGCCTTATGGGCAAGATGACTAGATCGCCGTTTTCCGGTTCAATGGAACGGGCGACAAATTTATTGGAAATCATACATACTGATGTGTGTGGACCAATGAGTGTGTCGGCGCGAGGTGGATATCGTTATTTTGTTACTTACACGGATGATTTGAGTAGATACGGGTATATGTATTTGATGAAACACAAGTCTGAAACTTTTGAAAAGTTCAAGGAATTTCAGAATGAAGTGGAAAATCATCGTAATAGAAAGATCAAATTTCTACGGTCTGACCGTGGAGGAGAGTATCTAAGTTACAAGTTTAGCACACACATGAAAGAGTGTGGAATAGTTTCACAACTCACGCCTGCCGGAACACCACAACGTAATGGTGTGTCGGAACATCATAATCGTACTTTATTGGATATGGTTCGATCTATGATGTCTCTGACTGACTTACCACTGTCATTTTGGGGTTATGCACTAGAAACAGCTGCATTCACTTTAAATCGGGCACCATCTAAATCCGTTGAAACGACACCGTATGAATTTTGGTTTGGAAACGAACCTAAGTTGTCATTTCTTAAAGTTTGGGGATGCGATGTTTATGTGAAGAAACTTCAGCCGGATAAACTCGAACCCAAAGCGAAAAAATGCGTCTTCATAGAATACCCTAAGGGAACGATTGGGTATACCTTCTATCACAGATCCGAGGGCAAGGTTTTTGTTGCCAAGAATGGATCCTTTCTTGAGAAGGAGTTTCTCGCGAAAGGTGTGAGTAGTCGGAAGGTAGAACTCGAAGAGGTTATTGAACCTTCTCTTCATGGAATGGCGAGTAGCGCAGCACTAGAAGTTGTTTCGGAGTTGACTTCACCTAATGAAGAGAGAGCTAATGATATTGATCATGAAACTCCGAAAGAGGACAGTACCGAACCTCGCAGGTCAAGCAGGACACGTGTAGCTCCTAAACTCTACGGCAATCCTGTTGTGAATTTCATGGTTGATGAAATGGATGACCCTGCGACGTGTGAAGAAGCGATGATGAGCCCGGATTCCAACAAATGGCTAGAAGCCATGAAATCCGAGATGGAATCCATGTACGAGAACCAAGTTTGGACCTTGGTGGACTTACCTCACGATCGAAAGGCCGTTGAGAATAAATGGATTTTCAAAAGAAAAACTGATGCTGATGGTAATGTGACCATCTATAAGGCTCGACTTGTCGCAAAGGTGTTTCGACAAATTCAAGGAGTTGACTACGATGAGACATTCTCTCTCGTAGCGATGCTTAAGTCGGTTAGGATTATGTTAGCAATTGCTGCATATTTCAATTATGAAATATGGCAGATGGATGTCAAAACTGCGTTCCTCAATGATAATATTGAAGAAGAGTTGTATATGAGACAACCTATGGGTTTGTCAATCCTAAGGATGCTAATAAGGTATGCAAACTTCAGCGATCAATCTATGGACTGAAGCAAGCATCTGGAGTTGGAATCTCCGCTTTGATGAGGTGATCAAAGAGTTTGGATTTGTCCAAACTTATGGAGAGGCTTGTATTTACAAGAAAGTGAGTGGGAGCAATGTGGCATTTCTGATATTATATGTGGATGACATATTATTGATTGGAAATGATATAGATCTTTTAAACAGTGTTAAAAGTTATCTAAACAGCAAATTTTCGATGAAAGACCTTGGTGAAGCGTCATATATATTAGGCATTAAAATCTATAGAGATAGATCAAGGCGCCTAATTGGGCTATCGCAGAGTACATACCTTGATAAGATATTAAAGAAGTTTAATATGGACGGAAGTAAGAAGGGGTTCTTACCTATGTTGCAAGGCAAGACATTGAGTAAGACTCAAAGTCCGGCTATGGCGGAAGAAAGAGAGATGATGGATAAGATCTCCTATGCCTCGGCCATAGGCTCTATTATGTATGCCATGCTATGTACAGGACCAGATGTGGCACATGCTATTAGTTTGACTAGTAGGTACCAATCTGATCTAGGTTTGGAACACTGGATAGCGGTCAAGAACATCCTCAAGTACTTGAGAAGAACTAGGGATATGTTTCTTATATATGAAGGTGAAGAAGAGCTAGTCGCTAAGTGTTATGTCGATGCTAGCTTTGACACCGATCCGAATGACTCTAAGTCTCAATCCGGATACGTATTTCTCTTGAACGGAGCAACAGTTAGTTGGAGGAGTTCCAAACAACCTGTGGTGGCTGGATCAACGACGGAGGCGGAATATGTTGCTGCTTTAGAAGCGGCGCAGGAAGCGGTTTGGATGAAAGAGTTCATTACGGAACTAGGTGTGGTTCCAAGTGCGTTGGACCCAATGGTGATCTATTGTGACAACAATGGAGCCATAGCCAACGCAAAGGAACCGAGGTCTCAAAAGAATTCCAAGCATATTAAGCGCCGGTTTCACTCCATCCGCAAGCATGCGAAGGATGGAGATATAAAGATTTGTAAAGTACATACGGACCTAAATGTAGCAGATCCGTTGACTAAAGCTCTCCCTAGGGCAAAACATGATCAACACCAGAACTCCATGGGTGTTGAATTTATGACTATGTGAACTAGATTATTATCTCTAGTGCAAGTGGGAGACTCAAGGAAATATGCCCTGAGATGTTGGAGATATGCCCAAGAGGCAATAATAAAAGTGGTTATTATTATATCTTTGTGTTTATGATGAATGTTTAGATCCCATGCTATAATTGTATTATTAGGAAACACTAATACATGTGTGTTTTGTAAACATAAAAGAGTCCCTAGTAAGCCTCTTGTTAAACTAGCTTGTTGATTAATTGATGATCATGGTTTCCTGATCATGGACATTGGATGTGATTAATAACAAGGTTATATCATTAGGAGAATGATGTGATGGACTAACACCCATAGTAAGCGTAGCATAAGATCAAGTCATTAAGTTCGTATTGCTATAAGCTTTTAAATGCATAGTAACCTAATCCTTCGACCATGAGGTTGTGTTAATCACCATCACCGGATGGGTACTTTGATGACATCAAACACCGCTTCGTAACTGGGTGGTTATAAAGGTGTCATTGGGTATTCTGAAAGTATGTGTTGAAGCGCATGGACCAAGATTGGGATTTGTCCATCCATATGACAGATAGATATGCTCCGGGCCCTCTCGGTGGAATGTCATCTAGTTAGCTTGCAAGCATGTGACTGGGTCACAAGGGATGACATAACATGGAACGAGTAAAGAGTACTTATCAGTAACGAGGTAGAACTGGGTATGGAGATACCGACGATCAAACCTCGGATAAGTATAGTATCGCGTGACAAAGGGAATTGGTTTCGTATGTAAATTGGTTCTATCGATCACGAAGTCATCGTTGAGTATGTGGGAGCCATTATGGATCTCCAGGTCCCGCTGATGGTTATTGATAGGAGATGTGTCTCTGTCATGTCTACATATTCACGAACCGTAGGGTGACACACTTAAGGTTCAAACTTGTTTTAAGTAGATATGGAATGTGCGTTGGAGACTGAATGTTGTTCGGAGTCTCGGATTGGATCCGGGACATCACGAGGAGATCTAGAATTGTCTGGAGAATAAGATTCATATATTGGGGATCATTTTCTGAGTTAGGAAATGTTCCGGAGTATTTGTATGAAGATTCTAGAAGGTTTCGGAATGTTCCGGAAGGTTCTAGAAGATTTCTTGGAGTTTGCTTGAAAACCAAGAAAGGGATCAAGGAGTCCTTGTGGGGCAAGACAAGGAGTCGTGGGGGAGGAGGACTCCTCCCCCCTCCCCAATCCACCGGCCAAGGAGGGAGGGGAGTCCTACTAGGACTCCCCCTCCCCATGGCGCCTCCCCCTTTAAATAGAGGGGTGGGGGCACCAACCCCTGCCCCTCCTCCACTACTCCAATCCTAGCCGCCTCTCTCCTCCTCTTTTGTTCTGCTCAGGCTTAGGCGAAGCCCTGCAGAATTCTCTACTCCACCACCACCACCACCACGTCGTCGTGCTGCTGAGATTCCATGGAGAAGATCTACTACCTCCGCTGCTCGCTGGAACGAGGAGAGGAAGGTCTGCTTCGACTCCGCACGTGTGACCGACTGCGGAAGCGCTGCCAGAACGCGGCGCCGGAAGGATCGTCCACTCGATCTTGAGATCGGCAAGTGATCGACTACATCAACCACGAGATCCAATCTCATAACGCTTTCGGATCTACAAGGGTTAGTACAGATCTATCTCGTTGCACATGTCTAATAGATTAGATCTTGGCTTTTATCTAGATTAGATCTGGGTTTTGTTCGTTCTTGCGGTAGAATTTTTTTTCCATGCTACGAACCCATTAGTGGTATCGGAGCCGTATCTATGCATAGATCTGTTGCACAAGTAGAACACAATGGTGTTGTGGGTGTTGGTGCTCGTGTCGTCTTTTGCTTTGTGTACTTTGCATCTTGCGGCATGGTGGGATGAAGCGGCTCGGGCTAACCTTACATGTCATCGCACATGAGACTTGCTCCACGCTTGACGTGTAACTTGCTTTGCACAAGTGGCTTTGCGGGTGTCTGTCTCTCCCACCATAGTATAGATCCAATTTACACTTTGCACTTGATAGCACTTGTATCAATGTTGTGGTTCAGTTTCGTAGGTAAGATCCGTTCTTGTTCGAAAGCCCCAAACCACGTAAAACATGCAAAGAAAATTAGAGGCGTCTAACTTGTTTTTGCAGGGGTTTTGTGATGTGATATGGCCATCATGTGATTGTGATTATATTTGATGTATGCAATGATCCTTGTTGTAATATGGCAACCGGCAGGAGCCTAATGGTTGTCTTTAATTCTGTTAAGACCCGCGTGTCTATTCATCTTGTAATAGCTTTATTCCAAGTAGTTGTAATAGTTGCTAGTGATAATGGACAACCATGAAGCGGCGCCACTGACCTTGACGCAATGCTGGTGATGATGGAGATCATGTTCGTGCTTTGGAGATGGAGATCAAAGGCGCAAGAAGAAAGGGCCATATCATATCACACTAATTATGAATTGCATGTGATGTTGATCGTTTATGCATCTTGTATTGCTTAGATCGCGACGGTAGCATTATAAGATGATACCTCTCACTAAATATCAAGTAATGAAGTGTTCACCCTTAGTTGGCACCGTTGCTAAGACTCGTCATTTCGAAGCATCTCGTGATGATCGGATGTGATAGATTCTACGTGTGCATACAACGGGTGCAAGCCAGATTTGCACATGCGGAAACTAAGGTTATCTTGACGAGCCTAGCATGTATAGACATGGTCTCAAAACACGGAATACCGAAAGGTAGAGCATGAGTCATATAAATGATATGATGAACATGAAGATTGTTCGCCGATGAAACTACATCTTCTCTCGTGAAGATCGGACTTGGTGTAGTGGACTTGGTTCGTGTAATCACTAAGACAATGTGAGGGATGTTGTTTTAAGTGGGAGTTCACCTAGTTAATTTAAGTATTAAATTTGAACTCAATTCATCATAAACTTAGTCTAAACTACTTGCAAATTTGTTGTAGATTATGGCGAACCCCTCCATCAATTTCAATGCGTTCCTAGAGAAAGAAAAACTTAAGAACAATGGAAGCAATTTCACGGACTGGTTCCGTGGACTGAAGATCGTCCTTAGGGCTGGTCAATTGACCTATGTGCTCGAAGCACCGCTAGGTGACCCACCTACAGAAGATGCCACCGATGACGTAAAGAATGTTTACGCCACTCAGAAAAATCATTACTCCACAGGGAAACTATAATTTTTGAGACTCGCGCGGCCAGGGAGAGCTATGAGGCCTCCGAAAAGTTCTTTAACTATAAGATGGAAGAGGGAAGCTCCATTAGCGAGCACGTGCTCACCATGTCTGGGTACGCAAACAAGCTCCAAGAGTTGGGGATATCGATTCCTAATGAGTTAGGGATTCACCGTCTCCTCCAATCACTGCCACCAAGTTATAAGAACTTTGTGATGAACTACAATATGCACTGCATGAACAAGACGTTGCCTGAACTTCGTCCATGCTGAAAACTGCTGAAGTGGAGATCAAGAAGGAGCACCAAGTGTTGATGGTAAATAAGACCACCAATTTCAAGAGACAGGGCAAGCCTAAGAACAAGGGCAACTTCAAGAAGGACGGCAAGAAAGCTGCTGCACCTGCTAAGAAGCCCAAGGCTGGTCCTAAGCCTGAAACTGAGTGCTTCTACTACAAGGGTGCTGGTCACTGGAAGCGTAACTGCCCCAAGTACCTGGCGGATCTGAAGAACGGCAACATCAAGAAGAAAGGTATATTTGATATATATGTTATTGATGTGTATCTTACTAGTAATCGTAGTAGTGCCTGGGTATTTGATACTGGTTCGGTTGCTCATATTTGTAACTCAAAACAGGAGCTGCGGAATAAACGAAGACTGGCGAGAGACGAGGTGATGATGCGCGTTGGAAATGGCTCCAAGGTTGATGTGATCGCCGTCGGCACGCTCCCTCTACATCTACCTTCGGGATTAGTTTTAAATTTGAATAATTGTTATTTGGTGCCTGTGTTAAGCATGAACATTATATCTGGATCTTGTTTATTGCGAGATGGTTACTCTTTTAAGTCCGAGAATAAAGGTTGTTCGATTTATCTGAGTAATATCTTTTATGGTAATGCACCTGAGATGAATGGTTTATTCTTACTGAATCTCGATAGTAGTGATACACATGTTCACAACATAGATGCTAAACGAACAAAATTGAATGATAATTCTACATACATGTGGCACTGTCGTCTTGGTCACATTGGAGTGAAGCGTATGAAGAAACTCCATTCTGATGGACTTCTTGAATCACTTGATTTTGAATCACTTGAAAGATGCGAAGCATGTCTAATGGGAAAAATGACTAAGACTCCATTCTCTGGAATAATGGAGCGAGCTACAGACTTATTGGAAATAATACATACCGATGTGTGCGGTCCAATGAGTGTAGCATCGCATGGTGGATATCGTTATGTTCTCACTTTCACGGATGACTTAAGTAGATATGGGTATGTCTACTTTATGAAACATAAGTCCGAAACTTTCGAGAAGTTTAAGGAATTTCAAAGTGAAGTGGAAAATCATCGTAACAAGAAGATTAAGTTTCTGCGTTCTGACCGCGGAGGTGAATATCTAAGTTATGAGTTTGGCATGCATTTAAAGAAATGTGGAATATTTTCGCAGTTGACACCGCCGGGAACACCACAGCGTATTGGTGTGTCCGAACGTCGTAATCGAAGTCTCTTAGATATGGTTCGGTCTATGATGTCTCTTACAGATTTACCGATATCGTTTTGGGGCTATGCATTAGAGACAGCCGCATTCACTTTAAATAGGGCACCATCTAAATCCGTTGAAACGACACCGTACGAATTGTGGTTTGGAAAGAAACCTAAGTTGTCGTTCCTTCAATTTTGGGGTTGCGAAGCATATGTAAAGAAGTTACAACCTGATAAGCTTGAACCCAAAGCGGAGAAATGCGTCTTCATAGGATACCCTAAAGAAACAATTGGGTATACCTTCTATCATAGATCCGAAGGCAAGTTTTCGTTGCCAAGAATGGATCCTTTCTTGAGAAGGAGTTTCTCTCGAAGGAAGTGACTAGAAGGAAAGTAGAACTCGATGAGGTTATTGAACCTTCTCTCGGATTTGAGAGTAGCGCAGCACCGGAAGATGTTTTTGTGCCGCCTGCACCAATTGGAGAGGAAGCTAATGATAATGATCATGAAACTTCAAACGAAGTTGCTGCTGAACCTCGCAGGTCAACGAGGGTTCGTACCACTCCTGATTGGTATGACTCTGCCTTGAACCTCATGTTGGTGGACAACGTTGATGACCCTGCGACGTATTAAGAAGCTATGGTGAGCCCAGATTCCGACAAATGGCTAGAAGCCATGAAATCCGAAACGGGATCCATGTACGAAAACCAAGTGTGGACTTTGGTGGACTTACCGGATGGCCGTAAGGCTGTCGAGAACAAATGGATTTTCAAGAGAAAAACAGATGCTGATGGTAATATTACCGTCTATAAAGCTCGACTTGTCGTGAAAGGGTTCCGACAAATTCAAGGAGTTGACTATGATGAGACATTCTCACCAGTAGCGAAGCTAAAGTCTGTGAGGATTTTGTTAGCAATTGCTGCGCATT
This sequence comes from Avena eriantha, assembly GCA_910589775.1. NCBI lineage: Eukaryota > Viridiplantae > Streptophyta > Magnoliopsida > Poales > Poaceae > Avena > Avena eriantha. The sequence goes on along the minus strand of OU342741.1, from coordinate 159,552,117 downwards.
TCGATTATGAGATTTGGCAGATGGATGTCAAAACGGCGTTCCTTAATGGTGACATTGAGGAAGAGTTGTATATGGTACAACCCAAGGGTTTTGTCGATCCTAAAGATGCTGACAAGGTATGCAAACTTCAGCGCTCCATTTATGGACTGAAGCAAGCATCCCGGAGTTGGAATCAACGTTTTGATAAAGTAATCTAAAACTTTGGATTTATACAAACTTATGGAGAAGCTTGTATTTACAAGAAAGTGAGTGGGAGCTCTGTAGCATTCCTAGTACTATATGTAGATGACATATTGTTGATTGGGAATGATATTGAACTTCTTAATAGTGTCGAAACCTATTTGAATAATAGTTTTTCAATGAAGGATCTTGGCGAAGCGGCATACATTCTAGGCATGAAGATTTATAGAGATAGATCAAGACGCCTAATAGCGCTTTCACAAAGTACATACTTAGAAAAAGTTCTAAAGAAGTTTAGAATGGAAGAGAGCAAGAAAGGGTTCGTGCCCATGTTGTCAGGTAAGACCTTGAGTAAGACTCAAAGTCCAGCTACGGCAGAAGATAGAGTGAAAATGAATAATATTCCCTATGCCTCGGCCATAGGTTCTATCATGTATGCCATGCTGTGTACAAGACCGGATATAGCACATGCTGTTAGTTTGACTAGCAGATATCAAAGTGATCCTGGAATGGAGCACTGGACAACGGTCAAGAATATCCTAAAGTACCTAAATAGGACTAAGGATATGGTTCTTTCTTATGGAGGTGATGAACAGCTTGTTGTAAACGGTTACACCGATGCTAGTTGGAACACCGATCCGGATGAATCGAAGTCACAGTCGGGATACGTATTTATTTTGAATGGTGCTGCAGTAAGCTGGAGGAGTGCGAAGCAAAGCGTTGTGGCGAAATCTTCAACTAAATCGGAATACATAGCTGCTTCGGAGGCTGCACAAGAAGCCATATGGATGAAGGAATTCATTACTGAACTTGGCGTGGTTCCCAGTGTGTTGGACCCGATGGCCATCTACTGTGACAACACAGGTGCCATAGCTAATGCACAGGAGCCAAGGTCACATAGCAAGCTGAAGCACATCAAGCTACGTTTCCACGCTATTCGCGAGTATGCCCGAGATGGTGACATGAAGATTTGCAAAGTACACACTGATCTGATGTGGCAGATCCGTTGACTAAACCTCTCCCTAGAGCAAAGCATGACCAGCACCAGAACACCATGAGTGTTAGGTATATTACCATGTAATCTAGATTATTGACTCTAGTGCAAGTGGGAGACTGTTGGAGATATGCCCAAGAGGCAATAATAAAAGTGGTTATTATTATATCTTTGTGTTTATGATGAATGTTTACATCCCATGCTATAATTGTATTATTAGGAAACACTAATACATGTGTGTTTTGTAAACATAAAAGAGTCCCTAGTAAGCCTCTTGTTAAACTAGCTTGTTGATTAATTGATGATCATGGTTTCTTGATCATGGACATTGGATGTGATTAATAACAAGGTTATATCATTAGGAGAATGATGTGATGGACACACACCCATAGTAAGCGTAGCATAAGATCAAGTCATTAAGTTCGTATTGCTATAAGCTTTTAAATGCATAGTAACCTAATCCTTCGACCATGAGGTTGTGTTAATCACCATCACCGGATGGGTACTTTGATGACATCAAACACCGCTTCGTAACTGGGAGGTTATAAAGGTGTCATTGGGTATTCTGAAAGTATGTGTTGAAGCGCATGGACCAAGATTGGGATTTGTCCATCCATATGACAGATAGATATGCTCCGGGCCCTCTCGGTGGAATGTCATCTAGTTAGCTTGCAAGCATGTGACTGGGTCACAAGGGATGACATAACATGGAACGAGTAAAGAGTACTTATCAGTAACGAGGTAGAACTGGGTATGGAGATACCGACGATCAAACCTCGAATAAGTATAGTATCGCGTGACAAAGGGAATTGGTTTCGTATGTAAATGGTTCTATCTATCACGAAGTCATCGTTGAGTATGTGGGAGCCATTATGGATCTCCAGGTCCCGCTGATGGTTATTGATAGGATATGTGTCTCTGTCATGTCTACATATTCACGAACCGTAGGGTGACACACTTAAGGTTCGAAGTTGTTTTAAGTAGATATGGAATGTGCGTTGGAGACCGAATGTTGTTCGGAGTCTCGGATTGGATCCGGGACATCACGAGGAGATCTGGAATTTTCCGGAGAATAAGATTCATATATTGGGGATCATTTTCTGAGTTAGGAAATGTTCCGGAGTATTTGTATGAGGATTCTAGAAGGTTTCGGAATGTTCTGGAAGGTTCTGGAAGATTTCTTGGAGTTTGCTTGAAAACCAAGAAAGGGATCAAGGAGTCCTTGTGGGGCAAGACAAGGAGTCGTGGGGGAGGAGGACTCCTCCCCCCTCCCCAATCCGCCGGGCAAGGAGGGAGGGGAGTCCTACTAGGACTCCCCCTCCCCATGGCGCCTCCCCCTTTAAATAGAGGGGTGAGGGCTCCAACCCCTGGCCCTCCTCCACTACTCCAATCCTAGTTGCCTCTCTCCTCCTCTTTTCTTCTGCTCAGGCTTAGGCGAAGCCCTGCAGAATTCTCTACTCCACCACCACCACCACGCCGTCGTGCTACTGAGATTCCGTGGAGATGATCTACTACCTCCGCTGCTCGCTGGAACGAGGAGAGGAAGGTCTGCTTCGACTCCGCACGTGTGACCGACTACGGAAGCGCTATCGGAACGCGGCGCCGAAAGGATCGTCCACTCGATCTTGAGATCGGCAAGTGATCGACTACATCAACCACGAGATCCAATCTCGTAACGCTTTCGGATCTACAAGGGTTAGTACAGATCTATCTCGTTGCACATGTCTAATAGATTAGATCTTGGCTTTTATCTAGATTAGATCTGGGTTTTGTTCGTTCTTGCGGTAGAATTTTTTTGTTTTCCATGCTACGAACCCATCATGAGAGGCAATAATAAAGTTGTTATTATGTATTCCTTATATATGATAGATGTTTATGTTACATGCTAGAATTGTATTGATCGGAAACATCAATACATGTGTGTTTAATAAACAAAAAGGGTTCCTAGTTATGCCTCTCTTATAGACTAGCTTGTTGATTAACAAGATGATCAAGGTTTCCTGATCATGGACATTGGATGTTGTTAATAACAAGGTCACACCATTGGTGGAATGATGTGATGAACATTCATCCAAAGTATAGCATTATGATCAAGTCATTATGTTTATATTGCAATAACATCATACGAAGTAATATTTATCCTTAGACCATGAGATCATGTTAATTGCTAACACCTGAAGAGTATCTTGATAATATCAAACGTCACACCGTAATAGGGTGACTATAAAGATGGGTTCAGTACTACGAAGGTGTTATGTTGAGGCTCATGGATCGAGAGTGTAATTTTTCAATCCCGATGACGGATAGATATACTCTGGGCCCTCTCGGTGATATCACATTGAGATAGCTTGCAAGCAAGTGATGTGATCACTAGAATGTTATATCACGGGAATGAGAAAAGAGTGCATGTCGGTAACGAGATCAAACTAGGTATTTGGATGCCGATGATCGAATCTCGGACATGTAATATATCGTGAGACAAAGGTATTTAGTTACAAGCGTTAAAGGTTTTCACGATCACAGAAGTCATCGTTGAATATGCAGGAGTCAGTATGGATCTCCAGGTCCCGCTTCTGACTATTGATCTGAGAGAAGTCTCAATCATGTATGAATTATTCGCGAACCGTAGGGTGACACACTTAAGAGTTACCGGACACCATTTTGGAGCACATATGTTTCAGACGAAAGAATTGCAAAGCGCGGGAATTGTTTCGATAGAAACCGGAAATTGTTTCTGGTGAAATTGCAGAAAGTGGTTCTGCATGTGATATTGAAATATTTCAAGGGGCTATATGTGAATGTTTGTTAATTAAAGTAATTAAAAAAATTCTGAATAAATTTAATAAAAGAGTTTTATTAAATGAGAGAGCATTAAACTTGTAGAATTTTAATGCATTTAAAGTGGAGACTTTAAAAGGGAATGTGAAGAGGCATTTTAATGTGGAGGGGTTACCACCACATGAATGGGGGAGGTGAGGGGTCACCCCCCCATGCGCCGTCCATGGAGAGGAGGGGCACCCCCCTCCTCCTATAAAAGGCCACCCACTCCCTCCTTCATCCTCACACCTCCTTGTGAAGGATCTCTCTCCCCCTCTAGAATTATTTCCCCATGGTCTCGGATTAGCGAGATACATGTTCCCGGTGGCATTTTGTCTGCAAGGAGTTGCTGCTTCCGTTGGATCGCTGGAGCGAGGAGGTGGAGGTTGTCCAGTGGCTTGAACGTGTGTGCGAGTACGGATGCGTTGCTGAGTTGCGGCGCTTGGACTTCCTCACGATCTTGAGATCGGCAAGTGTACGACTACATCAACCACGAGTTCCTACTTGTTAACAAAACTCGTTGTCTTCGAGGGTAAGTTCTCGTTGGATGTATGTCCACCCGTTGCTTTGTACCTAGTAGATAGATCTTGGCGTGTAGTTCTCATCGTAGGAAATTTTTTGTTTTCTATGTTGCAGACCCAACACAAGCCTCTAGTACAAGGTGGGACCACGCTATAGTGTCTAGCGCCCCTTCTTTACTCGTCATCCGGCTCTTTATCCGTCAGCCGGTACTTTATGCATAAGCCGAAGCTTTCCTCGTCAGCCCTTGCTTTGCTCTTCAACCTCTAGCCTTGGTGCAGTTGTCCAGTAGAGCCGGCCAGGCCAGCCAGCCTGTCCGGTCAAAGGTGCGCTCAGCAAGGAGCATCACCCCCATTGCACCATGTCCAGCGGATCCGAGGAGGCCGGCTAGGAGCGGCCTCCCAACCGGTTCTTCTGGCTACCCGGCTAGATGGGCCAGCCGGGGAAACTCGAATGTGGACCGGGAGGGGGATTCCACCCGGTTGTGGTTCCTTCATCTGTTTCCAGACGGCATGAGCTCCTTGGAGCCGGACGGTTGGTTTTGTCTTGGCCTACCCGGGGGTCATCCCCCCGACACTAGTCCCCGAGCGCGTTAGGACTTGGCCCCGTGGAGAAGTTCTTGCATGCTCATTTGAAATGATTGATGGTGCATATGCTTTGTCGTTTTCATTTGTCTTGTAGTCTTTGTCTTGTACCGGCTTGGGATTCTGTGCTGTTTCCCGGCTGGGGTTTACCGGCTACGGAGCCGATGGCCCCACCCATAGGGTGTGAGCGGTGATCTTCTTGACCGGCTGCCACACCTGGCCGGGAGAGGGATTGCTAGTTTGATGTCGTCGGCGCTCGCGTCAGCCATTCCTGCCGTTTCTGGCGCACGTCGTGTCAGTTTGACTTCTGGGTCCGGCAGTTTTTGGGTAACCGTGCGCACGCCTTCATCATTGCGTCTCCTTGGAGATCGTGGGCATGGTTTGCCTCCGTAGTAACTTCTGCGGGATCTTCTATGTGCGTGGCGCTGGCGCACGCGATCCGTCCCGAACCGTCGTGGGGGAGTGGGACGGTTGCTTGCCATGTGGCGTAGAGGGAGGGGAACCGACATGGGGGAGTGGGGCAGTTGCTTGCTGATACATTGCAAATGTATCTATAATTTTTGATGTTCCATGCTTGGTTTTATCCACTTTCTTGTGTTTTACCCACACTTTGGAGTACTTTTCATATGATTTCCTAGACTAACCTATTAACAAGAGCCACAATGCCAGTTGCCTGTTTTTTGCTATTTTTGGTTCCAGGAAAGTCAGAAAATGAATATTCTCGGAATTGGACGGGACAAAAGCCAAAGTCTCTATTTTTCCGGAAGTCATCAGATGCCAAAATACGAGACGGAGAAGGCTGGGGGCCGGCCACACCACCTGGCCACGCGGCCAGGCCTGGCCCGCGCCAGCGGGTGGTCTGGCCGACCCCAACACCCCCTCGGCCTCTTCGTCCGCCTATAAGATGCCCTCAGGACAAAAACCCTAAGTACCCGATCAAAAATCCACGAAAGAGTCTGTAGCCGCCGTCATCTCCATCCCTAGATCGGGAGGGATCTGAAGCTCTTCCCGGCACCCTGCCGGAGAGGGGAATTCACCTTGGAGGCCTTCTTCATCACCATGCAAGCCTCCGGTGTGATGCGTGAGTAGTTCATCCTTGGACTACGGATCCATGTAGTAGCTAGATGGCTGGTTCTCCTCCTTTGTGCTTTCATGTCTAGATCTTGTGAGCTCCGTTCATGATCAAGATCATCTATTTGTAATTCTGCATGTTGTGTTTGCAGGGATCCGATGGATATTGAGATGCTATTTCAGATTAATTATTGATTCTATCATGTCTTTGTTATTTGTGATCTTGCATGCTTTCCGTTGTTAGTAGCTATCTTGGCCAAGTAGATGGTAGCAACTCCAAGAGTTAGTATTTATGCTCGATAGTGGGTTCATGCCTCTGGTAATCTAGGGAAGTGACAGAAATCTCTAAGGTACTAGATCGTATTGTTTACATCACACGCAATTCGTAAAGCAATAATCTGTTGCTTGCAACTTAATACTGTAGGGGGTTCGGATGATAACCTGAAGATGGATTATTAGTCATAGATGTTGTTGGATGGTGGTCTATGTATAATGTTGTAATGCCCAATCGAATCTCAAAGGAGTCAAGATGATTAGTATATGCATGTATTGCTTTCTCGATGTTTGTCAATTGCCCCGCTGTAATTTGTTCACCTAGCATGTTATCTATCTTAAGGAGAGCCACCTCTAGTGAACTATGGATCCCGGTCCTTTCTTTACATACAATCTATAAATTGTTTACTGCTTTATGTTTACTTTCTGCAAACTATTACTTTCTTCCATTTGATACGTTTAATCCTTTGTTTTCAGCAAAACCGGTGAGATTGACAACCTCATCGCTAGTTGGGGATAGAGTTCTGTGGTTATGTTGTGCAGGTCTCCATGTTGCTGCTGGCACCGGTAGTGCGCCCTGCCATTGTTCAACTAGCTACACCTTTGGGGTGTTTCCTTGCTCCTACTGGATTGATAACCTTGGTTTCGTACTGAGGGAAAACTTGATGTTGTGCTCATCATACCTTCCGCTTGGGGTTCCCCAACGAGCTTGATATATTTTGGGCCATCAAGCATATTTTCTGGCGCCGTTGCCGGGGAGTCAAGGACATCTTCACAAGGGGAGTCCGTCATAACCAATCTCTTTACTTTGTTATTTTTTTTTGCTTAGTTTCTTTTTTCTTTGTTTGCTTGTTTCTTTATCAAAAACACAAAAAAATTAGTTTTACTAGTTTGCTTTCTTATTTGAAAACACACAAAAATGACTAGTCTTGAAAACACTAAGTTGTGTGACTTCACTAGCACCAACAACAATGATTTTATGAGCACACCTATTGCTCCACATGTGCCTGAAGATACTTTCTTTGAGATAAAACCTGCTTTACTCAATCTTGTTATGAGAGAACAATTTTCTGGTGTTGGTAATGAAGATGCTGCTGCCCATCTAAATAACTTTGTTGAACTTTGTGAGATGCAAAAGTATAGAGATGTAGATGGTGATATTATTAAGCTGAAATTGTTTCCTTTCTCTTTGAGAGGAAAAGCTAAATAATGGTTGATTTCCTTAACTAGGAATAATATTGATTTTAGGACTAAGTGCAAAGATGCTTTCATCAGAAAATACTATCCTCCTGCTAAGATTAGATCTATGAGAAGTGATATAATGAAGTCAATCTGATAATGATCATGTTGCTCAAGCTTGGGAAAGAATGAAATCTTTGGTTAAGAATTGTCCCACTCATGGACTGACTGCTTGGATGATCATCCAAACTTTTTATGCAGGATTGAACTATTCTTCAAGGAACCTATTGGACTCTGCTGCTGGAGGTACCTTTATGACCATTACTTTGGGTGCCACAACAAAACTTCTGGACAATATGATTGTTAATTATTTTGAATGGCATACTAAGAGAGCTCCACAATGTAGGAAGGTAAATTCTGTTGAGGAAACCTCCTCCTTGAGTGATAAGATTGATATTATTATGTCTATGCTTGTGAATGGGAAAGCCCATATTGATCCAAATAATGTTCCTTTAGCCTCTTTGGTTGCTCAAGAAGAGCAAGTTGATGTGAACTTCATAAGAAATAACAATTTTGGCAATAATGCTTATAAGAATAATTTTGGTAACAATAATTATAAGCCATATCCTCTCAGCAATGGTAATTCTTATGGAAATTCTTACAACAATAATAGGAGTGCTCCCTCTGAACTTGAAGTTATGCTTAAAGACTTTATTAGTAAACAAACTGCTTTCAATAAAACTATTAAGGAAAAACTCTCTAATGCTGAAAGAAATATAGCATCTTTGGCTGAAGCTCAATCTTCTTTCAATAAAATGGCTGCTAAACCTGAAACTAATGATAATCCCTTTGCAGCTACTAATGCTATACATGTAAGAATTGATGAAAATGTTAGACTATTAGCTGAATTACATGCTAAGTGGGAAAGAGAAGATGCAATTGCTAGAAACATTAGGGTTTCTACTATCACCACCACTAGTGTTGAGGCCAGTAATAGTTCTACTACTCTAGATGATAAATTTTGTTTTGATCTTGATGGATGCAGCATCTCTGAAGTTATTAAGTTCCTACAAAAGCTTGCTAAAAGTACTAATGCTAGTGCTATGAACATGGCCTTTACAAAACACATTACTGATGCTCTCATAAAGATTAAAGAAGAAAAGATGAAACATAAAGCTTCTATTCCTATAAAACAAGAAGATGGTTGGGAACCCATCATTAATATGAAAGTGAATGACTTAATACTGGAGGAGGTTCGGATGATAACCTGAAGGTGGATTATTAGTCATAGATGCAGTTGGATGGCGGTGTATGTATAATGTTGTAATGCCCAATCGAATCTCAAAGGAGTCAAGATTATTAGTATATGCATGTATTGCTTTCTCGATGTTTGTCAATTGCCCCGCTATAATTTGTTCACCCAGCATGTTATCTATCTTAAGGAGAGCCACCTCTAGTGAACTATGGATCCCAGTCCTTTCTTTTACATACAATCTATAAACTGTTTACTGCTTTATGTTTACTTTCTGCAAACTATTACTTCCTTCCATTCGATACGTTTAATCCTTTGTTTTCAGCAAAACCGGTGAGATTGACAACCTCATCGCAAGTTGGGGACAGAGTTCTATGGTTGTGTTGTGTCAGGTCTCCATGTTGCTGCTGGCACCGGTAGTGCGCCCTGCTGATACATTGCAAATGTATCTATAATTTTTGATGCTCCATCCTTGGTTTTATCCACTCTCTTGTGTTTTGTCCACACTCTAGAGTACTTTTCATATGATTTCTTGGACTAACATATTAACAAGAGCCACAGTGCCAGCTGCCTGTTTTCTGCTGTTTTTGGTTCTAGGAAAGTCAGAAAATGAATATTCTCGGAATTGGACGGGACAAAAGCAAGTGCCTATGTTCCAGAAGACTCACGGAGCCAGAATACGAGACGGAGGAGGGCCAGGGCCTGGCCACACCACCCCCATGCTCGGGCTGGGCTTGGCCGCGCCAGGGGATGGTGTGGTGGCCCCAGGCACCCCCTCGGCCTCTCTCTTCGCCTATAAGGAGCCTTTTGACCTAAAAACTTCGGGGGGTTCGACGTTTTTCCAAAAGGAGTTCTGCTCCGCCGCCACCACCAGATTCCATGAAACAACACCAAAAACTCCGTTCTGGAACCCTGCCAGGACGGGGAATTGGAGGAGATCATCGCCATCATCATCACCATCGCTTCTCCATCGACCATCCATGTTTCCCCATCTATGAGTGAGTAATCCCCCGTTGTAGGCTATGGGGATGGTAGGGATTGGATGAGATCGTTCATGTAATGGCATCAGATTGTTAGGGCATAGTGCCTAGTATCTTTTATTAGTGCTTTATGACTTTGTTGCGACTTGTTGTGCTTAATGCTTGTCACTAGGGCCTGAGTGCCATGATTTCAGATCTAAACTTATTATTGATTCATTATGATAGTATTTTTCTTGGTCTTATCTACAAGTTGTGTACACACGTTGTTGTCCGGAACCTATGGCCCCGAAGTGACAGTAATCGGGATAACCGGAAGGGAAAGGCTTTGATGTGAGGATCACATGTGTTCATGGAGTGTTAATGCTTTGCTCCGGTGCTCTATTAAAAGGAGCACCTTAATTGCCAGTAGTTCCCTAGAGGCCCTGCTGCAAACGGGCTGGCAGGACAAAAGATGTTGTGCAAGTTCTCATTGCGAGCACGTATGACTATATATGGAACACATGCCTAGGATTGTCTAGTACTTGGGTGCTTTATCTTATTTATCTGCAGTTGCCCTATGTTCTGATTGCTATGTGAATTGTCTTGTCCATGCAACGCCCGTCCATCCATCCCTATGCCTACCGCACTCGAATCCCACTGTTTACTGCTTTAGTTACTACTGTCTTTGCTTTACTACTCCTGCTGCTTTACTATTCCTACTACAAAACTGTTGCTATTGATAAACTGATGTGAGCAAGATTGTTTCCAGGTGCAGCTGAATTGACAACTCAATTGTTAAGGCTTATAAATATTCTTTGGCTCCCCTTGTGTTGAATCAATAAATTGGGTTTCACTTCCCTCGAAAATACTACGATACACCCCCTATACTTGTGGGTCATCAAGACTATTTTCTGGCGCTGTTGCCGGGGAGCATAGCTTTATTTATCAAGTTCACTTGGATTCACTATTGTTCAAGCTAAGTTTATCTTTCTCCTTGTTTGCTTGTTTCTTTATCAAAAATACAAAAAAATTAGTTCCTACTCTAGTTGTTGTTTTTGTTGGTCTGTTATTGTCTTGCTTTATCATGCTTGTTGTCAATGGTTGGTTTCTTTGAAACTAAATCTTATTGGCAAGGTGGGTTCACGGAAGATGAAACATATTATTATAAGGAACACCGCTTGTCACAAAAAGGGAAACACTTATGGGAACAAATTGATAGATTGTATACCATTGCTAGAAATGTGTGCTCTACTTATAATGTTACTTATTGCCTTGATGAATCTTGTTGTTGTAGGAGGTACAAACACCCCCCTTTTCAATGTGAGTATAATGATAATGTTACCATATCTTCCTATGTTAAGGGAAATTATGACCTTTATGATGTGGAACAAATTGAGGAATTTATTGCTTGGAAGGGTGCATTTGAACTTGCTAGTTTGCTTGAAAACATTGATGATTCACCTTATAAGTATGAGGTTTATGGTATACTTAAATTTTTCTTTGATAATTACAAGGATGAAAATGGCTACATTCTTGAATATTTTAATAGATGTTTTCCACAAATGGAAGAGACTAATGCCTTGCAGGATCCTATGGAAGAAGAAATTGATGAACCTGAAATCTCATTAGATGAAAAAGAGAAGGAGAGTGATGAACAAAAGGAGGAAGAATGGATTAGCTACCCATGCCTACCTTCTAATGATAGTAACTCTTTATCCCTTACATTATTTGATTGTCCCCCATGCTTACTAAAGAAGGATGAATGTTATGTTCCTGAGGATTCTTTTGAAGATGTTTATGATAAAGCTCTAGTACTTGTAGATCATGAAGAGCATGCTTTATGTGATAGTTCTATTGTTGAATTTATTCATGAGGCTACTGAAAATTATTATGAGAGAGGAAAATATGGTTGTGGAAGTTTTCATGGTATTGAAACACCTCTCTATGTGCTGAAAGTTTTGAAATTACTCTTGTTTTATCTTCCTATGCTTGTCACTTTGTTCTTTGTGAATTTATTTGCTTACACGATTCCTATGCATAGGAAGTGGGTTAGACTTAAATGTGTTTTGGATTTTCTTCTTGATGCTCTCTTTTACTTCACATCATATTTCTTATGAGAGCATCCTCTCAAACTTTTATGCCTGAAGATGATAATATGTCTATTATTCTTGGGAGACCTTTTCTTAAATACTGCATGAGCTGTTATTTATTATAATCAAGGGAAGGTGACCTTCGATGTTAATGACAAGGAACACATTGTCTCTTTCCTCAAGAATATTGAAAGGACTTATGGTTTGAATTCAATTGAACATGTTGAGGGCATTCAAGTTGGAGAAATATATTGTCCCATACCAAGAGAAAAATTTGAAACTATTATGATTGGGACCATTGCTATCAAGGTTGAGGTAACATAATCATAAGTGGAATACAAAGTTTTGTCTCATATGAAATTGTTTTGGTAACAAGACCTGATCAACCTTGTTAACAAAAGGATTTCATTGAACAAAACAATATTTTCACTATAATTATTTCTGTTTACTTCTATTCTATCCATTCTAGTTTTTGCTTATGCCTAACTTAAAGGCATTAAAGAAAAGTACTTTTTAGGAGATAACCCAAAAGTTTTAGATGAGCCTTGGAAGTTATTACCTCAGTAATAACCGCTGCTTATCCTTTTTATTTTTCTTTTTGTGCCAAGAGTAACCTCTAATGAGAGTGAAGTGATGATTGGGAAAGTTGCTGTCCCGAAACAGATTTCTCTGCTTCACCGTAAAAATTCGTGAGAGATCTCTGTATGTCGGATTGAGCTGTAATATTTTTTGCTTCTGCCCCAGGTTGTTATCTAACTTTCGTTAGTTCAACACTTTTTGATTTGAGCAACAAAAGGTCTTCTAAAAAAAATCGTCTTTACCTGCTGGTCTGTTTTGACAGATTTCTGCCTTTTTGTGCATTTGCTTCTTATTGGTTCCTTCTTGAATTCTTTTGGGGAATTGAGCTTTTTGAGGGAAGTGCTACAGTATATAGTGTTCTAATGGAAGTTTATTTGGTGTTAGAACTGAACCTTAAGACTTATTATCTTGAGTGCACTAATGTTGCTAATAAAGATTGTGTGAAGTTTTGTATGAAGGAAAAATTTCAGGTGTATGGAAGGAATGAGTAATGAGATGAAGGGTGGACTAAAGCTTAAGCTTGGGGATGCCACACGTGTCACCCCAACAAATATCCAAGAAGTACAAGCGTCAAAGCTTGGGGATGCCCAAGGCATCCCCTTCTTCATCAATAAAAATCTCAGATTCTTCCAAACACTTCACTTTTATTGTTTCATGCACAATTGTGTTGTTCTTGGAGCATCTTCTTTTTCGTTTTCGTTTTGGTTTTTAGTTTGCGTGGTTTTCTTAGTTTGCTGAATAAATTGGTTGGACCTCCTCTTTCATGCATTGTTTTTCAAATGGTTTGGTTTGAATTGGAAAAGAGTAGGAAAAGCTCATGCTTAAGTGGTAAAGAGAGTTTGTTCTTGAATGTGGCCTATGCTCTGTCATGCCATGCTTGATATTGTTTTGGATTTATGCTTAGTATTCTTTGCTGTAGCATGACTTGTTATAAACAATTGAGATTGCTTAATGTGCCTTGGATGAATCATGCGTTGTTTTAGCATATTAAAGCATAGTATAGTGGTATTCTCCTTTTATGCTTTATTTGGGTTGACTTGGCACATGCTCACGCCATGTTATGACTATCTCAAGTCACCATAAGCCTTTATGATCCTTTAGTTTTCAACTTGTAGTATCACTTTATGCTTTGATCAATGATGTTTTGTTGCTCTCCATGATTATGGCCATTATTGCTCTCTCGTTTGTCGCTCCCTTACTATTGCTAGCCTTCACTTACACTGAGTATGTTTTACTCAAGTTTCCAACTCCCTTAAACCAAATATTGCCAAAGTGTCCACCATACCTACCTATTAGCATCATTTGCTACTTCCGTGCATATTCAATATGCCTTGTTTTCTTCCGAATAATTTTTTTGCTTGTTTTGAGAAAGTTAGTTAGTAAAGCTCTCACAAACTTGATGGCACACTTTATTTCCTGCACTTAATAAACCTGAACCATTGTGAACTCTCCATGAAAGTTATATGCTTGCAAATTATACGCTGGGGATTAGCAGAACCATGCTGTCACGGGGAACGCTTTCAACACTTGTAAATATATACCCAGTTGATACCTTGCTCTTTTGTTTGCGGATGTCGTCGGTGTGAAATAAAAGGGGAGCTTGTAAGTCCATGGAGTTATGTATGTGTGTTAGAGAAACGCCTGGGCCGCTGGTCTAATCCATGCTAACATGGTGGAAACCTGTAGCATAACCAAAATGATATCTATGAAGCATTCTTCTTATAAAAAAAGAGAGAGATAGCTATTGAGAAAAAGAAAAAAAAGAGTTTTATGAAAATAGGAAAGAGAGAAAAAAGTACCATTTTTGCATGGTAAATAAGAAGATTGCTGAGATACTCATTGTCTGCTTGCCTTGTCATTTTGATATGGGGACTCTTCCGTATCATCGGGCAAGCGGTACCCCGTTGGCGGTTCTCAATGATACACACATACTTACGATGACAAGAACTTACCGGTAACTAAAGTTGAGTAGCATGAGGAGCGGCCCTCGTACTCAAGGGACTTGGGATTTTCAGTTTATAGTCTGTCAAGCATATAACTCAGATTGGACCTCACTTTCACCTTAACCACATTAAAGATGCTTATGATAGGGGCAATCAGAGCTCAAAGCTAATGAGTACCTTACTTTCAGCATTTGGAAGCCTTTCAAATTATGCAAAACATTTTCTTTTACTTGTTGAGTCTCCACTTATTCTTTGAGCACTTTCTTGAGAGCATAGTGGCCATTCTTAGTTCTATGTGCATTGTCCCAAGACTTGTTGATTGATGCATACCTTGATATTGCTTGTTTTATACTATTTGTATCTAGTCACTCTTGTGAACTTTGAAGGTGTCCTATGCATGTATATTTGCTACTCTATGAGGGACAAGCTGATTACCACTATGCTATGTTTTCTTTATGTGAAACAAACAAACGTCTTGCAAAGCATTGTTATTCAAGAATCTTTTGTTTGTGCCTTTTCATGTTGCATCATAGTTTCTTTGTATTATTGCTAGAACTTTGTCTTTCATGTTATGATTGAAGTACTATGATCCCGACTTTCAATGTTTTATGAATACTTTGATCAAGTCTTTGATGGTGCATGTCACCTCAAAAATTATTCTTTCTTTTTATCACTTACCTACTCGAGGACGAGCAGGAGTTAAGCTTGGGGATGTTGATACATTGCAAATGTATCTATAATTTTTGATGCTCCATGCTTGGTTTTATCCACTTTCTTGTGTTTTGTCCACACTTTGGAGTACTTTTCATATGATTTCTTGGACTAACCTATTAACAAGAGCCACAGTGCCAGCTGCCTGTTTTCTGCTGTTTTTGGTTCCAGGAAAGTCAGAAAATGAATATTCTCGGAATTGGACGGGACAAAAGCCAAAGTGCCTATTTTTCCAGAAGACTCACGGAGCCAGAATACGAGACAGAGGAGGGCCAGGGCCTGGCCACACCACCCCTAGGCGCGGGCTGGGCATGGTGTGGTGGCCCCAGACACCCCCTCGGCCTCTCTCTTCGCCTATAAGGAGCCTTCTGACCTAAAAACTTCGGGGGGTTCGACGTTTTTCCAGAAGGAGTTCCGCTCCACCGCCACCACTAGATTCCACGAAACAGCACCAAAAACTCCGTTCTGGAACCCTGCCGGGACGGGGAATTGGAGGAGATCATCGCCATCATCATCACCATCGCTTCTCCATCGACCATCCATGTTCCCCCCATCTATGAGTGAGTAATCCCCCGATGTAGGCTATGGGGATGGTAGGGATTGGATGAGATCGTTCATGTAATGGCTTCAGATTGTTAGGGCATAGTGCCGAGTATCTTTTATTAGTGCTTTATGACTTTGTTGCAACTTGTTGTGCTTAATGCTTGTCACTAGGGCCCGAGTGCCATGATTTCAGATCTAAACTTATTATTGATTCATTATGATAGTAGTGTTCTTTGTCTTATCTACAAGTTGTGTACACACGTTATTGTCCGGAACCTATGGCCCCAAAGTGACAGAAATCGGGATAACCGGAAGGGAAAGTCTTTGATGTGAGGATCACATGTGTTCACGAAGTGTTAATACTTTGCTCTGGTGCTCTATTAAAAGGATCACCTTAATTGCCAGTAGTTCCCTAGAGGCCCCGCTGCAAACGGGCTGGCAGGACAAAAGATGTTGTGCAAGTTCTCATTGCGAGCACGTATGACTATATATGGAACACATGCCTAGGATTGTCTAGTACTTGGGTGCTTTATCTTATTTATCTGCAGTTGCCCTATGTTCTGATTGCTATGTGAATTGTCTTGTCCATGCAACGCCCGTCCATCCATCCCTATGCCTACCGCACTCGAATCCCACTGTTTACTGCTTTAGTTACTACTGTCTTTGCTTTACTACTGCTACTGCTTTAATATTCCTACTACCAAACTGTTGCTACTGATAAACTGCTGCGAGCAAGATTGTTTCCAGGTGCAGCTAAATTGACAACTCAGTTGTTAAGGCTTATAAATATTCTTTGGCTCCCCTTGTGTCGAATCAATAAATTGGGTTTCACTTCCCTCGAAAATACTGCGATACACCCCCTATACTTGTGGGTCATCACCTGCCATCGTTCAACTAGCTACACCTTTGGGGTGTTTCCTAGCTCCTACTGGATTGATAACCTTGGTTTCGTACTGAGGGAAAACTTGCTGATGTGCTCATCATACCATCCTCTTGGGGTTCCCCAACGAGCTCGATATATTTTGGGCCATCACTTGCCACGTGGTGCAGAGGGAGGGGAACCGGCGTGGCCCTTCTTCCTCGATAAATAAGTACGCCAAGGAGCGGTGGCTCCTCACTTCGCCTCCCCTATTCTCCCTTGCGCTCTGGCCCTCCACTGCTCCTCTGCGCCACCGCTTCTTGGTCGTCCGCTCCGTTCCTCTTCCTCTTCGACAACGGCCCCCCGTGCTTTAATCAGGGACACCTTTCCGAACAAGATACTGCCCGAGGTCGCCGACGGGTGGTGCGGCTCGTACGTCACCAAGGAGCTGGTGAAGAAGTATTAGCAAGAGAAGTTCCTACCGTCGGAGCGGCTGGTGCAGCATCGCCTCGCGCCGGAAGGCGAGCGGGTGCCCAACCCCCAGCCTGGTTATAACACCCCAGCATTAGAGCTTAGAAATAAGCTGAACACAGGTGTGTGCATTGCATTCATGCATAGAAAATCCGGATAATTTTCGCGCTTTTAAATAAAACTTGTCAAATAGATTGAAGCTTCTCTTAACTTGGTGGAACTGAAGTAGATCATCAAGTTGACTGCGATAAGTTTTTATATGACCTTTGCTAAAACCTTATCTTTGGTTAATATAATTTGATCTAAGGGTAGATCAAATGTAATAAAACTAAGTCACAACACACTACTTAATAAGGAGTACTAGATCTTCTAGAGATCATGACAAAGTATTCCATATACAACTCAAAGATGAATACTTAATCTTCTAAGGATGATATCAAGGTATTACCTACAACAAACCCTGAATACTAATTAACTATTTTACTTAAGTAAAAGAAACTCATAACTAAATCTTAAAACACTTGGTTGCCATAGTTATTCCACCGTGGATATCATGGTAGTTCTTTAACATTAAATCTTATTACAAATAGAGTAGAAAGGGAAGTCAAGCCGAGACCATCCATCATATACTCTTAATATGATATTAAGAGGTGACATTCCTATTTAACCAAGTCCTAGTGTCAATGGATCATCACTACTGAGTGATCAATTCTTGACCTAGAACTTATTGGCTCATAGCCTTTGACCTATTGTGTTGACCTTCCAAATACCTTAAGTAAATTATAAGAAGAAGGAACTAGTATGGTGAAGTGTGTCGTCATCAATGGAATGAGATCCTTAGTGGTGATCAAACTATTTGATGTTGGAGGAGTTAACTCACTCATGAGTTAACTAGAAGCAGTACCTAAACCTAAGAGTTTAGATAGTAATTTATGAAGCTATGAGAAAGCTAGTAGTATTAGTACATTAAATAATAATCTTGTTAAGCCAAGTGGGTATAAATTTGAAGTAAGTTTTATTAAAAAGATAAGCCTATAGAGAGACTAGTACAAATCTAGTACTTAGTGTTAATAGATCTTGATCAGATAATTAGAAGCCTAAGCTTAGTTTGATCAAGCAATGGTGGTCATTATTCTCAAGCCACTTGAGAATAGATGACTGGTTAATGAAGAAGATTTGTGAGTATACCAAATTAGGTAAAGCCTAGTAAGCTGAATCATCTAGCTTGATCATGAGAAGTCAAGCTAGAGTATAATGAGGTATGTAACATAAGTTGTAGGAGTAGTTGGAAGTATAATAGTTTAACCAAGGTAATACAAGAAAAAACTTGTATTATGGGAGTAGTGTCCTACCTATTCTAGAGAATTGTTATCACCTGTGATATAGAGAGAACTATAATTTGTAAGCCTTGAAAGAAGTCGAAAGATGAAGTTAAGGAAGTTAGTAGTAGCTACATTGATAGGTGTATCAATGGTAGTCAATTAAGAGAAGTTATATACTAGGAGTAAGGAGGGAATAATGTTGAAGGGGCATGACCATGTAATCATGTGATGATGGATATGGTGGAGTCATATGATTGTCTTATTCAGGAAGATGTGATCTTTGTGAATAATATAATAAAGATATATGGAGTATATTTAGGAAAGGAATTCCTTATCTGAAGATAAGCTTAGTAAAGTATTGAGGTAAGAATTGTTTAGAAACCTTTAGCTAGCTATACATATATCCATGACAAGACCCATGTCTACTTCATTATTCAAAACCCTAGAATCAAATGGATAGTGAGGCCATTTTTTATTCCTAGGTAACCATTGAACAATACCTCTTAGACAATTTAAGCTTCCAAGAGAGAATTAAGAGAACCATATGAGTGTTTATAGATGGAAGCCTTTTCCACCTTATTGTCTTAAATCTTAATAGAAACCTAGTTTCATAGAACCTCAAGATCACATTAGGAAAGTAATTTTTGTAGCTCACTCTAAGATGAGTTATTATCCATGGTACCTATTTATAGTTTTTAAACCCTAACTTCTATCCAAGTTATAACAAAATATACACTTTGATATCACCTAAGCTCATGGGAATAATATTAACCATATTAATTCCTCAGAACTTTATGTATTATATAATAATGAAGGATCACCATATAAAAGTTTCCTTAAAACTATAAGTTAATGAAAATCAAGTTTTATGAATAAGAAGTAATAAATCCTTTTATAAGTTATGGTTTATTATGCAAATTAAATTCATAACAAAGGTCCTTCTAAATTATTAAAAGGAAAATGACTTATATAAATAAAATAAAGAAACTATAACATTATATAATAAAAGTTCACAAAATTATACTAAATACATTTCAGTATTGTTACAACTACTTAGCAAATACATTTCTATGGGAAAAAATACAAAGCAAATGTGAAAATACAAATCTTAAAACAAAATAGAAAATAGAAAAAAGAAACAGAAAGAAAAAAAGAACCTGGCCGAGCCAGCAAGCCAGCCTAGAATTTCCTCTGCCTATCTACCGCCCACACAGGCCCATTAACAGCAGCCCAACATCCCTCTCGCTCTCACTGACAGGTGGGACCAGGGATGGACTACGGGTTTATTTCTGGAAACGATAGTTTTTTTTGTAAAATTGTCGTCGTCGTCACCGCGATGCACATAGGCAGCTCGCTGGAGGTTTGCGCCGCCGCTAGATGCAAATCGCCGGCGTCAGCAGGAACCAACCGCCCAGATTATCACCGCCATCCTGGACGAGGATAAGTTCGACACCGAGACGTCTTCCATCCGTCCTCATCCTTATTTCCCCTCGCTCGCTCTCTTTCTCTCTCTGAAACACTGCCTCGCTGGAGCCGCTCAACATCGTCGCTCTATAGCTCCCCTTAGCATTCTGAGCATACCATCAGACTCACCTCGATGTCCTTGTTCTTCCTCGCTAAGCTGCGGAAGCCGGGGGGATTTCTATCGAGCGAATCGACACTTCATTCTACCACCAGACATCGCCGATCGTCATCGATTTCCGTAGATACAATGCTCCTCCGACCTCGCCAGCACGCGCTTCAGCTTCGCGGTGAGCTACTGGTGCTTGCACCTCTCTCCGATTTCTCTCTTGCTTTCTGGTTCACCTTGCCACCGTAATCCATCGGCGGCCGCCGCTGTTCGTCGTTGCCGGAGCCACTCCGGTGACCACTATCTGGCGGCATGCCCATAGATCGATTCGCCTCGCACTGCTCGTTCCAACGCACCACTTCACAGCCACGTGCGCTCGCATACCTCGTCGCCGGTGACCATCTGGTGGTGGCCGGCGAGGTGACGTCACACTCACGTCATGCCCACATCAACCCGACCCGCCAGCCTCATTTGACTTGGTCCTTGCCCATGTGGCAAGTGACGTGGCCCTAGGCCCGCTTATCATTGAACCTAGGTAGAAATAGGGTTAATAACAAAAGTTATTTGACTGGTCATTGCTCGCGTGGCAACCAACGTGGCATAGGCTCCACTTGTCTGTGGCATAGAGTAGATTCTGAATAGGTGTAAAAAGTATTCTCTGTTAGTAAATAGATAAAAACAATATAAGTTTAAATATAAATATAATTTCTAGAAATTTAATAAAAGGATTAAATCTTGTTAATTCTATATCTTTTGTTTATAATTTAGAAAAATGTATATAATATATCAAAATGCTTAGAAAAATAAAATCTATAATTTAACTTTATTATAAAATATTATTGTGTTAACTATTTAAATTATTATTATTTAATAAAGATTTTATAAGTAATAATACTTTGAAAATTCATATTTTAATATTGGTAAAAAAGAAAATATAAATAATATACCAAAATTCTTATAAAAACAAAATCTACAATTACAAACTTGTTTCATTTATTTATAGTTCACTTAAATAAATATTTATTATTTATTAAATATTTATAAAGTGATTAAAATTTGTAAAAACCATATCTTATTATTTAAAAATCACAAAAATATTTATAATATACCAAAATGATCACTAAAATAAATTCTACATATAAAAATATGTCAACTCTCACTTTTGAAGTAAAATAAAAGGTAAAGGTCTAATAAATCTTATTTTAACCCTTTTCTTTTATTTTAAATCTTTGAAAATATATAAACCATTACTATTACCTTTAGCATTATTTGTTTAAAGTCTAAGAATGTAATAACAAGTTCAATTGATGTTTAATTGAAGTAACATAAGTCTAACCATTTTAAGTTGTACTTACTTAAACTACCATTTAGAATTAAGTAAATCTTTCTCTCCAAAAATATTCTATCAATTATAAAATCATCAATATTTGAATACTAATTCTTTTACAAGTTTGGGAATCCACTCGAAAGGCTAAGGAAAGTTTGTAAGTATTTAACATGATGTCATTCCCATGTTCATAGAAATGAGTATTAATTCTATAGTAAGTAAGTGATTCTATCCACTTATAAAATCAAGAAAACACCACTTCTATCAATACATTATACTTTTATTTCACCTTCATGGAGTGTTAAAAGTCTCCATTTACTAGTACAATAACTACTCAACAATACTAGTTGTTTTCTACTTTAGTACTTATAATTAATAAGAAAACCTTAAAGTGTTAGCCTTAAGTTTAAATACTTTTTACTTGGTAAAGTAATGTTTTCTTCAAAAGTCATTCTTTTAATAAACATTCAAAATAATCCTTGAACACTTCTTTAAAAGCTCTAATTGATTCTTAATCTTGTTTAAGAAATATTTTAGATACCATGATCCATTTAATTGCTTTAATATTGCATATTACTTGTTGTATCTACATATTGTTTCACACTCTCACAAGCCTTAATAAGAAGAACAATTGTGAAGCTGGTATAAAAGTGCAACACATTCCAAAGAACTCATCACAAACTCCAAACCCTACATCAGATATGATTAATCCGAGGATTCGCGTTATCAAATTGCATTACATTACTTATGCATTGTTGCATCTTGCTTCTTTATACATTAGTACTTACCGGACCAATGATGTTGTTTACAGAATTTGGATATTCTATTGTCTTGAAGACCATGAGTGCATAATCTTGCAATCACAAAAGGCAAGTTCACAACTTGCTCATGTCTTTCGATTTTTTTCTATGCTTGTAACTCAACTGTGTCATCACCTGCATTTCAAAAAGGTCAGAAAACACTATTTTCATAATAATTTGATTATGGATTATTTACCAGGTGGTAATAATCTACTGATACAGTTCCAGTGGTAAAGGAACATAATATCTAGGACTTAACAACCAATGTCGTCAGTAATTCTAGCGCCATATATTACGCGTCAACCATGAGATTTGGAATGGGATGGAGAAGTCAGCTGTATCTTCTACCTTTCGTATGGATGGATGACCTTATCGTGAGGCTGTTGATTTCTCGTGGAGTTTCAGAAAATCCAGCACATGGGTGGGACCCCTTAGTTCCTCGCGAGCTAGGTGTCTAGATTATCTGTACAGTCTGTCTGGGTTAGAGTTCACCATAGCTGATGGTGACCGCCATCTAGAGTTGTTTACAGAGTCTTCGAGAACTCATCAGGGTTGTAGCTTGCCCGAAAGGGGGCATAACGGAGATGTAGGCAGCCCCGAAGGATCGTTATTCATGCGGGGTTGCGAAGGGGGCAGTGATTGGCTTGAATCTTAAGTTGGGCCTCAAACCATGGAAGTTTGAACGGGGACATACTCCCGACTGTGCAACAAAGCTTAAGGTCTCTTATGGGAAAAGTAACGCACCTCTGCAGAGTGTAAGAATTGTGACATGTTACTCCCTGTTCCGGGAAGGATCTACGAACGCGGCAGGAAAGGAACCCCACGAAGGTTCTGGTCAACCTATGAAGGCTCTCAGACATAGTTTTCAGAATAAAAGCAACCTTTGAAGAAATGTTTACAAATACCTGCATTGCCTACGACCTATGGTCTATGGCTGTAGAGATAGTGCATCATACACTCCTTTTTAGTGAACTTACTGAGTACGCTCGTACTCAACCATACCTTCTTAACCCTTGCTAGGTTCTAAGTCGTTGAAGACAACGTCAACATCAATTTCTGCTCAAGAAACCAGCATCGACAACTCAAGTTCTTCAACAGAGTCAATGAAGTCAACATATACATCAACTGAAGTGAAGACAAAGTTCTTAAGTAGATAGGAGTAGATTCTCTAGCCATAAAACCTACTTTTGTAGAGCATTGCAATAGCAGCAATGTCAAGCCAAATAGTTTAGATACTAGTCTTAGTTATTAGATAGTTCTGAGTTATTGTTGGGGGATACCCCCGGGTAGGGTCACGCCGGGGTATAAATGCCGAGTTAGCCGAGGTTCGGCAAGGTCAAAGCAAGTGGTGGCCGAGTCACCTCAAGGCAGGCCGGATCATGGAGTAACCCGGACCAGGGGACGTCCACCTTACTTGGTCTCAACCGACTTAAGTCGTATGTCGGTAATATATACCTAACTTGTATGCAGGAACAGGTATGGCCGGATCAACTATGCATGATCCGGGTTACATCAAGCTTGTAAGAGAAGGAATGCATCTCGCTGGTCAAAAGGTGGCTACTATATGCGGAGCGTGAGCGAAGCGGATAGAGGACGGACCACCGAGGCGTGGCCGACAAAGGTGACAAAGCCAATGTCAGGTGACGCAGGCGCCGCAGAGGCTCACGTAGCCTCTCCATGGGTGACGCGGGGGAAAAGTAACCCGGTCGGCTTGCTATTTTGGGAGGAGGCATATTCCCTGGAATATGCCTCCACGTGTGCCCTACGTGGAGACCTAGCCACCCCTATATAAGGAGGGCAAGGGCTTCTGTAGAGGGGGTTGATTTCTGAGAGATTGCTCTGAGGGCTAGCTAGTGGCGAGAGTAAGAGAGTTCTTTCTTCCTCTCTCCAATACACCTCAAGGAGCACTTGTAATCTGCGAAGGTGAATCAAATACAAAGCTTCTGCGTGTGGAATCACCACACTATCCCTCCCTGGATTCCCCTAGTGCATTTAGTCCCCACATTTAGCCTATACATGGCATCTGCCGTGACACCACCACGACAGTTGGCGCCCACCGTGGGGCTAGCGGCGCTAGCAGGGGTGAAGATCCGGACGGGAAACCTCATCGGCACCGGCGAACGCATCGTCTCTGGGATCGTTCAGCGCTTTGGAGCGCTGGACTTCGTCAGCGACAACCCTGGCTGCTTCGGCACGCGTCCTCTTTCGCGCAACGGACTCTTCGTCAAGCTCGGCGCGCAAAAGGTCTATGTTGTTGTCGATGTGTCATGCGTTCATCCGCGGCACGTCGTCGAAGGAGGCGAGCCACCCCTTAGCGTGGTTCACGGGGTGCATATCACTCGCTCCCCGGACCGTGTAGAGGTGATGATGACTGCGTCAGATGCAGGCGCGAGCAAGGGTCCGGCACCAGATCCAGAGGTAACGCCAAGGGCACCGAGGAAAAGTAGAGGTCCTCCACTAGAGAGGCCAGAGAATGTACTGCAGCAGGTGATGGATAGTTTGGCAAACCCATTAGCAGCAGTAGTAGATCCGGCTCAGGCACAGGCCGAGCTAGAGGAAACTAGGCATAAAATACTAGAGGGTGCGAAAAAGATAGCCGCGGCTCAGCAGTCGTTGAACATGACACTGCGTGAGTACGCAAAGGCAAATAAAGTAGATGCTGTAAAAGTGAAGGGGAGAAATCTCATGAGTGAAATGAACAGAGAAGGTGATACTAGGATTGAGGAATCAGAGAACTGTCTGTCCGTGGGGCTACCGAAGTACAGTACCCCGACAAAGAACCTCAGGGCAGCAGATGCAGCTGCATCCGAGTTAGAAGGTCTGACGGGTGAAGCCCGCCAAAGACAGCAAGATAGGGTTAACAAGTTGGTTCGGTTCACGAACAGGCAGAATGAGGAATTTCTCAGGGCTAACCCGAAGAGAGCTGGGGCCTCCAAGATCGTTCATTCGGCGGTAGGTAACCCGGAGAAATCCACTGGAGCTGCATCGTCTCCTCATGGTGGTCCTAGGAGAGAAGAGGTAGTAACCTCGGCCAGGAGGAATAAGCAGATAGTCCCATATGACCCGGCAAGGGCAGGGAAAGGAAAGGAAGTGCAGAGAGATGAGGATCGAAGGAGTGTGAGCCGAGGTAACCGCGACCAAGGCAATGCCGGTCAAAGGAATGCTGTAAACAGCAATGCCGGACAGCGTAATGCGGAAGGCGCAGGTCAACCGCAGCAGCGGAATATGCCAAGGCAAGAGCGCAATGCCGGCCAAGGTATGCAACAGAGGGCTGCTCCACCGGAGCAAGATAGATACAATGATGGTAATTCGGAGATGGTGAATGCTGGCTATCCCAGGCCGGACTATCATGTGATAGGATCAAGGTTGGGAAGCAGAGACTTGATGCCTGATGACACCAGGCTAAAACTGGATCGGTTGTATAGGTCAGAGCAAATTGAGTGTCAAGGTCCTCTGGGTCCAGCATGTTTTGGGCCCCGGATCATGAAGGAACCTCCGGTACCTAACTTTCAGTTACCTAGAGGCACAAATACATATGACGGCAGAACTAAGCCGGAGGATTGGTTGATTAACTATGCTACTGCTGTAAAAATTGCCACAGGCAACTTGAGGTGGGCTGTGAGATATGTACCCCAGATGTTGGAGGGGCCAGCAAGGGTATGGCTAAACAATTTGCTACCCGAAAGTATCAACTGTTGGATTTATTTTGAGGAGATGTTTGTTAGCAATTTCTCAATTACGTATCAGAGCCCAACAGGCCACAAACCCTAGCGATGTGCAGGCAGAGACCAAATGAGACAGACCGGGAGTTCTTAACCCGTTGTTGCAATGTGCGAAACTCGTGTGAGGGCATGATTGAGTCACAGGCCATAGCATGGTTTTCACAAGGATGCAGATATGCGAGCATGTTGTGGCAAAGGTTGCAAAGGGATATGCCAACCACCTTGGCAGAAACGATCCGGATTGCTGATTCATATGCTTTGGGTGATCCGACGCAACCTAAGCTCACCTCAAACGAGTCAGGCGAGGAGTACTACTAGAGAGATGGAACCGGGTCATCCCGGAGGAATGACTATCGAGGTAAAAGAAGAGATGACAGACCGGATTACCGGTACAGTTCGCAACAAGTTGCAGTTGTGAATCAAGATCAACCCAGAGCAGGAGGCAGTCAACGTCAGAAAACTGGAGGACAACAATGGACGCCAAGGAATGATGGGAAGAAAACTTGGACGCCAGAGCAGAAAAAACAGTGGCAAGAATAGAAGGACCGTCCGAGGTATACTTACGAGTCAATGCTGGATCAGCCGTGTAAATTGCATACGCCTAATCCGAGTAACCCAGCGGGTCACACAACTAGGCAATGTGAGTGGATGAGAAAGACAGAACAAAGTGGTTCGGGGAATGCTCAGGCACCTCGGAATGATCAGCCTCGGCAGGAGTTACCCCCGGTAGCAATTACTCTCTAGAGCAAACACGCAACAATTACTGTTGCCTCCCCCTCCGCCGAGGTATGATAACAATGAGAGAAGGGATGCTGTGCATCAGGTGGAAAACCAAAATCAGCAGGATCAGAGGTACCCCGGAAATGAGGGGAGGAATGAGTACCATCAGAGTTACTGTGTGTTCACTACGGAAGAGACAGATAGGAAGAGCTTGCAGCGCTGACATATGGAGGTGAATGCGGTAATGCCGGCAGTGACGAGGTACATGCCTTGGTCGGATCAGGAGATCACCTGGAGCATCAAAGATCATCCCAAGCTTATGCCTAGTCCGGGCTCATATGCACTGGTGTTGGACCCAACATTCATTGGGCCTAACATCAATGTAAGATATCTAAGGTACTGATTGACAATGGTAGCAGCATTAATATCATGTATTCGGATATGATGTGCAAATTGGGTATCTCGGAGAACATGCTCCAACCTACAAGGACAACTTTCCATGGCATTGTGCCAGACATTTCTTGTGAGCCCATAGGCAAGGTCCGAGTTGGCGTTTTGTTCGGCACAAGAGATAACTGCCGAACTGGGAATTTGGAGTTTGAGGTGGTGAACTTAGAAAGTGCGTATCACGCGTTACTCGGAAGACCAGCACTGAACAAGTTTATGGCAAGCTGCCACATTAGATATCTGAAGATGAAGTTGCCTAGGCCAAATGGTGTAATCACTATAGCCGAAGATTTCCGACGTTCCATTGAGTGTGCGTCAGCCGGGTCAAACCTAGCCGAGTCACTCATGATTGCACAAGAAAAGAGAAAGATCCAAGAGGTGGCGGCATTGGCTCAGTCCGCGCAGCAGTATATGCCGGCACTACGTAACCCGCATGGTAGTGTCTCTTTCCAAGCAACAAAAGATACCAAGAAGGTGCCTGTTGATGATATGTTCCCTGAGCATACCGTAACAATTGGGGCCGGGTTAAATGACAAATAGGAAAGCGAGCTCGACAACTTCCTCCGTGAGAATCGGGATATTTTTGCTTGGTCCACACAGGACTTGCAAGGTGTTCCGAGGGAGTTGGCCGAGCACTCTTTGAATGTGAGACCCAGAGCAAAGCCGGTGAAGCAACCTCTCCGTCGCTTCGCCGAAGATAGGAGAAAAGTCATTGGAGATGAAATAGCTCGGTTGTTGGCTGCAGGATTTATCATGGAAGTGGTTTACCCGCATTGGCTGTCTAATCCGATGCTGGTGGAAAAGAAGAAGGATGATCCGAACGTGGCAGTGGTTAGGCGTATGTGTATCGATTACATGAACCTGAATAAGGCGTGTCCGAAAGATCCATTCCCACTGCCAAGGATAGACCAAGTTATAGATTCTACTGCTGGGTGTGAGTTGTTGTCGTTCATTGATGCATATTCTGGTTTCCACCAGATACCTCTGAACCCAAGCGATCAAATAAAGACCGCATTTATCACCCCGTATGGGGCTTATTGCTATCGCACCATGCCTTTTGGTTTACGTAATGCAGGGGCAACGTACCAGAGATTTATGCAAAAATGTTTGCATGAACAGATTGGTCAAAATGTCTAGGTGTATGTGGATGATGTTGTGATAAAGACCAAGGAAAGCAAAACGCTCCTTGACGATATCAGGCAGATGTTCGCGAACCTGAGGATGTTCCGGATGAAGCTTAACCCGGAAAAATGTTCCTTCGGTGTCCCGGCTGGAAAACTACTCGGATTCCTCGTCTCCAGCCGGGGTATTGAGGTCAATCCAACTAAAATCCGGGCCATAGAGCGAATGGAATTGCCGAAGTGTCTTAACAATGCCCAGAAGTTCACTGGTTGCCTGGCATCGCTAAGTCGGTTTGTATGTCGGTTGGGAGAAAAGGCACTGCCTCTCTATCAACTCATGAAAAAGTCGAATAAGTTCGTCTAGACGCCGCAGGCCAATGAAGCCTTTGCCCACTTAAAGAAAATGTTAGCCACTGCACCAGTGTTTGCCTCTCCACTATCAAAGGAGCCAATGTTGCTCTATATAGCCGCAACCAACCGAGTTGTAAGTGCAGTTATTGTGGTAGAGCGCGACGAAGAGGGTAAGTCGGTGCAAAGGCTAGTGTATTACCTGAGCGAGGTGTTATTAGCCTCAAAGCAAAATTATCCACACTATCAGAAAGTAGCGTATGGTGTGTACATGGCAGCTAAGAAGCTGAAACACTATTTCGAGGAACACCCGATCAAGGTAATATGTGAAGCTCCCATATCCGAGATAATGAGTAACAAGGATGCAAGTGGCAGGATTGCAAAATGGGCAATTGAACTAGCACCTTATGTGCCACAGTATGACAGAAGAGAAGCAATTAAATCTCAAGCTATGGCGGACGTTTTTGTGGATTGGGCCGAGGTGCAATACGAGCCACCATTGCCAGATCCGAACTATTAGAGAATGCACTTTGACGGGTCAAAAACAAAAACCGGGTTAGGTGTCGGAGTTGTGCTTACCTCGCCAAAGAAGGACGTGGCTCCTCGCTAAAATCACTACTAGAAAATCGTGGTGTTTTTGTGCATTGCATCATCATGACCGCATGCTCATGTCATCATGCCACATTGCAGTTGAGCATCATCATCATCATGCATATGTTTGTTTAAAATTATTTTCGAAAATCCCACCTTTGTTTTCTAAATACCCCGTTTTTAATTTCAAATCAAAACCTTGGTATTATCCGGATCTTTTATTTGTCTAAAAACTATTTATAAAAGTCTTTAAAAATAAAACAACTAAAAATAAAAATACTTTAGGGGAGGCAGCCGGCCAGGCCCAAAGGCCCAGCCAGCCAGCCTACAACCCTAGCCTGTCCATCTAGTAGAAACCCTAGCCTAAACCACCTACCCACTCCCTCACCAGCCGCCGCCACCCCCTAGCCCTGCGCGTACCCCGCTGCCACCTGCACTCGCCCCATACCCACCTGGTCTCCGCCCGGCCCCACCTCCTCTCCCTCCACCGCACCTGCCCAACGCCACACGCACACAAACGCACGCACCGACCCCCACCCGTCACGCAACCCCGCTCCCCGCCTTGTCTGTTTACCCGCCACCTGGCCCCACGCGTAGGAGACGCGGTCGCCCCTACCCCTGCCTCCTCTCCCCATCCCCACGATTCCCTGGGATCGATCCCACCAACCCCCGCCGCCGTCCTCGGCCTCCACCGCCACTTCTACAGTGCGCCGCCGTCGGCCTTCCTCCGCCCACCTCAAGCTCCCCGGTACCCCACCAGTAGCGACCCCTACCATCGTCTCCACCATCCTCTCCAGAGCCCTCGCGCCGCCTGTGTGGCCCGCCTCGAGCTCCGGCCCGCCGCGCTCTCCGGTCCCTCCTCTGTCCTGGCGCCGCCGCCTTGGTCCTTCTCCTCCGCTTGAGCCCGCCTCTCCGTCGAGCTACGTCGTCGGACGCCACCACCCCGACCTCCTGCGATGAACCAAGGAACCTCGCCTCCCCACCGAGCGGAGCCCACCGACGCGGCCCTTCTCCGCCTCGGACCGGCCGCCGTCGACCCCTGCGTGTTGCCTCGTCTCTGCTCCCCTACCGGCGAGCTGGCGTCCGCCTCCCTGCATCGCGTCCTCGAGTCCTGCCGCGAGGCCGCCTGCAACCGCCCGCAGGTCCCTGCCGTCGCGCGCCTGTCTGCCCTCGAGCTCGGCGTCGTACCGCTCCTCAAGCCCCGCACGACCTCGCCTCTGATGCCCCTGCAACGCGAGCCCGTCCGAGTCAGCGTCGCCCGCTCACCTTCGCCCATCGTCCGTGTGCTCCCCCTCGCCTCCACCTCGCCTTTCCCTCTCAAGCTATTGCGCCAAGCTACCCCGACGTCGATGCCATGGTCCTCTGCCCCACATGACATCGTTCCAAGTCCACCTGGACGTCCTCTGCCGAGCCTTCGGGTGTTGGTCATTTCGTGTGTGTGCTGCAGGTACAGCCCCGGACGCCTACCTGCTCGCTTCTGGTACCCATGTGTGCTCGTAGGAGCTCAAGCTAACATTGTTTTCTCCCTCCATTCGATGCCCCTGTAGTTTGGTGTTGACATAGTGTTGCTGCTCTTTAACCAAACCAGTGAGAGGTAGTTGGCGCCACCCACTACAAGATCTTCGACACATCCAGAGAATTGACCTCGACTTCGGGGACCACGATGATAATTCAAGTCCGTCATCGTCACCGAAACCAGAACCCTAAGCTTGACGACAAGGACCCGAAGATCTCCTTGGAACGCCAAGTTCCCCTGCACGGAACCCGAAGACCGATCTCGTCGACCCGAACCATAGAACGCCAAGATTGTCGAGTCCCCCATGTGTGACCCCTTTCTGAGCCCTATTTTTATAAATGAAATACAAACTTGTTGCATATTAAATTATCCATACTCGCATCGCATCATGTGGTTTGGGGGCATTATGCCAATTCACTTCATAATTAAATATGGAGTCAATATGCGGGATACTTTTTTCTTATTTCGGACTCCATTTAAATTGGTGTACCGAACCGATGCCGTGTTTTGTCTTGTCAATACAACATTTAAATTGCAGGGGTCTAAATAACTTGAACCTATTAATTAATTGTCGGGACCCCGGTTCCGCTTAATCTTGCCTAATTGCACCACATCTGTGCCATGACATGCATCATATCATAAGCATGCCAGATCTTTTGCCGTAGTATTAAAGATTGCATCCGGTGTTTCTTCTAGTGTTTGCTTCTTCGCGGATTAGGCCGTATCGACAAGTTCTCCGGATATGATCCTTCGGCAGTGTTTCCCAGGCGAGCATCTCTTCCCCTTCTACCTATTTTGCATTTATAGTCTTTATTTCCTCATGTTGATCTATTGATATCCGTGTCGCGATGCTTTAGTTTCCGTGCACTAGTTATATCCTGTGCAGCCTCTATATTGCCATGGACACCTCCTAATACCTGTTGTTTGGTAGATAGCTGGCCTTGCGAGTCGTAGTTGCTTCCTCAAGTGCGATCTCGTGTTGTCGAGTACCACAGTTGTTGGAATGCTGGCAGATGTTTATGGTGGAGATGATCATGACTTTAAACACAACTATTAAATTGCTAGATATAACTAATGCAGAGGCATCGGTGGGCAATATATGTTATTTGGTGCTTCCACGCTCACTTGTGTCCCGTAGGACCCCGAGTACTTGATACCTGTTCCTTGACTATTCGCACTATCCACATCCGAGAGGCCTTATGGACCCCCCTAAGCCAGAGCTTGATTCA
Organism: Avena eriantha; assembly: GCA_910589775.1. Lineage (NCBI taxonomy): Eukaryota > Viridiplantae > Streptophyta > Magnoliopsida > Poales > Poaceae > Avena > Avena eriantha. The sequence goes on along the minus strand of OU342741.1, from coordinate 159,520,380 downwards.
TTTCTATTTCTTGGTGCCACAAACTAGTTTGGGGTTTTATTACTATCCAGTACCTATGCCATGCTTTATTGCTTTATTTAAGATTGTGCGTGGAGCACCTGTACTATTTTGGATCGTGGAATGTTTTCGCGGTATCGACAAGCCCAGTGACACTTTCGGGTTCCCAGTCGTTTACAGCCATTGACACAAACCCTGGGTCCGTCTCGGAGCCGGCCAACTTCGTTGCGGGTAGCTTAGTGGGGTGGCCCCCTGAAATATTTATGAATCCTGTGATCGCTTTGTCGTGAATGCCTCGTTGGGTTTTGAGTTGGTTTTTCCGAGGTTGATCGAGTGTGTGTTGCTATTTGTGCACCCCTGCAGGGTAAAACTTTCTGAAAGCCGTGTCCGCGGTTATGGACGACTTGGAGCACAGTATCTCGATCATAGACAAGCATAACTAAAGTAGTGCTATAAATTTGACTAAATATGTGACTAGTAATCAGATTCAAATACAACGGAATGGATATTAAAAATGCCAACAACTGGTGGAGCTGAGGTTCCTTGCGTCTTGTTATATATGCCTAGTAAGTATTACAACTCCATTGGAATGTGATAAAAGTGCCAACAACTGCTAGGTTTTGGGATTCCTCAGGACAATTGTATCTGACTAGTAAATGTTCCAATTACAACGGAATGTTAACTAAAACTGCCCACTACTTATGCTATCAGGATGACTCATGCTATCTATATCTGAATAGTAAGTGCTGCAACTAAAATGGAATGAGTAAAACTGCCAACTGTGTGAGTTCCTTGGTCCGACTTCCTCGTTTGGTCTCGAGGGGGAAATACCAGGATGGGTTCTTTGGTGTTAGCTTCAGGTTGGATACGAATAGGTCTTTCTTACCCCTCTCTATTAGCCGCCAGTGATACCGAGTCTCTATAGGTTGTTCAGTGCCGCTGTGCCGCCGCTTTAGCCCACCATACCTATGTAGGCAAGAGTCCCCGAATTCTAGCCTCGCCGTGTACTGGCCTCAGTACTAATGCTCCTCTTTTTTCCTTTGCCCTTTGTTGACACCCCTTTTGTTTTAGCAGGATTGAGATCGACGTCGTTAGCAGGGTTACAACTATTAAAATGCTAGATATAACTAATGCAGAGGCATCGGTGGGCAATAGACGTTATTTGGTTCTTCCACGCTCACTTGTGTCCCGTAGGACCCCGAGTACTTGATACCTGTTCCTTGATTTTTCGCACTATCCACATCCGGGAGGCCTTATGGACCCCCCTGAGCCAGTGCTTGATTCATTTCTATTTTTTGGGGCCACAAAGTAGTTTGGGGCTTTATTACTATCCTGTACCTATGCCATGCTTTACCGCTTTATTTAGGATTGTGCGTGGAGCACCTGTACTGTTTAGGATTGCGGAGTGTTTTTGCGGTATCGACAAGCTCAGTCACACTTTCGGGTTCCCATTCGTTTACAGCCATTGGCGCAAACCTTGGGTCCGGCTCAGAGTCAGCCAACTTCGTTGCGGGTAGCTTAATGGGGTGCCCCCCTGAAATATTTATGAATCCTGTGATCGCTTTGTCGTGAATGCCTTGTTGGGTTTTGAGTTGGTTTTTTCGAGGTTGATCGAGTGTGTGTTGCTATTTGTGCACCCCTGCAGGGTAAATCTTTCTGAAAGCCGTGTCCACGGTTATGGACGACTTGGAGCACAGTATCTCGATCATAGACAAGCATAACTAAAGTAGTGTTATAAACTTGACTTAATATATGACTAGTAATCAGATTCAACTATCACGGGATGGATATTAAAAATGCCAACAACTAGTGGATCTGGGGTTGTTTTGTGACATGCTGTACCTGCCTAGTAAGTATTAGAACTCCAATGGAATGAAATAAAAGTGCCAACAATTGTTGGGTTTTGGGATTCCTCAGGACAATTATATCTGACTAGTAAATGTTCCAACTACAACGGAATGGTGATTAAAACTGCCCACTACTTATGCTATCAGGATGACTCATGATATCTATAGCCAACTAGTAAGTACTGCAACTATAATGGAATGAATAAAACTGCCAACTGTGTGAGTTACTCGGTTTGACTTCCTCGTTTGGTCTCGAGGGGGAATACGAGGATGGGTATGAATGGTGTTAGTATCAAGTGGTTCCGAATAGGTCTTTCTTATCTCTCTCTAATAGCCGACAGTTGTACTGAGTCTCTATAGGTTGTTTAGTGCTGTTGCGCTGCCGCTTCAGTCCACCATACCTATGTAGGTGAGAGCCGCCGAATTCTAGCCTCGCCGTGTACTGGCCTCAGTACTGACGCTCCTCTTTTTTCCTTTGCCCTTTGTCGGCACCCCTTTTGTTTTAGCAGGTTTGAGATCGACATCGTTAGCAGGGTTACCCTTGCGGCTTGGCCTGGGCAGGGTTATGGACGCCATTGGTTATTCTGCAGGGCTCTTAGCCCCATTTGCATCTTGTCCGTACTCAGATGCTGTATCGTTTTCAAGGTGATTTGGATCTTTCTAGTGTATATCTGTATTCTTGACTCTTGGAGTCGTGCTGTATATATATATATATCTGTTCTGTGGGTCCCATCGAGGACTGTTGTGTAATGGTATTACTTCGTTTTCCACCCGCACGAAAGTGCCTGGTGGGCGTCCTTGAATCGTTTCTATGCGGGTTTGGTGGAAAGGGCTAAAACTTGCATAGGGCCGATTTGAGGGTGTTACAAAGGACCAGCTGAAATATGTGCTGCAGATCCACTTCACTGCATCAAACAATGTTGCAGAATATGAAGCACTTATACATGGGCTCAAAGTGGCAAAGGAGGTTGGTATACGTCGGATCTAATGCTTCGGTGACTCGGATCTCGTAGTCCAGTAGGTCTCCGGGCAATGGGATGCTTTGGACGCAAACATGGCGTTATACAGATTTCATGTGCAGAAAATATCTGGTTACTTTGAGGGATGTGAATTTCACCATATACCTCGGGTGGAGAATGAGGCTGCCGACGTACTGTCGAAGCTCGGTTCAACCCGACAAGCAATTCCACCAGGCGTAGCATTGGAGCACCTCAGGAAACCATCCATCAGGCCATCCTCGGAGTCCAACTCAATTTTTATCCTGGAATTAGAGGCTGTGCCCATGGACATTGATGAAGGGAGTGATTCGCGAAACCCGAGGACTGCCATGGCAAACCCGGAGACTACCTTGGCAAACCTGAGGACTGCACAGCATGATTCGGTAGAAGTTATGCTGGTGGATCTGATGGAAATTGATGAGGAAATATTCCCAGTGAGAGTTGTACCACCTTGGGCATTGCCAATATTCCAATTCCTGAAAGATGGAACCTTACCCACTGAGGAGGTACCTTCCAGGCAAACTCAGAGGAGAGAGAAAGCATACACGATCATCAATTCTGAGTTATACAAAAGGAGTGTGACTAATGTCCTCCAGCGATGTGTTGACCTGGAGGAAGGACTTGAAATCCTCTGAGATATACATCAAGGGGAATGTGGGCATCACGCCTCATCTAGAGCTTTGGTAGCAAAAGCTTTCCGCCATGGGTTTTACTAGCCAAGTGCCTTAGAACAAGCGGAAGATCTGGTGAGAAAATGCAATGGCTGTCAGAGATATGCGGCAAAAACACATATGCCAATGTCGGAGCTCAAGACAATACCAATTACATGGCCATTTGTTGTATGGTGTTTGGATATGGTTGGCCCGTTTAAACTAGCCAAGGGAAATATGACTCACATTTTGGTCATGGTGGACAAGTTTACAAAGTGGATTGAAGTGAAGCCAATAAGAAAATGTCATGGAGCTACGGCCGTAACATTTCTCAAAGACATCATCTTGAGATACGGTTATCCTCATAGTATCATAACAGATAATGGCACAAACTTTGCTGAAGGAGCATTTGCACGTTTCTGCCGAGATAACAAGATCCGGCTGGATGTTGCCTCGGTGGCTCACCCCGCATCGAACGGACAAGTGGAAAGATCCAACGGATTAGTATTATCCGGGATAAAACCCCGGCTCATTGAGCCGCTGCAAAATCAGCGGGGTGCTGGATAGAAGAACTACCAGCGATACTGTGGAGTTTAAGAACAACTCCGAATCGATCAACAGGCTACACACCATTCTTTCTGGTATATGGGGCAGAAGCTGTATTACCAGCCGACATAGAGCATGATTCGCCTAGGGTCACCCAATACACAGAAGCCGAAGTGCAAGAAGCCTGACAAAATGATGTTGATCTGCTGGAAGAAGCGAGAGAATTGGCATTGTCCAGATCCGCCATATATCAACAAAATCTCTGACGCTATCATAGCCGGAAAGTAAGCCCCCGAGTTTTCCAGGAAGGCGATCTGGTACTCCGGTTGGTACAACGTACTGCCGGCATGCACAAGTTATCCCCCCATGGGAAGGGCCATTCATGGTGAGCAAAGCATTGCACAATGATTCCTATTATCTTATCGATGCAAAACCATAGGAAAAGAACAAGGCGGACAGGTTCGGCGAAGAATCTAAGCGTCCATGGAATGTAGCTCTACTTCGTCCTTTCTACACTTAGCAAAGAAGTGTCTGTATCCGAGTCTTCTCATAAGTCGGTATGTATGCCGGCAATGAGCTTATCAATGAAATCTTGGCACCTCGAGCAGTAACTCGGGGACTGCCTTAATAATATTAGTTATCTTTTGTATTTGTCATTTATACGTCGGCTGGCATAAGTCGCTTCTGCTTAGGTCAGATTAGTAGTGTATGAGCACCAAGAACCTAACTCTTCGACTTGCTGCTGTCCAACAAGATTTGGCTTCATGGCAAGCAAGAGAACAAGTTTGGAATTACGTAGCACATGAAAAACGACTAAGGGAAAAAACTTAATCGAGCCGATGCTTGTTTTTTGAACTAACCATAGGTGTACTTTAAATTTATCATGCTGAATTATTTTGAGCTAATCCCAAAGTTTCCAAGTATTGTTAAGACAATTTTTGAACCTCGGACTCGTAAGTCATAAAACCGAACCAAGGTAGATGCGAGCCGAGCCAAAAGATTGGAAGAACGAGAAAATGAAACTCGGGGACTACGCCCAAGTCAATCCAGCATAAAAACTTACTAGCAAAATATTACTTGTGCACTTGATACAACTACACCCGACATACCAGGGATCTGATAAACTTTAAAGTTTTTCGCTCAAGGACCAGCAGGAGGAGGAAGTTCGGCGTCATCTTCACTATCTTCGATGTCCGAGGCATCATCCTCTTCGTCTTCATCCAAGCCATCTTCTGCGTTTTCAGCATTTTCGGCATCAGCGGCACCAAGGAAGCTCGGACCCTCGTTCCATTCATGAATGGGGGCATATTCGATGAGGCTATGGGCACAAGCCTTGCGCCGAGCAATCCACTGCGGGTCGCTGGACCATTTGGATCCGGTGCGCATGCGCGCTAGGAGGTTGAGGTCGATCTTCTCGTACCACGTAAACACGTAGTGGAGAACGGTCTTAGCTCCGGCACGGCCAGCGGATTCCCTCCAAAGGTCGAGCTGGGTCTCGCATTCCATCAATTTGTCGACGAGACTGCGGTCCCCTCCGGAGTATCTTCCTCAGGCCAAAAGACGTTGAAGATCCGAACTGCCATGTCAAGGATATCTTTGCCATAGTTCTTCACGATTTCCACGCGAGAAGACAAGCTGACCAACAAAATCTCTAACGCTATCATAGCCGGAAAGTAAGCCCCCGAGTTTTCCAGGAAGGCGATCTGGTACTCCGGTTGGTACAACGTACTGCCGGCATGCACAAGTTATCCCCCCATGGGAAGGGCCATTCATGGTGAGCAAAGCATTGCACAATGATTCCTATTATCTTATCGATGCAAAACCATAGGAAAAGAACAAGGCGGACAGGTTCGGCGAAGAATCTAAGCGTCCATGGAATGTAGCTCTACTTCGTCCTTTCTACACTTAGCAAAGAAGTGTCTGTATCCGAGTCTTCTCATAAGTCGGTATGTATGCCGGCAATGAGCTTATCAATGAAATCTTGGCACCTCGAGCAGTAACTCGGGGACTGCCTTAATAATATTAGTTATCTTTTGTATTTGTCATTTATACGTCGGCTGGCATAAGTCGCTTCTGCTTAGGTCAGATTAGTAGTGTATGAGCACCAAGAACCTAACTCTTCGACTTGCTGCTGTCCAACAAGATTTGGCTTCATGGCAAGCAAGAGAACAAGTTTGGAATTACGTAGCACATGAAAAACGACTAAGGGAAAAAACTTAATCGAGCCGATGTTTGTTTTTTGAACTAACCATAGGTGTACTTTAAATTTATCATGCTGAATTATTTTGAGCTAATCCCAAAGTTTCCAAGTATTGTTAAGACAATTTTTGAACCTCGGACTCGTAAGTCATAAAACCGAACCAAGGTAGATGCGAGCCGAGCCAAAAGATTGGAAGAACGAGAAAATGAAACTCGGGGACTACGCCCAAGTCAATCCAGCATAAAAACTTACTAGCAAAATATTACTTGTGCACTTGATACAACTACACCCGACATACCAGGGATCTGATAAACTTTAAAGTTTTTCGCTCAAGGACCAGCAGGAGGAGGAAGTTCGGCGTCATCTTCACTATCTTCGATGTCCGAGGCATCATCCTCTTCGTCTTCATCCAAGCCATCTTCTGCGTTTTCAGCATTTTCGGCATCAGCGGCACCAAGGAAGCTCGGACCCTCGTTCCATTCATGAATGGGGGCATATTCGATGAGGCTATGGGCACAAGCCTTGCACCGAGCAATCCACTGCGGGTCGCTGGACCATTTGGATCCGGTGCGCATGCGCGCTAGGAGGTTGAGGTCGATCTTCTCGTACCACGTAAACACGTAGTGGAGAACGGTCTCAGCTCCGGCACGGCCAGCGGATTCCCTCCAAAGGTCGAGCTGGGTCTCGCATTCCATCAATTTGTCGACGAGAACTGCGGTCCCCTCCGGAGTATATTCCTCAGGCCAAAAGACGTTGAAGATCCGAACTGCCATGTCAAGGATATCTTTGCCATAGTTCTTCACGATTTCCACGCGAGAAGACAAGCTGACCAACAGGTCCTCCATGTCATAGGGAATTTCTTCAGTGTCAGGAGCAATGGGGGTACCCCTCTCTCGGCGGAACTTAGCAACAGTGGTGCTCGCAATGGCGTTGCCCTCTAGAAATTTGCCTGAAAACCAGACAGGAGAAACAAGTAAGGAAAAGACATGAGAAGCAACCTAGAGAAGTATGCCGGACGAAGGAAAATAACTTAGGGGAAATATGGTTGTGGATCTGGGTTAACTCCTTGGTACAGTCATCACGCCTTTTGCAAAGCTGCACAAGTTCGTTGTTCACCGATTCGAGTTTGATGTCGGCCTCCTGGAGAAGCTCTTGGTCCTTGGAAATCTGGAGGGTGAGGCACTCCTGCTCTTCAGTATAGTCCTGGCCAGCTTTTTGAAGTTCGGCTTGGTGCTGCACTTTTAGCTTTTTCATATCTGCCTTGAGCTTGGCAATCTCATCATCTTTGGCTCGGAGGAGGGCAAGCTCGTCGTCTTTCTTCTTAAGTTCGGCCTGATACTGCCCTGCTTGTTCGAGAAAATGCAGCATCATATCAGGCACGAGCACACTCTCTTCAAGAGATGCTGAAATAGTTTGTTGACCTGGCAAAGCCGAGGTATGAATGTTTGCCAAGCCAAGGGGGAAAGGAGATGGAAAGCATAGCAAGGTTGAGATAAAATAACTTACCCTTGATCTGATCTAGATTTTTCCTCATGATCGTGTTCTCAGCCTCCACCCCACCTGCGGAAACCGAATGATTGATAAGTTCGGCAGAAGAAGATGAAGAAAAGGGGGAAAATGCTGAGGAAGAAACTTACCCCTCTTATCATGATCAGCGAGAAGTGCGTTATGTTTGGCGCACAGCATCTTGTGAGTGTCCAGGAGACGCTGAAACTCAGCGCTCCAGCGGTTGGTGGTCACCTGAAAAGAATACAAAAAGGTAGCTTAGTCTTGTGCATATTCAAAGTGTACAAAATCCGGGCCAAGTGGAATTGAACCTGGCTCTAGGTGTTTGCATATTTGAAGTGTACAAAATCCTGGCCAAGTGGAACTTAACCCGGCTCTAGGTGTGTGCATATTCGAAGTGTACAAAATCCGGGCCAAGTGGAACTTAACCCGGCTCTAGGTGTGTGCATATTCGAAGTGTACAAAGATCCGGGCCAAGTGGAACTTAACTAGGCTCTAGGTGTGTGCATATTCGAAGTGTACAAAATCCGGGCCAAGTGGAACTTAACCCGGCTCTAGGTGTGTGCATATTCGAAGTGTACAAAATCCGGGCCAAGTGGAACTTAACCCGGCTCTAGGTGTGTGCATATTCGAAGTGTACAAAGATCCGGGCCAAGTGGAACTTAACCCGGCTCTAGGTGTGTGCATGTTCGAAGTGTAAAAAGATCCGGGCCAAGTGGAACTTAACCTGGCTCTAGGTGTGTGCATATTCGAAGTTATCAAGGAGGTACGATTAGTTTTCTAAGGAGCATCTGGCCGAGTAACAAGTTACTCCCCCGGAGGCTCGGGGACTAATGGCTATATCAGTTATGTATAGAACTTGGTAAAGGAAAAGACGAAGTAACATACCTCCATCATCTGACCCGCAAGGTTAATGGCCTTGGCGGCAGTATTCATCTGCGCAGAAAACTCGACGGGACCGAACTTCTCCGGGAGATCATCGTTGTGGATGAACTCTGCCTTGTTCCAGTTGTTTACAAACTCGATCAAGGTCGGAGGGTATCGCTCGCCGCTGAGCATGTGCGGCGCCACTAAACCCTTGGCATGCGCTTCCCTCCTCTCAACCTGAGCAAGGGCCAGGCTGGTGTGCAAAACAAGTTGTTGCACATCAGCTGGCTCGGCAGGGGCGCCCTTCGGTGGCGGAGTCTTCTTCGGGAGCATGGACGCGAGCATGCGCTGTCCAGCCTCGATGGACGCTGCCCTAGTGGCGTCAGAGGTCTTTTTGCCCTTAGGCTGCTGCTGAGAAGTGGAAGTTGTTGCAGCAGACTTACCCTTGGGAGCGACCTTGGTGCTTTCTCGCCGAGACTAAGAAGACTCGGACGAGGTGGAGGGGCTTGGTGCTACTGCTGTTGCTTTTGCTGCTGGTGCCGAAGTTGGTGCTGATACTGGTGCTGGTTTCTTCTTCGGTGGAGGTACTGAGGGAAACTCGGTGGTAGTTGGTTGCGCCGGAGCCGAAGTAGTGGTGGCCGTTGTCTCGGCAGAGCCGGTCTCCCCTGCTCCAAGGTTGCCCTCTTCTTGATGAGGTGGGCTGGAACCCGGAGCAGCCACTGAACCCTCCGGGATTGGGCTCAGCGGGCGTGAATCCTCGCCGCAAGGGGGAGAAGGGCTGTGTCGAAGTGGGGAGGCAATGCCGGATCCACTTTGTGGGACCTCCACCGCGGCCCTGCCAAATCAAATATTGTTGAATAAGAAGCTGTAATAAAAGAAGGACAAGTAAATAGCAGAGGGAAAAGAGGCTTACTCATCCGAGGTCAGGGGCTCCTTGGGCTTCCGGGCCCTTCGTGCTGGGTCCTTGGTTGCAGGCTTGGAGGCAGTCTTGTCCCCGGATTTCTTCCGCCTTTTGGCTGGCTGAGAAGGTCCGGAGGAAGAAGTTGATGCAGCTCCCCTCTTCTTCTTCGGTGCAACCGGAACAGGATCACCCACGGCAAGGGGAGGGTCCTCATGGATCTGCCCACCGGGGTTAGCTGAGGCCGCAAAAGCATAAGAAAGGGGGACATCATCAAATGCTTCCATCACCTCAACATCCGAGTCATCTTCATCGTTGGGTCAATCTCTAATGGAAGAGAGTTTACCGGTGGGTCGCTTCGTCGCGCCAGTCATTGGAAGGAACATCTCCTGATCCGGTTCCTCCTCATCAGAGGTATCCCGGTCAGGTGCCCATTTGAGGGAGGGCTCAGTGCCATCCTCGATAGTTTGCTAAAGGAATTGATAAGGGAAAGAAAAGACAACAGAGTTAAATATACAGCAGCGACCGACATATGATTTAATTCAGAGAAAGTTTGAGGCACGAAGCTTACCACAGGAGGAAGCCTATCTCGGCAATAGTGTTCAATTCCCCACGTCCACTCAGAGGAGAAGTCCTTGTGGGTGGTGAAGAGGGCCTTGACCCGGCGGTAGATCTTTGTGTTGCTCAACTCGAAAGACGAGGTCCGATTGGGGTCGCGGCCCCAGCTCATGTGGCACACTTTATGAGTGCGTTTCTGGAGGGGGAGATCCGGTTGCGGACGAATGTGATCATGGCTTCCTCGTTGCGCAATCCGAGGTCCTTCAGCTCCTTGAACCTCTTGTTAACTTGGTTGGCTAGCACTGTGGGCTTCTTGGGGATAACGTCCCACAACTCTGGGTTAGGAGGACCCGGAGTATAGGGACATAGCCGAATCAGATCTTCGGTGGTGCTATTCCGGACATAGAAGAAGGTCTAGGCCCATCCCTTGCAGGAGTCCAGCCCAGTAACTCGGGGGAAGACGGACAGCCTCCGGGGAGAAATTGACGCAGCACCAAACTGCGTGAGTTGTTTGTCCTCCGGATCTAGTTCTACATTCGGAATTACATTCTGGCGGAGGCCAAAGAACCGGATCCATAGGTCCTTTGTGGGCCATAATCCAGCATAGCCCTCGATGGTGGAGGCGAAGGCAGAGAGAGATGTGATGGCGTTGGCTGGAAGGTGATGCGGCTGGAGCTCGTTTGTGTTCAACCAGTCGTGGAAAAAGTCGCTAACTAGCAAACCGAACCCCCGCTAGAAGTGCGACAGGAACACAACGTACTCACCTGGATTGGGTGAGGGGGCAAGCTCGGAGGAGGCGAGGCGCGTGGCGACGCCCTCTAGGATGCGCCTGGTCCGGTACAGCCAATCCAGGTCATCCTGGCAGACCCAGGAGCCTGCCCACGGGCTGTGGTCGGCGCTCGTAGCATCTTCCTCCATCTCTTGATCGGCGACGGCGAGCTCTCCTCAGTCATCTCGAGTTCACTGCCCTCACTGGCGCTAGCGGCGGTGGGTGGCAGTGGCCTAGACTGGCAGCGACCCGTGGCGGAAGAGATGCGCGGAGGCGGCGACGACGCTTGTGAGCGTGGAGGCAATACGGCAGCGGTGCTGCTACTCAGGCGCGGTGGCGGCGGCGTTGTCGCGGGAGAAGAAGAAGAGGAAGTAGAGGCAGAGGGGCGTGGTAGTGGGGAAAATACCCAAGGGGCGCGCCCCTCCCCTATTTAACCACCCCCACGAGGGGGTAGTGGGATCGTGTTGCACGGGTGTGCCACACGGTGTGGCCATGTACAACCCGGTTCAACCAATCAGTTGTGAGCCACACGGAGGGCCACAGGGCGTAACAGATCCCATGACGTGACACAATGATACAGTTAACGAGGAGGCAAGAGTGACGTGACGTGCGCACAGTAACTTCTGACAATAACTGCGGCGGTTACTGTTGCTGGCCCTTAAAATGAGGCAAGGTAATGATTAGCCTCCACGTGGGGAAGCGTACGAGAGAAGGAAGAACGACCCGGATGAGAACGTGGTAACCCGGTAGGCAAGTGAAAACTTTGGAATGTGCCAAGGGAAAGTAAATCCATGATATCCGAGATAAGAGGTTACTCGGAAAAGGAACACATAGCACAGTGAAATTGAACCTGCTGTGGCCTTAGCGGCTAAGGCAGCTAAGACCGCACCAGCTTCGGGGACTAATGTTGGGGGCATACCCCCGGGTAGGGTCACGCCGGGGTATAAATGCCGAGTTAGCCGAGGTTCGGCAAGGTCAAAGCAAGTGATGGCCGAGTCACCTCAAGGAAGGCCGGATCACGGAGTAACCCGGACCAAGGGACGTCCACCTTACTTGGTCTCAACCGACTTAAGCCGTATGTCGGTAAGATATATCTAACTTGTATGCAGGAACAGGTATGGCCGGATCAACTATGCAGGATCCGGGTTACATCAAGCTTGTAAGAGAAGGAAGGCATCTCTCTGGTCAAAAGGTGGCTACTGTACGCGGAGCGTGAGCGAAGCGGACAGAGGCCGGACCACCAAGGCGTGGCCGACAAAGGTGACGAAGCCAATGTCGGGTGACGCAGGCGCCGTAGAGGCTCACGTAGCCTCTCCATGGGTGACGCGGGGGAAAAGTAACCCGGTCGGCTTGCTATTTTGGGAGGAGGCATATTCCCTGGAATATGCCTCCACGTATGCCCTAGGTGGAGACCTAGCCACCCCTACATAAGGAGGGCAAGGGCTTCTGTAGAGGGGGTTGATTTCTGAGAGATTGCTCTGAGGGCTAGCTAGTGGCGAGAGTAAGAGAGTTCTTTCTTCCTCCTCTCTCCAATACAGCTCTAGTAGCACTTGTAATCTGCGAAGGTGAATCAAATACAAAGCTTCTGTGTGTGGAATCACCACACTATCCCTCCCTGGATTCCCCTAGTGCATTTAGTCCCCACATTTAGCCTATACATGGCATCTGCCGTGACACCACCACGCCATTTATTATTTCTGGTTCTTCTTTGTAAGAAGCTTCTTTCTCTCTCTTTAACTTAGAGTGTTCTCTGGATCTTTTGTAAAGAGTCGAGTTGTAACCTATAGTCATGTCTTGGACCTGCTGTGTTTCTATTGTACCACTCTGAGGGATGTAATACTAGTGAACGGTGTTTCATTGGTGTTATGTCAACGACTATAGTGTACTACACCATGCAGTGGTATGCTGGGTCACCGTACTGGCGAAGCCGTCGTCTTCCTCGCCCACTTTGCTCGCGGCCTTGGGCTGCCGCTGAGCCGCTTCGTCTTGGAGCTGCTCGTCACCTTTGACCTGCAGCTCCACCACCTCGGAGCCAACGCTGTGTCGATGCTGTCGCATCACGCGGCCTGCTGCGAGGCATTCCTTGGCGTCGTCCCTGACGCTGCAAACTTCTTGAAGTTCTTCTACTTAAATGTTCAGGTGGTGGGGAAGGGCGGGCCGTTGACGGAGATGGGCTGCTGCACCATCTACCCGCGGCCATCGGCGCCCATTCCGCGCTTGGAGCTCCCGGACACCGCCAAGCTCTAGCAGCGCTCATACTTTTACGTGCGCAACAACACTGAGGTGGAATTCATCAAGGTCCCCGCCTTTGCCAACGTCTTGGTTCGGGAGAGCTCTCAAGTTCTTGGGCGGCTGCATGCGCTCGATTGCACCGATATTTTTCGGGTTTGCCTCGATTCCTCGCTTAGATACGAGAAAACTGAGGAGTTGGCCGGCTGGGACACCGAACATGCACTTCTCCGGGCTCAGCTTCATCTGGAACCGACGGAGGTGTGTGAATGTTTCCTTCAGATCCTCAAGGAGTGTTTGGCGTTCCTTGGTCTTGACTACCACATCATAGATGAAGGCGTGTATGTTCCTGCCGATCTGAGTCTGTAGGCATTTCTGCATGCAGCGCTGGTATGTGGCTCCAACGTTCTTTAGTCCAAACGGCATTGTGGTGTAGCAGTAGGCTCTGTATGGAGTGATGAATGCTGTCTTTATTTGACCAGCGGGGTTCAGCCGGATCTGGTGGTAGCCAGAATACGCACCCAGAAACGACAACAGCTCGCAGTCGGCCGTGGAATCGATCACTTGGTCTATCCTTGGCAGGGCGAATGAATCCTTGGGGCATGCTTTGTTCAGACTGGTGTATTCAACACACATGCGCCAAGTCTTGTTCTTCTTTAGCACGAGCACGGGGTTTGCTAGCCATTCCGGGTGGAAAACCTCCATGACGAATCTGACTGCGAGCAGCCGGGTGATCTCCTCGCCAATGGTTCTTCTTTTTTCTTCCACGAAGCGGCGTAGTGACTGTTTGACCGGCTTTGCATCTGGCCTGACATGTAAAGAGTGCTCGGTGAGATCCCTCCGAACACCTGGCATGTCCTTGGGGGACCATGCGAAGGTATCCCGATTCTCACGGAGAAAGTCGACGAGCGCGCTTTCCTATTTTCTATCAAGGCCATCTCCGACCAGGACGAACTTGTTCGGCTCGGCCTCGTTCAATAGGATCTTTCTGGTGCCCTTGTACGGCTTGAATTGTGCTTCTCCGGCTGGCTTGGGCTCGCCAGGCGGCATGTCCTTCTGCAGGGCCGCCATGTTCTGCATGATTATGCACTTTTCTTCCACGATGATCATGGCTTCCGCTATCTTGGATCCGTCTGTGGCGCACTCCACGGACCGTCTGTAGCAGCCAGCCATGGTGATGACGCCTTTGGGCCCTGGTAGCTTCATCTTGAGGTACGCATAATGTGGTACCGCCATGAACTTGGTGAGTGTTGGGCGCCCCAAGATCACGTGGTATGCGCTGTAGAGGTTGACCACCTCGAACCAGATAGGCTCGCAGCGGAAGTCTTTTTGATGGACCTCAGCTGGATCCGTGCCGAAGATGACGTCCAGTCGGATCTTTCCGATGGGTGAGTGCGACGGGCCCAGGACGACTCCATGGAAGGAGGTGCTTGATGGCTCCAACTGCGACTCGCTGATACCGAGCCGGTCAAGGGAGCTGCGGTACAGGAGGTTGATGCTACTTCCTCCGTCTACGAGGATGGGGGAGAACCTGCAGGAATGCTTCTGGGAGACAATGATCAGATCCAAAACCATCACGTAGGTGCCTGGGTGAGGCAGCTCAGCTGGCTGGTCCTTCCGGTCCATGCTACTTCTTGCTCCAACCAGTTGAGGTACTGGGGAACGGGGGAACGATTGCGTTCACCTCTTCCTCACGACGCCTCTTGTTGTGCTTGGTCTCTGGCTCCGTTGTGAACATGTGGTAGTTTCCCACGTGACGAGGATAGTTATTATCATCATCTTCCCTTCGGCGCTGGTTGTTGTGATCGCCTGGCGGCCCACCAGCTGGGGGAGGTGGCGCCTGTCCAGCCGGTGCACCAACAATCTCCACCATCTTCTTCGTCCAGCTGCACTAGCGTGTGGTATGCATAGCCGGCTTGTTGCCTCCTCTATGGAACTTGCATGGCCCATCAAGCATCAACTCGACGGTGTACTTGGGCCTCGGAGGCCGGTCATCGGGCTTCTGTCTCCGGCTTTTGCCTGCAGCCGGGTCCTCCTGCACTGCCGCTACCTTCCTAGAACTGTATTGGTTGTTCGGCTGGTCGTCCTTTCTTTTTTCGTGGTGGTTGTTGTGCCGCCTGGAATTGTGGCCATTTCCCTCTGGCTGGCACCGATCTATGGCAACGCGATGATTATTTTCCCTTGGTCGTCCACCCATACGGATCTTTTCATTGCCGCGTCGGCCATGGCATACTTGTCCGCGATGGCCATGGTCTTTGCCATGGTTGTGGGATCCACCCGGCGAAGCTTATGCTTGAGCATAGTGTCGTCTTTGTAGCCATTGATGAAGAAGTCAACCGCCTGGTGTTCACGTACCCCCTCACAGGAGTTGTGCATGCTTGTCCATCGGGTGATGTAGGAGCGATCGGATTCATCCGGGCCCTGCACGCAAAGAGCGATCTCGCCAGGTAGGCCTGGGCGCTTGTAGGTGCCAGTGAAGTTGCGGACGAACGCCCGCTCGAAATCGATCCAACCGTTGATGGTGTTGTCGGGGAGGCTGTTGAGCCATGTCCTGGCTGAGTCGAGGAGCATGAGAGGGGCGTAGCGTACTGCTACCCGGCGGTTGCCATTTGCGATGCCCACGGCGGTGGTGTAGTCCACCAGCCAGTCCTTCGGCTTGACCGAGCCGTTGTATTTTGGTGTGTCTCTTGGGAGTAAAAATCCCTTTGGAAACAGTTCATTCTGGATGCATGCTTCAAAGCATCTTGGACCGGCCGGACTTTCTTCCTCCAGCGTGCGTGATTGGACCAGCAGGTCGATTCGCACGCGCGCGTCTTGCTGTTCCTCCGGCTCGAGCGGTCCTAGTCGGCCAGATAGGCGGGACTTGGGCAGCGCTTGGCCTTTTCCAGCTTCATTGGCCGGCTCGCGGTTTTTGCTAGTAACAGCTACCGCGTCAGGGGCGTTGTGCCCACGGCCTGCAGATCCACCGCGTGGGCGGTTGCTCTATCTTGCTCCATTTGGGGAAGATGCCTTGCTGCCACCTGCAGCTGGATCCGCCATTTGGCGAGCCGGTTGGGTTCTGCTGTTGCCAGCCATGCTAAGTTCTGCCTCAGCCTGCTGCTTGTCTGCTGTGACCAGAAGGAGCTGGACACATTCCTGCTGACGGAGCAGTTCATCTCCCTCTAGGTGTCTTAGCTCTGCAACTGCCGCCTCCGCGGCCCTCGTGTTCTTCGCAGGGGTGTTGTAGACCGGCTGCACCGTGGGCATACGCGGGTCAGCGACGTGATCCATCTCCAAACCGAGGTTCTAGCCTTGTGGCTAGGCCAGGTGGCTGGTGCCAGGCAAGCGTGCAAAGCTGTGCACGATGTTGTACTCCTGCATGGTGGCGTTCATCCGTCGTTGGGCAGCCGCCACCTTGCCAGCTTCCTCCAGAAGGTTCTGACGGGTAGTCTCCAGGGTTACCGCAGCTACAGCTGGATCCGCCTCGATGGGGGTGATGGGGTTGCGGAGGTGCTCGATGGACGCGTTTAGCAGGTCCTGGTTCGGGAGCATGAGTTGGTGGCGCGTCCATCCACGTTGCGCTCCATAGGTGGACGACGGTTCTCCATCGAGCCTGCCATCATGACCTCGACGCTGCCGCTGGCGACGCATGGAGCGGAGAAGCCAGGGGCGCGTCGGAGATGGTGACGACCTCACGAGGGAAGGCCTCAGCGACGGTGGCGACGTAGACGTGGTGCTCGCCGAAGTGCATGATGGAGCCTCCGCTTGGGAAAATCCCCCCAGCGAAACATGAGGCATTATCGAGGACGCAATCGAAGGAGCCGAAGGTGAGGACGAGGCCAGAGGCGACTCGCTCAACAGCGACGAGTGGAAGTCCCGTGCGAAAGATGATCCCAGCCGAAGCGCCGCGCCCCATGGTGGGTGCCAACTATCATGGTGTGGAACACGTAGTACCATCAGGGATGGCTTGAAGGGGACAATCAGGATGCTATCGGTGGCTACTCGCAACGGGTTGGGCACAGATACTACAAACACAGCGATGTACCCAGGTTTGGAGCCCTCTTGGCGAGGTAAAACTCCTACTCCTGGAAGGATCTACTATCGAAGGGGGTGAACGCCCAATACAGATACTCCTTGAGTTGTTTCCTTAGCTAGTTCTTGCTTGAAATTGTCTAAGTCCTTCCTCTTGTGTCTACCTAGAACCCTAGCACTATCCCCTCTTATATATAGGTTGAGGAGGTAGTTTACAAGGTGGGTTCTAGGGTTTACTGTTTGGATTTGGGCCTTACAAAGTGGGCCGGCTGGACAGGGCCGAACGGCACGCCTGGGTCCAGTCAAGCCTCCAGTACAAGGTGGGACCACGCTACAGTGTCCAACGCCCCTGCTTTACTTGTCATCCGGCTCTTTATCCGTCAGCCGGTTCTTTATGCGTAAGCCGGAGCTTTCCTCGTCAGCCCTTGCTTTGCTCCTCAGCCTCCAGCCTTGGTGCAATTGTCTAGTAGTGCCGGCCAGGCCAGCCACCTTGTCCGGTCAAAGGTTGTCAACACCCGGATTTTTAATCCTAGATGCCTATTATGCCATACCTCGCAATCCCAGGATTACCATTTTTGTGAGACATATCATATTGGATATAACAGTACATCATCCATTACAAACCATAATAAGGTCTTACACAAATAAGGATCTCATGATCCAGTCTTAGTACAATCAAGTAGCGGAATAAATAGCATAGCGGTGGGGTCCATTTTCAGAGTCACATGCAATGCTAACGATGGGAGATGATCCTAGTTGTCGTAGCCGTCCTGCTGTCCTCCTTCAGGGTAGTCCCCCTCATAGTCTGGCCACGGGAATAGCCAGGGACAGAAGCCATGAGTACTCTTTAAGTACTCACAAACTACCACTAACAAGTAAGATAGCTCTAGTAGGAATGCTAAATTCTAAGTTTATTTATAAAGTTAAGTTTGAAACCTAAGCTGAGTTCAAAAGCAAAAAAAATAAAATAAAGTTTGAAAACACCTAAGTGGGAACTTATTTATCATAGTCACAACTCTGTTGTGGTCAAGTCAAGTCACAATTCATTTCATAAGTCATTTTGAAAACATCTGACAAGGGAACAGTATGGCCACTCCAACTGTCCATAACCGCGGACGCGGCTATTCAAATAGTTTGACACTCTACATAGGTGGTACACTTTCACCACAAGATTCGATAGATCTGTTAGGGATAACCCTAAATCATCATACTTAGTATGCAGATAATCAAACATAACCTTTCCTTTACACACTCTAGTATAAGCACCTCTCCTATGAGTATGGCCTCCCAGCCATGACCATCTGTCATCCTTGGCACTGCATAGGTGGACAACATTGAGAGGTAGCCTCAGCTCAAACCTCCCCCATGAGGGAACTAATACTAATGCATATAAACTTCTGGCTAAGCCTTACCCAATTCAGGTATTGTGGTTGTACGGTAAAATTGGAATGGTATCGCATCCGAACCCAACCATCAGTTTTTACAAAAGGTCTAAGGCTCACGCCTTAACATTTTTATCATTATCATAAACCATTTGTGTTTCTCAACACATGTCAAAACATCTCAATATAATGACTCATCATTCCAAGGTTTTCACAAGTCATTTTCACCAAGTACTCCCATCTAAAGTGATCAAGTTTTTGGTTTAACTCTAAGCTACTAAGTTAAGAGTGTTCACTAATGTGGGGTGCTAATCTCAATCTCATGCCATAGAATGACATCTAAGTCTAACTAGATAGGTCAAGTTTTATACTCTTTATACTACCTTTAAACAAGGTAAAGGACTTTGGTAAAGTAAAGAAAGTAAAGCTTGTAAATAAAACTTGGAGTAGGTAATAGTCAACATGGTATAACCAAAGCATGCCTATTGCATCTTGCTTAAGATATCTAGCTTGCAAGGTTTATCTTGCATTGTTAATGATGGCTCGCAATATTTAGCTTGCCAATAATAGCTTGCCTCGTGTAGTGTAGTGGTTGAAATTCTCTTCCTCCTCCTCTTGGTAGAACTCCTCCTCCTCGAAGACTTGGTTGGTACTATCGTCTATAAATACATACGGAATACACAATCACCAAACAATACTTAACTAGTCTACTTAGCACACTAAGGCGCACATTTGATGATCTAGTATCATCACAAACATCACAAGGTTTAATGAACTAGTTTCATTTATTTTATTTGAGAAAAGTAATTTCTACTCCTTGAAATTAACTAAGATTTAATATTCTCCAATTAAAATATGGGATCATGTGGACACATGTCATCACCACATATTATACTATATGGGAATATGATTTAAATGTTTGATCACATTTTAATAAGTTTAAGTTTAATATTTAATGATTTAAAGTGACTAGAAATGCATATATAGCATTATTTTGGTACTAGTCCAAAGTCACTGCATTCAATCCTTAATATTATTACATATTCAGATAGGTATGGTTAAATGTGATTTTTGAGAGTTGGAGTCAACTCCAAAGCTATTAGGGTTGATTTTAGAAAAATGTTTGAATGTGCAAAAGCTTCTGTCTCGTTATTTTTACTAGGAGATATCTATAACTATAAATGATTTGAATCCAACGGTCTTGGATAGATATTTTCATTACCTTTCCAACACAATTGGAATCACTAAATTTGGATTTGTAAAACTCTCTGAATTGATTTTTAAACTAAGGGACATAATTGATTTTAAGTCTAAATAGAAAAATCTATATTTGAATTAACTGGGTCGCGCGGGAAACTAATTGGGCCGGCCCATGTACACTCCGCGGAGCAGAGAATAGCTGATAGGGGGGTCTGCTTGTCAGTGGCTCATTACACACGAAGCGGTACAGGGCGATACAGACTGCAGGATTAGAACGAGATCAACGGCTCACGATCGTCGTCGACGACGGACTCGTCGCCGGCGAGACTGAACCCTAGCGGCTCGGTGGGGGTGCAGTGGTGACGTACCGGGGCTCCAGCTAATGCGGCGAGGCGGGCAAACGAACGAGTAGACGACGACGAGCTCAGGCAAAGTCGCGGCAGAGGTTGAGGTGGACGAAATCAACGGCAGCGTCTCCTCCTCTGTTGCGGCTGCCTCCGGTGAAATTCCGGTGGCCTGCTGCTCGAGCTGCTCCGATGAGAGGTGGGGAAGGACTAGGGGTGAGAGGGGAGTCGAATGGTGTGGCGATTGAGGCTGGGGAAGGCCTCCTTATATAGGCTCGAGGAGGGGATCGAAGGGGCGACCGTGAGCTCGTCGGTGACGACGATACAGGGTGCTATCAGCACGGGCGGCGTAGGCGAACGGTAGCTTGCCTCCTGGCGATCCTCTATGGCTTTATGGCGTAGCTAGGGGCGGTGGCAGTCGGTCGGGAGCGTCGCGCGCTCTGGGAGACAGGGCGGTGCTCGACGGGGTTCCTGGCAACTGTGGGTCACGCGGCAGTGCACGGCCGTGTCTGGCGGGGTGAGGTGGTCAAGGCGGAGCGGCGTGCGCGGTCTGCGGTCGAGGCGCGGTCTGTTGTGTGCTGGCGGTGAAGGCGCTCTAGCGTGCTCTGGCGCAGCGTAGAGAGGCTTGGGCACGAGCGAGTGGAGGTGGTCCAGGGGCTGGCTGTGGCCGTGGGGTGGACAGGGGAGTGCAGTAGGGTTGGACGGAGCTAGTGGTGGTACTGGAACGGCGCGGCACGGTCTGGGGAGCGTTTCCTATGTTCGGCCGGCAGTGACCAAAAACGGGCGGCACGACACTGCTGCTCTAGGCCGGTTAGTAGCTTAGTTAGGGGCTGGTTAGAGTTAGAGGGGACAAGGGGACCAAATAGAGCCCAATTACTCGACAATGCATTGATCATTGAATAGTAATAGTTAGGCAGATAAAATTTGCATGCCACCTGTTCGACACAATGGCCGCATGAACCAAAATTTCAAATTTTGAGATGATTTTTGGTGGAGTTGTTGGTCTCATGCTTGAGCATCTCTGGTTGCTAGGATTTGTCAAATGGAATTCATTTGAGTGGTTTTTGAAAAATTGTGATCTATACATATGAACTAGATTCCATTTTCAAATGTCATTTAAAATTAGAGTTTGAATGTATTTGGGAGATCACAAAGTGGGCCTTGGCACATCACTACTTGTACTAGCAAGGGGTGCAAAGATCCACAATTTTCTCTGTTGGAAATTGAGTGCTAGGAACACCCGAAGTGTCCTAGTTGATTAAAATGGCAAAAGTGACCATTTCCTTTATTTAATTCTTTTTGATTTATTTTTCTTTGGTTTTTTCTTGGGAATGATCTAGATGATATGGCATTCACCTTAGAGTCATTTTACAACCATTAGAACACACAATCATGGCATTTCAAAATAACTCCTATTTAAGTGCAACACTCATATGCATGCTTAAATACTTTAAATGGAAAAAAGATTTTGTTAACCCTAAATTGGGTAGATTTGATCTTGATTAACCTTGATTAAAGATTTGGGATGTTACAAACCTTCCCCCCTTAAAAAAAATCTCGTCCCGAGATTTAAGAAAGAAAACTAGGAACTAAAGAGATCTAGGAACTCAGTCCTAATGTAATTTTCTCGCTCCCAAGTGGCTTCTTCTTCGGTATGGTTGCTCCACTGAATCTTGAGAAATTTGATACTCCGGGTCCTGGTGGTTCTATAGGCTTCCTCCAATATACGGATGGGAACTTCACGATACGTCAGATCCTTGTTGATATCAACAGCTCGATGATCGATTTTCTTGAAAACTTCGGTCTTCTCCGGCACTTCTAAGCATTTGCGAAGTAACGAGATATGGAACACATTATGGATGGCTGACATCTCTTCTGGCAGTTCCAGTTGATACGATACTTCTCATCGGTGATTTAGAATCTTGAAGGGTCCGATATATCTGGGGGCTAACTTTCCTTTCAGACTAAAACGTTGGGTTCCCTTTAATGGGGAAACCTTGAGATACACAAAATCTCCGACATTGAAAGTCAGGTCTCTCCTTTTTTTGTCAGCATAACTCTTCTATCTGGATTGGGCGGTCTTGAGGTGCTCATGGACTTTGTGAACCTTCTCTTCGACTTCTCGTAGAATGTCGGGTCCGAAAATCTGACTCTCTCCTACTTGCGACCAATTCAAAGGGGTATGGCACTTTCTTCCGTATAGGAATTCAAATGGTGCCATTTGCAAACTGGCTTGATAGCTGTTGTTGTATGAGAATTCTACGAAAGGCAGGCAATCTTCCCATTTTCATCCATATTCTAGCACACAGGCTCTCAACATATCTTCTAAGATTTGGTTGACTCTTTCAGTCCGTCCATCGGTTTGCGGGTGATACGCTGTGCTGAAATTCAACTTGGTTCCTAATCCTTCCTGGACCTTCTGCCAAAATCTTGAGGTAAATTGGGTTCCTCGATCCGACACTATGGTCTTGGGGGTTCCATGCAGACTAACAATTCTAGCAATATACAAGTCTACTAGCTTTGAACTCTGGTAGGTTGTCTTGACAGGTATAAAATGAGCTACCTTGGACAGTCTATCCACGATGACCCAGATTGAGTCATTTCTCCTACTAGAAGTAGGCAAACCGGTGATACAGTCCATTCCGACGGAATCCCATTTCCATTCCAGAATCTGCAATGGTTGCAACAGTCCTACGGGTCTCTGATGTTCTGCTTTGACTCTTTGACAGATATCACACTTGGTAATGTAGCTTCCGATTTATCTCTTCATCTTGTGCCACCAAAACTGCTCTTTCAAATCTTGATACATCTTCGTTCCTCCGAGGTGGATAGAATAAAGAGTATCATGAGCTTCTTGCATGATAACTTGCTTTAGCTCCGAATCTGCTGGCACACAGATACGTCCTTTGTACCACAAAACTCCTTCTTCGTCTTCGGTGAATCCAGGTACCTTTCATGTACCAATACGATGCTTGATTCCGTCGATACTTTCATTTCCCTTCTGAGCTTCCTTGATTTGGCTAATCAAAGTGGGTTGATGTTCAATGCTAGCTAAAAATCCTTTGCTAACTAGCTCAGTTCTAAACTGTTCCAACTCCTCATAAACTCTTGGTTGCTTCTCCTTGATCATGGTGTTTAGCCTACACAGCAATCTGCTAAGAGCATCCGCTACCACATTGGCTTTACCGGGGTGATAGTGAATGTCAAGGTCATAATCCATGATTAACTCTATCCATCTCCTTTGCCTCATATTCAGCTCCTTCTGAGTGAAAATATACTTCAAGCTTTTGTGATCTGAGTAAATCTCACAGCGATTACCCATAAGGTAATGACGCCATGTCTTCAATGCCAAGACTATGACTGCTAACTCAAGATCATTGGTAGGATAGTTCTGCTCATTCTGCTTCAGTTGTCGAGACAGATAGGCAATGACTTTGCCTTCTCGCAGCAATACACATCCGAGACCAATCTTGGATGCATCTCAATACACATCAAACGGCTTCTTGATATCTGGCATGATCAATATTGGGGCTAAAATCAATCTCTTCTTGAGATCTTGGAAACTTGCTTCACATTTGTGGATCCATTCAAACTTCTTGTCCTTCTTCAACAATTGGGTCATTAGTCTGGCGATGCTCGAGAATCCTTCGACGAACTTGCGGTAGTACCCCGCTAATCTGAGAAATGCACGGACTTGGGTTTGAGTGGTTGGGGCTTCCCATGCTTCGACATCTTTGATCTTGATGGGATCAACAGCTATTCCTCCAGCAGACACAATATGTCCTAGGAATCCTACTTCTTTCAGCCAAAACTCACATTTGCTGAACTTGGCATACAACCGGTGCTCTCTAAGGGTTTCAAGGATGATTCTCAGATGTTGCTCATGCTCTTCTTCTGACTTGGAGTAGATAAGGATATCGTCGATAAACACAACGACAAACTTGTCTAGAAAATTCATAAAGATCTTATTCATGAGATTCATGAAATAAACAGGGGCATTGGTTAATCCAAAAGACATGACCGTATACTCGTATAATCCATAACGAGTAGTAAAGGCGGTCTTTGGAATATCTGTTGCACGAATCTTAAGTTGGTGATAACCAGTCCTAAGATCAATCTTAGAGAACACATTTGCTCCAGTCAACTGATCAAATAGATCCTCTGTCTTTGGAAAAGGGTACTTGTTCTTGATTGTGACATCATTCAACTTCTTGTAATCTGCGCACAAATGGTTACCTCCATCCTTCTTGTCGACGAATAACACGGGCGATTTCCATGGCGATGCGCTTGGTTGAATCAAGCCTGTTGCCAACATAGCATCCAGCTGCTTCTTCAATTCCACTAACTCTGAGGGGTTCATACTATAGGTTCTATAGGCTATGGGTCCGGTTCCGGGGATTAGTTCAATAATGAACTCAATATCCCTATCCGGGGGCATACCTGGCAATTCATCTGGGAATATGTCGGGGTATTCACAGACTACTCTGACTTGGTCTATGGTGGGTAGGGCTAGACTCTTATTACACTTGAATTGACGGGGTAAGGTTTTAGATATATGCTCTACTAAGACTCCAGAGCTACTAGTCATGGTGATGGCTTTCTTGGCACAGTCAAACAATCCTTTATGCTTTGACATCCAATCCATTCCTAGTACTACTTCCAAACCTTTGGTTCCAAGTACTATTAGATTGGCGTAAAAATCTATCCCATGTATTCTGATAGGCACAACTTTGCAAATTTTTCTAGCTTTTGTAGTTGAACCGGGGATTTGAACTATCATGACATGCTTCAAGTTGGTTGGGTGAATCTTACTAGTGCATGCAAATTCTTTGGTGACAAATGAGTGCGATGCTCTAAAATCAAACAACCCTCTTGCTAAAACTGAGTTGACAGAAAACATACCCAGCACTACATCTGGCGCTTCTTGGGCTTCTTCGGCATTCATGTGAAAGAGACGGCCGTTGCAGTTGTGAGGGTTTCCTGGGCGAATCTTCTTCCTGGTTGAACACGACGTTGCTGTTGAGCTGGGGCATTCACATTGGCAGTGGCGGCAATCTTCTTGGGACACTCATTGGAATAGTGACCCTTCACTCCACACTTGAAACAAGTAATCTGAGACTTGTATTTCGCTGCCACGGGCACATCATTGCTTCCAGTTCTAGGTGTGGTGTTGTTGTTGTTGATGTTTCTCTTGGGAGGTGCACGGTTGAAATTGCTGGAGTTGCCGGGGTGGTTGTTGTTTCCTCCAGACTTCACATTTCCTCCGCTACGGTTCGGGTAGCTGGGGCGAGTCATTGGGGATCGATTGTTCCGCGGGGCATATCCTGCGGAAGGGTTGGGACGGTACTTCTGGTGACTGTTGGATCCAGCTTGGTGCATCATCCGACGTTTGCGGTTGTCGTTTGCTTGGTTAATCTTCCCTTCCATCTGAATAGCAGAGTCGACTAGTTCTTCGAGATCCTCTAAACGGATGTTGGCGAGAAAAGTCTGCATCTCATCGTGCAGTCCGTTCAGGAATCTCTCCTTCTTCTTGGCCTTGATACATTGCAAATGTATCTATAATTTTTGATGTTCCATGCTTGGTTTTATCCACTTTCTTGTGTTTTGTTCCAACTTTGGAGTGCTTTTCATATGATTTCTTGGACTAACCTATTAACAAGAGCCACAGTGTCGGCTGCCTGTTATCTGTTGTTTTTGGTTCCAGGAAAGTCAGAAAATGAATATTCTCGGAATTGGACGAGACAAAAGCCAAAGTGCCTATTTTTCTGGAAGTGATCAAGTGCCAGAAAATGAGACGGAGAAGGGCCAGAGGGCGTCCACACCACCTGGCCGCGCGGCCAGGCCTGGCCCGCGCCAGGGGGTGGTGTGGCCAGCCCAGGCACCCCCTCGGTCTCTCCTTCCGCCTATATATTTCCCTCGGAATAAAAACCCTAAGGACCCGACCAAAAATCCACGAAAGAGTCTGTAGCCGCCGTCATCTCCATCCCTAGATCGGGAGGGATCTGAAGCTCTTCCGGCACCCTGCCGGAGAGGGGAATTCACCCTGGAGGCCTTCTTCATCACCATGCAAGCCTCCGGTGTGATGCGTGGGTAGTTCATCCTTGGACTACGGATCCATGTAGTAGCTAGATGGCTGGTTTCTCCTCCTTTGTGCTTTCATGTTTAGATGTTGTGAGCTCCGTTCATGATCAAGATCATCTATTTGTAATTCATACATGTTGTGTTTGCGGGGATCCGATGGATATTGAGATGCTATTTCAGATTGATTATTGATTCTATCATGTCTTTGTTATTTGAGATCTTGCATGATATCCGTTGTTAGTAGCTATCTTGGCCAAGTAGATGCTAGCAACTCCAAGAGTTAGTATTTATGCTCGATAGTGGGTTCATGCCTCTCGTAATCTAGGGAAGTGACAGAAATCTCTAAGGTACTAGATGTGCTGTTGCTACTAGGGAGAAAACAACAATCCTTTGTTCATAGAACAATCGTATTGTTTACTTTACACGCAGTTCGTAAAGCAATAATCTGTTGCTTGCAACTTAATACTAGAGGGGGTTCAGATCATAACCTGAAGGTGGATTATTAGTCATAGATGCAGTTGGATGGCGGTCTATGTATTATGTTGTAATGCCCAATCAAGTCTCAGAGGAGTCAAGATGATTAGTATATGCATGTATTGCTTTCTCGGTGTTTGTCAATTGCCCCGCTGTAATTTGTTCACCCAGCATGTTATCTATCTAAGGAGAGCCACCTCTAGTCAACTATGGATCCCAGTCCTTTTTCTTTACATACAATCTACAACTGTTTACTGCTTTGTGTTTACTTTCTGCAAACTTTTACTTCATTCCATTCGATACGTTTAATCCTTTGTTTTTCATGAAACACGGTGAGATTGACAACCTCATCGCAAGTTGGGGACAAAGTTCTGTGGTTGTGTTGTGCAGGTGTCCATGTTGCTACTAGCACCGGTAGTGCGCCCTGCCAAAGCTCAGCTAGTAATACCTTTGGGGTGTTTCCTTGCTCCTACTGATTCGATTAAACCTTGGTTTCATAACTGAGGGAAAACTTACTGCGGTGCTCATCATACCTTCCTCTTGGGGTTCCCAACGAGCTCTACGTTGAAAGTCGAGCGCATCAAGATCTTTTCTGGCGCCGTTCCCGTGGAGTCAAAGACATCTTCACAAGGGGAGTCCCTCATAACCAATCTCTTTACTTTGTTGTTTTTGTTTTGCTTAGTTTCTTTTTGCTTTGTTTGCTTGTTTTGTTCTTCAGAAAACACAAAAAAATTAGTTCCTTTCTTAAGTTACCTTTATGACTAGCTCCGCTCCAATCACTATTTCATTATGGATAGCTCACTCGGTTTCCTATTTGGGAACAGTTTTATGACTGCTAAGGTAATAGATTAACCACCCCCTACTAGAACCTCCATGGAAGAAGAAATTGCTGAACCTGAAAGCTCATTAGATGAAAAAGAGGAGGAGAGTGGTGGACAAAAGGAGGAAGAATGGATCTACCCATGCCTACCTTCTAATGAGAGTAACTCTTTATCCCTTACATTATTTGATTGTCCCCCATGCTTATCAAAGGAGGGTGAATGTTATGTTCCCGAGGATTATTTTGAAAATATTTATAGTAAAGCTCTAGTGCTTGTAGATCATGAAAAGCATGCCTTATGTGATAGTTATATTGTTGAGTTTATTCATGAGGCTCCTGAAAATTATTATGAGAGAGGAAAATATGGTTGTAGAAGTTTTTATGGTAATGAAACACCTCTCTATGTGCTGAAAGTTTTGAAGTTACTTTTGTTTTATCTTCCTATGCCTGTCACTTTGTTCTTTGTGCATTTATTTGCATACAATATTCCTATGCATAGGAAGTGGGTTATACTTAAATATGTTTTGAATTTTCTTCTTGATGCTCTCTTTTACTTCAATTTATATTTCCTATGAGAGCATCTTCTCAAATTTTTTTGGCTAACTTAAAGGCGTTAAAGAAAAGTACTTGTTGGGAGATAACCCAAGAGTTTTAGATGAGTCTTGGAAGTTACTACCTCTGTAATAACCTCTCCTTATCCTTTTTTTTTGCTTTTTGTGCCAAGAGTAACCTCTAATTAGAGAGAAGTAATGATTGGGAAAGTTGCTGTCCCGAAACAGATTTTTG
This sequence comes from Avena eriantha, assembly GCA_910589775.1. Lineage (NCBI taxonomy): Eukaryota > Viridiplantae > Streptophyta > Magnoliopsida > Poales > Poaceae > Avena > Avena eriantha. Next base: position 159,492,217 of record OU342741.1, on the reverse strand, counting down.
TGCTTCACCGTAAAAATTCGTGAGAGAGCTCTGTATGTCTGATGGAGCTGTAATTGTTTGTTCTTCTGCCCCAGGTTGTTATATAACTTTTGTTAGTTCAACACCTTTTGATTTGAGCAACATAAGGTCTGCTAAAAAATTCGTCTTTACCTGCTGGTCTGTTTTGACAGATTTCTGCCATTTTCTGCATTTGCTTCTTGTTGGTTCCTTCTTGAGTTCTATTGGGGAACTGAGCTTTTTGAGGGAAGTGCTACAGTATCTAGTGTTCTAATGGAAGTTTATTTGGTATTAGAACTGAACCTTGAGACTTATTTATCTTAAGTGCACTAATGTTGCTAATGAGATTGTGTGAAGTTTTGTATGAAGGAAAAATTCCAGGTGTATGGAAGGAATGAGTAATGAGATGAAGGATGGACTAAAGCTCAAGCTTGGGGATGCCACGCGTGTCACGCCAAGAAATATCCAAGAAGTACAAGCGTCAAAGCTTGGGGATGCCCAAGGCATCCCCTTCTTCGTCAATAAAAATCCTAGGTTTCTTCCAAACGCTTCATTTTTATTGTTTCATGCACAATTGGGTTTTTCTTGGAGCGTCTTATTTTTCATTTTCGTTTTGGTTTTTAGTTTGCTTGGTTTGCTTAGTTTTCTGAATAAATTGGTTGGACCCCCTCTTTCATACTTTGGTTTGCAAATAGTTTGCTTTGGTTTGGAAAAGAGTAGGAAAGTTCATACTTATGTGGTAAAAAGAGCTCGTTTTTGACTGTGCTCATCATACCTTCCTCTTGGGGTTCCCAACGAGCTCTACGTTGAAAGTCGAGCGCATCAGGCCTCCATGTTGATCTCATCAGGTGCATACCTGGCAAGGGACAAGAATCTGTCATGGTACTCCACTACAGTCATTCTACCTTGCTTCAACTCTCTAAATTCATCCCTCATTCTGGTGACTAGACCCTGCGGCACGTGGGTGCGGCTGAACTTGATCTTGAATGCTTCCCATGTCATCACTTGCCCATGGTTCATTGTGTGGGTGTTTATCCACCATGCTCTTGCATCTCCTGCCAAATAGTGGGTGGCAAAAAGAACTTTTTCGTTGTCATCAAATCTGGCTACTTCTAAGTTGTTCTCCATTGTCTACAACCAATCATCTGCATCTAGTGGGTTCTCCGAAGTGCTAAAGATTGGGAGAATATCATTTTGCGGCCCGAAAGTTGGGGTGTACAAGCAACGCGGTACCCAAGTTCCCTGAAATCAGCCGAGATGACTATAGTTGGTGTGCCAAATACTCAGAGGGTCTTTTTCGGCACGAATTCAACTTTATCTTTCAATACAAAAAATCAGGCTAACGGGCGTCAAGTTGGGCCCCCCTGTCAGTTCTCGTCATTATGTCGCTCCCGTCGCTTAGGCGGGGTGGCTGTCATGTAGGCTTGCAGCGTTGGCACAGTGCATAAGACAACACCCCCTACCCAGTGTATTGACGTGACAAAACATGGCACATGTATCGGTGTTATAATTATTTTTTGTTTACTGAGAAGCTGGAATAGCCACCACCACGCGTCTCTCCTTGGACTTCATCCCAATCGTTAACCACTACCTTAAAAGCACATTGACGGTTCCATCGTTCCCCTGCCTCGTAGAAACCACTCTTCTTCTTCCTGTCATCTACTATCTTCTTCCCGTCTTCTCCTTGCCGCCATGGAAGGTCTACGCACTCCAGAGACAAGCTTCACTACCCATGACAACAAGAAGATAGACGTTGTCTACACCAACGAGGAGGAGACAGTGGTGCGTGTCCTGAGGATGTACGAGGGTTGGCTTGGGATAGACGAGGACAAGTTTGTGGGATTGGACCTCGAGTACACCCTGGAGCACCCATATGAAGGGAGTGAAGTCGACATCGTTCAACCGGCCATGCGGAAACATGTCCTCGTCTACCACCTCTCCCGGTTTGTAGTTCTGCTCTCTGTAGCTAACAGCTTTTAGGGTTTTCTCCTCTTGTTCTTTATCCACTTGCTCATCTTGCAACTACTGGATTTTATTTAGGACCAAATAAATTACGGTTTGCCTATGTCTCAATCGACTGAGATTTTCTTTAGTCTCAATCACCTAAGAAAAGTGCAACCGTAGTTAAAAGAAATGTGCAACTCGTTCAGTCAACTGAGAAATAGCAAAACCGAATAAATTATGACAATACAATGTTGGGAGTCTTGATCTTGCATTTACTAAACTTTTCAAAATTATATTAAGATGATGATCTTGCATTGACAAAATATTTGTAGTTACAAATTTTGGGGATGACAAACTACATACTTTCAGGACTAACAGGAAATGTCCGGCGCTGCGCCAGTTCCTTGTAGAAAAGGGAATTGTTTTCTGCACTATCGATAAAAGAAATGATTTTTAGAAATTGTATCAAGAGGAAATTATAATTCCTGCGCACAAGTGGATCGATATTCAGAGTCTTGTCAAGATCCTAGGGGGCTCGAGGACGGATGGAATGGCATCACTCGCAACTAGAATCCTCGATGAGTCGTACGACAAAATGAAGGAAGATTTCCCTACGGATAGGCACGATTTCTGGGAAGAGTGGCCGTTGTCTGATATAAACCTGAAGTATGCAGCCATAGATGCTTACGTGACCTACCAACTGTACAAGGAGATCCATTTTTTTCTACGTTACCTCGTGTTTTACCCTATTTGCAAGAGGGAAGACGAGCTTAGGGGAGCCCTTTATAGAAAATGGGGAATAGCTGTTTGAAGCTGAATATGCAAAGAAATTGGCTGCATCTGAAGCAGCTGACAGAGAGGCTACATAAGAGCCTGAAAGAGAGCTTGCAGCTGAAGAAGCAGCTGGCAGAGAGGCTGCAGCTGAAGTGGCAAACAGAGAGGCAGCATCTTCTAGCGGCAACAATCAGGCTTGTGATGCACCGCTAATTGTGCCGCAGGACGCTGAAGATAGGAAAGCCAAGTCAGATGCCAGGTGGGACAAAGTAGTTCGTGAGATGTGGAGTACCTGGAATGGTCGCAGTTCGTCGCCTAGGAACGATGGCAAGCGCCTCAAGTGGTCTGATGAGGAGTGAATTAAATTTTACTTGTCAGTGTTATGTTTCTGTTTTGTGGAACTCAGTTAGCTTGCCAAGATGTCTAGCGCCTCAAGTGATACTAGTAAAATAAATTTAACCCTCGTTGTGTTATGTTTATGTATGTGTCTTGTAGCTTATCAAGATGGTAGCTTCTTAACTGGCAGTTTGAAAGAGTGCCATTTTCCTCTCTCGCTAAACATATATGTTTCATTTTGCCCGAATTGGTAGCAAATCTAGAGAAGATTCTCACTTCGATATTTCGTTCCCTTTTGGACCTCTTTTTGCCTCCGATCAGGTAGCAAATCTATAGCAGCAAATCACACCTGGCAGAATACATTCATTCAGAAAACAAAACAAATGTATATATAGCTGTGCGCAGCTAAATAGGATATAGCGATAGAAAGTAGGTTGCTTAACGAGATTCGATGCATTCAGCCAGAAATAGGATATAGCTAGAAAGAAGCTGCTTAGCAGCAGCAGCAGCCGCCGCAGCTGCAGCCAAATCCTACAAGCGCCCGCGCCTCCGCCTCCTCCCTCAGGCGCTTCCTCCACTTCTTGTTGCCCAGTTTCTTGGACTTGGGAGCTTTAGGCCTGATTGGAGGCATGCGACCCTCTTTGATGGCCACCCGTTGGAGGTTTCGGAGGTGAATGCCGAGAGCCCAGTGTTTAGTGATGTAGGCGTTGATGTTCACGATCTCGCGCTTGCCGCCTTTGTGGACGTCAGAGCCCGCGGCCTCTGCATGCTTCAGTAAGGTGTTCAAGACGGTGCCGCTGGCGGCACGACTCGTCAAGCAGTAGGCGCCCGCCTTGCGAAAGGGGCAGTTGTAGTAGGGGCCCCTGAGGAAGCCGTCGTACTTGTCATCCCGCAGCCTCCTCAGCACCTGACGAGCCTTGGTGTGAATGGACTCGTAATCGCTGCAGACGTCGCTGCCAGAAACCTATTGGAAGAAAGGGAAAATGGGGGAGTAGATGGTGTAAGAAGATCGAGCAATCAAAATGCAAACAAGCGAATCCTAATAAACCAAGATCTAGCATCCAACGATGGGAACGGTGTTGGATAATTAGGCACAATTTCCATGATTAATTCCAGAATATTAAACATGACAATACTAGCTAAATTTTAAATAGATTAGCCCATTATTTCTAACAAACGGTAGAAGAACCAAGGGAGGGAGCAAACCCTAGTTACCTCCGACCATAGGTCGTCGATGCTGGTGTCGTAGGGGTTTAGCGGAGCGATGTACTTATCTAGATCTTAGGTGCCCAAGAAGTGCGTGATCTTCTTATGACCGGCGGGGGCCTCCTCGCCAGCGGGGGGCTCCTCTTCGGTGGCTCCGTCGGTAGCGGGGACGGGGGCCTAGACGGGAACGGCGGCTGCCATCGATGCCTCGACTGGGGCCTAGACAGGGACAGCGGCTGCTTTCAACGCGTCGAGGGGGACCGGCGAGGAGACGGGGGCCTCCTCGCCGGCGGCCACGGAGGCGACGATGGCCACCTTATCCTCCTCGGCCATCGCCGGCGCGGACGGGGTATTCTCGGGAGTTTGCGGATGCTGGTGGGACAGTGGAGAGGGTTGCATGGGGACAGTGAGCGAGAGTGGGAGTGGGTGTGCGGAGAGGGGCTCTATAGTTAAGGTGGATAGAAGCAAGGCACGTTTCATTGCACCACCGTGCAACGCGCCGTGTAGTCTACTGCACCGTGCACCGTGACACGCGCACGATACGTCACATTTTTTCCCGGGCCATTTATGGCAGTTCTGTATTGAGCCGCATGCAAAGGGCGCACACACAATTTCTATGTACGAAGTTTGACACGGCCCTAAAATTGGCGATAGTTAAAAGTGGAAATGTAGAGGGGAAGGTAGGTGGCTGTACGGCGAGATTTTTGGGGTTGTCATAGATTCGGTAAAGGGATGTGTTGATGGCTGCGAGTGACTCGATGAACCGGAGACGTTAGGTCTCGTCGAGCTCAGCTGTTCGGCCTCCGGCTAGCGCGTCCAAGCTTCTTACGGTGGGCCCTAGTTGGAAGTGAGATTGAGAGCCGCTGCGTAAAAAATGGGATGTGTATTATAAAAATCAAGTGGCAATAAACTGTAGGTGTCCATCAACGATCGTGCACTCGATGACGCATGTGTTGTGGCCTAGTAGTAGCAGTAGTAGGCTTTTCAGACTTGATTAAACGTGACATGACCGCTCGACGACTTTTTCCATGGACGGCATCGTGTTCCTTCTTGTAGAGGGAGACGTCAAGATGGGGCCTCGTCAAGATGGTAGCTTGTTAACTGGCAGTTTGAAAGAGTACCCTTTTCCTCTCTCGCTAAACAGATATGTTTCATTTTGCCCAAATTGGAAGCAAATCTAGAGAAGATTCTCTCTTCGATAATTCGTTCCCTTTTGGACCTCTTTTTGCCTCCGATCAGGTAGCAAATCTAAAGCAGCAAATCACACCAGGCAGAATACATTCATTCAGAAAACAAAACAGATGTAGATATAGCTGTGCGCAGCTAAATAGGATATAGCGATAGAAAGTAGTAGGTTGCTTAACGAGGTTCGATGCATTCAGCCAGAAATAGGATGCAAGCAAAATATTGAAAATCAAAAGAAGCTACTTAGCAGTAGCAGCCGCCGCAGATGCAGATACATTCAAGGAAACATCCAACCCGTTCATTCGCCAGCGACTCCACCTCCCTCTGGCACGTCCGCCACTTCTTGCTGCCCAGTCCCTTGATCTTGGGGGCCTTGGGCCTGATTAGAGGCATGTGACCCTCTTTGATGGCCACCCGCTAGAGGTTTCGAAGGTGAATGCCGAGAGCCCGGTGTTCAGCGATGTAGGCGTTGATGTTCACGATCTCGCGCTTGCTGCCTTTGTGGATGTCGGAGCCCGCGGCCTCTGGATGCTTCAGTAAGGTGTTCAAGACGGTGCCGCCGGCGGCGCGACTCGTCAAGCAGTAGACGCCCCCCTTGCGGAAGGGGCAGCTGTAGTAGGGGCCCCTGAGGAAGCCGTCGTACTTGCCGGCCCGTAGCATCCTCAGTAGCTGACGATCCTTGGTGTGAATGGACTCGTCATCGCTGCAGACGTCGCTGCCGGAAACCTATTGGAAGAAAGAGAAAATGGGGGAGTAGATGGTGTAAGAAGATCCAGCAATCGAAATGCGAACAAGCAAATCCTAATAAACCAAGATCTAGCATCCAACGATGGGAACGGTGTTGGATAATTAGGCACAATTTCCATGATTAATTCCAAAATATTAAACATGATAATACTAGCTAAATTTTAAATAGATTAGCCCATTATTTCTAACAAACGGTAGAAGCACCAGCGGAGGGGAGCAAACCCTAGTTACCTCCGACCATAGGTCATCGATGCCGGTGTCGTAGGGGTTCAGCGGAGTGATGTACTTATCTGGATCGTAGGTGCCCAAGAAGTGCATGATCTGCTTGTGACCGGCGGGGGCCTCCTCACCGGCAGGGGGCTCCTCTTCGGCGGCTCCGTCGGAAGCGGGGACGGGGGCCTGGATGGGAACGGTGGCTGCCATCGATGCCTCGACTGGGGCCTGGACAGGGACAGCAGCTGCTTTCAACGCGTCAAGGGGGACCGGCGAGGAGACGGGGGCCTCCTCGCCGGCAGCCACGGAGGCGACGATGGCCACCTTATCCTCCTCAGCCATCGCCGGCGCGGACGGGGTATTCTCGGGAGTTTGCGGATGCTGGTGGGACAGTGGAGAGGGTGGCGTGGGCACAGTGAGCGAGAGTGGGAGTGGGTGTGCGGAGAGGGGCTCTATAGTTAAGGTGGATAGGAGCAAGGCACGTTTCGTTGCACCACCGTGCAACGCGCCGTGCAGTCTACTGCACAGTGCACCGCGACACACACACGGTATGTCACGTTTTTTCCCAGGCCATGCATGGCAGTTCTGTATTGAGCCGCATGCAAAGGGCGCACACACAATTTCTATGTACGAAGTTTGACACGGCCCTAAAATTGGCGATTGAGAGCCGCTGCGTAAAAATGGGATATGTCTTATTAAAATCAAGTGGCAATAAATTGCAGTTGTCCATTGACGACCGTGCACTCGATGACCCATGCGTTGTGGCGTAGTAGTAGCATTAGTAGGCTTTTCAGACTTGATTAAACATGACATGACCGCTCGACGACTTTTTCTATGGACGGCATCGTGTTCCTTCTTGTAGATGTCTCGCTGAGGGAGACGTCCGTGCTGTCTCACGCTATATCGTGAAGGGCACGACGTGTCCAACGATCATCGTTGGATCGCACAGAATCAACGGTTGGTGCGCACGATCCATGTGACAACTGTGATAACCAATCAGGGAGTAGCAGACAGGGTGAGCACAGGTTTGTGCTTCTATGAAAGATAGAGAGAGGGGGGCAAAACTGAGTAGTACCACATAAAACCAAGGGCGATACTGAGTAGTATAAAAATGGAAAGTGAGTGTATTGTACAATGAAATACATCGTGGCATACTGATGGCACAGTGTCGGCGCTAGGAAAATGCTGGTGCGATGTTGATGTAGAGCTCGTTGGGAATCCCAAGAGTAAGGTATGATGAGCACAGCAGCAAGTTTCCCTCGGTAATGAAACCAAGGTTTAATCGAACCAGTAGGAGCAAGGAAACACCCCAAAGGTGTTGCTAGCTGAGCCTTGGCAGGGCGCACTACCGGTGCTAGTAGCAACATGGAGACCTGCACAACACAACCACAGAACTTTGTCCCCAACTTGCGACGAGGTTGTCAATCTCACCGTGTTTTCTGGACAACAAAGGATTAAACGTATCAAATGGAAAGAAGTAATAGTTTGCAGAAAGTAAACACAAAGCAGTAAACAGTTTATAGATTGTATGTAAAAGACAAGGGCCGGGATCCATAGTTCACTAGTGGTGGCTCTCCTTAAGATAGATAACATGCTGGGTGAACAAATTACAGCGGGGCAATTAACAAACATCGAGAAAGCAATACATGCATATACTAATCATCTTGACTCCTTTTAGACTTGATTGGTATTACAACATTATACAAAGACCGCCATCCAACTGCATCTATGACTAATAATCAACCTTTAGATTATCATCCGAACCCCCTCCAGTATTAAGTTGCAAGCAACATATTATTGCTTTATGAACTGCATGTAAAGTAAACAATATGATTGTTCTATGAACAAAGGATTGTTGTTTTCTCCCTAATAGCAACAACACATCTAGTACCTTAGAGATTTCTGTCACTTCCCCAGATTACCAGAGGCATGAACCCACTATCGAGAATAAATACTAACTCTTGGAGTTGCTAGCATCTACTTGGCCAAGATAGCTACTAACAACAAAAAGCATGCAAGATCACAAATAACAAAGACATGATAGAATCAATAATCAATCTGAAATAGCATCTCAATATCCATCGAATCCCCACAAACATAACATGCAGAATTACAAATAGATGATCTTGATCATGAACGGAGCTCACAAGATCTAGACATGAAAGCACAAAGGAGGAGAACCAGCCATCTAGCTACTACATGGACCCGTAGTCCAAGGATGAACTACTCACGCATCACACCGGAGGCTTGCATGGTGACGAAGAAGGCCTCCAGGGTAAATTCCCCTCCCCCTCTCCGACAGGGTGCCAGGAAGAGCTTCAGATCCCTCCCGATCTAGGGATGGAGATGACGGCGGCTACAGACTCTTTTGTGGATTTTTGATTGGGCACTTAGGGTTTTTGTCCCGAGGGCAATATATAGGCGGAAGGAGAGGCTGAGGGGGTGCTTGGGTCGGCTAGACCACCCCCTGGCATAGGCCAGGCCTGGCCGCGTGGCCAGGTGGTGTGGCCGGCCCCCAGCCCTTCTCTGTCTCGTATTCTGGCATCTGATGACTTCCGGAAAAATAGGCACTTTGGCTTTTGTCCCGTCCAATTCCGAGAATATTCATTTTCTAACTTTCCTGGAACCAAAAACAGCAGAAAACAGGCAGCTAGCACTGTGGCTCTTGTTAATAGGTTAGTCCAAGAAATCATATGAAAAGTACTCCAAAGTGTTGACAAAACACAAGAAAGTGGATAAAACCAAGCATGGAACATCAAAAATTATAGATACATTTGCAATGTATCAACATCCCCAAGATTAACTCCTGCTCGTCCTCGAGTAGGTAAGTGATAAAAAGAAAGAATAATTTTTGAGGTGACATGCACCGTCAAAGACTTGATCAAAGTATTTGTAAAACATTCAAAGCTGGGATCATAGTACTTCAATCATAACATGAAAGACAAAGTTCTAGCAATAAGACAAAGAAACTATGATGCAACATTAAAAGGCACAAACAAAAGATTCATGAATAACAATGCTTTGCAAGACGTTTGTTTGTTTCACATAAAGAAAACATAGCATAATAGTATTCAGCTTGTCCCTCAATAGAGTAGCAAATATAAATGCATAGGACACCTTCAAAGTTCATAAGAGTGACTAGATTCAAATAGTTTAAAACAAGCAATATCAAGTTATGCATCAATCAACTAGTCTTGGGACAATGCAAATAGAACTAAGAATGGCCACTATGCTCTCAAAGTAGGTGCATATAGGTAGAAGGTGGAGACTCAATATAATGGTGGAAGAAAGGCCTTCATAGAAGGAAGTAGGGATTCAAGTCTCATAAAGAGCTTCCAAATATTATGGTGCTTATAGCTTTCAGCTCCCATTGCCCCTATCATAAGCATCTTGAAGTGATTAAGGTTAAAGTGAACAAACTATGGTGTACATGCTTGACGAAGTATAAGTTAGAAATCTCATGTCCCTTGTATACGAGGGTCGCTCCTCATGCTACTCAAGTTTAGTCACCGGTAAGTTCTTGTCATTGTAAGTACATGTGTATCATAGAGAACCGCCAATGGGGTACCCCTTGCCCAATGATACTGAAGAATCCCCATATCAAAATGACAAGGCAAGCAGACAACGAGCATCTCAGCAATCTTCTTATTTACCATGGGAATATGGTGCTTTTTTTCTCTCTTTCCTCTTTTCATAATCTCTTTTGTTTCTCTTTTTTCTCATTTTTTTCAATAGGACTCCTTTTTTATAAGAAGAATGCTTCATAGACAGCTCATTATGGTTACGCTGCAGGTTTCCACCATGTCAGCATGGATTAGACCAGCGGCCCAGGCGTTTCTCTAACACATATACATAACTCCAGGACTTACAAGCTCCCCTTTCATTTCACACCGACGACATGCATATATAAAAGAGCATGATATCAACTAGGTACAAGTACCAAGTGCAATGTTGAAAGCATTCCCCATGAAAGCATGGTTCTGCTAATTCCCAACAAATAAGTGCAAGCTTATACAACATAGCCGACACAGTGGTTCAAGTTTATTAAGGTCAAGAAATGTAAAGTGTGCCATCAAGTTCGTGAGAGCTTTAATCACTAGTTTTCTCATAACAAGTTTAATTTGGAAGGTAAACAAAAGCATGAATATACTTGGAATAGCATAAGCTAGTCGGCAGGTATGGTGGAATCTTTAGAATAACTTGGTTTAGGGAGTTGGATGCATGAGTGGAACTCATACTTGGTTGTGGAGGCTAGCAAAAGACTGGGAGCGACAAACTAAGAGAGCAATAATGGCCATAATCATGCAGAGCGACAAAACATCATTGATCAAAGCATAAAGTGATACTACAAGTTGAAAACTAAAGGATCAGAAAGGCTATGGTGACTTGAGATAATCATAACATGGTGTGAGCATGCGCCAATTCAACCCAAATAAAGCATCAAAGGAGAATACCACTATACTATGCTTTAATATACTAAAACAACGCATGATTCATCCAAGGCACATTAAGCAATATCAATTGTTTATAACAAGTCATGCTACAGCAAAGAATACTAAGCATAAAGCCAAAACAATATCAAGCATGGCATGACAAAGCATAGGCCATAGTCAAAAACGAGCTCTTTTTACCACATAAGTATGAACTTTCCTACTCTTTTCCAAACCAAACCAAACTATTTGCAAACCAACGTATGAAAGAGGGGTCCAACCAATTTATTCAGAAAACTAAGAAAACCAAAGCAAACGAAAACCAAAATGAAAACAAAAAAGAAGACGCTCCAAGAACAACACAACTGTGCATGAAACAATAAAAATGAAGCGTTTGGAAGAAACCTGGGATTTTTATTGATGAAGAAGGGGATGCCTTGGGCATCCCCAAGATTTGACGCTTGTATTTCTTGAATATTTCTTGGGGTGACACGCGTGGCATCCCCAAACTTGAGCTTTAGTCCATCCTTCATCTCATTACTCATTCCTTCCATACACCTGAAATTTTTCCTTCATACAAAACTTCACACAATCTTTATTAGCAACATTAGTGCACTCAAGATAAAAGGTCTTAAGGTTCAGTTCTAACACCAAATAGAACACTAGCTACTGTAGTACTTCCCTCAAAAGCTCAATTCCCAAAAGAACTCAAAAAGGAACCAACAAGAAGCAAATGCAGAAAATGGCAGAAATCTGTCAAAACAGACCAGCAGGTAAAGACGAATTGTTTCGAAGACCTTCTGTTGCTCAAATCAAAAAGTGTTGAACTAACGAAAGTTATATAACAACCTGGGGCAGAATCACAAAAATTCACGCATCAAAAGGACTTACAGAGATTTTACAACGAATTTTTATGGTGAAGCACAGAAATCTGTTTCGGGACAACAACTTTCCCAATCATTACTTCTCTCTCATTAGAGGTTACTCTTGGCACAAAAAGCAAATAAAAAGGATAAGGAGCGGTTATTACATAGGTAATAACTTCCAAGAATTATCTAAAACTTTTGGGTTATCTCCCAATAAGTACTTTTCTTTAACGCCTTTAAGTTAGGCATAAGAAGCAAGAAAAAGAATCAAGTGTTCTCAAATGAAGAAGCATTAAGACCAAATTTTGTTTTCATAGGGGAAGCAAAAGAAATATTCTCTCTCTTCTTAGGGAAGTGTTTTATACCTTTCTTGAGTGGGAGTTGATATTTAATGGTGCTTTCTTTCATATTAATAATGGCACCAACAGTTGTAAGAAAAGGTCTTCCCAAAGTAATAGGACAATAAGCATTGTATTCAACACAAAGCAGTAAACAGTTTAGACATATCGAATGGAAAGAAGTAATAGTTTGCAGAAAGTAAACACAAAGCAGTAAACAGTTTATAGATTGTATGTAAAAGACAAGGACCGGGATCCATAGTTCACTAGTGGTGGCTCTCCTTAAGATAGATAACATGCTGGGTGAACAAATTACAGCGAGGAAATTGAAAAACATCGAGAAAGAAATACATGCATATACTAATCATCTTGACTCCTTTGAGACTTGGTTAGGCATTACAACATTATACATAGACCGCCATCCAACTACATCTATGACTAATAATCCACCATCAGGTTATCATCCGAACCCCCTCCAGTATTAAGTTGCAAGCAATAGATTATTGCTTTACGAACTGCGTGTAAAGTAAACAATATGATTGTTCTATGAACAAAGGATTGTTGTTTTCTCCCTAGTAGCAACATCACATCTAGTACCTTAGAGATTTCTGTCACTTCCCCAGATTACCAGAGGCATGAACCCACTATCGAGCATAAATACTAACTCTTGGAGTTGCTAGCATCTACTTGGCCAAGATAGCTACTAACAACAGAAAGCATGCAAGATCACAAATAACAAAGACATGATAGAATCAATAATCAATCTGAAATAGCATCTCAATATCCATCGGATCCCGGCAAACACAACATGCAGAATTACAAATAGATGATCTTGATCATGAACGGAGCTCACCAGATCTAGACATGAAAGCACAAAGGAGGAGAACCAACCATCTACCTACTACATGGATCCGTAGTCCAAGGATGAACTACTCACGCATCACACCGGAGACTTGCATGGTGATGAAGAAGGCCTCTAGGGTGAATTCCCCTCTCCGGCAGGGTGCCGGGAAGAGCTTCAGATCCCTCCCGATCTAGGGATGGAGATGATGGCGGCTACAGACTATTTCGTGGATTTTTGATCGGGCACTTAGGGTTTTCATCCTGAGGGCAATATATAGGCGGAAGGAGAGGCCGAGGGGGTGATGGGGTTAGCCAGACCACCCCGTGGCGCAGGCCAGGCCTGGCCGTGCGGCCAGGTGGTGTGGCCGGCCCCCAGCCCTTCTCCGTCTTGTATTCTGGCATCTGATGACTTCTGGAAATATAGGCACTTTGGCTTTTGTCCCGTCCAATTCCGAGAATATTCATTTTCTGACTTTCCTAGAACCAAAAACAGCAGAAAACAGGCAGCTGGGACTGTGTCTCTTGTTAATAGGTTAGTCCAAGAAATCATATGAAAAGTACTCCAAAGTGTGGACAAAACACAAGAAAGTGGATAAAACCAAGCATGGAACATCAAAAATTATAGATACATTTGCAATGTATCACATACATCAAATTATGCCAAGATAGATCCACTAGAATTCATTGGATGTCTGTTCTTCTCATAAACCACGTAAGGATCCACTAGAGTTCATTGGATGTGTGTTCTTCTCACAAACCACATATCACCAGTATCATTGCATGTGTGTTCTTCCCACAGACCACACATGGATCCACTAGTGTCATTCTATGTGTGTTCTTCCCATGAACCACACATGGATCCACCAGTGTCATTGCATGTGTGTTCTTTTCACAGACCACATATGGATCCACCAGTGTCATTGCATGTGTGTTATTCTCACAAACCACATAAGGATCCACCGGTGCCATTTCATGTGTGTTCCTCTCATAGACCACACATGGATCCACCGGTGTCATCACATGTCTGCACTTTTCATGAACCACAGTTAGAGTCATCGCATGTCTGCTCTTTTCATGAACCACAGGTAGAGCCATTGCATGCGTGTTCTTCTCACAAACCATATCATGAACCACACCTAGTGTCATTGCATGTGTGTTCTTCTCATTAACCACACATGGATCCACCGGTGTCATTGCATGTCTGCTCTTTTCATTAACCACAGCTATAGTCATTGCATGTGTGTTCTTCTCACAAACCACATATCACCAATGTCATTGCATGTGTGTTCTCCCCACATACCACACATGGATCCACCAGTGTCATTTCATGTGTGTTCTTCACATGAACCACACCTGGATCCACCAGTGTCATTGCATGTCTGCTCTTTTCATGAACCACAGCTAGAGTCATTGCATGTGTGTTCTTCTCACAAACCACATATCACCAGTGTCATTGCATGTGTGTTCTTTCCACAGACCACACATGGATCCACCAGTGTCATTGCATGTGTGTTCTTCCCATGAACCACACATGGATCCACCGGTGTCATTGCATGTGTGTTCTTTTCACAGACCACATATGGATCCACTAGTGTCATTGCATGTGTGTTATTTTCACAAACCGCGTAAGGATCCACCGGTGTAATTGCATGTGTGTTCCTCTCATAGACCACACATGTATCCACCGGTGGCATCGCATGTCTGCTCTTTTCATGAACCACGGTTAGAGTCATCGCATGTCTGCTCTTTTCATGAACCACAGCTAGAGTCATTGCATGTGTGTTCTTCTCACAAACCATATTATGAACCACACCCAGTGTCATTCCATGTGTGTTCTTCTCATTAACCACACATTGATCCACCGGTGTCATTGCATGTCTGCCCTTCTCATTGAGAGCCCCTTCTCATTAACCACAGTTAGAGTCATTGCATGTGTGTTCTTCCCACAGACCACACATGGATCCACCAGTGTCATTGCATATGTGTTCTTCCCATGAATCACACATGGATCCACCAGTGTCATTGCATGTCTGCTCTTTTCATGAACCACAGCTAGAGTCATTGCATGTGTGATCTTCTCACAAACCACATATCACCAGTGTCATTGCATGTGTGTTCTTCCCATGAACCACACATGGATCCACCGGTGTCATTGCATGTGTGTTATTCTCACAAACCACGTAAGGATCCACCGGTGTCATTGCATGTGTGTTCCTCTCATAGACCACACATGGATCCACCGGTGGCATCACATGTCTGCTCTTTTCATGAACCATAGTTAGAGTCATCGTATGTCTGCACTTTTCAAGAACCACAGCTAGAGTCATTGCATGTGTGTTCTTCCCACAAACCATATCATGAACCACACCCAGTGTCATTGCATGTGTGTTCTTGTCATTAACCACACATGGATCCACCGATGTCATTGCATGTCTGCTCTTTTCATTAACCACAGTTAGAGTCATTGCATGTGTGTTCTTCTCATAAACCACATATCACCAGTGTCATTGCATGTGTGTTCTTCCCATAGACCTCACATGGATCCACCAGTGTCATTGCATGTGTGTTCTTCCCATGAACCACACATGGATCCACCAGTGACATTGCATGTGTGCTCTTCTCATGAACCACAGCTAGAGTCATTGCATGCGTGTTCTTCTCACAAACCATATCATGAACCACACCTAGTGTCATTGCATGTGTGTTCTTCTCATTAACCACACATGGATCCACCGGTGTCATTGCATGTCTGCTCTTTTCATTAACCATAGCTAGAGTCATTGGATGTGTGTTCTTTTCACAAACCACATATCACCAGAGTCATTGCATGTGTGTTCTTCCCACAGACCACACATGGATCCACCAGTGTCATTGCATGTGTATTCTTCCCATGAACCACACATGGATCCACCGTGTCATTGCATCTCTGCTCTTTTCATGAACCATAGCTAGAGTCATTGCATGTGTGTTCTTCTCACAAACTACATATCACCAGTGTCATTGCATGTGTGTTCTTCCCACAGACCACACATGGATCCACTAGTGTCATTGCATGTGTGTTCTTCCCATGAACCACACATGGATCCACCAGTGTCATTGCATGTGTGTTCTTCCCATGAACCACACATGGATATACCAGTGTCATTGCATGTGTGTTATTCTCACAAACCACGTAAGGATCCACCGGTGTCATTGCATGTGTGCTCCTCTCATAGACCAGACATGGATCCACTGGTGGCATCACATGTCTGCTCTTTTCATGAACCACAGTTAGAGTCATCGCATGTCTGCTCTTTTCATGAACCACACCCAGTGTCATTGCATGTGTGTTCTTCTCATTAACCACACATGGATCCACTGGTGTCATTGCATGTCTGCTCTTTTCATTAACCACAGCTAGATCCACCAGTGTCATTGGATGCATGTTCTTTTCATAAACCGCATATGGATACTAATTAACCTTAGGAGAGCCCTAACCTTAGCGTTAGACCGAGTCTTCTAGAAGGCATGCCCTAACACAGTTGTTCTGCTTGATGAGTGTTACATACCGTTCGATCAGGGCGCTTGGACGATTGGGATGGTTTTCGTGAGATCGATCCGCGAGTAGTCTGTTCTACGGCATGATTGGCCATGCTTGCTCTGGACAAACTGGCAACACCGGGGGCTCCCCTGTTGCAAGTTTCACGACTCACGAGTTGAGCGGGCCATATCCCAGTGTCACGTCCCCATTACTTCTCTTCCTTCCCCTCGAAGCCACATTCCCCACTTCACTCCCATCCTGCCATAGCCGCAAGCCGACGGCACCTCCATCCCAATCCCCTCTCCGGCAGCCACCCCCCTCCCCTCTCGCCACGGGTTCAAGGGAGACAGCGAGGAAACGCGTCGTGACGACAGGGACGGTGATTTCGATGTGAGTCGTCTCATCTCTATCTCTATCATCCTTGGCCAGTTATCTATTTTTTGAGCCAGATCTACTCCGTTTACTCATGCGTGTATGATGTGTTAGGCCAACCAGACGATGTATGACGCCGGCTATCATGGTTTAGCGGATGAAGACAGTCCTCTGCTATGTAAACATGGATATGTGCCTGCTAAATTTGTAGCATTCGAAGGATGAAACGTAGGCAGGAGGTTTCTACGGTGTCAAGGACATCATGCAATGATGCGAGGCGGAAGTTGCGGTGTTGTCAAATGGGTAGATCTAGAGTGGCCCAAATCGATGCAGAAAACGCTGGACAAACTATGGGAAATGACTATTGAGTTGAAAGAATCCACATTCAGCTCACTTCTTGATAGTGTTGAGATGAAGCTATGTGAACCAGTTGACACGACCAAGCATAAGCGAGATCTCATGGGGTTGGAAGACAAGGTTAGCAAAGTCGAGAAGGAGAGGGACGCGGCGTTGGCCCTGAAGGCTAAAGTAGAGAAAGAACTGACTCAAGCAAGGAAGGATCTTCACCAGGCCAAAGTCCTGTAGTGCATAACTACGAGTATTGACAAGTGCATGAGGAAAGATACAGAGAAATAATTGAAGCTGTGCAAGGAAGATGCTAAAAGGAAGGAGCAGACGATTCGATCCTTGCTCTCGCAGGAAGATGCGCAAAGGGCTAAGATTAGGAAGATCAAGGAGATGTGTGATAACTAGTTCTATTTAGCTTAAGCTCTGTGCCTTTTTTAAGTTGTAATAGTTGTACTTGTTGACCTAGCGGTCTGAACTATTGGCCCCGGAGTCCTGGGAGTAAAAAAATTGATCGCCCGTTAATCTGTCTTAACCCTGCATTACTTCCTTTTGTCTGACCAATGCCCCTTGGATATTTTGCCCGTCGCTTCGTCGTCCTCGTGTACAAATAGGAGGCACCACAGCTCGTCGCTTCGTCTCCCATCCCGTCGCCCTCTCCAATCTCCACCGCGTCGTTGCTTCGTCGTCCAACCTCTCGCTCCCTCTCCAATCTCCACCACGCCGCCATGGAAATGCCCTCGCTGAACTTCTATGAGGCGGTGATGTTTGCACACTTCGACATCCTCGCGCCGCCGGATGGTGCATCAGCTATGCGGGGGTGCCGGTGGCTCCGCTCCTCATCCCCGGCGGAGCTGTGATGGAGAGAAAAATCACAGCGCGCCGCCGCCAGATGCCCGCGTGGAAGAGGGCGCTGCCTCGGTACACGGCGGCCAGCCCGTACTGGCCGGCGCTGTTAAAGAAGGAGCGGAAGGCCAAGATTGGCAACCGCATCGTTTACGGGTGCATGGTGCACCGGGATCTCCGCAACCGAGAAGGGCGGGAGAGGTTCTGGTCCATCCCTGGATGGACCAAGTTCACCGTCATCGCCGCCGCTCGCCGTGAAGAGGTGCTCCGTCTCGCGTACAATGCGGAAATCGTGGAGGTTTCGTCCGACGAAGACGAGGAAGCCGGTGGCTCGGAGGACAGCGGCAGCGGAAGTGAAATTGTTGACTAGTGGTTGAATTAATGTAGGATGTGAATCGCACCTTTGTTTAGAAGAATTTGTGGTTGAAGTAATGAAATGCCTCGATTTAGATCTCTGTCTCGATTAATTTGTGGAAGAATTTGTGATTTAGATCAATTTCTGCCTCGATTTAGATCTCTTTCCCGGATTGGGAACGTGACCGTGGACCAAAGACACCTTTTCTACTAGTGTATTCTGACATTGGTGGTTTGTTTAAACGTAATCTACGTGGATTGTGCCGCATGCAAATGGCACAACCACAATTTAGAAAGTGGAAGCACGTACACCCGATTACTGGAGATCCGGGAGCTTCGCCAGATGCAGGGGATGCAGGAGCAGAGAGGCAGTGAGATAGACGGGCTCAAGATTAGGCCAGAAAGTGGTACCCATTTCCTCCTCATCTGAGCATTATCGGTGAGAATATTGTTGTTTATGTTGCCACGTCGTTGTGCAGCATCTGAAATAAGTTGCTGCTTCGTGGAGTGTGGCAACTTAAATAATTTATTTATGTGCCACTTACATTCCATCGTATTTGGAGACCTCCTGCCCCTCAGCAATCGTGGAACCGGTGGATCCTTGTTTTCAGATAGCAGTGGCATAATCACAATTTCGGATTCAACTACTGACTCGGCGTTTCCAAACCCTAAGTCGCGCTACATTTTACTCAGAGAACATGGGTAGATTGTTTCGCCCAGCAACATGCCACACACAGAGCTCCAGAATTTAACAGAATTACATATATAAGTTCAAGTTCAACACATTACTATGCATCTTCATTGCCAGCAGCCTTCTTCCGCAGCCTGGGTGCCAAGCCTTCACGTCCACTGGCTTCTTCACTTCCTGCCTTCTTCCTCTTCCTCGATGCCAATTTTCTTAGCTTCAAGTACTCTGCATCACCGGGACAATGGGCACCAGAATCGTGTCCAGCATCATCTTTCCACTCGTTTTTAATTTCTTCGGGCAGCAAAATGACTGACCCGGCAGTCATGTTTCTAACCTTGCGGCGCTTCCTGTCAAAGAAACAAGACTGTTGCATAACTGCCCAATATCTATAGAGTAAATAAAACAAAAATTACAATTCAGCACAAACATGCGAACCCCAAGCGACCTTTGCTTACCAGGAGCTAACTGGGTTCGAGCAACCATCCTGTCCAAGAATAGAAGGGCGACTCCCAGTTGCAGCAGCTTCCACATCCAGTACATCCCAATTCAGCTCAAACATGCAATCCGAAGCATACCTTTTCATCAACCCAATTAGCTGACTGTCACACGTTATAGGAACCATGATGCCACGTTCATCCATGAAGCTGAACTTTGCATTCTGCTTCGGCCATACTTCAACATGATTACGCAGAGCAGCAACCATACCAGATATAGTGCAGATCTGCGCAGGCTCTTCTTCCATCGTGAAACAATGGCTTCCATACCACTTGCCCTTAGAGTCGTACCTGTAGAGGAGCTAACAAATAATTTGAGGTTCAGTAGCCAGCTAGCAGTTATAATTAGTGCGAATAACAAAGAGAAGGGTAGCTCACCCGCTTGTAGACAGAACTTCTTCTTCCTTGATAGTAGGATCTGCCATCCTCCGAGCTGCTCGGCTCGTCGGTGGCGGAGGCGGGCTAGAGCCTCGTAACAGCGGCTACGGCATGCGCCATTGGAGCTCGGGATCAGCGACTGGGCGCAGCAACTTGGCGCCGGAAGTCAAATGTCTGAAGGGATCGTCCTGCCTGGAGGGTGGATTCCGACGCCGCCGGTGCTAGGGGAAAGTTGGGAATGGATTTGTGAAATTGGTTAACGCATCAAATCCACTTAGCTGCTCGATTTTCCTAGAGGTTGCCGCGTTGGCGCCCGCGTCACAGACAGATGACCGACATGAGGGTACCGACCGTCTACTTCACGGGGCAGTTTAACAGAATGTTTGAATTTGGCAGGGGTGAGATGAGTTTGCCTCAAAATGGCCCCTCTCAGTAGTTGGCAGCCCAACTTTTCAAAACGCGGTAATTTCAGGCAACTTAGGTACCGCCATGCGCTAGCCTGCCAACTTTGGTACCGCAGACGAACAAGCCCAAAGATTGGGGCATTGGTATTCTGGAAATTTTTAAGCTTGGATCTTGGATGATCCTGATTTCCATGGTTCTGATTGTTGTGAGCCATCTGGGTGATCTGCTGCAGTGTTTCTAGATTAGCTTGGCGCTCTGCCCTACTAGCTTCAGGTCTGCAATGAGAGTCTATAGAATCTGTAGCATTGGGTCTTGCGATGAGCTGCTCCCTCCTTGGTTTCCATGAGTCATCTAAAGATTGAGATAGATGAAGGGGTAAGAGGGAAAGTTCTAAGGTTCATGGTTTTGATTTTCAAAGCTAAAACTTTGAGTTTGACTCAGGTTTTGCAACTAACTTCTTTTCATTCATTCAAGCAAAGCACACGATACAAACACACACACACCACAACATCAAAGGAAAACAGATGGTTTTAAGAACCATTCTGCAAGCTACGATACAATGGGACTGATACTCCTCACTCTATGATAGTGCTCTAGTGCATCTACTCATCATCGATGAAGTCGGAGTCATCATCGTCGGTCTAGAAGTCCACAGCATCCTCCTCCAGATAGTCATCATCATTTCTGAGGTAGGAGTTAATATCCTCTTGGATATCTTCACCTTCCTCTTCTTCTTCCTTTACTGTAAGCTGAGCTTCTTGCTCCTTGATGGTATTCTTGAGGTCTGCCACCTTCTTGGAAAGACGGTCGATGGTGCGATCCTTGTTTGCACGTTGACGGCAAAGAGACTGACGATCCTTGACGAGCAGTGAGAAAGTATGGGCCTTCTGGGCGGCAAGGGCGAGGTTGTGGTTGGCGACCTCTGTAGCATTGTCCAACTCCTTATGTCTGTCGTACAGTAGGAAGTCGAGGTTCTCCACTTGACGCTTCAATATTGGGTGACTTGGCATTTCTAGCGGTATTCCCATGGAATCACGGCTTGCATAGTGAACAAAGCGGGTTCCTTGAATTAGGTTGACACTCTGGGCACACAGACGTGCGAGAGCTTCATGCATTGCCCTGGCTAATCCATCTAGCGAGTTGTTCTCTCTCACTGAGAACTGAATTCTCCTAGATACTAGTGCTTCTATCTTGCCTCAAAGATCAGCAGTTACTAGCCAGTGTAAATCTCCTCCTGGTGGACCCGGGAGTTGAGCTCCAAGAAATTCTGGATGCGGACGCTCCAAGAACTCAGACGGTGAATCCAGATCCCTCTCGAAGATTAGTTGGCCTCCGTTGCCCAACTGGTAGAACTTGCTATATTGGGCTTCCATCTATAAGAATTTAGGATAAGAAAGTTAGTGAAGTGATCAAGTGTGTCAAAGTTTTATGTAGTAATGTAAGAAATTGGAAGACCGTGAATTTTTTTTGAGAGAAAGAATCCCAAGGTAAGAGAGGAAATAGTTTTCACAAATACACACTTTGGTTCTTGAAACTAAGTTTTTGTTCGGACGTCTATTCTAACTAGGGTCTCCTATGGTCAACCTGGCTCTAATACCAACTTGTCAACACCCGAATTTTTAATCTCAGATGCCTGTTATGCCATACCTTGCAATCCCAGGATTACCATTTTTGCGAGACATAAAAAATTGGATATCACAGTACATCATCCATTACAAACCATAATAAGGTCTTACACAAATAAGGATCTCATGATTCAGTCTTAGTATAACCAAGTAGCGGAATAAATAGCGTAGCGGTGGGGTCCATCTTCAGAGTCATAGGCAATGCTGACGATGGGAGATGATCCTAGTTGTCGTAGCCGTCCTGCTGTCCTCCTTTAGGGTAGTCATCCTCATAGTCTGGCCATGGGAATAGCCAGGGACAAAAGCCATGAGTACTCTTTAAGTACTCGCAAACTACCACTAACAAGTAAGATAGCTCTAGTAGGAATGCTAAATTCTAAGTTTATTTGTAAAGTTAAGTTTGAAACCTAAGCTGAGTTCAGAAACAAAGAAAGATAAAATAAAGTTTGAAAACACCTAAGTGGGAACTTAGTTATCATAGTCACAACTCTGTTGTGGTCAAGTCAAGTCACAATTCATTTCATAAGTCATTTCGAAAACATCTGACAAGGGAACAGTATGGCCACTCCAACTGTCCATAACCGCGGACGCGGCTATTCGAATAGTTTGACAATCTGCAGAGGTGGTACACTTTCACCACAAGATTCGATAGATGTATCAGGGATAACCATGAATCATCATACTTAGTATGCAGATAATCAAACATAACCTTTCCTTTACACACTCTAGTATAAGCACCTCTCCTATGAGTATGGCCTCCCAACCATGACCATCTGTCATCCTGGGCACTGCATAGGTGGACAACATTGAGAGGTAGCCTCAGCTCAAACCTCCCTCGCGAGGGAACTAATACTAATGCATATAAACTTCCGGCTAAGCCTTACCCAATTCAGGTATTGTGGTTGTACGGTAAAATTAGAATGGTATCACATCCGAACCCACCCATCAGTTTTTATAAAAGGGCTAAGGCTCATGCCTTAACATTTTCATCATTATCATAAACCATTTGTGTTTGTCAACACATGTCAAAACATCTCAATAGAATGACTCATCATTCCAAGGTTTTCACAAGTCATTTTCACCAAGTACTCCCATCTAAAGTGATCAAGTTTTTGGTTTAACTCTAAGCTACTAAGTTAAGAGTGTACACTAATGTGGGGTGCTAATCTCAATCTCATGCCATAGAATGACATCTAAGTCTAACTAGATAGGTCAAGTTTTATACTCTTTATGCTACCTTTAAACAAGGTAAAGGACTTTGGTAAAGTAAAGAAAGTAAAGCTTGTAAATAAAACTTGGAGTAGGTAATAGTCAACATGGTATAACCAAAGCATGCCTATTGCATCTTGCTTAAGTTATCTAGCTTGTAAGGTTTAGCTTGCATTGTTAATGATGGCTTGCAATATTTAGCTTGCCAATAATAGCTTGCCTCGTGTAGTGTAGTGGTTGAAATTATCTTCCTCCTCCTCTTGGTAGAACTCCTCCGCCTCCTCGAAGACTTGGTCGATACTATCGTCTATAAATACATACGGAATACACAATCACCAAACAATACTTAACTAGTCTACTTAGCACACTAAGGCACACATTTGATGATCTAGTATCATCACAAACATCACAAGGTTTAATGAACTAGTTTCATTTATTTTATTTGAGAAAAGTAAGTTCTACTCCTTGAAATTAACTAAGATTTAATATTCTCCAATTAAAATATGGGATCATGTGGAAACATGTCATCACCACATATTCTACTATATGGGAATGTGATTTAAAGGTTTGATCACATTTTAATAAGTTTAAGTTTAATATTTAATGATTTAAAGTGACTAGAAATGCCTATATAGCATTATTTTGGTACTAGTCCAAAGTCACTGCATGCAATCCTTAATATTATTACATATTCAGATAGGTATGGTTAAATGTGTTTTTTGAGAGTTGGAATCAACTCCAAAGCTATTAGGGTTGATTTTAGAAAAATGTTTGAATGTGCAAAAGCTTCTGTCTTGTTATTTTTACTAGGACAGATCTATAACTCTAAATGATTTAAATCCAACGGTCTTGGATAGAGATTTTCATTACCTTTCGGAGAAAATTGGAATCACTCAATTTGGATTTGTAAAACTCTCTGAATTGATTTTTAAACTAAGGGACATAATTGATTTTAAGTCTAAATAGAAAAACCTATATTTGAATTAACTGGGTCGCGCGGGAAACTAATTGGGCCGGCCCATGTACACTCCGTGGAGCAAAGGACAACTAGTTGTCAGGGGGTCCGCCTGTCAGTGGCTCATTACACGTGAAGCGGTACGGGGCGATACAGACCGCAGGATTAGAACGAGATCAACGGCTCACGGTCATCATCGACGACGGACTCGTCGCTGGCGAGACTGAACCCTAGAGGCTCGGTGGGGGTGCAGTGGTGACGTACCGGGGCTCCAGCTAGTGCGGCGAGGTGGGCAAACGAACGAGTAGACGATGGCGAGCTCAGCCGAAGTCGCGGCAGAGGCTAAGGTGGACGAAATCAATGGCAGCGTCTCCTCCTCTGCTGCGTCTACCTCCGGTGAAATTCGGGCGGCCTGCTGCTCGAGCTGCTCCGGCGAGAGGTGGGGAAGGACTAGGGGTGAGAGGGCTTGTGGCGATTGAGGCTGGGGAAGGCCTCCTTATATAGGCTCGAGGAGGGGACCGAAGGGGCGACGGCGAGCTCGTCGGTGACGACGATACAGGGTGCTATCGGCATGGGCGGTGTAGGCGGATGGTGGCTTGCCTCCTGGCGGTCCTCTACGACTATATGGCGCAACTAGGGGCGGTGGCAATTGGTCGGGGGCGTCGCGCGCTCTGGGAGATAGGGGCGGTGCTCGACGGGGTTCCTGGCAACTTTGGGCCGCGGGACGGTGCACGGCCATGTCTAGCGGGGTGAGGAGGTCAAGGCAGAGCGGCGTGCATGGTCTGCGGTCGAGGCGCAGCCTATGGCGTGCTGGCGGTGAAGGCGCTCTGGCGTGATCTGGCGCGGTGTAGAGAGGCATGGGCGCGAGTGAGCAGAGGTGGTCTAGGGGCTGGCTATGGCCGTCGGGTGGACAAGGGAGTGCGGTAGGGTTGGGCGGAGCTAGTGGTGGTACTAGAACGGCGCGGCGCGGTCTGGGGAGCGTTGCCTGATATATTGCAAATGTATCTATAATTTTTGATGTTCCATGCTTGGTTTTATTCACTTTCTTGTGTTTTGTCCACACTTTGGAGTACCTTTCATATTATTTTTTGGACTAACCTATTAACAAGAGCCACAGTGCCAGCTGCCTGTTTTCTGCTGCTTTTGGTTCCAGGAAAGTCAGAAAATGAATATTCTCGGAATTGGACGGGACAAAAGCCAAAGTGCCTATTTTCCGGAACTCATCAGATGCCAGAATACGAGACAGAGAAGGGCCAGAGGGTGGCCACAACACCTGGCCACGCGGCCAGGCTTGGCCCGCACCAGGGGGTGGTCTGGCCAGCCCAGGCACCCCCCGGCCTCTCCTTCCGCCTATAAGATGCCCTCGGGACGAAAATCCTAAGTACTCGATCAAAAATCCACGAAAGAGTCTGTAGCCGCCGTCATCTCCATCCCTAGACCGGGAGGGATCTGAAGCTCTTCCCGGCACCCTGCCGGAGAGGGGAATTCACCCTGGAGGCCTTCTTCATCACCATGCAAGCCTCCGGTGTGATGCATGAGTAGTTCATCCTTGGACTACAGATCCATGTAGTAGCTAGATGGCTGGTTCTCCTCCTTTGTGCTTTCATGTTTAGATCTTGTGAGCACCATTCATGATCAAGATCATCTATTTGTAATTCTACATGTTGTATTTGCGGGGATCCAATGGATATTGAGATGCTATTTTAGATTGATTATTGATTCTATCATGTCTTTGTTATTTGTGATCTTGCATGCTCTCCGTTGTTAGTAGCTATCTTGGCCAAGTAGATGCTAGCAACTCCGAGAGTTAGTATTTATGCTCGATAGTGGGTTCATGCCTCTGGTAATCTGGGGAAGTGATAGAAATCTCTAAGGTACTAGATGTGATGTTTCTACTAGGGAGAAAACTGAAGGAAATATGCCCTGAGAGGCAATAATAAAGTTGTTATTATATATTCCTTGTATATGATAGATGTTTATTTTCCATGCTATAATTGTATTGATAGGAAACATCAATACATGTGTGTTTAATAAACAAAAAGGGTTCCTAGTTATGCCTCTCTTATAGACTAGCTTGTTGATTGACAAGATGATCAAAGTTTCCTGATCATGGACATTGGATGTTGTTAATAACAAGGTCACACCATTTGTGAAATGATGTGATGAATATTCATCCGAAGTATAGCATTACGATCAAGTCATTATGTTTATATTGCTATAACATCATACAAAGTAGTCTTAGTCCTTAGACCATGAGATCATGTTAATTGCTAACACCGGAAGAGTATCTTGATAACATCAAACGTCACACCGTAACAGGGCGACTATAAAGATGGGTTCAGTACTACGAAGGTGTTATGTTGAGGCTCATGGATCAAGAGTGGAATTTGTCAATCCAGATGATGGATAGATATACTCTGGGCCCTCTCGGTGATATCACATTAAGATAGCTTGCAAGCAAGTGATGTGATCACTAGAATGTTATATCACGGGAACGAGAAAAGAGTGCATGTCGGTAACGAGATCAAACTAGGTATTTGGATACCGATGATCGAATCTCGGACATGTATTATATCATGAGACAAAGGGATTAAATTGCTGCGTTAAAGGTTCTCACGATCACAGAAGTCATCATTGAATGTGCAGGAGTCAGTATGGATCTCCAGGTCTCGCTTCTAATTATTGATCTGAGAGGAGTCTCAATCATGTCTGCATTATTCGCGAACCGTAGGGTGACACACTTAAGGGTTGCCGGACACCATTTAGGAGCACATATGTTCCAGACAAAAGGTTTGCAAAGCGCAGGAAATGTTTCGATAGAAACAGGAATTGTTTCGATAGAAACCGGAATTGTTTCGGGTGAAATTGCAGAAAGTGTTTCTGCATGTGATATTGAAATGTTGCAAGGGGTTTTATGTGAATGTTTGTTAATTAAAGTAATTAACAAAATTCTGAATAAAATAAATAAAAGAGTTTTATTAAATGAGAGAGCATTAAATTTGGAGAAATTTAATGCATTTAAAGTGGAGACTTTAAAAGAGAATGTTAAGGGGCATTTTAATGTGGAGGGGTTACCACCACATGAATGGGGAGGTGAGGGGTCACCCCCCCCCATGCGCCGGCCATGGAGAGAGGGGGCACCCCCCCCTCCTCCTATAAAAGGCCACCCATTCCCTCCTTCATCCTCACACCTCCTCGTGAAGGATCTCTCTCCCCCTCTAGATATTCCCCCATGGTCTCGGATTAGCGAGATACATGTTCCCGGTGGCCTTGCGTCTGGAAGGAGTTGCTGCTTCCACTGATTCGCTGGAGCGAGGAGGTGGAGGTTGTCCGGTGGCTTAAACGTGTGTGCGAGGACGGATGCGCTACTGATTTGCGGCGCTCGGACTTCCACACGATCTTGAGATCGGCAAGCGTACGACTACATCAACCACGAGTTCCTACTCGTTAACAAAACTCGTTGTCTTCGAGGGTAAGTTCTCCATGGATGTATGTCCACCCGTTGCTCTGTATCTAGTAGATAGATCTTGGCGTATAGTTCTCATCGTAGGAAATTTTTTGTTTTCTATGCTGCGGACCCAACAGTGGTATCAGAGCCTGATCTATGCGTAGGTGCTTTGCACGGGTAGTATACATATGTTTATATGTGGGCGATGATGATCATGTTATTGCATCTTCTATGTACTTTGGATATTGGTGGCATAGTGGGATGAAGCGGCCCGGACCAACCTTACATGTCATCGTACATGAGACCGGTTCCACGACTGACATGCAACTTGTTTTGCATAAGTGGCTGGCGGGTGTCTGTCTCTCCTACTATAGTCAATATCTGATTTACAACGATTTGCTAATAACTTGGTTATCCTCGTTGTGGTTCATGTTCGTAGGTAAGACCGGTTCTATCTCTGAAAGCCCTAAGCCATGTAAAACTTGCAATTGATAAATTAGAGGCGTCTAGTTTAGATCATTGCTGGGCTAGTGTCTTGATATGGTATTGTTGTAAGTAGATGTATGATAGATACTCTTACAACTCACTTAACGTGTAAGTTCCATAGACCTTGGCCTTACACACAAAGGAATGATAGAGATCATACCATGATGCAAATGATAGAGATCAAATGCATGGACCATATCACCTCACTTCACACATTAGATGTTAGCATCTTATATTACTAGTTTGGCGCTTTTGGTAGCATTATAAGATGATCCCTCATTTAGATATAAAGATAAAATGTGTTCTTCCTTAAGTATGCATCGTTTTGTGGATCGTGTTTTGAGGCATCACGTGATGATCGGGTGTTCTCGACTCTATGCTTTCATACAACGGGTGTAAGACAGTTTTACACACGCGAATACTAAGGTTCTTACTTGACGAGCCTAGCATGTACAGACATGGCCTCAGAACACGGACCGAAAGGTTAAGCATGAGTCATATAGTTGATATGATGCCTATATAGATACTCGCCTTTGAAGCTACACCGACTCACGTGATGATCGGACTTGGTGTAGTGGATTTGGTTCATGTAATCACCAAAAGGACACGAGGGATGTCGTTTTTGAGTGGGAGTTCATTAGTAATTTCGATTAGTTGAACTCAATCTATCATAAAATTAGTCTAAATATATTTTACAAATTCTGTTGTAGATGGCACCACCTGGTTTTAACAAAACTTGTGTTCATGGAGAAAGAGAAGCTTGCTGCGAATGGTAGCAACTTCACCAATTGGGCTATGAATTTGAGGATTCTCCTCACTGCTGCACAAAAGCAATATGTGCTAGAGGCGCCGCTAGGCCCCCCACCAGCTCCTGATGCCCCTGACGAGGAAAAGAACGTCTATATAACTCGTCAGGAGGACCACAACTTAGTTCATTGCGGCATACTGTATGGGCTAGAGCCAGAACTTCGAAAACGTTTCGAAAATGGCAATGATACCATGGGAGAATTGAAAATGATTTTCGATACCCATGCTGCCGTAGAGAGTTATAATGCTTCTGAAAAGTTCTTTAGCTGCATGATGGAAGAGAACAGCTCCGTTAGTGAGCACGTACTCAAAATGTCTGGGTACGCCGATAAGCTTGTGTCCTTGGGAATAACGATTCCCATTGACTTAGGCATACATCGTGTTCTCCAATCTCTGCCACCTAGCTACAAGAGCTTCGTGATGAACTATAATATGCAGGGCATGACGAAGTCTCTTCTCGAGCTTCTGTCAATGCTTAAGACTGCAGAAGTGGAGATTAGGAAAGAACATCAAGTGTTGATGATCAATAAGACCACCGGTTTCAAGAAGGACAAGGAAGGCAAGCAGAAGGGAAAGAAGGGCGGCAAATCTGTTGCCGCGCCTGAAAAGAAACCCCGAGCTGGCCCTAAGTCTGACACCGAGTGCTACTATTGCAAGGGGACTGGCCATTGGAAGCGCAACTGCCCCAAGTATTTGGCGGACAAGAAGGCCGGCAAGGCAAACAAAGGTATATGTGATATACATGTTATTGATGTGTACTTGACTAGTACTCGTAGTAGCACCTGGGTATTTGATATGGGATCGGTTGCTAATATATGTAACTCGGTTCAGGGGCTGCGGAACAAACGACAACTAGCAAGGGATGAGGTCACGATGCGGGTCGGCAATGGATCAAGAGTTGATGTGATTGCCGTCGGAACACTGCCTCTCCATATGCCGTCGGGATTAGTTATAAACCTAAATAATTGTTATTTGGTGCCTGCACTGAGCATGAACATTGTATCCGGATCATGTTTGATGCAAAGTGGTTATTCGTTTAAATCTGAAAAAACAATGGTTGTTCGATTTATATGAATAATATCTTTTATGGCCATGCACCTGTGTTGAATGGTTTATTTCTATTGGATCTCGATAGTAGTATTACGCATATTCATAATGTTGATGCTAAAAGGATTAAACTTGATAATGATATATCTACATATATGTGGCACTGCCGTCTAGGTCATATTGGCGTTAAACGCATGAAGAAACTCCATTCTGATGGACTTTTGGAATCACTTGATTTTGAATCATTTGATACATGTGAGCCATGCCTTATGGGCAAGATGACTAGAACGCCGTTTTCCGGTTCAATGGAACAGGCGACAGATCTATTGGAAATCATACATACTGATGTGTGTGGACCAATGAGTGTGTCGGCGCGAGGTGGATATCGTTATTTTGTTACTTTCACCGATGATTTGAGTAGATACGGGTATATCTATTTGATGAAACATAAGTCTGAAACTTTTGAAAAGTTCAAAGAATTTCAGAATGAAGTGGAAAATCATCGTAATAGAAAGATCAAATTTCTACGGTCTGACCGTGGAGGAGAGTATCTAAGTTACGAGTTTAGCACACACATGAAAGACTGTGGAATAGTTTCACAACTCACGCCTGCTGGAACACCACAACGTAATGGTGTGTCAGAACGTCGTAATCGTACTTTATTGTATATGGTTCGATCTATGATGTCTCTGACTGACTTGCCACTGTCATTTTGGGGTTATGCACTGGAAACCGCTACATTCACTTTAAATAGGGCACCATCTAAATCCGTTGAAAAGACACCGTATGAATTATGGTTTGGAAACAAACCTAAGCTGTCATTTCTTAAAGTTTGGGGATGTGATGTTTATGTGAAGAAACTTCAACCGGATAAACTCGAACCCAAAGCGGAAAAATGCGTCTTCATAGGATACCCTAAGGAAACGATTGGGTATACCTTCTATCACAGATCCGAGGGCAAGGTCTTTGTTGCCAAGAATGGATCCTTTCTTGAGAAGGAGTTTCTCGCGAAAGGTGTGAGTAGTCGGAAGGTAGAACTCGAAGAGGTTATTGAACCTTCTCTTCATGAAATGGCGAGTAGCACAGCACCAGAAGTTGTTTCGGAGTTGACTTCACCTAATGAAGAGAGAGCTAATGATATTGATCATGAAACTCCGAAAGAGGACACTACCGAGCCTCGCAGGTCAAGCAGGACACGTGCAGCTTCTGAACTGTACGGCAATCCTGTTATGAATTTCATGATTGATGAAATAGATGACCCTGCGATGTATGAAGAAGCGATGATGAGCCCTAATTCCAACAAATGGCTAGAAGCCATGAAATCCGAGATGGAATCCATGTACGAAAACCAGGTTTGGACCTTGGTGGACTGTAACACCCTCAAATCGGCCCTATGCAAGTTTTAGAGATTTCCGCCAAACCCGCATAGAAACGATTCAAGGACGCCCACCAGGCACTTTCGTGCGGGTGGAAAACGAAGTAATACCATTACACATCAGTCCTCGAGGGGACCCACATAAAAGATATATAATTCAGCGACTCCATGAGTCAATAATATAGATATAATATACAAAGATCCAAATCACCTCAAAAATGATAGAGCGTCCGACTACGGACAAGATGCAAATGGGGCTAAGAGCCCTGAAGAATAACCAATGGCGTCCATAACCCTGCCCAAGCCAAGCTGGAAGGGTAACCCTGCTAACGACGTCGATCTCAAACCTGCTAAAACAAAAGGGGTGCCGACAAAGGGCAAAGGAAAAAGAGGAGCGTCAGTACTGAGGCCAGTACATGGCGAGGCTAGAATTCGGCGGCTCTCGCCTACATAGGTATGGTGGGCTGAAGCGGCAACACAGCGGCACTAAACAACCTATAGAGACTCAATACAACTGGCGGATATCAGAGAGGGATAAGAAAGACCTAGTCGGATCAAATCCTGGAGCTAACACCAAACAAACCCATCCTGGTATTTCCCCCTCGAGACCAAACGAGGAAGTCGGACTAAGGAACTCACACAGTTGGCAGTTTTATTCATTCTATTATAATTGAAGCACTTACTAGTCAGATATAGATAGCGTGGGCCGTCCTGATAGCATAAGTAGTGGGCAGTTTTAATCACCCTTCCATTGTAGTTGGGTCATTTACTAGTCAGCTATAATTTTCCTGAGGAATCCCAAACCCAACAGTTGTTGACACTTTTATCACATTCCATTGGAGTTGCAAAACTTACTAGGAAGATATAACAAACAACCCAGATCTAGGAGTTGTTGGCATTTTTAATATCCATTCCGTTATAATTGAATCTGATTACTAGTCATATACTAAGTCAAGTTTATAGCACTACTTTAGTTATGCTTGTCTATGATCGAGATACTGTGCTCCAAGTCATCCATAACCGCGGACACGGCTTTCAGAAAGTTTTACCCTGCAGGGGTGCACAAATAGCAACACACACTCGATCAACCTCGGAAAAACCAACTCAAAACCCAACGAGGCATTCACGACAAAGCGATCACAGGATTCATAAATATTTCAGGGGGCCACCCCATTAAGCTACCCGCAACGAAGCTAGCTGACTTCGAGACGGACTCAAGGTTTGCGCCAATGGTTGTAAACGACTGGGAACCCGAAAGTGTGACTGGGCTTGTCGATACCGCGAAAACACTCCGCAATCCTAAACAGTACAGGTGCTCCACGCACAATCTTAAATAAAGCAGTAAAGCATGGCATAGGTACAGAATAGTAATAAAGCCCCAAACTACCTGTGGCCCCAATAAATAGAAATGAATCAAGCTCTGGCTCAGGGGGGTCCATAAGGCCTCCCGGATGTGGATAGTGCGAAAAATCAAGGAACAGGTATCAAGTACTCGGGGTCCTACGGGACACAAGTGAGCGTGGAAGAACCAAATAACATCTATTGCCCACCGATGCCACTACATTAGTTATATCTAGCATTTTAATAGTTGTATTTAAAGTCATGATCATCTCCACCACAAACATCTTCCAGCATTCCAACAACTGTGGTACTTGACAACACGAGACACACCTGAGCAAGCGACTACGACTCGCAAGGCCTGCTATCTACCAAACACAGGTAATAGGAGGTGTCCAAGGCAATATAGAGGCTGCACAGGATATAACTAGTGCACGGAAACTAAAGCATCGCGACACGGATAGCAATAGATCAACAGGAGGAAATAAAGACTAAAAATGCAAAATAGGTAGAAGGGGAAGATATGCTCGCCTGGGAAAACACTGCCGAAGGTTCATATCCGAAGAACTTGTCGATACTCGCATCCACTCATCGTTTTAATCCGCGAAGAAGCAAAGCACTAAAAGAAACACCGCATGCAGTATTTAATAAGACGACAGAAGATCCGGCATGATTATGATATGATGCAGATGCGGTGCAATTAGGCAATTTTAAGCGGAACCGGGGTCCCGACAATTAATTAAAATGTGTATGCAGGCATGTACAAATGATATGCAACAATTCATATAGATGGCATCTATAAAATAGAGGTCTTGGTTAGGGGATCACATTAGGGTTCGGCGAACTTGGAGTTCATCGGGGTCGGGGTTCGATGGGGATCGGTCTCGGCGGGAACGTTCTCGGACAATGGAGTAGATCTTGTCACATCCGTGGTCTTCGGGTCCGGGAAGGAGATCTTGGTGGTTCGACGGTTCGGGATCGGCAGGATCGGTCTTCGGTTCCATGAAGTAGATCTTGTCGTTCGGGTCCCGGGTCAAAGACTTGCCGTCCGAGGGATCGGTCTTCACAGCCGGAAAGAAGACCGTGGCGTACGGGTCAAAGATCTTGGCGCTCGGGATGAAGAACTTGTCGTCCTGCGATTCCATGTCGACATGCTCGGGGTTCCATGATGGCGATCTCGGTGTATCCATGTCGGCGGCCTTGGCGGTTATCGGGTTCAGGAGCGGTTCTGGGTTCGGCGCCGGAAGATCTTGGCATCGACATATGCGCGGACCGGAGAACGCGAAGGGCCTTGTCCCATACCAACATTTGCTCGAACAACTTGCGGACAAAAAACACATGGGGCACCGAGCTGGTCTCTTGAGGCCTCCGGGACGCGCAGAAAAAGGCCTGCATAGAGGACGACGCTGGCGTGGCCGGGGTTGCAGACGCGGCGGCGACCAGCAAGGAAGGCCGGAGGTGCAGAACGCGGCGGCGGTGCGCAGACGTGGAGGGGAAGCTAGCGGCGGACCAGAGGGCTCGGGTCGCGCGTGGGACCAGAACAGGGGCAGCCTTAGCGGCGGGAAGGCCGGAGCTCGAGGCGGGGATGCGGCCGGCTCCGGTGGCGGCGGAAGGAGGGATGGCCGGAGACGGCGAGCGGAGCGCGGGCCGGCGGAAGGAGTCGCGGGGTGAGCGAGAGGAGGCGACGACGGCGAGGTGGAGGCGGGCGGCCGCGGAGGAAGGAGGCAAGACGGGCGGATGCGACCGAGGCGGAGGCAGGCGGTGGTGACGAAGGGCTGGGCCGGTGTGGGGCGGCGTAGAGAGCGCGGACGGTGACGTGCTCGGGGCCAGCAGGGAGGAGGAGAAGCGGCCAGCGAGAGAGAGGCGCTGCGGCGGGGTGGTGGTGACGGAGAGGGCCAGAGCGGAGCGGGCCCGAGGCGACCAGATGCGGCGGGGGAGGCGGACGCGTGCCGGTGCGGGTCAGCGCGGTGGGAGGCGAGTAGAGGAGGGCGCGACGCCAGAGATGAGGCTAACCGGCGGCAGGGTCGCGTGGCCGGGGCCGGCGCTAGAGGGCGGCGGGCGTCGGGGTGGAGGCGGAGCTCGGCCGGTGCGTGGGCCTGGGCACGCGGACAGAGGGAGCAGGTCGTGGTCGGACAGGGGCGCGGGGCAGCGTGTGGGGGAGAGAGAGGGAGGCGGCGGGGACAGGTGGGCCAGGGGTGGGGCTGCGTCGGTGGGTGGTTGAGCAGGAAAACAAAATGGGGAGTGGGCCTGGCAGGTGGGGCGCAGGTGCGGGGTGCGCCTGTCCACCCCAGGAGGTGGGGCCCGCGCGGGGTAGGTGGCTGAGTGGGTGGCAGGTGGCGGCGGCTGAGTGGTGAGTGGGGTGAGTGGGGTGAGGTGGCAGGTGGTGATTGGCTGGGGTGATGTGGAGGGGCTGGGTAGGGAAAAATAGGGTAGGGTTTTTGGTGGGAAAAGTGTTGGGTGTTTTCTGGGTAGATAGGATTTTATCTGGAGGTGGCCGGCTAGGCTTTCGGGCCTGGCGGCTGCCTCCTAAAAATAATAAAATATTCTATTTATTAAAAATGAGCCTTTTGCAAACCATTGGAAGACGAAACAAATTAATCCGGAGACCCGGGTTTGATTTGAAATAAAGACGGAGTATTTAGAAAACAAATCTAGGTGTTTCGAAAATAGTTTTATGCAAACAAATGCAAGATGACATGACGATGCTCAAATGCAAGGTGATATGATGACATGAGCATGCGGTCATGATGATGCAATGCACAAAAACAACGCGATTTTCTAGTAGTGATTTTTGCGGGGCGCCACAATTCGACACCACTAACAATGGATCTCGCCCTCGAGATCCGCCGCATGGTACCGGGGAGAAGGCTGATAATCGGATTCTTCTTGCTTCGTGTAGATCCTCGCGACACCACTAACAAGAGG
Organism: Avena eriantha; assembly: GCA_910589775.1. Classification (NCBI taxonomy): domain Eukaryota; kingdom Viridiplantae; phylum Streptophyta; class Magnoliopsida; order Poales; family Poaceae; genus Avena; species Avena eriantha. The sequence continues at coordinate 159,456,721 of OU342741.1, read as the reverse complement.
TCCTTGTCCGTGATCGTCGAGAGAACACTCCGGTGTCAAAGGGCGAAGGTAGAGGTATCAACAAATAAAGCCACCTCTAACTTCCGTGGACAGAGTAAAATTGCTGGATCCACCGATTCAATGTACAAAGCGAATGATAAGAGTAGTGGTATGGTAGCTACTCCATCCCGCACTCAAAGCATTACTTTGCACATGAATAGGAGAATTATGCAACCAACCCTCGGAATTCAGACTGAAGATCTCGACAAGCGAGGTTCGAAAATAAAGGAGAAATGCAGACTCTGCATCGGATCTGGCGTAGATGATGTCGTCGCATCGGAAAACACCGGTAGGCACAAACAAGGAACAAGGAATGGTACCACAGATAAAGGATCACTCAGATAGCATGAAGTCCGGAGGTAGAAGCACCGTTATCAAAGGAGGAAGCGGAACCCTAAAGGTACGACGGAAAACCCAACCACGAGAATCCTGGACTTGAAGAAAGATAAGAGAGCAGAGTCAAAACACGCAGAGGTAAGAGGAGAATAGCCGAGGGTAAGGAGTAAAATTAGACCTAATCAGATCTATCCAACCGATTTTGCAAAATAGTTTTGACACTCTACTTCGGCCGTTAGCTAGGTTATCCTACAGGCTGGACTTGTGGGATATCGCAACTGCTGGGCTCTGATACCACTCTGTAACACCCTCAAATCGGCCCTATGCAAGTTTTAGCGATTTCCGCCAAACCCCCATAGAAACGATTCAAGGACGCCCACCAGGCACTTTCGTGCGGGTGGAAAACGAAGTAATACCATTACACATCAGTCCTCGAGGGGACCCACATAACAGATATATACATCAGCGACTCCATGAGTCAATAATACAGATATAATATACAAAGATCCAAATCACCTCGAAAACGATAGAGCATCCGACTACGGACAAGATGCAAATGGGGCTAAGAGCCCTAAAGAATAACCAATGGCATCCATAACCCTGCCCAGGCCAAGCCGGAAGGGTAACCCTGCTAACGACATCGATCTCAAACCTGCTAAAACAAAAGGGGTGCCGACAAAGGGCAAAGGAAAAAGAGGAGCGTCAGTACTGAGGCCAGTACACGACGAGGCTAGAATTCGGCGGCTCTCGCCTACATAGGTATGGTGGGCTGAAGCGGCAACGCAGCGGCACTAAACAACCTATAGAGACTCAATACAACTGGCGGATATCAGAGAGGGATAAGAAAGACCTAGTCGGATCCAATCCTGGAGCTAACACCAAACAAACCCATCCTGGTATTTCCCCCTCGAGACCAAACGAGGAAGTCGAACCAAGGAACTCACACAGTTGGCAGTTTTATTCATTCCATTATAATTGAAGCACTTACTAGTCAGAGATAGATAGCGTGGGCCGTCCTGATAGCATAAGTAGTGGGCAGTTTTAATCACCCTTCCATTGTAGTTGGGTCATTTACTAGTCAGCTATAATTGTCCTGAGGAATCCCAAACCCAATAGTTGTTGACACTTTTATCACATTCCATTGGAGTTGCAAAACTTACTAGGCAGATATAACAAACAACCCAGATCCAGCAGTTGTTGGCATTTTTAATATCCATTCCATTATAGTTGAATCTGATTACTAGTCATATACTAAGTCAAGTTTATAGCACTACTTTAGTTATGCTTGTCTATGATCGAGATACTGTGCTCCAAGTCATCCATAACCGCGGACACGGCTTTCAGAAAGTTTTACCCTGCAGGGGTGCACAAATAGCAACACACACTCGATCAACCTCGGAAAAACCAACTCAAAACCCAACGAGGCATTCACGACAAAGCGATCACAGGATTCATAAATATTTCAGGGGGCCACCCCATTAAGCTACCCGCAACGAAGCTCGCTGACTCCGAGACGGACTCAAGGTTTGCGCCAATGGCTGTAAACGACTGGGAACCCGAAAGTGTGACTGGGCTTGTCGATACCGCGAAAACACTCCGCAATCCTAAATAGTACAGGTGCTCCACGCACAATCTTAAATAAAGCAGTAAAGCATGGCATAGGTACAGAATAGTAATAAAGCCCCAAACTACTTGTGGCCCCAAGAAATAGAAATGAATCAAGCTCTGGCTCAGGGGGGTCCATAAGGCCTCCCGGATGTGGATAGTGCGAAAAATCAAGGAACAGGTATCAAGTACTCGGGGTCCTACGGGACACAAGTGAGCGTGGAAGAACCAAATAACATCTATTGCCCACCGACGCCTCTGCATTAGTTATATCTAGCATTTTAATAGTTGTATTTAAAGTCATGATCATCTCCACCACGAACATCTTCCAGCATTCCAACAACTGTGGTACTTGACAACACGAGACACACCTGAGCAAGCGACTACGACTCGCAAGGCCTGCTATCTACCAAACACAGGTAATAGGAGGTGTCCAAGGCAATATAGAGGCTGCACGGGATATAACTGGTGCACGGAAACTAAAGCATCGCGATAGGGATAGCAATAGATCAATAGGAGGACATAAAGACTAAAAATGCAAAATAGCTAGAAGGGGAAGAGATGCTCGCCTGGGAAAACACTGCCGAAGGTTCATATCCGAAGAACTTGTCAATACTCTCATCCACTCATCGTTTTAATCCGCGAAGAAGCAAAGAACTAAAAGAAACACCGGATGTAGTATTTAATAAGACGGCAGAAGATCCGGCATGATTATGATATGATGCAGATGCGGTGCAATTAGGCAATTTTAAGCGGAACCAGGGTCCCGACAATTAATTAAACGGTTCAAGTTATTTAGAACCCCCGCAATTAAATGTTGTATTAACAAGACAACACATGGTATCGGTTTGCTACGCATATTTAAATGGAGTCCGGAATAAGACGAAGATATCCCGCATAAACACTCCATATTTAATTATGAGGTGAATCGACTATACAACCCGGACCCACAAAATGTGTATGCAGGCATGTACAAATGATATGCAACAATTCATATAGATGGCATCTATAAAATAGAGGTCTTGGTTAGGGGATCACATTAGGGTTCGGTGAACTTGGAGTTCATCGGGGTCGGGGTTCGACGGGGATCGGTCTCGGCGGGAACATTCTCAGACAATGGAGTAGATCTTGTCGCATCCGTGGTCTTCGGGTCCGGGAAGGAGTGCTTGGTGGTTCGACAGTTCGGGATCGGCAGGATCGGTCTTCGGTTCCATGAAGTAGATCTTGTCGTTCGGGTCCCGGGTCGAAGACTTGCCGTCCGAGGGATCGGTGTTCACAGCCGGAAATAAGATCGTGGCATACGGGTCGAAGATCTTGGCGCTCGGGATGAAGAACTTGTCATCCTGCGATTCCATGTCGACGTGCTCGGGGTTCCATGATGGCGGTCTCTGTGTATCCGTGTCGGCGGCCTTGGCGGTTATCGGGTTCAGGAGCGATTCTGGGTTCGGCGCCGGAAGATCTTGGCGTCGACATATGCGCTTACAGGAGAACGCGAAGGGCCTTGTCCCATACCAACATTTGCTCGAACAACTTGTGGACGAAAAACACAGGGGGCACCGAGCTGGTCTCTTGAGGCCTCCGGGACGCGCAGAAAAAGGCCTGCATAGAGGGCGACGCTGGCGTGGCTGGGGTTGCAGACGCGACGGCGGCCAGCAAGGAAGGCCGGAGGTGCGGAACGCGGCGGCGGTGTGCAGATGTGGAGAGGAAGCTGGCGGCGGACCGGAGGGCTCGGGTGGCGCGTGGGACCGGAACAGGGGCGGCCTTAGCGGCGGGAAGGCCGGAGCTCGAGGCGGGGATGCGGCCGGCTCTGGTAGCGGTGGAAGGAGGGATGGCCGGAGACGGCGAGCGGAGCGCGGGCCGGCGGAAGGAGTCGCGGGGTGAGCGAGAGGAGGCGACGACGACGAGGTGGAGGCGGGCGGCCGTGGAGGAAGGAGGCGAGGCGGGCGGATGCGACCGAGGCGGAGGCAGGTGGTGGCGACGAAGGGCTGGGCCGGTGAGGGGCGGTGCAGAGAGCGCGGACAGCGACATGCTCGGGGCCAGCAGGGAGGCGGAGAAGGCCGGAGCAGAGCGGGCCCGAGGCGGCCAGATGCGGCGGGGGAGGGGGACGCGCGCCGGTGCGGGTCAACGCGGTGGGGGGCGAGTAGAGGAGGGCGCGACGCCGGAGATGAGGGTGACCGGTTGCGGGGTCGCGTGGCCGGGGCCGGCGCTGGAGGGCGGCGGGCGTCGGGGTGGAGGCGGAGCTCGGCCGGCTCGTGGGCCCGGGCACGCGGACAGAGGTGGCAGGTCGTGGTCAGACAGGGGCGCGGGGCAGCGTGCGGGGGAGAGAGAGGGAGGCGGCGGGGACAGGTGGGCCAGGGGTGGGGCTGCGTCGGTGGGTGGTTGAGCAGGAAAAAAAATGGGGAGTGGGCCTAGCAGGTGGGGCGCAGGTGCGGGGTGCGCCTGTCCACCCCAGGAGGTGGGGCCCGCACGGGGTAGCTGGCTGAGTGGGTGGCAGGTGGCGGCGGCTGAGTGGTGAGTGGGGTGAGTGGGGTGAGGTGGCAGGTGGTGATTGGCTGGGGTGATGTGGAGGGGCTGGGTAGGGAAAAATAGGGTAGGGTTTTTGGTGGGAAAAGTGTTGGGTGTTTTCTGGGTAGATAGGATTTTATCTGGAGGTGGCCGGCTAGGCTTTCGGGCCTGGCGGCTGCCTCCTAAAAATAATTAAATATTTTATTTATTAAAAACGAGCCTTTTGCAAACCGTTGGAAGACGAAACAAATTAATCCGGAGACCCGGGTTTGATTTGAAATAAAGACGGAGTATTTAGAAAACAAATCTAGGCGTTTCGAAAATAGTTTTATGCAAACAAATGCAAGATGACATGACGATGCTCAAATGCAAGGTGGTATGATGACATGAGCATGCAGTCATGATGATGCAATGCACAAAAACAACGCGATTTTCTAGTGATTTTTGCGGGGCGCCACATGGACTTACCTCACGATCGAAAGGCCATTGAGAATAAATGGATTTTCAAAAGAAAAAACTGATGCTAATGGTAATGTAACCATCTATAAGGCTCGACTTGTCGCAAAGGGGTTTCGACAAATTCAAGGAGTTGACTACGATGAGACATTCTCTCCCGTAGCGATGCTTAAGTCGGTTAGGATTGTGTTAGCAATTGCTGCATATTTCGATTATGAAATATGGCAGATGGATGTCGAAACTGCGTTCCTCAATGGTAATATTGAAGACGAGTTGTATATGATACAACCAAAGGGTTTTGTCGATCCTAAGGATGCTGATAAGGTGTGCAAACTTCAGCGATCCATCTATGGACTGAAGCAAGCATCCCGGAGTTGGAATCTCCGCTTTGATGAGGTGATCAAAGAGTTTGGATTTGTCCAAACTTATGGAGAGGCTTGTATTTACAAGAAAGTGAGTGGGAGCAATGTGGCATTTCTGATATTATCTATGGATGACATATTATTGATTGGAAATGATATAGATCTTTTAAACAGTGTTAAAAGTTATCTAAACAGCAAATTTTCGATGAAAGACCTTGGTGAAGCTTCATATATATTAGGCATTAAAATCTATAGAGATAGATCAAGATGCCTAATTGGGCTATCGCAGAGTACACACCTTGATAAGATATTAAAGAAGTTTAATATGGACGAAAGTAAGAAGGGGTTCTTACCTATGTTGCAAGGCAAGACATTGAGTAAGACTCAAAGTCCTACTACGGCGGAAGAAAGGGAGATGATGGATAAGATCCCCTATGCCTCGGCCATAGGCTCTATAATGTATGCCATGCTATGTACAAGACCGGATGTGGCACATGCTATTAGTTTGACTAGTAGGTACCAATCTGATCCAGGTTCGGAACACTGGATAGCGGTAAAGAACATCCTCAAGTACTTGAGAAGAACTAAGGATATGCTTCTTATATACGGAGGTGAAGAAGAGCTAAACGCTAAGTGTTATGTCGATGCTAGCTTTGACACCGATCCGGATGACTCTAAGTCTCAATCCGGATACGTATTTCTCTTGAACGGAGCAGCAGTTAGTTGGAGGAGTTCCAAACAACCTGTGGTGGCTGGATCAACAATGGAGGCGGAATATGTTGCTGCTTCAGAAGCGGCGCAGGAGGCAGTTTGGATGAAAGAGTTCATTACAGAACTAGGTGTGGTTCCCAGTGCGTTGGACCCAATGGTGATCTATTGTGACAACAATGGAGCCATAGCCAACGCAAAGGAACCAAGGTCTCACAATAATTCCAAACATATTAAGCGCCGGTTTCACTCCATCCGCGAGCCTGTCAAGGATGGAGATATAAAGATTTGTAAAGTGCACACGGACCTAAATGTAGCAGATCCGTTGACTAAAGTACTCCCTAGGGAAAAACATGATCAACACCAGAACTCCATGGGTGTTAGATTTATCATTATGTGAACTAGATTATTGTATCTAGTGCAAGCGGGAGACTGAAGGAAATATGCCCTGAGAGGCAATAATAAAGTTGTTATTATATATTCCTTGTATATGATAGATGTTTATTTTGCATGCTATAATTGTATTGATAGGAAACATCAATACATTTGTGTTTAATACACAAAAAGGGTTCCTAGTTATGCCTCTCTTATAGACTAGCTTGTTGATTACCAAGATGATCAAAGTTTCCTGATCATGGACATTGGATGTTGTTAATAACAAGGTCATAGCATTTGTGAAATGATGTGATGAACATTCATCCGAAGTATAGCATTACGATCAAGTCATTATGTTTATATTGCTATAACATCATACAAAGTAGTCTTAGTCCTTAGACCATGAGATCATGTTAATTGCTAACACCGGAAGAGTATCTTGATAACATCAAACGTCACACCGTAACAGGGCGACTATAAAGATGGGTTCAGTACTACGAAGGTGTTATGTTGAGGCTCATGGATCAAGAGTGGAATTTGTCAATCCAGATGATGGATAGATATACTCTGGGCCCTCTCGGTGATATCACATTAAGATAGCTTGCAAGCAAGTGATGTGATCACTAGAATGTTATATCACGGGAACGAGAAAAGAGTGCATGTCGGTAACGAGATCAAACTAGGTATTTGGATACCGATGATCGAATCTCGGACATGTATTATATCATGAGACAAAGGGATTAAATTGCTGCGTTAAAGGTTCTCACGATCACAGAAGTCATCATTGAATGTGCAGGAGTCAGTATGGATCTCCAGGTCTCGCTTCTAATTATTGATCTGAGAGGAGTCTCAATCATGTCTGCATTATTCGCGAACCGTAGGGTGACACACTTAAGGGTTGCCGGACACCATTTAGGAGCACATATGTTCCAGACAAAAGGTTTGCAAACCACAGGAAATGTTTCGATAGAAACAGGAATTGTTTCGAAAGAAACTGGAATTGTTTTGGGTGAAATTGCAGAAAGTGTTTCTGCATGTGATATTGAAATGTTGCAAGGGGTTTTATGTGAATGTTTGTTAATTAAAGTAATTAACAAAATTCTGAATAAAATAAATAAAAGAGTTTTATTAAATGAGAGAGCATTAAATTTAGAGAAATTTAATGCATTTAAAGTGGAGACTTTAAAAGAGAATGTTAAGGGGCATTTTAATGTGGAGGGGTTACCACCACATGAATGGGGAGGTGAGGGGTCACCCCCCATGCGCCGGCCATGGATAGAGGGGGCACCCCCCCCTCCTCCTATAAAAGGCCACCCATTCCCTCCTTCATCCTCACACCTCCTCGTGAAGGATCTCTCTCCCCCTCTAGATATTCCCCCATGGTCTCGGATTAGCGAGATACATGTTCCCGGTGGCCTTGCGTCTTGAAGGAGTTGCTGCTTCCGCTGATTCGCTGGAGCGAGGAGGTGGAGGTTGTCCGGTGCCTTGAACGTGTGTGCGAGGACGGATGCGCTGCTGATTTGCGGCGCTCGGACTTCCACACGATCTTGAGATCGGCAAGCGTACGACTACATCAACCACGAGTTCCTACTCGTTAACAAAACTCGTTGTCTTCGAGGGTAAGTTCTCCATGGATGTATGTCCACCCGTTGCTCTGTATCTAGTAGATAGATCTTGGCGTATAGTTCTCATCGTAGGAATTTTTTTGTTTTCTATGCTGCGGACCCAACAAAAACAACAATCCTTTGTTCATAGAACAATCGTATTGTTCACATTACACGCAATTTGTAAAGCAATAATCTGTTGCTTGCAACTTAATGCTGGAGGGGGTTCGGATGATAACCTGAAGGTTGATTATTAGTCATAGATGCAGTTGGATGGCGGTCTATGTATAATGTTGTAATGCCCAATCAAGTCTCAAAGGAGTCAAGATGATTAGTATATGCATGTATTGCTTTCTCGATGTTTGTCAATTGCCCCGCTGTAATTTGTTCACCCAGCATGTTATCTATCTAAGGAGAGCCACCTCTAGTGAACTATGGATCCCGGTCCTTTATTTTACATAAATCTATAAACTGTTTACTCCTTTGTGTTTACTTTCTGCAAACTATTACTTCCTTCCATTCGATACGTTTAATCCTTTGTTTCTAGCCAAACACGGTGAGATTGACAACCTCATCGCAAGTTGGGGATAGAGTTTTGTAGTTGTGTTGTGCAGGTCTCCACGTTGCTACTAGCACCGGTAGTGCGCCCTGCCAAGGCTCAGCTAGCAACACCTTTGGGGTGTTTCCTTGCTCCTACTGGTTCGATTAAACCTTGGTTTCATAACTGAGGGAAACTTGCTACTGTGCTCATCATACCTTCCTCTTGGGGTTCCCCAACGAGCTTGTTAATACACGAGCCATCAAGCACTTTTCTGGCGCCGTTGCCGGGGAGTCAAGGACATCTTCACAAGGGAAGTCCCTCATAACCAATCTCTTTACTTTGTTGTTTTTTTTTTTGCTTAGTTTATTTTACTTTGTTTGCTTGTTTCTTTATCAAAAACACAAAAAAATTAGTTCTACTAGTTTGCTTTCTTATTTCAAAAACACAAAAAAAAATTAGTTCCCTTCTCAAGTTGCCACTATGTCTAGCCTTGCTCCAATCACTATGTTACCTGAGGAAATGATTTTCACTTTTAAACAAGGAATTTAGGAGATCTTCAAGGAAGCTTGGTCTAGAATCTCTGATCTACATAAAAAAACTAAGCCTAAAATGACTCAAAGCTTGTTCCTCAGCAGTTTTTACCTTGGAATTGCTCTTTGCTATAGATATGCTTTAGATGCTGTTGTGGGAGGAGATTTCCTCCAATGTAATGAGGATGAAGCTATTAATGATATAAAGAAAATTGATCCTTACTTACAACTTTCCTAGCCAAACTGATATTTCTTTCGCAAAAATATTTGCTAGATTGAACACTCTTGAGACTAGCACTGCTAGCTTAAAAGATTGCTATAATACGATTAGGGAGCATCACAATTATGTTCCAATAAATTCTGAACCATCAAAGTGGCTCCCAACAGTAAAGATTGAGATAAACACTGGAACTTTTCAAGCCCGCTGTGATATCATGTCTGAATTTTCTCTTATGTCAAAAGATATTTATGAATCTTTGAATGTTTGGGGTCTTACTGAAGGAGGAAAATAAATATCTCTTGCTAATAATGCTACCATATTACCTATTGGAATAGCTGAAGGAGTGTTTACAAAGATCCTTGGGAAAATGATTTCTACTGATTATCTTGTTATTGAATGTGCAGGAAAAGGACAAATTACACATGGAAGGTCCCTATTAGAACTCCTTGGAGCAATAATAGATGTGGGAAAGGGGACCATGCACCTTTCTTCTCCACCAAACAATCATATTTTCCCCAAGGTTAAGAATAAAAGTAAGAGAGGTAAGGGCAAGAAATTTGGTCTTAATGCTTCTTCATTTGAGAACACTTGATTCTTTTTCTTGCTTCTTATGCCTAACTTAAAGGCTTTAAAGAAAAGTACTTATTGGAATATAACCCAAAAGTTTTAGATGAGTATTGGAAGTTATTACCTCTGTAATAACCGCTCCTTATTCTTTTTATTTGCTTTTTGTGCCAAGAGTAACCTCTAACGAGAGAGAAGTAATGATTGGGAAGGTTGTTGTCCCGAAACAGATTTTTGTGCTTCACCATAAAAATTCGTGTAAAATCTATGAAAGTCTTTTTGCGGCGTGAATTTTTGTGCTTCAGCCCCAGGTTGTTATCTAACTTTCGTTAGCTCAACACTTTTTTATTCGAGCAACATAAGGTTTTCTAAAAAATTCGTCTTTACCTGCTGGTCTGTTTTGACAGATTTCTGCCATTTTCTGCATTTGCTTCTTGTTGGTTCCTTTTTGAGTTCTTTTGGGGAATTGAGCTTTTTGAGGGAAGTGCTATAGTATCTAGTATTCTAATGGAAGTTTATTTGGTGTTACAACTGAACCTTAAGACTTATTTATCTTGAGTGCACTAATATTGCTAATAAAGATTGTGTGAAGTTTTGTATGAAGGAAAAATTTCAGGTATGGAAGGAATGAGTAATGAGATGAAAGATGGACTAAAGCTCAAGCTTGGGGATGCCACGCGTGTCACCCCAAGAAATATCCAAGAAGTACAAGCGTCAAAGCTTGGGGATGCCCAAGGCATCCCCCTCTTCATCAATAAAAATCCAAGGTTTCTTCCAAACGCTTCATTTTTATTGTTTCATGCACTGTTGTGTTGTTCTTGGAGTGTCTTCTTTTTCGTTTTCGTTTTGGTTTTTCGCTTGCTTTGTTTGCTTAGTTTTCTGAATAAATTGGTTGGACCCCCTCTTTCATACATTTGTTTGCAAATAGTTTGGTTTGGTTTGGAAAAGAGTAGGAAAGTTCATGCTTATGTGGTAAAAAGAGCTCGTTTTTGACTATGGCCTATGCTTTGTCATGCCATGCTTGATATTGTTTTGGCTTTATGCTTACTATTATTTTCTGTAGCATGACTTGTTATAAACAATTGAGATTGCTTAATGTGCCTTGGATGAATCATGCGTTGTTTTAGCATGTTAAAGCATAGTATAGTGGTATTCTCATTTGATGCTTTATTTGGGTTGACTTGGCGCATGCTCACACCATGTTATGACTATCTCAAGTCACCATAGCCTTTATGATCCTTTAGTTTTCGACTTGTAGTATCACTTTATGCTTTGATCAATGATGTTTTGTTGCTCTACATGATTATGGCCATTATTGCTCTCTTAGTTTGTCGCTCCCAGTCTTTTGCTAGCCTCCACAACCAAGTATGAGTTCCACTCATGCATCCAACTCCCTAAACCAAGTTATTCCAAAGAGTACACCATACCAACCTACTAGCTTATGCTATTCCAAGTATATTCATGCTTTTGTTTACCTTCCAAATTAAACTTGTTATGAGAAAACTAGTGATTAAAGCTCTCACAAACTTGATGGCACACTTTACTTTTCTTGCCCTTAATAAACTTGAACCATTGTGTCGTCTATGTTGTATATGCTTGCACTTATTTGTTGGGAATTAGAAGAAACATGCTGTCATGGGGAACGCTTTCAACATTGCACTTGGTACTTGTACCTAGTTGATATCATGCTCTTTTGTCGTCGGTGTGAAATGAAAGGGGAGCTTGTAAGTCCATGGAGTTATGTATATGTGTTACAGAAACGCATGGGCCGCTGGTCTAATCCATGCTGACATGGTGGAAACCTGCAGCGTAACCATAATGAGCTGTCTATGAAGCATTCTTCTCATAAAAAAAGAGTCCTATATTGAGAAAAAAGAGAAAAAAAGAGAAAAAAAGAGATATTATGAAAAGAGGAAAGAGAGAAAAAAGCACCATATTCCCATGGTAAATAAGAAGATTGCTGAGATGCTCGTTGTCTGCTTGCCTTGTCATTTTGATATGGGGATTCTTCCGTATCATCGGGCAAGGGGTACCCCGTTGGCGGTTCTCTATGATACAGATGTACTTACGATGACAAGAACTTACCGGCGACTAAACTTGAGTAGCATGAGGAGCGGCCCTCGTATACAAGGGACATGAGATTTCTAACTTATACTTCATCAAGCATGTACACCATAGTTTGTTCACTTTAACCTTAATCACCTTCAAGATGCTTATAATAGGGGCAATGAGCCATAATTTTTAGAAGCTCTTTATGAAACTTGAATCTCTGCTTCCTTCTATGAAGGACTTTCTGCCACCATTATATTGAGTCTCCACCTTCTACCTTTATGCACCTACTTTGAGAGCATAGTGGCCATTCTTAGTTCTATGTGCATTGTCCCAAGACTAGTTGATTAATGCATAACTTGATATTGCTTGTTTTAAACTATTTGTATCTAGTCACTCTTATGAACTTTGAAGGTGTCCTATGCATTTATATTTGCTACTCTATGAGGGACAAGCTGAATACTATTATGCTATGTCTTCTTTATGTTAAACAAACAAACGTCTTGCAAAGCATTGTTATTCATGAATCTTTTGTTTGTGCCTTTTCATGTTGCAACATAGTTTCTTTGTCTTATTGCTAGAACTTTGTCTTTCATGTTATGATTGAAGTACTATGATCCCAGCTTTGAATGTTTTTACAAATACTTTGATCAAGTCTTTGATGGTGCATGTCACCTCAAATTATTCTTTCTTTTTATCACTTACCTACTCGAGGACAAGCAGGAGTTAAGCTTGGGGATGTAGATACATTGCAAATGTATCTATAATTTTTGATGTTCCATGCTTGGTTTTATTCACTTTCTTGTGTTTTGTCCACATTTTGGAGTATTTTTCGTATGATTTCTTGGATTAACCTATTAACAAGAGCCACGGTGTCAGCTGCATGTTTTCTGCTGTTTTTGGTTCTAGGAAAGTCAGAAAATGAATATTCTCAGAATTGGATGGGACAAAAGCCAAAGTGCCTATTTTTCCGGAAGTCATCAGATGCCAGAATACGAGACGGAGAAGGGCCAAAGGGCGGCCCCACACCTGGCGCCAGGGGGTGGTGTGGCAAGCCCAGGCACCCCCTTGGCCTCTCCTTTCGCCTATAAGATGCCCTTGGGACGAAAACCCTAAGTACTCGATCAAAAATCCACGAAAGAGTCTGTAGCCGATGTCATCTCCATCCCTAGATCGGGAGGGATCTGAAGCTCTTCCCGGCACCCTGCCGGAGAGGGGAATTCACCCTGGAGGCCTTCTTCATCACCATGCAAGCCTCCAGTGTGATGCGTGAGTAGTTCATCCTTGGACTACGGAGCCATGTAGTAGCTATATGGCTGGTTCTCCTCCTTTGTGCTTTCATGTTTAGATCTTGTGAGCTCCGTTCATGATCAAGATCATCTATTTGTAATTCTGCATGTTGTGTTTGCGGGGATCCGATGGATATTGAGATGCTATTTTAGATTGATTATTGATTCTATCATGTCTTTGTTATTTGTGATCTTGCATGCTTTCCGTTGTTAGTAGCTATCTTGGCCAAGTAGATGCTAGCAACTCCAAGAGTTAGTATTTATGTTCGATAGTGGGTTCATGCCTCTGGTAATCTGGGGAAGTGACAGAAATTCTAAGGTACTAGATGTGTTGTTGCTACTAGGGAGAAAACAATAATCCTTTGTTCATAGAACAATCGTATTGTTTACTTTACACGCAATTTGTAAAGCATTAATTTGTTGCTTGCAACTTAATACTGGAGGGGGTTCGGATGATAACCTGAAGGTGGATTATTAGTCATAGATGCAGTTGGATGGCGGTCTATGTATAATGTTGTAATGCCCAATCAAGTCTCAAAAGATTCAAGATGATTAGTATATGCATGTATGGCTTTCTCGATGTTTGTAAATTGCCCCACTGTAATCTAAGGAGAGCCACCTCTAGTGAACTATGGATCCCGATCCTTGTATTTTACATACAATCTATAAACTGATTACTGCTTTGTGATTACTTTCTACAAACTATTACTTCCTTCCATTCGATACGTTTAATCATTTGTTTCCAGCAAAACACGGTGAGATTGACAACCTCATCGCAAGTTGGGGACAGAGTTATGTGGTTGTGTTGTGCAGGTCTCCACGTTGCTACTAGCACCGGTAGTGCCCCCTGCCAAGGCTCGGCTAGCAACACCTTTGGGGTGTTTCCTTGCTCCTACTGGTTCGATTAAACCTTGGTTTCATAACTGAGGGAAACTTGCTGATGTGCTCATCATACCTTCCTCTTGGGGTTCCCTAATGAGCTTGTTAATACACGAGCCATCATTGCCCACGTTCAGCTGGCGGTGACCAAAAACGGGCGGCACGGCACTACTACTCTAGTCCGGTTAGTAACTTAGTTAGGGGTTGGTTAGAGTTAGAGGGGACAAGGGGGGCAAATGGTTCCCAATTACTCGACAATGCATTGATCATTGAATAGTAATAGTTAGGCAGATAAAATGTGCATGCCACTTGTTCGACACAATGGCCGCATGAACCAAACTTTCAAATTTTGAGATGATTTTTGGTGGAGTTGTTGGTCTCATGCTTGAGCACCTCTGGTTGTTAGGATTTGTCAAATGGAATTCATTTGAGTGGTTTTTGAAAAAGTGTGATCTATACATATGAACTAGATTCCATTTTCAAATGTCATTTAAAATTAGAGTTTGAATTTTTTTTGGGAGATCACAAAGTGGGCCTTGGCACATCACTGCTTGTACTAGCAAGGGGTGCAAAGATCCACAATTTTCTCTGTTGGAAATTGAGTGCTAGGAACACCCAAAGTGTCCTAGTTGATTAAAATGGCAAAAATGACCATTTCCTTTATTTAATTCTTGTTGATTTCTTTTTCTTTGGTTTTTGCTTGGGAATGATCTAGATGATGTGGCATTCACCTTAGAGTCATTTTACAACCATTAGAACACACAATCATGTCATTTCAAAACAACTCCTATTTAAATGCAACACTCATATGCATGCTTAAATACTTTAAATGGAAAAAGGTTTTGTTAACCCTAAATTGGGTAGATTTGATCTTGATTAACCTTGATTAAAGATTTGGGATGTTACAAAGATGCCCTCAGCAAGGACCATCACCCCCCATCATACCGTGGCCAGCGGATTCGAGGCGGCCGACTAGGAGCGGCCTCCTAGCCGGTTCTTCTGGCTACCCGGCTAGCCGGGCCAGCCTAGGAAACTTGAATGGGACCGGGTGGGGGGGTTCCCCCCGGCTGTGGTTCCTTGATCTGGGTCCAGACGGCATGAGCTCCTTGGAGCCGGCCGGTTGGTCCCGTCTTGGCCTACCCGGGGGTCATCCTCCCGATAGGCAATGGCCGACCACCTTTGCCCCCAGTATATTAAATCTCGGCCTTGCTTGCTTGCCTGTCCTTTGCCTTTTAGGGTTCTATTTCTACCTTTAATTTTTTATATGATGTATTCAATTCCTTCACAATTTTAGGTGATATGGTGCCAAGACAGAAGTCTGGTGCTACGAAAAGGAATAAAATAAAACGAGAGATTAAACTTATTGAATCACAAAAAGGTGCTTTAAAATATATTTTCTGGCAATGACGGTAATCAAATTCATGAATCTGAACCCACACAAGATGATGATAATATTTTTCTTACATATACATTAGCCTTAGGGACCCATGCAGTTGACTTCGCCTAGGGCGCCGCCAAACATAGAGTCGGCCCTGAGCAGATGAGGTCTTCAAGCAAGGTGGTAGCCCTTTGTGGCAATGTCCGAGGTAGCTGAGTGCATGGGGCAGTGAAGCTGCAGCCTTAGTCTGGCAAGCCGTGCGAGGGGTCACCATGGTCAATGTCGTGGTCGGTTTGTCGGTGTGGATGTAGGTGCACATGAAGCCATAGACGCATAGTACCTGAGGATAATGACAGGGACTCATCACGGCGGTCGACGAGGATTTTGATGCCAGAGACAATGTAGTCTGAGCCACCCAGGACAACATGCGGTCATAGTTTTGCCAAAATTAGGCGCACGTTGGGATGAAGACATACTATGATGTTTACCAGAATCTAGTATGCATAGAAGTTGTAGGTGACACGACCGAGGTAGTCATTGAGGAGGCTCTTGATGCATGTAAAATGCATATATGAACTTTATAGTTTATCGACACATATTCCCATATATTTCATCATATAGAATGTGATATCCATGTTTTACATTTATTTTGGAGATTTTCTAAAGAATCCCCTCTACTCTGGTTCTAACTCTGTAGGATAGGAAAAGCACATTTTATGTATTTTCATATTTTAGGGACCTAAACAAAGTCAAATGGCCTAGAGATTTTTCAAAAAGTTTTTTTCGCGAAGGGAAGCAGCCAGAGCACCAGGAGGTCACCAAGAGACTCATGGGATGGGAAAGAGGCCCAGTGGTGTGGGCCTACTTAGTGGTCGTGTGAGCCATCCTCGTTTGGGCCTCGTTGCTTGGATGTCATTGATGTTGGGCTCGTAGCATAGAAAACAAAAAGTGTCCTACGATATGAATAATTAAGCACCAAGATCTATCGACCTAGATACAATCAACGAGTGGATATATATCCATAGAGATTTTATCCTCGAAGACTAAAAAGCTTTGTTAATGAAATCTAATTTCATGGATGATGTAGTCATACACTTGTCAATCCCAAGATCGAGTTGAAGTCCAGCGCCGCAAAGTGGAGAATATCATTTTGCGGCCCGAAAGTTGGGTTGGCCAGGCAACGCGGTACCCGAGTTCCCTGATATCATCCGCGATGACTATAGTTGGCGTGCCAAATACTCAGAGGGTCCTTTTCGGCACGAATTCAACTTTACGTTTCAATACAAAAAATCAGGCTAACGGCCGTCAAGTTGGGTCCCCCCTGTCAGCTTTTGCCGTTATGTCGCTGCCATCGTCGCTGCGATGTAGGCTGCCATGTAGGCCTGCAGCGTTGGCGCATGCATCCTTTACACGTCTGCTTCTTCCTTCGAGGCGGCAATCTATGGTCGCGGCCATGGCGCGGAGCTAGGACTTGGACAAACCTGCTCAGCCCGTTCTCCTCGCCATCCCGAATCGGAGCTCGCCCTCACCATGACCGCACCATTGGCACGGCGCGAGGACGGGAATTCATTCCCAGGTGAGATCTGTCACCATGCCGACCATGCTCAGTCCTATTGGTATCCTCTAGAATCTGAGCTCGTCGCCACCGTGGTCACACACGCACCAGCCACGGTGCCTTCCTCTCCGAACCCCAAAGCCACATCCACCCAGTTCGGCACAACGCCAACAAGGTGAAAATGCATCAAGTTTTCTTCTTGTGATTGTAGAAAAACATGTATGTACCGTGGCTGTACCATACTCTAACAATGTACACATATATTGTTTACTAGATTTTCATTTGAAATTAGTAGCTTCGTGATGACAAAACATAGAGAACCTAAATGGAATGATGATGACGACCATGTTCTGTACTTTGCATTGCATCAACAAGTGCTCGCTGACGAAGCAAGTTACCAAGAGAGTGGAGTTCATCAGCCATTACCAAAAAATATATGAACAAATCAATGAGCAATTCAATGCAAATAAGCGTAGAAAAGCTAGATCCATGTCATCAATCATCAATAGGTGGCACATTCTAGTGATGCGTTCAATGCGTACACGATGTATCATTTGCTTGAAGTGGTTGTTATCCTGAGAAAAAAATGTCTGGAGTGCACATTACATTTGTATGTTCTATGCTGCAATTCTATTGTTATGGGCGTGGAAAGAAAAGCTAGGCTTCACTGAATATTATGTAGTTAGGCCTAACTTAGTATTACACAAATAAGCACAGCTTAGTCTTTACACACATAAGCGTAACTAATGATAAAGATAAAGACAAATGGTTTATCGGATCTGCCAGTATGAGCACTAGGTCCCTAGAGCTGATGGTATCGTCGGAATGAACCAGAATGCTGCGTTTGGCCATCTTTCATTATCCTTCAAATAGTACGACCCCACTGATGAGCCAATTGTAGGCCCCCTCCCCTGACGTGGATTCGGCTCCAGGTCGGATCTGGAGTGTCAACATGATAGGCGCGTGAGTGTGCAGCAAACACACAGTCTGCTATCAACACTGGAAGTGCTGGCACCTCAGCAACAACACCAGCATGTTCTTCCTGGACTCCGGCAGCAGCCTCAATAGGTATTTCGTCAGCTTCACCGGCAGGAGCATTAGCAAGTATTTCATCAGCTTCACCAGTAGCAGCATCACCAAGTATTTCGTCACCTTCACCAAGAGCAGCAGCAGCAGCTAGTTCTTTGTCAGTTCCACCACCACCAACACCACCACCACCACCACCAGTAGCAGCAGCAGCATCAGGGGTCAGGGCTGCCTGAGCAATTACAGGTTCAACAGCTCCAGGGGCTCCGACAAAGAAAGGGTAGTTGATCCCAAGAAACACAGATTGTCCCTTCAGATTGTTGACTCTGCTCCAGACTTGCTCTACTGGGTCTTCGGATGGGCATGCGGACCTCGAGAAAATGTGACACCGCAGCGATGGGTATGAAGAAAGTTGTGTCCCCATATATTCTATTGTATCACCAACGTTGTTTAGTGCTCCCCTAATATGAATCCACAAGAGTTCATCATCATGTTCCGTGTTGCCTCCGAGAGGTGCCAGGAACCAGCGCCGTGTCCCAAGTTCAGCATCTGCTACTGCATCTTCGATGACCAGAGCTGGAATGATGCGTGGGGCTGCGTGGGTACCTGCGTGTTACTAACAGTCAGTAAGCAGAATTTTGAATGGGATTTTACATGCTATATGACACCATGACTCACCCCAAATGGACGGCTCCCAAACACGCACGTCGCCGCTAGGTTCAGTGACCACATACATGCGTTGTGGTCTGTATGAAGAGTAGCCGTAGGTGAAGACGACGTCGACATACTTCTCCGGCCGCAGGAAGTCGTTGCGCAAGACTATCCATTCTTTGTCTTCTGGCCATCTAATGAATCTGATTGCATTGTCGAACACCGCTAAGAGGTCGTACTCCCAGTTCTTCCACGCCCCCTCCCGCGGTCTATGTGGGAGCTGTACCTTCACAAGCTCAAGTTCTGCCATGTTGAACCTATAAGCAAATTCGGAAATGGGCGGCGGACACCCGTTGTTGAATGCAGTAATGCCGACACCCTTCAAATATGGCACTGCAAGTCTCTTCGATATGTAGCAATTTTTTAGAGTCCAAGTACTCCCATCCTGGGATAAACGGACCAGCCACTCGCCGTTTCCACCCACCCAGCTCTGGTCATCTCCCATTTCCGTCTCCTCTTCTTCCTTGATATTCACCACTACTGATTCTGACCACTTATCCAGTAGCATCAGTTTTGCATGAATATTCTGCAGAGTTTGTTGTCAGTTGGTACAATCACCTAGCATGGATTCCATTGCAAATACAATTTGACAACTAGACCTTTAGATTAAAGTACACAAAATATCGCCTAAATACTAGTGTCTCCTCAGATATCGCCTAAATTGTGCCTGTGTCACTATGAAGATACTCAATATATGGAGTAGCAGCAGAGCCCCCCCAGAACAAACTCCTGACGATGATCATAATTAAACAGCTTGGGGCATAACCGCCTTAAATCGTCTAATCTGTTTGTTTTTATTTTAGGAAACAAATTATCACCTAGCAGGCATTCCATTGCAAAATCGAAATTGACAACTTGTCTATCACCTAAAGTAAGACTGTGTCACTACGAAAATACCAGAATATCAGGTACGAGCAGAGCTTCCGCTGTACAGAATAGTCTTAAATGGTTTGATTTGTTCAAACCGCGCGTGCACACAACACGTTCGACGAAAGGAACAAAAGATTCCGATAAGAGTTCAGCACATATGAATCAACGATATGACTGAACAAATAAGCTAGATACTGGAACTTACGTGGCCATCGCGGTCGTCTGGCCATTTGTTGTTATCGGGGTAAAGAAGGCCTGGCATGCCGAACGGTTGTTCGTCCATGTTCCGCATCGTCATGCGGTAGCCAGGGATGCAGCGAGCGAGGCGGCCGGCTGAGATGATGTCCAACTCCGAGGCGATCCTGTGCACGTTCGCGGTGCTGAGGTTCGGCCATCCCCAATCATCGTGGTAGCGGTCGCCCTGGCCATCCGCGTCGTTGTCGCATGCCTTTCGCTTCAGCCTGCTTCTACCCCAAGCTCTACCCATAGTGGCAAATGGAGTCTGGAATCCGGTAGATTAATGGAGGCATTGTGATAAGGAGGCGGATGGATTCGAGAGGGGGTGGAATCAAGGATGGGGGCAGTTGTTCGAGTGGGGAGCGAATCTGCAAGGAACCGCCACCGCCGCCGGTTCTTGTCCACGTGGAAGAAAAGAAGGGGGCGTAATTATTGAGGGCGGGCACCGGAACCGTCTAGAGGAAGTGAAAAAATAAATCGTAAATGGGAAATGTGCGGCCCGCCTGTTAGTGAGTGAAGGTTGGCACGCGTAAATGTGCCTATGTTTGAATTGATTCCACCGCATGCAAGTGGCGCAGAACAAATTTTAGGAAGTGCTAGCGTCGATGTGTAAAACTGCCATTTTTCGCCACCTTCACCCTACTACGAACGGTCGTGCACCATTCCAGATATTGGTAAGGCCGGTTCCAATCTTTCACTTCTCCGTCTAATTTCCTCCTCCACGGCCTCATCATCTTTCTCCTCCACGGCCTCATCCATTTCCTCCACCACCGCATCACCCTCTTCCTCCGTATCCTTTCCCTCTTGCCTGTAGTCATGGACGCTCCGGACGTCAAAAACGACGGCATGCAAGAAACTGTGCACTTCGAGATCAAAGTACATGGCGGGAAGAAGATCGATGTTGTCTACACCACCGACCCTCGAACGGTGAGGAACACTCTAAATAATTTCACGAGTTGGCTATAGTTCGAAGAAAACAGGTTCGTAGATCTCGACCTCGAGTACAGCCGCGATCATCCTAGGATCACCGTGGTGCAACTCTCCCTGAAGGGGCACGTCCTTGTATACCAGCCTTTTTGTGAGAAGGGGGCTGACGGGATCTGGTAGACTTTGCTGTCTTTTTGTTCCTGAACCGTCTGTTTGCAAAAGTTATTGCTATATTATTTGTCTGAATTCATTTTCATGCAGGTGGGGCAAAAGCATTAGGGATCTGTTTCATGACTTTCTCGTGAACCAGCACATAACATTTACCAGTGTTGACATCACGAATGACATTAAACTGCTTGAAAGCCTGACTGTCAACATTAGAATCCCAAAGGAGTGCAGAGTGGACATCCAGGAAATTTACTGGATCCCAGGGACGAAGGGCGGCAAGACCGGGATGGCCGCTCTTGCCTCCGAACTCATAGACCCGTGGTATGCTGACATGAAGGACAGATTGCCGAGATGTTCGTGGAGGCGTTTAGGGCACGATTACTGGGAGGATAAGCCACTTTCTGAACCTAATCTGAAGTACGCTGCAATTGACGGGTATGTTAGCCACAAGCTGTACCGCCAGATTGTAAAATGTCGTTCCAGGCATCGCATCATTGAACCACCACCAAGGCAGGTTGTTTGTCCCAGATGTCGGATCGTAGATGAATCTACAAACCGGGGCAAGCGACCGAAGGCATCCTGGGATCGGTTGCCTTCTCCAACAGGCTGGGATGTAGACTATTAGTGCATGATTGTTGTGTTTATGAAAACATGTTATTTCATAAGTAAACTATGTGAGCAATTACGAACTGAGGTGTATTACCTTTGTGAAACTATAATCTGGTTTATGACTGTATCCTTCTCTATAATCTGGGTTTGGTTATGACTTATGACTGTATCACATCTTATGCATGTCAGTCCTGGATTCTGTCGCATGCAAATGGCACAGACAGAATTTGTAAGAATGAATGTTGAGCATACAAAAGGGGGAATGTAATTCATACAGGTTAAGTAGCTAATAGCACAGGGATCATGCGAGCTTGGTTCTTACACACAAAATGCTTAGAAAATACATGCGAGGTAAAATACAGGCGAGATAAAACTAGGACTAGTAGTGGTAAACAACACACTCACCCACCCGCCAGATCCTGTTGAGCATCTTGTAGCAGACATACGCGTCCCTGGCTGCGTACTTGATCGCATCGTAATCCTGGTGCCTCCACTCCCATCGCTCGTGCAGGTGCTTGGGGAACTCAATTTTCATGCCGGCGTCCTCGCGGTCGATGATGTCGGAAGCGAGTCTAGCCATGCCGGCTTTCCCTATACCGCCATCCGGGTACCTCCACAAACGTTGGAGATCGACGTGATTGACGACATGAACAAGGAGATCCCATTCTAACTTCGGAGTGTCATTCTTGATGTTGACGCTGGCGAAGTAGATCTCCCTCATGTGTAGGAACTCGCGAAGCTCCGGGCATACAGATTTGGCCCTACATACGTGATATAGTAGGCAGTGGTTGCGCATGGACAGCTGCAAAAGCGTCGCCCTCTTCCTATCTCTGGTATACTCGAGGTCAAGGCCGACGAGCTTGTACCTGTCCATCGGATCTTGTAGCCACCGCTCGTACATTGCGATGACCTTCGCCACCTCCGCTGATGCATTTGTGTGGACGACCGTCAGCTTGGTGGTGCCATGGGCGGTGACGATGTACTCGTCGGTGTAGTCGCTCCCGTCGCCGAACACGCCGTACTATGCGTCCATGGCAGCAGCTAATGCGGCGGCGGTGGCCTAGGGTCGGTAGCGGTGGCTGGGACTGGGCGTGGAGGTGGAGTGATCTGTTGCGGTGGTATGGCCAGGCGGAGGCGGTGCCTGCGGCAGCGTCGATGGTTCTTGCGGTGGCGGCGCCGGCGGAAGGAATGAGTTGGGGATTTTTGCACAGTGATGTGCTGAGGAGACAGAAGGCGATGCTTAAATTTCGTTTACCAATATTTCGGTCATACCCATGTGGAAGCAAGTTTGACCGGGCGAGCACCGATGGTTTCCAATCCTAGCGATTAAATTCGGTGTCCGTCCCGGTAGGCGATGGGACGGGTGTGCAACGTGGCTTTGGCGTGGCAGAGACCGGTCACATAGACCACCGTCCCGTTGCCGATCCGCAGCGGGTGCGCGATGCTGACACAACGTAACGTGACAGGAAAGAAGGAAGTGTATAGTTATTATTAATTCCTAACAAGTTTAAGAAGTGTAAGCATAGACATGGACCTAGCATCCCTGCACCCCGGGGCAGTCGCCCAGCCGATCAGGCCTACCGATTGCGCAAAGCTTGTCCTGAATTTGCCAAAATGAAGCTCGTTTGCCCATGCTTCTATAAGTTTCTCTGTAGGCCACTTGTGTAAGCATGCACGATCAAGCAACTTTGCAACACATGTGTCGGTGGAAAAGCATTAGGTTTCAATGCACCACATAGTTTAGGGATTTAGAATAGCTACATTGTGGAGCTCTAGCCAAATTGCATGGTAAAGCCAAATTCAGCTTTTTGTAAGATTTAGCTATAGCAACATTGTCTCGTTTGTCCTCACTTTTGCCCTCCTGATATTTCAAAGCCCTCACATGCGCTAGGAGGGGGTGCGGTCTGGTCAAACGCTTGGCCGTTACGTGCGCCATGACGCCTAAAGTGGATTTTTTTTATTTGGCCTTTTTACGAGCGCCTTTTCCCCTCTTTCTCTAACAGTTGTGTTTTTTTGCCTAAAAAGGTAGGGAATCTAGAGCAGCTTCTCTCTTCATTCATTGTTCCTTTTGTGATCGTTTTTCCCCAATCTGGTAGCAAATCTAGCGCAGCAAAACAAACCAGCACCATAAATAAATTCAGTAAACAGAGCAGATGTAGATAAAGCAGCTAATATAGGTTATATAGTACGGTACTTAACAAGGTTCGACAATTAGGCTGCTCAGCAGCAGCAGCAGCGGACTGCTTCAACACAGACAAGACAAAAGAAGCTGCTTTACAGCAGTAGCTGATCAGTGGCCCCTCATGGCCTTTGCCAGGAGGGCATCCGCCTCCTCCCTTTGGCGCCTCCTCCACTTCTTGCTGCCCAACCCCTTGACCTTGGGCACCTTGGGTCTGATCGGAGGCATGCGACCCTCCTCGATAGCCACCTTTTGGAGGTTTCGGAGGTGAAGACCGAGCGCCTGGTGCTTGGCCCTAAAGCCGTGGACGTTCACGGACTCGCCGCAGGTCCTCATGTCCTCGGCATGCTTCACGAGGGAGTTGAAGTACGTGCCACAGAGCCTCCTGGTGGGGCAGAAGGGGCACCTATACATGTCGCCGGAGAAGAAGTTGTTGTACTGACCGGACTTTAGCCTCCTCAGCACATGACGAGTCTTGGTGTCCTGTGACTCGTCGTCGTTGCGGAGGTCGCTGCTATCCTCCTGTTGGAAAAAACAGTAGAGTGAAATAAGGACATGATTGAGATACTTTGATTATCGGGATTGATTTTTTGCATAAATTAACAGAATGAGATCTCCCGATTATTCCCCAAATCTAAAACCAAATCGAATACTGATCCCAACTACGAACAGGGGGATTCATCGAAAATCGAGATCTAACATAATAGGATTAGCTACTGTAAAAAATACGAACAGCCGAGCTCTAATAACATACGATCTAGCATCCAACGATGGGAACATGGGAAGAACAAGGGAAGGGGAGAAAACCCTGGTTACCTCAGACCACGGGTCGGCGATGCTGGTGTCATAGGGGTTCTTCGGACTTATGTAGACAACCTCCTCGTAAGGGTCCCAGCCGAGCGGGATCTGTCCGAGACCGGCGGGGGCCTCCTTGCTAGAGGCTACGGCGGATGCGGGGATGGGGACGGGGGCTCCTCGCCGGCTGCCTTGGAGGCGCCGATGGCCACCGCACCGAACTTCTCCATCGTCGGCGTGGTTGGGGTTTTGTTGGGCGTTTGCAGAAGGTGATGGGACAATGGAGACGGTTGAGTGAGAGAGTGCGTGATAAGTGGGAGTGGGGAGGCCTCTATTAAAGGAGAAGGGAAGCGGCGTTTTGTTGCACTACCGTGCACCGCGTATGCTAATGCACCGTGCACGACCACACGTGTCCGCTACCGCCCCGTGCACCACACATGCGTACCGTGAGTCATGTTTTTTTCCCTCGTGTCTAACCATGGCGATTCAGTTGTACTCAGTTTTGCCCACCAACCGTTGATCCTCTGTGATCTAGCGGACAGGATAACCCTTATATCTGTCGGGGGCACCCCTCTATCCATGCAAAATAACGAGTATGCCACCGGAACTTTAACAACATAAACAGATGAACTTTAATATATTTTGAAGGGTACGAAAATAGAAATCCACATAGTTTAAGGGTCTAGATACGGTAAGAGAACTAAATATTATTAGTGGCGGGCCAACACAGTGATGGGGTTGGTCGGCTAGGAGTTGCTGATTCCTAAGTAAGGGGACACTAGGCCGGTCTTGACATACTCCCCCAGGAACTTTCCATAAGCAGCGTGCTTAGCCTTGGTCGCCGACTTGTGTTTACTAGTCGGGCTTTTACCGATGCCAACCACATGCAGAATCAAGCTGGCAATCCTCGGGTTGACTCCTTTCTTATAGAAAGGGCACTTTAGCTCCCCAAGTCGAGTACGGAAAGAGATTATCCCGCTCTTGAGCTTCTTCATGATATGGCGGCTCTTGTTGTCCCTAGTCTCCTTGTCAGAGTCCATCTCACTTGAATACACCTGTAGTGTATGGAATACAAACCGAAATGAGCAAAATAATAAATATATATTCCTTCCACCATTCCAAGTTACTTTCGATGCAATAACATGTCTATACAGGTTCAGCAGTTCATTATGGCTGTCTCCCCAGCTCGCTCCTAAGTTAATGTGGTTTGTGTTCTTGGTAACTTATTAATAAATAAATAATGTGGATTCATTCAGAACAGACTAGATCTCTCCATGTACCGGTTCGTATGTTGCATCTAATCATTAGGACTAGATTTTTTTATGACGCATGGATAGATTAAGCTCAAGCAGAAAATATGAAACATGTAGAAATTGATGTACCTCTGGGTACACGAGCGGAGCGTGTTCGTCGAACTCCACGCCCTCATCGGCGCCTCCGAAGTCGTCAGCACCGGCGTGCACATGGTCCCCCAAGGGGTTGAACTGCACGTCCTCCTCGGCCTGTGCTACGTGATGCTCCTCCAGATCTGCCGCGTGAAGCACCACCCCGGCGGCGATGCCCGGACACTCACCCCCACGCACTGGTTTCATGGAGAAGGTTCGTGCAAGTACATTCAAGATTGTGGTGTTTTACTGGATAGGGAAGAGAGAGTAGTGGATGAGTGCGAATGGAGGACCCGATAGGCTGGGTTTTTAATGAGGGGACGTTTAGGCCTCCTCGAGGGCCCCGGTTGACAGCTCTTCCGGCTGCGGCTACCGCGTGGAAGGTTCGTGTGGTGGGGGCCTAACGGAAGTGAGAGTGCAGGCGCGCTGCGTAGTAAAAATGCTATAGCCGGTGGTCCGTGGATGACCAGTTGTCGTGTAGTAGACTTGTAGCCTTTGCAACCTAGATTAAACATGACATGACCACTCGACCACTTTTTCCATGGACGGCATCGTGTTCCTTCTTGTAGAAGTCTCGTTGAGGGAGACGTCTATGCTGTCTCGCGCTGTCCTGTGAAGGGCACGACGTGTGCAACGAGCCTTGTTGGATCACACAGGATCAACGGTTGGTGCGCACGATCCGCGTGAAAATTGTGACAACCAATCAGGGCGTAGCAGACAGAGTGGACACATGTTTGGGCTTCTACGAAAGAGAGAGAGGGGGGCAAAGCTGACTAGTATAAAAATGGAAAGTGTGTGTCTTTTACAATGAAATGCATCGTGGCATACATCAAATTATGCCAAGATAGATCCACTAGAGTTCATTGCATGTGTGTTCTTTCCACAAACCACATATGTATCCACAAGAGTTATTGCATGTGTGTTCTTGTCATGAACCACATTTGGATCAACCAGTGTCATTGCATGTGTGTTCTTTCCACGAACCACGTATGGATCAACCAATGGCATTGCAGGTGTGTTCTTTTCACAAACCACACATGGATCAACCAGTGTTCACTACATGTATGTTCTTTCCACAAACCACTTATGGATTAATTAGTGGTCATTGCATGTGTGTTCTTTTCCACAAACCACATATGGATCCATATGTGTTCTTAAACTAAAACCAGCACTAGAGTCATTGCATGTGTGTTATTTCCACAAACCACACATGGATCAACCACTAGAGTCATTGCATGCGTGTTCTTATACTAAAACCAACACTAGAGGCATTACATGTGAGTTCTTTTCACAAACCACACATGGATCCACCACTGTCATTGCATATGTGTTCTTTCCACAAACCACACATGGATCAACCAGTAGTCATTGCATGTGTGTTCTTTTCCACAAACCACACATGGATCCACCAGTGCTCATTGCATGTGTGTTCTTTCCACAAACCACATATGGATCAACCAGAGTCATTGCATGTGTGTTCTTTCCACAAACCACATATGGATCCATTTGAGTAATTGCATGTTTGTTCTTATACTAAAACCACAAACCAGCACTAGAGTCATTGCATGTGTGCTCTTTTCCACAAACCACAAATGGATCCACTAGACTCATTGCATGCGTGTTCTTTTCCACAAACAACTTATGGATCAACCAGTGGTCATTGCATGTGTGTTCTTTTCCACAAACCACACATGGATCCACCAGTGGTCATTGCATGTGTGTTCTTATACTAAAACTAGCACTAGAGTCATTGCATGTGTGTTCTATCCACAAACCACACATGGATTCACCACTGTCATTGCATGTGTGTTCTTTCCACAAACCACACATGGATCAACCACTAGAGTCATTGCATGTGTGTTCTTTCCACAAACCACACATGGATCAACCACTAGAGTCATTGCATGTGTGTTCTTTTCCATAAACCACTTATGGATCTATTACAGTGGTCATTGCATGTGTGTTCTTTTCCATAAACCACTTATGGATCTATTACAGTCATTGCACGTGTGTTATTTCCACAAACCACACATGGATCAACCACTAGAGTCATTGCATGTGTGTTATTTCCACAAACCACACATGGATCAACCACTAGAGTCATTGCATGTGTGTTCTTATACTAAAACCAACACTAGAGTGATTGCATGTGTGTTCTTTTCACAAACCACACATGGATCCACCACTGTCATTGCATGTGTGTTCTTTCCACAAAGCACACATGGATTAACCAGTGGTCATTGCATGTGTGTTCTTTTCCACAAACCACACATGGATCCACCTGTGGTCATTGCATGTGTGTTCTTTCCACAAACCACATATGGATCAACCAGAGTCATTGCATGTGTGCTCTTTCCACAAACCACATATGGATCCATTTGAGTAATTGCATGTTTGTTCTTATACTAAAACCACAAACCAGCACTAGAGTCATTGCATGTGTGTTCTTTTCCACAAACCACACATGGATCCACTAGACTCATTGCATGTGTATTCTTTTCCACAAACAACTTATGGATCCATTACAGTCATTGCATGTGTGTTATTTCCACAAACCACACATGGATCAACCACTAGAGTCATTGCATGTGTGTTATTTCCACTAACCACACATGGATAAACCACTAGAGTCATTGCATGTGTGTTCTTATACTAAAACCAACACTAGAGTCATTGCATGTGTGTTCTTTCCACAAACCACACATGGATCCACTAGACTCATTGCATGTGTGTTCTTTTCCACAAGAACTTATGGATCAACCAGTGGTCATTGCATGTGTGTTCTTTTCCACAAACCACACATGGATCCACCAGTGGTCATTGCATGTGTGTTCTTTCCACAAACCAAATATGGATCCATTTGAGTAATTGCATGTTTGTTCTTATACTAAAACCACAAACCAACACTAGAGTCATTGCATGTGTGTTCTTTTCCACAAACCACACATGGATCCACTAGACTCATTGCATGTGTGTTCTTTTCCACAAACAACTTATGGATCAACCAGTGGTCATTGCATGTCTGTTCTTTTCCACAAACCAGATGTGGACCCACTAGATTCATTGCATGTGTGTTGTTATACTAAAATTAGCACTAGAGTCATTGCATGTGTGTTCTATCCACAAACAACATATGGATCCACCACTGTCATTGCATGTGTGTTCTTTCCACAAACCACACATTGATCAAAATGTGGTCATTGCATGTGTGTTCTTTCCACAAACCACACATGGATCAACCAGTGGCCATTGCATGTGTGTTCTTATCCATAAAACACGTATGGATCCATTACAGTCATTGCATGTGTGTTATTTCCACAAAGCACACATGGATCAACCACTAGAGTCATTGCATGTGTGTTATTTACACAAACCACACATGGATCAACCACTAGAGTCATTGCATGTGTGTTCTTATACTAAAACCAACACTAGAGTCATTGCATGTGTGTTCTTTTCACAAACCACACATGGATCCACCACTGTCATTGCATGTGTGTTCTTTCCACAAACCACACATGGATCAACCTGTGGTCATTAGATGTGTGTTCTTTTCCACAGACCACACATGGATCCACCAGAGTCATTGCATGTGTTTTATTTCCTCAAACCACATATGGATCGATTTGAGTAATTGCATGTTTGTTCTTATACTAAAACCACAAACCAGCACTAGAGTCATTACATGAGTGTTCTTTTCCACAAACCACACATGGATCCACTAGACTCATTGCATGTGTGTTCTTTTCCACAAAATACTTATGGATCAACCAGTGGTCATTGCATGTGTGTTCTTTTCCACAAACCACACATGGATCCACCAGTGGTCATTGGATGTGTGTTCTTATACTAAAACTAGCACTAGAGTCATTGCATGTGTGTTCTATCCACAAACCACACATGGATTCACCACTGCCATTGCATGTGTGTTCTTTCCACAAACCACACATGGATTAACCAATAGAGTCATTGCATGTGCGTTCTTTCCACAAACCACACATGGATCAACCACTAGAGTCGTTGCATGTGTGTTCTTTCCTAAAACCACACATGGATCGACTAGACTCATTGCATGTGTGTTCTTTTCCACAAACAACTTATGGATCCATTACAGTCATTGCATGTGTGTTATTTCCACAAACCACACATGGATCAACCACTAGAGTCATTGCATGTGTGTTATTTCCACAAACCACACATGGATCAACCACTAGAGTCATTGCATGTGTGTTCTTATACTAAAACCAACACTAGAGTCATTGCATGTGTGTTCTTTTCACAAACCACACATGGATCCACCACAGTCATTGCATGTGTGTTGTTTCCACAAATACACATGGATCAACCAGTGGTCATTGCATGTGTGTTCTTTTCCACAAACCACACATGGATCCACCAGTGGTCATTGCATGTGTGTTATTTCCACAAACCACATATGGATTAACGAGAGTCATTGCATGTGTGTTCTTTCCACAAACCACATATGGATCCATTTGAGTAATTGCATGTTTGTTCTTATACTAAAACCACAAACCAACACTAGAGTCATTGCATGTGTGTTCATTTCCACAAACCACACATGGATCAACCACTAGAGTCATTGCATGTGTGCTATTTCCACAAACAACACATGGATCAACCACTAGAGTCATTGCATGTGTGTTCTTATATTAAACCAACACTAGAGTCATTGCATGTGTGTTCTTTTCACAAACCACACATGGATCCACCACAGTCATTGCATGTGTGTTCTTTCCACAAACCACACATGGATCAACCAGTGGTCATTGCATGTGTGTTCTTTTCCACAAACCACACATGGATCCACCAGTGGTCATTGCATGTGTGTTCTTTGCACAAACCACATATGGATCAACCAGAGTAATTGCATGTGTGTACTTTCCACAAACCACATATGGATCCATTTGAGTAAGTGCATGTTTGTTCTTATACTAAAACCACAAACCAGCACTAGAGTCCTTGCATGTGTGTACTTTCCACAAACCACACATGGATCCACTAGACTCGTTGCATGTGTGTTCTTTTCCACAAACAACTTATGGATCAACCAGTGGTCATTGCATGTGTGTTCTTTTCCACAAACCACACATGGATCCACTAGTGGTCATTGCATGTGTGTTCTTTCCACAAACCACATATGGATCAACCAGAGTCATTGCATGTGTGTTCTTTCCACAAACCACATATGGATCCATTTGAGTAATTGCATGTTTGTTCTTATACTAAAACCACAAACCAACACTAGAGTCACTGCATGTGTGTTCTTTTCCACAAACCACACATGGATCCACTAGACTCATTGCATGTGTGTTCTTTTCCACAAACAACTTATGGATCAACCAATGGTCATTGCATGTGTGTTCTTTTCCACAAACCACGTGTGGACCCATTAGAGTCATTGCATGTGTGTTCTTATACTAAAACTAGCACTAGAGTCATTGTATGTGTGTTCTATCCACAAACCACACATGGATCCACCACTGTCATTGCATGTGTGTCCTTTCCACAAACCACACATGGATCAACAAGTGGTCATTGCATCTGTGTTCTTTCCACAAACCACACATGGATCAACCAGTGGTCATTGCATGTGTGTTCTTTTGCATAAGCCACTTATGGATCCATTATAGTCATTGCATGTGTGTTATTTCCACAAAACACACATGGATCAACCACTAGAGTCATTGCATGTGTCTTATTTCCACAAACCACACATGGATCAACCACTAGAGTCATTGCATGTTGATGTCTACGCACTTCTATTCTTGTAGACAGTTGTTGGGCCTCCAAGTGCAGAGGTTTGTAGAACAGCAACAAGTTTTCCCTTAAGTGGATTACCCAAGGTTTATCGGACTCAGGGAGGAAGTGGTCAAAGGTATTCCCTCTCAAGCAACCCTGCAATCAAGATACAAGAAGTCTCTTGTGTCCCCAACACACCCAATACACTTTTCAGGTGTATAGGTGCACTAGTTCGGCGAAGAGATAGTGAAACACAAGTGGGATGGATAATTATAAGTGGTAATGGTGATAGGAAATAGGTTGATGGCGTGGAAAAGACTAAATGCAAACTGAAATAAAGATGGAAGCAAGCAAACATGCAACAGATCTAGTAGCAAACGGTGTATCAATGCTTAGAAACAAGGCCTAGGGATCATACTTTCGCTAGTGAACACTCTCATATAAATACCTTCTTCATGATACTACTCTTAACTACTCTCCGGTTGGACACTCTAATCAACGGTAGGGCTATAACAGCACTCC
This sequence comes from Avena eriantha, assembly GCA_910589775.1. Taxonomy (NCBI): domain Eukaryota; kingdom Viridiplantae; phylum Streptophyta; class Magnoliopsida; order Poales; family Poaceae; genus Avena; species Avena eriantha. The sequence goes on along the minus strand of OU342741.1, from coordinate 159,424,537 downwards.
TCAAAGTAAGTCTTTCCCATCTAGAAAACCCCACACTGTCACCTTGAGTACTAGATGAGTCCAACAAACACCACAATTTCATAAAGACATCCAACTCCAAATATAACTCATAACAAGTATTTGTAATCCCTAGCCTAAGTGCTAGCATGGTGAGCACGCTATCACTTTCACACACATGGGGAGAGCAGAGATCTATATAAAGCACTTGAGTAGCAAGGTAGATCTATAGATTATAAGCTCATGATCTCAATAAGATCATGCATAGAGAGAGATGAACACATAGCTACCGGTAGAACCCTTAGCCTCGAGAGAGATCTACTCCCTCCTCATCATGGGAATCAGCAACGGTGATGGAGATGGTGGTGGATATCGATGGAGATGGCTCCGGGGCACTTCCCCGTTCCGGCAGGGTGCCGGAACAGAGACTTTATATCCCCCGAATCTCCTTTTCGGTGGCTGCGGCGCTGTGGAACTTTTCGTGGCTAGAGGCTTGATTATTTAGGGTTTTGGCTTTGGGAGGCTTCTTATAGGCCAGGGGGCAAGGTCGGTGGGCGGCCAGGGGGCCCACACCACCTGGTGGCGTGGCTAGGGCTAGCCCGCGCCTAGGGGGTGTGGCCAGGCCTTGGCCCCTCTCCGACTCTCCTTCTGGCTCCGTGAGTCTTCCAGGAAAATAGTAACTTTGGCTTTTGTCCCGTCCAATTCCGAGAATATTCATTTTCTGACTTCCTGGAACCAAAAACAGCAGAAAACAGGCAACTGGCACTGTGGCATCTTGTTAATAGGTTAGTCCAAGAAATCATATGAAAAGTACTCCAAAGTTGGAACAAAACACAAGAAAGTAGATAAAACCAAGCATGGAACATCAAAAATTATAGATACATTTGCAATGTATCAACATCCCAAGCTTAACTCCTGCTCGTCCTCGAGTAGGTAAGTGATAAAAAGAAAGAATTTTTGAGGTGACATGCACCATCAAAGATTTGATCAAAGTATTTGCAAAACATTCAAAGCTGGGATCATAGTACTTCAATCATAACATGAAAGACAAAGTTCTAGCAATAAGCAAATAGACTATGATGCAACATGAAAAGGCACAAACAAAAGATTCATGAATAACAATGCTTTGCAAGACGTTTGTTTGTTTCACATAAAGAAAACATAGCATAATAGTATTCAGCTTGTCCCTCAATAGAGTAGCAAATATAAATGCATAGGACACCTTCAAAGTTCATAAGAGTGACTAGATACAAATAGTTTAAAACAAGCAATATCAATTTATGCATCAATCAACTAGTCTTGGGACAATGCACATAGAACTAAGAATGGCCACTATCCTCTCAAGGTAAGTGCATAAAGATAGAAGGTGGAGACTCAATATAATGGTGGAAGAAAGGCCTTTTGTAAAAGGAAGTAGGGATTCAAGTCTCATAAAGAGCTTCCAAAAATTATGATACTTAAAGCTTTCAGCTCTCATTGCCCCTATCATAAGCATCTTGAAGGTGATTAAGGTTAAAGTGACACAACTAAGAGGATATGCTTGACAAGTTATAAACCGAAATCTCATGCCCCTTACTTACGAAGACTGATCCTCATGCTACTCAACTTTAGTCACGAGTAAGCTCTTGTCATTGTAAGTATATGTGTATCATTAAGAACCGCCAACGGGGTACCCCTTGCACATGATACGGGATCTTTCCCATAATCAAAATGACAAGGCAAGCAGACAATGAGCATCTCAGCGATCTTTTTATTTGCAATTTGCATAGGTTTTTATTGAGGATGCTTCATAGAATGCTCATTATGGTGATGTTGCAAGTTTCCACCATGATTAGGCATGGCTTAGGCTAGCGGCCTAGGCGTTTCTCTAACACACATACAAACTCCATGATCTTACCAGTTCCACTTTTATTTCACACCACCGGGATCCGTAAGCAAAAGAACATAATATCAACGGGGTACAAAGTACAAGTGCAATGTTGAAAGCGTTCCCCATGAAACATGGTTCTGCTAATTTCAACTTATAAAGCGCAAGCATATACGCAACAAAGAAGGACCCAATGGTTCAAGTTTATTAGAGGCAATAAAGTAAAGTGTGCCATCAAGTTCGTGAAAGCTTTAATCACTAGTTTTCTCATGACAAGTGGAAGGTAAACAAAAGCATGAATATACTTGGAATAGCATAAGCTAGTAGGTAGGTATGGTGGACTCTTTGGAATAACTTGGTTTAGGGAGTTGGATGCATGAGTGGAACTCATACTTGGTTGTGGAGGCTAGCAAAAGACTGGGAGCGACAAACTAAGAGAGCAATAATGGCCATAATCATGTAGAGCGACAAAACATCATTGATAAA